>OX453257.1:16771173-17420112 GCA_949709985.1 Luffia ferchaultella
AATGCAATCCCGTTGTTAAATTATAGACATCATTTTTATCTAACTCGTAACTTTAATAAATTTGTGATATTGGCCCGGCTGAGATGTTAATTTCTACTTCATATAAATCCGGTATGGACTAAGGTACCTGATTTATTCTTTAAGTTTTCGATGGGATTTGTTAAGCACTTTTAATGGCGTTAATATCATAGATGCGATTTTTACTTGATTCGTGATTTTAAGCAATTTTTTTTTAGGTCCAGCTGAAATAAATAACCTTTTCTCCACATAACTTCTTTAACGAATTATGATTTTTCCTGCCAATTACTTTTGCGATTATTACATTAAGATACTATTCGTTTAAATCGTTATTTTTTACAATTTATTACTTGTAATTTGTAAATAACGATTATATATTAGAAAGTTACTATGTGTATTTATTACTTACGGTTTACTTAAAAGATTTACAGTCATCTCTTTAATTACTGTGTTAAGGGCAGATTTTAACTATCGCAAATTAATATTTAACACAGTGTTCATCTTTAAAGAGTAATTGGCACGGAAATGAAATTAAAATTTCGTGACGCTAACTTTCTATAAATGATGTAAGACGTAATCAGTACAAAAAAACAGTAAAATAATTATATTATTTAATAATAGTTAAAAAAAATCAATTTGAAAATATTAGCGAAAGAATGATAAATGTTCCATCTTTTAAATTGTATCTCGTTTTGTTGCACATGTATCCAAAAGTGGCAAACGTACTCTCAGTTTATATCTTGTTGGTAAAATAGAGGAAGATTCTAAGTGCTTTCCTCTATTTTGCCTCATCGTTCGAAGAGAATCATGTTACGTTTTAATATGAGAACAAAAGTGAATTACCTCGGGCGTGTAACAGGTGCTTCTAGATAAAACTCATTATTCTGAGGGCCAAGTGTGAGTTTTTTACTATTAACTATGTAGTTTGCGTTTTTTATAATTTGTATGGAAACTCGTACAGCACATCTAGCGGTCGTTTTAGGTAACTACGAGTTTCCATACAAATTAAGGAAAACGCAAACTACACAGTTAATAGTAAAAGAACTCGCACTTGGCCCTCGGTACTGTGTTACGTTAATTACTATCGACATCAACTGTCGTCTATCGAGTTAGTTTTTGCTTTACCTTTTAATAGTCCGTGACTTTTTCTTCTTGTACGTTCACGTTCTATTTACCGTCAAGTAGTCCAAATATTGGACAGATTAATTATACTAGTGGTTAACGTTATTTACGTTCGTTGACGAAAAAATCATCGACGACCTACCCTTGCAACTTCACGCACGATAACTTCGCGGTATTTCCTCCTGACTCATTTAGTTCATAAGCCATTCCAAAAAAAAATTTCAATGCCGAAATTTTTTCGGATTCTGCATATGTAACTCCATATTTGTGATCCCTCCATAACGGATCCCTTGTTTGCGAAATCGCATTCCCTAACCTTAACGACTTTATTGAGAAAAGTTTTGAAATAAATTCATACTTCTGTAAGGTATAATTCTTAAACAGGTTTTGAAGATTTTGATTTTGAACTAGCGAAATTCATATTTTTAGTGTTCAATTATCACTAAGCTATGTGGCACTATTTAATTTTTTTAATCGCCTACTAAAACTATTTAAGATCCGTACTGAAAGAAATAACAATGTGACAACAGTTACTTTTAGACCAAATAACTTCTAAACTGTTCGTCGTAAGGTTTTTTTCTCCTACTTTTCTCGATTTTTAACAACTTGCCCGATTTTTTTTAGTAGATTGTCGATGGACAAAATTGAGACCTTCATAAGTTCTTTACGTTATGACTCGGTCCAAGAATGTGAAGTTCTTACACGCACATATTTTTGGAATTATTTATAAAATAATTTTTATAAGTGTTTTTAAAATTATTTATAAAATTTTTAAATTTATCATTAAAATTATTTATAAAATTATTTTTATAAATATTTTATAATACTTTTTATAAATATTTTATAATTATTTTTACTTTTATTATTAAAATAATTTTTAAAATTATTTAGCAATTACATATAACTTAAAACAGGCTAAGAACGAAATAAGTTTTTTTTTTTTATTTCATTAGAAAAGGTCTTGTTATTATATTAGCAAATTCTTCTTTATAATTAACATAAAACACGGAACGATACAAGTGGCTCCAAGTAAAGCGAGAGAATGTTACACCTACCTCTTTTATAATTAGTCATATCAAATATGAATCAGCCAAGCGGTCGTTAGATACTTTCACCTTTTTAGAGAATCTGAGACGAGACTGTTCCGTTTCGTGTGACCGCGTGCACGAAACTAGTTTTTTAGGGTTCCCTAGCTAAATGATAAAAACGAAACCGTTACAGTTTCGCCCTGTCCGTCTGTCCGTATGTATAGGCTATCTATAGGAAAACGTTGTGGCGACATAGATGTTGCGCGCGTGTAGCGCGTTGTTATAGTGTGTGGAGGCGCGGCGGCACGGCTGAGTGGGTCGCTGCATTATGTAAGGTAGTAGTAATAACAGTAGTAATAATAGCAGTTTACATAGACAAGCCACACGCCAGTCAATATACTTTTGTAAGGTTCAGGCTAATTTTGTGCATTAATAATCCGAAATTATGTATAAAGTGTGGGTTTTATATTGGCAACACCAAACGAAGAGAGGACGATACGTGAGTTGGCAAGTGGGGGCTCTTGGAGTAGAGAGAGCGTTCGTATGAGGTGTGCATGTCACGGAGGTGATTTGAAGATATTAAAGAATACTTAAGTGAGAAAAGGAGTTTTATTACACTTTTATCTATTGAATATTTTTCGTAAAGTAATTCGTATTGTTTTATAATTTTTTTACTATCCGTACACCGCTCCTATAGGTATATATATACTCCCCCGAAGTTAATGTTCATATGAACCCAAACACATTTCGTAACTGATGTACAGCCCGTAACTGTTTCTACAGGTCGTGTACTAGTTGGGTATCGTTCTCACAAAACACATTTTTTACGGGGTTTTGATGATTTTCTCGTTTTTAGGATTCCGTAGGTCAAAGCGAAAAATGGAACCCTTTTAGCACCGCCATGTTTATCTGCCTTGTCTACTAATGTCTACCCTCAGAGTTCCTAAATTTAAGAAAATAAGTAGGTGAATACAATGCATATACATTGAACAGCTTATGAGTCACTGAAATAATATTTTTTTCACTATTAATAATTATGTTGCTTCGTATGATAATGAATTGAGAATGAACATCTGTTTTTGGTCTTATCCCATTGTGGGCTATCACGAAGAATATCTTTTAAAATAACATTGAGAATCTATGGACCATTTTTTAATTTCGCCTCTCGTTTCTAAAATATTCATGTCCAAAGTAGATTTTCCTCCATCGGTATTTCTAAATGAAGGCATTCAAAAATAAAAATAAAAATTCTAGGTAGTGAAGTGAATTGGATATTCATTGTTCAACCACCAAAATAGCAATAATTTCAATACATTACTATGGTAGTAATCGAGAAAAACCCGTCGAGACCGGATTATGTACGCGACTATAACATACCAAGCTGCACTGACTACGGAACTCTACATTGCGCGTGGTTGGTACGCATTAAATATTTTTTTTATATAATTTTAAATGGAATGAATTCTTAAACAGACGTATCAATATATCTCTTAAGTGAGATACTTAGGCTTACATCTAATCTTTCCAATAACACCGAACGTGACCCTCCCCAAATTATCATACGCGATTTTAAAAATAAAATCCGTTAATCAAATGTTATGTGCATAGATTAGTTTGGAAACGAAAATGCTCAAACACACATAGTAACTAGATTAATAGGTTCCATCAGTGCCTCTTGGGTATAATGTCCCAAAAATATTTTAAAGATCGAAAAGGTCCCAGGAGCATGCGATTTCATAAATCATAGTACACTTATGTTACGACATTAACGCCGCCGGAGTCTGTGGATACAGCTTATATAAATATAATTGTTAGGGTATGTTTACATACCATCTACTGTTAACTGTAGGTCATTCAAAATTTATAAGCCAAAGAGAACTTTGCAAACTTAACTGCTAAAGTACACATTGTCAAAATGTTACAACGTACTATGACACAGTGGAATAACAAATCGGATCCAGGGCATAACTTTGTTCATATATTATTAACACGTACATATTTGAATTTACAACTGCCTGCGCCTGCGGTTCAAATTTATACGACAAGGATGTCGTAGCCGTAGTGTTGTGCCATTTTGTTTGATATCTGTAGTGTTTTCCTCGAGTTTAAAAAGTCCATTGTCAGATAAAGGTAAATAACTAATAATAATAACACACACAATCACAACAACGTCTAGGTCCCAAACTAAGCATTAGCTTGTATTTTGGGTACCAAGCGAAGACAACACATACATATAACAACCAAGACCCGGTGCCAGTATTAATATTCATCATATAAATACTGACCCGACCTGGGATTCGAACCCGAGACCTCCAGCTTCGCAGGCAGGGTCGCTGCCCACTAGGCTAAGCGGTCGTCATAATCGAAATAAATGATACACTAGAAGTATATACTATAACGCCGGATTGTCACATGGTCAAAATCTAAAATTATGCCTTTCGCGCAGATTTGGAGTCATTTTGTCTCGTTTTATCGGTGCTCCATTAAAAAGGCCCTACTCAAGTGTGACAGATAGTACTATATAGGATGGAATAGGTATTTGAAAACGAGAGGAACGGATTCGATTCCCGTCCAAGTCCAAATTATAGTAATACATAAGTATTAAACAATTCTTTAAACCACGATACTATATACTCATATATAGTCCTGTGTCTAGTCTATATGTATGTACCATATAGACCTTATACAGAAGTTAGAGGTGAGAGACCGCGTCAAGAAATGTCGCGTCGTGAACCAGGGTAAGATAAGTTATTACAAGGATAGATAAATAATATCCACCACAAGTGGTCCACGTAACCAGGGCGAGTGTGTAATATAAATTAACATACAGACGAACCGATCTTAACTATGTATATTATCTTTAAAGAGGATGATGATATCCGTCCCTGGGTCTTTACCTCTACATACACAGCACCACCAGCAGCGCTTGCGGCGTCAACAGTAAGGTGGTGTTGTGCAGACATTTTTGTTTTTCGTTTATCGTAATACAGTGTAATTTTTTAAGCACTTTTACGCCCGCAATAGAACTAATCAAATATACCCACAGATCTATGAATATACTTATAGATTTGAAAAATCCGTCTTTTAAAACAGAGTTCGGACAACGTTGGTATTTCGCTTATACGGAATTGTTTCTACTCCTATTTATATTAGTAACATAATACATCAATATAAACTGATTGCTTTAAATCTTTAAAGCTGTTTCAAATCTATATGGCCATGGGGCCGTGGTTCGAATCCGGGCGTGTACCAATGAGTTTTTCTGACTTGAGAACTATCACTGACTCCGTGCCTCGAAAAGCACGGTAAGCAGTCGGTCCCGGTTGCTGTCAATAGATGGCGGTCGTTACAATCCGCCAACCCACATTGGAACAGCGTGGTGGATTTAAGCTCCAAGCCCCCTCATCTTGAGGAGAAGCCTAAGCCCTTGCAGTGGGGTATAAAAAAGGGCTGATGGAAACTGACTGAAAAACTGCAATATTATTCATGTGAACTTATCCGAACAATTCGGTGCTTAACAAACGACATGACATACGCGATCGCCGGCCACGCGTCCTGTTCCAAATGGGCTATTTTCCAGATAGCCTCCAGGAGTTCAACGGCGCGCCCAACTCTCACTTAAATGCTTGAACCTGGGAAATCGTTTGACTTTTTACGACCGAGGGCTTAGGAACTAGTTAACTTGTGTACGACAACAATTTGGGTTGGGCTCTCATAACGTATTATCGCTAGCACTTTAGAGAAGTGCCAGGTTAAAAGCTTCGATTTATTTAAGAGAAAGCTCATATAGTAACACTTTAATAAATTTTGGAAATGGGCTTGGACAAAAATTATAAAGTTGCACTGATGGTACTTAAATTTAAAAGGAATAATGTTCTAGAATGATTTCTCAAAATATGGTTTTTTTATATTTACGAATTTGTCAGATATTTACGAATATTCCATATGACGTTGAAATTGTCTCTGTGATGTCATCTGGGTGGTTGAGTTTATTGCACTTCTTTGCACAGTAAAAAATCAAAGCCAAAAGTAAAAAATATTTAGGTAAAGTCATTATGTGAATCGAAGTTGAATCACAAAAAATATTATAACTTTATTTAGTCTAAGATAATGTAAATTGTAAACATTTAGACAGATTTCGTTACATTTTATAAATCGGTATGGAAAAAAATTACTAAGAAAATTACATACTTAATATTGTTTTATTTTTAGAGGAATTTTATTTTTTAGAAAATTTTTGGTCTAAGTCCATAAGGGTTCCGTAGTTATTCTACAAAATCACATTAATTAGAACAAGTCAGCCAGTGTGCTGTTGACTTGCCCTCAATGTCTTATTGCACAGGGCCTAGCCTAGTGCTTATGTTGATTGCTACCTACTCGTCTCGCTTCAAAAGCTAATCTAACTGGTTAGGTTTTAGTTTAATTTATATATCGAGTACATTCATTATCATTAAAATATGGCAATAACATTTCATATAAAGCCATAGCACAAAACGTGACGTCTAAAGGTGATAAATTATTCAGGTGCATAGGGTAAATAAATTTGACAGCAGCGTTTTGTTTTAATAGAGTCAGAAATGTCACTTAATAGTATCGAAAATGTAAACCACAAATTCGCGGGGATGAAAACCAGCGCGTGGGGACCTCGCAGACTGAAACTCGAAATTTTACACCAGCTAGCTAGAGTATGAGTGGTTAGACGATAAACGCACAAACGAGTTTCTAGTCAATTCGTACATTTATGAAATTTCCAAACATGACGTTCTGTGTGTGTTCATTTGTCTTAGAATGTTGATACCTATAAAAAACTGGTCAAGTGCGAATCGGACCCGCACACCGAGGGTTCCGTATCTTCACACAGTATGATATATTTGTGTTATGTGTTTAAAACCAAAACAACTGTGCTTTCGAACAACGTCTTTTGCCCAAGTTTAATTATATATATAATAGTGATTCCTCGCACCCAAAAAAGAACAAGGTTCAAAAGTTAGCTCAGAGTTTTAGTTTTTCTAGTCGGCCATGAGAGAGGGTTTAGTTATTAATAACAGTGACCTAGATGCCATGGCCTAAAGTGTTAAATCCAATCGTGTGGCTATTATTAATTGATGTATTTTTTTTTAATTAATATTGTTGAGTTTCTTGCGGCTTCTTCACAACAGTGCGGTTTTCGGAGACGTTATTGATTTTAGTACTATTTTATTTTCTTAACGAAAATAAATGCCTTTACAAAACCTACGCATTCAACTAAATTATTTGGTTTGATTATAGATATTTAAATTATAATGTAGTTATTTAAATATGAACTTTAATACGAGTAGATTGTAATAAAATTAATAAGAATTAAGGCAAAAAATTACAGCTGCGTTTCACAATAATATCTGGGACATTCCACACATCCACCTAGTTCCAAGCTAAGCAAAGCTTGTATTATGGATACTAGACAACTGATCCCCGCGAGTATCAAGCGACCCAATTTGGGACGATGCGTTATAGCCCGGAATAGCAAGCATCCCAACTTGGGACGATTGCTAATACATTTTATGGGTGCTTGCGCTTCAAGCATTTTGAAATACCAATGTCATTGTAGATGTTACAGAGGATTCAATAGAAGGTATGATAAAATACTAGCCACATTAAAGAAAAAAAATTTTTTTAATTGAATACTTATTTTTGGAGGACCGTCGACATTTTTTGCGCGTATTTTTGAGAAAAAGTAAAAAAAAACAATTTTATCCATTCTTGTCAAACTCCAGAACAATGCAATAGACCTCTATATTATTCCTGTTAAGTATGGACACTACAGGCAATTGAATAATTTCAGATTTTACAACTGTAGTCTTTGAATAACTCGAATAGTAAACGGCATTCATATAATATAGGCACTAAATACTGCAGAATACGCACACATCATCGCATTTGAGCGCACGCATGCCACGCCTACATTACAAGCTGTTTTATGTGGAGATTACTAACGCCCTGGTCGACTGTTAACGTATCAACGTACTACCTATATTATATCGACGCTTTGAACCATGATGCAATTTATGTAATTAATAATATGTATGGTTTAACCTCAGCAGTATTATCAATATTATACATCGAAACGGTCGAAAACCCGAGCAAATTTATTTTCTTTTCCCATAGAAGTAGGAATAATATAATAGTAAGGCTAGAACAAACGCTATTCAAGTTAACCATTACAACTAAGCCGCAAACTTGGGGGAACGTATGCACTTGGGGGAACGTATGCGGTGAAGTGTGGGAGAAGTCAAACGACCAGTGACAGTAGGTAAGTCACGATAAGTCAGTAATATTGTACCTACCGGACTTCTAACAAGCGCTATGTTGTTGCTAAACGTGGCGCATCAACTACACTTAATTTAAGTGTAGTCCTGTTAAAGCAGTGTAAGCGTAGTGTGTGTTCTAGTGTCTACCTTATATTATTTCTATTTCTATAGTTTTTCCCGTACGAATTTTACATGTGTGCCACATCGAATTCGACTTCCCATTGCTATATCAAAACATCAAGTGCGGTATTGTAGCGTATATTTTTCTACTCACATTTTTGTGGTCATGACGCGGTGTCTTTATTTATTATTTTTATTTTATGTGCATTGCACATCTATTGTTTTAACATTATAAGTTCTAATTGAAGATTTTTTAGCATTTATCTGTGGGCGAGACCATATACTGGCCAAAAGACCAAAACTGAACCTAATGGGGTTCCAAACGCAAAACGTAATACAGATGGCGCCAGTAGCGACCTGACTGCTGTCATGTTAAACATTCAACTGCCAATGATTTCGTTATTGTTTTTTGTTAAGTGTGTTAGTCCTCATTGTTAAATCCTGCTAATTCACAGACTACACAATGTATTCAAGATGGAATTCAAAGGATTTGAAAGCCGTTGTTTACTAAGTAATAAATATAAATAATGTAACAATACAACGTAAGTTAAAAATTTTATGCATTTAACCACTGACGTACATCAAAGGTCATGTCAACGATTCGCCCTCAGTAGGGAGAAATTTCCAGTTGGGATTCCCATTCCCGTGGTATGGATGACTGTTGGAGTTTTATCTGATAAAGACGGTTGGTAAAGCTTGGACATTATTTTGACGATAATAATTACTAGTATGTATGTGTTAGTTTTTTTCCGAAATAAGCCAAATAATATTTAAGTAAACGGCCAATCCATGCGTTGAGCCAATGTGTGGGTCCTCCTTATGCTGCATGCTCCATTCAAGTATTAAAAAGATAATTTATTACATAATACTAACAAACACAGCAAACGCCAAGTCCTTTAGCGCAGTCCCCCGAAGCTCTGCCATCTCTCTGTCTACAGTCGTAAGGATTGAGGCATAAGCCGGAACGTGCATATCCAGATCCAACAGCACATTCCAATTCGTCTCCAACCGGGAAGAAGTTGAGGACCTTCCCCAGGGAGAAAATGCCACCTGGAACGCAATAGAAATATATTAATATCGTCATAAATATAATAAGAATCACACATTAAATTAAATATAATCTGTTAACAATTCAACACACTGCATAAATGACACATTTGTCAAAATAACCTTAAATTTGCCCCATATTTTATTGTAATATTTCGTGCACATTTCGTGGCATATTTCAGTGAATAAAAAATGTAGAATCACAGAAATTCTGAAACTTTTATCTTAAAAAAATATAAAAATTGTGGGATAAATAATTATGAACATGTTTATACGTTCAAAGAGTGTTTAATTAAACATTGCCCCGAAACACCAATAATATAATAATGTAAATTCATAACTAGCAACTAACTTCATTCGACCATAATACTACGTGCCACCAAAGTAAAAGGCTCTCAAGTTAACACCAGATAATTGCGCAACCACCAAAAATATGATCAAGGGGCGGTGAGGGCAGTGGGCGCGGCGAAGTATATATTGTTCTGTGGGCGAGACCACGGCGAGACGAGATAATATGACTGCGCTATGCTCTATGGGTCATTGACGTATGTAGCAGAATATTTTTTTATAGAATTAGAGATTATTGCACTATTACTGGATTATTCTTATGTAAGTACTGAATTGTGGTGATGTTCATGATTAACTAAATAGACTAATTTTATGCAAACTAGTCCACTTTTATTTCAAAAACCTTTTTCGTTTTTTATAGTACATTCTTTTAAGGGAATTTCATTCGGGATTTTATTTCATAAGGAACGTGGTAATTGCATGTTGATTGGCGACCGGCAACACTCAATTACAACAAAAATAAAATAAGATTGTTTTGAGTGTTGAGGTTATACACATATACTTACTGAATTTATTTGTTTATTTATCATACTATGGGGTCGTATTCATGCCAGTAAAGCACGGATGAAATGAAACTGCAATTCCTTATTGCTTATTTTGATTGTACTACTATACAAGCAAACGGAGCGATAATGTTTTTATTTCATAAGTCTGTTTTTTTTGCCCGTGTAAATAACATTCAAGGCTGCAACCTTTTTCAAGTAAATAAAACTCAGATACTTCTTGTTTTGTGGCCTGTGTTTATTTATATTCATTCTAAATAGGTCACCGCTTGCAATGACATTAGAAATTTACCTAAAATATTGTTAATATCACAGTCAAAAAACTAACTAATGAGAAAAAGTGTACTACAGTGGTCACACTGCAGGTAATAAACACTCAAAATAGCCACGTTCCGTTTCGTTCACAGAATTATTGCCTTCACAAACAATTTAATTTATATGAGTTTTTTATTTTTTGGTTTAATTTTTTTACAGTGAAAAGTTAATTAAACTAAGTTATTTTTAAGCTATTTTTTTTGTATATGAGTAATTTGTATACATTTCAAAAAAACCAAGGTCCATTTTGACTATTTTTTACCATCATTGTTTACGAAGATGAAGTTGTTTTTTTTACTTTATTTGTAAATTTATCAAATTTTTTTTTAAATATGTTGTTTATGTGTATTTCTTACACTTATTATGCGAATTAAGATTGGTGATTTATGCTTATTAATTTAAACGATTTCTGAAGTTCAAACTAATTAAATATTATATTTGTTTAATTTAATTGATACGTTCGATTGTACCTGCGCGACTTCGTGCGTAGCCAACTTCAAGCGGCCTTTTAGATAGTTGGTGCTGTGGCGCCCGAGGATGGCGCGTATAGTACTTAATGTCAAATTGTCAATTCCTACAGGTTGTGTGACTCTGAGGGTACATTTCGATATTAATTTCTCAAATGATCAACCAAGTTAGAGGTCCCTTTAACAGTTAATGGAACTTAGTTATCACATTAGACGTCCAAAGTGATAAATTTATAATAGCTTGAGTGGAATAAAAATTCTAAAGCAAAGTGTTATTCGTGATGTGGGTGTAACGCTTGATTCTGGGCTGACCATGATTGATCACATTGATGCTCTCGAAGGCTTACAAAAGTTTGGCCTTCGTGTAGCTGAGCCTTTTACAGATTTAAACCGTATAAAGATATTATACTACGCTTATGTAGCAAGTATTTTAGAATATGCTTGTTGTATCTGGTCACTATATTATACAAAAAGAAAAGCTGGAGAGAATACAGAGTATTTTCATCAAACAATTCAACAAACAAACATCAAACATCAAGCAATTCGACGATTACGAGCAAGCATGTCAACACTTCGATCTACCCACTATATGTCAAAGACATCGATTTATGAACATGGTCTATTTGTATGGTTTGTGTGATAATCGCATGGAATGCCCTGAGCTGGTGGGTGCGCTGGCATATAGTGTGCCGCGACGTCGGACTCGACACTCGCATTTATTTCATGTTCCTTTTGCAAACACGCAACATGGTCATAATTCCCCTATTATACGTATCGTCACTTTTTATAATAATTTCTTATCCAACATTGATATATTTGATCCCACAAAAGTTTTTTTTAAGAGACTGTTAAAAAAATGTTTTTCGTCATCGACTAGGAGGGGTGTAGCTGTGTAGTGGTTTTAATGACCAGTACTGGAGGGTTCATACAATATATGTAATGAATGAGAAGCAGACTGAAATATTTTCTGTAATAAGTTATATAATCTCGTTTTGTGTATTTCATAGTTTAGTTAATTTCGATTTCTTGTTCTTTTTTATTTTTAATTTTGCTATATGGTGTTATCTGTGAAAACAATTAGGCTGTATATTTTCCCGATTTAGATATATATTTGTATTTGGTTGTTAAAGCTGTTGTTTTCCCTTCACATGTATATAATAAATTATTCAACAAAATAGTAAATTGTTATATATTAATCCATAGAGTTACAAATAATATTTAAATTTATATACATTGAAAAAAAAAAGATAGCGATATTCATGGAATATTAAAGAAATATGCGGAATTTCGTATGTCCTTCTTTCAAGTAAGTCCTTTGATTAGCTTTATACAAATAGAGTTAATTCGTCGCTTTTTGGTATCTGAATAAATAAACTTGGGTATTCTGCCTATTTTCAATTTCAGTCTTTAGGGTGTTTGTCACACAAAAACATAACAAAGTGATTCCCTATGTTTTTGGTAAAGTAGGTACACTACATACATCTTCTGTATTCTGCTTCTTTATAGATTTAATATGAAATAATTCTGTATATCCTACAAAATAGTTATAGTATGGAATTTATAGATAGATTCGAAAAGCATCAGTGATTTCACAATTGTTTGTAATTAACCAAACAAGAACAATGTGTTAGTGGCAAGTTGGGTTATTCAATACAGCATAAAAAACGTTGAAAATAAATAAGGTATTCTGCATTATGTGCTGTGAGAAAACTGAAAAACTGCAGTGCTAAGAAAATGGAAATCGTTTATTTATCGGAAACTTATTTACACAATAGGGTAGTTGCCAATTTTCCCTGTATTACTTGAAACGAAAGAGTTTTTTAAACGTCATATAATACAGTCAAATAAATTTAAAAAATTAAAAATTAATAACTAAGTTATGAATGTTTAAAATGTAACAGAAAGGGCAATACCGCACGGTGTGACGTCAGGCCATAAAAAATAATGTTAAACTTATTCTTTAAAGAAAGAGACAGAGAATTTTTTCTAATAGCTTAATTTCGTTTATAAATTTTGTTATCGTATTAAGTGTAATTTTATATTTTCTTAATAAACAAAACTGTAATATTTTCAATATTAATCCAATACCCTTTTACGTATATATTATAATCATGTTATATTTGTAATTATTGAAATAAAATTTCATATAATTATATTTTTTTTCAATTAATCGGATTTCGTAAAGCTAAAAGCTCAATTGGTTTGTAAAGGTATTTGTGTTAAATTTTCCATTACTTGTACGTTCTACAAGTTGAACTTAAAAAGAATGCGTCGATCACAACTTTCCCTACAAAAAAGCTCCATGGCTCCATGGTAACATACATTTAGTTCCGTAAAGCAAACGTAATTAATTCACTGATCAACGTTCACTCCAGACAGATCGTGACGGATTTCTAAGCACAGCCGGTTTTTATTAGTAAAAAAAAGTATCGAAGACGATTAGGTGTTTACACGTAGAAGGTTCCCTAGTTGTTTTACGAACATATTTCCGTATTTGTAAGAACATACTAATTTTGTTAAACAAATACAGCTTTTTACGCAATTTATTTAAGTAATTAATTTTAGCGGTTTTATTAAACGCATAACATACGCGGGGAGCATTGTCGATATGAATGAACTTTTATCAAAAATGATTCATTATTGGATATAATAATGCAAATTAAGTTAAATCGGTAAGCCTAAACTGAACTAGTGGCACAGATCTTATCTTCATTGTAGTGATTTTTATTCTGTGTCACATATAGGTAGTTCTGAAACAGCGTGAAGACATCGTTTCTTTCGACGTATTTTTGCATTGGTTCATCATCGATTCCCTCGACGTGCATTCATAATCATACACAAGAAACAAACAAACACAGAGACCGCCGAAGGTACAAAGGGCATTGGGTGCAAATGCCCTCCTCCCTCGGCTCACGGCTATACATAAATTCTTCCCCAGCACATAAATTTTGACAAATTTCAAACATTCAAACTAAAAGAATCCGTAGCCGCGCCTGCACAAAGGAAACAAATTATGACAAATTCACCCAGCTATATTTGTTTTTATTGACATAATTCAAGAGAATTATTTATATTTATTTACAATAATTGGTTTATTTTAAATATACATATATAAATCAAAAGAAAATTTATTGGTCAATAATCAATTGAAAATTTCCACTTAATAAAATCAATTTTTTTTGTTTTTTTTTTCTCGAAGTACTGTTTTGGTCACGTAGTAGCCATGCATAGAATATGCGTGGTCGTTACTTTATGCAACTACAAGATGTGGAAGACAAAATTATCTAAGCAACAGCGAAATTATGCTACTTGTACCTATTTATTATTAATCAGTCAAACTAGACTTTGTGCCAAAAGTTCCTCTCGGAGCAATATTCTTGAAACTTCGACAAAATGCTGCTAAAATTGCTGCGCGTTACAAGCATGAAGTAAGTATACAAATAAATAATGATGGTCATAGAAAAGTCTCTTAAGAAGCATACCCACATCAATGTCCTTGATGTGGGTATACTCCTTATCAGTTTGTCCCTTTCGATTTTCCAAAGCTCTTTATGTTAGGGACAGAGATAATAATATTGGTCACCACATTCAAATCTTATAAGTTTTACGTTTTAAGCACTTTTTAAAAACAAGCATTATTTAATTGAAAAAAAAACAGTGATAAATGTTGTTATTTAATAATAATAATAACACACATAATAACACACACAATTACAACAACGTCTTGGTCCCAAACTAAGCGTTAGCTTGTATTTTGGGTACCAAGCGAAGACACCACATACATATAACAACCAAGACCCGGTACCAGTATTAATATTCATCATATAAATACTGACCCGACCTGGGATTCGAACCCGGGACCTCCAGCTTCGCAGGCAGGGTCACTGCCCACTAGGCTAAGCGGTCGTCAATACTACTTTTATCCGAGGTATTTAAGCTATAATATATAGTTCAGTGTTACGGCAATCAATACTACTTGTATGAATTTAAACTAATTCTTAAACTGGTTCGGTAGTGGAAAAGACCTTAATTATGTAGAACACTTAGTGAAAAATCGTGTGGGAAGTGTTAAAATTCGATAGTAAATTACACTTTTACTGATAAGAAGTGAATTTTAAGTTGTCAACTACATAAGCTATATAAACTACAACATATACGTAGCGTTAACAGTAAGAGATATGAAAATTTTTCGAAAGCGAGTAAACTAGTTTGTATGTTATAAGACGTTGCAAGTCGTTCGTTGATGGCGTTGCAGGTAACATGGTTGTTAGTGTCAAATACCTATGTAGGTCTACTTAATGTTATTATTTGTTACTTATTTAGTATTAAAGTTCACCGCAACCACGGCAACGTGAAATCACAATAAAGATAACAACAATAAAAAATAATTGTTTGTTTAAATTAGTTATGGTTTTAAAATTTTAAGTAGCATTTATCGAGATCACGGATTTAAACTTACTTTTAAAGAAATCGTTCAATCTAATAGTTATGGGTCTCAGAAACTTGCCTATTTTAAATGTATTTGAAACGTATTTATTGAAAGCTTACAATAATCATGATTGTAACTCAAGTATGACACCGATAATTCTGTATATATAAAAAAAACAACTTCAGGTATATTAATTACTTCAGCATTCTATTTTGAATACTTATTTTACAATTTTACAAGACCTGAAAGCCTTGTATATTATTTTTGTTGAACTTTGCAAACCAGTGTTCATCATATGTTTTTGTCATTATGTTGCCATGTTTTCGAATATATTTATACTACTCCAGTTGACCCTTAGTTGACCCCAAGAATATATGCATGTGACAGATGAATGGACAGAGTGAGCCCACTAGGGTCCCCCTTTACATTTTGTTTGTCGCAACGGAACTTCAAACATGAATAAACGTAAAAAAATATATTTTCCTTCGCTTTTTTATTGATACGGATAAAACAAAACTAAATTTTGTTAGTGTCCAAAGCGCAATAAACCTGTCTCAAATTTATAAGGCCCCATAGGGCTATGGTTCGAAACCGGGCGTGTTGTAATGAGTTTTTCTGACTTAAGTACATAACTATCACTGACTCCGTGCCTTGGAGAGCACATTAAGCAGTCGGTCCCGGACGCTGTCAAAATCCTCTACCCGCAGTGGAGCAGCGTGGTGAATTTAAGCTCCAAGCCCCCCTCCTTACCCTGGGGGAGGCCTAAGTCCCTGCAGTGGGGTAAAAATGGGCTGATGAAGTAAAGTGAAGGAAACCTGGAGGTAGCATAGCGAACTAACTAGCGATGCACCCGTAAGTCAGCTAGATGTGTACTCACACATCCATTTGAACACACTCATACCATAGTAAGTCTACCGCCAATACGCTACGAAGTTCTATACACACATACTTACGCGGCCGCCATTGTAGTGTGTGTGTTGTTCAGTGACAGAGAGTTTTAGAGTTTTTATCACGTCTGTGTTAGATACGATATCTGGTGTTATCACAAACAAATTAGTAGAGACAAACGATTATACTTAGTTCTAATAAGGGAAAAGACCCGTGCGAAACCGAGGCGGGACGCTATAGAACATATGTCTGAAATGGTAATACGAATGGGAGTGATAGTGGGAAAGAATCAGTATATATAACAGAGAGACGAAAGCAGGAGTTATATGAGAAGTGTTAGAAGGAATGAGGACAGTGGCAAGATCATAATGTATGTCCACGGAGACTAGTTATAGGTACATAAAGGCTCCTTATATAATTATAGGTACCTACTAAGAACTGGCATTTTAAAATTACATCTCTAAGGGGGTAAAAAAGAGTATGAAAAGTATAGAAAACGTACTTATATAAAACCCTAGTTTTAACTTGAGGCCAATATACAAAAATAATTTAATAAATTCATAACTAGAACCTTTGTTTACCGATTTTCTAAATTCAACTCGTAAAAGGTGTAAAAAAGTATTAAGTTCATATCGAAAATATATGAATATCATGCGTATATATTATGTGTGGCCTTTTTTCATGTCGCAATAGAACAACGAATAGATGTAACTATTGCTGGAACAAAAATATTTCAACGGGAAAATATAACATTGCTACAAAAACATTCTCATCGGGACATGTTAAAGCTTCGGACATAATTACCAACAGCACATTACAGAAATAAAATTACTTTCCATTTTACGTAAAATAAGGATGGTCAAATAAACAGAGAAGACATCGGTGACTTTTATGTGCGGCTAAACGTTTCATTTTCACGGGAAAATCATGGGAAAACCAGAATAAATAGGACATGAGAGGTGACATTACAATTCGTTTACACGTGTAACCTTACGAGTAGTTTGTATGTAGTTATGCAAGTAAGAGTGAACGCTGTAGCATTACAAAATAAAATAAATTAAAATGAACTTTGACAAATGCCTAACAGTCAGTGTCGCTAACTATATTTTTTTACGGATATTAATTTCCGTTCTGCAATTTTGCGCTTACCAGACTATAGATTTGGAAATCCGACGTTACACTTCTTTTACAGATTACTAAATCTGTAAATAAGAGTGAAAAAAGTTACTAGTACCTTCTTTAACAATAATAATAATACCTGGAACATCCCACGCAACACAATGTAGTCCCAAAGTAATTGTATTATGGGTACTAAGTCGCTAATATACATAAATAAGTATTCTTTATAATATTTACATGTATAGATATTTTACATCCAGGCACGGAACAAATAGATATATTCATGGACATAAATATTTGTCCCGGGCGGGAATCGAACACACGACTATAGGTTCTGCATTCAGAGTTCCTAACGGTTATTTTCGATTGGCTAACTGCCAATTGGTCAGTCAATTATAATTTCTGCTCGTATTTAAAATTAATACCTTGATAACACGCACTACATTTCTCTACAGCAAACTAACTAGAATAATTTTCGAGACATTTGTTAATATACACTTGGATACATTTCTTCATATCTTAAAAAATTCTAAGAACCGACAGTTGAAGAAACCGTTAAATGCAAATACGTGAATCTCCGATCGAGATTTCCACGTTATTTTCCCGTGAAAAAGCTGAAAGTAGACAAGTTGATAAACTTCCACTGAACTTTCTAACACGATAAACGCTAAACTTTTACGTAACTCACTGACGGCTCTGAATTTCGAAACATGTTACATTTCTTTTGGATAAATAAATAAAACTTATTTAATTTTGTAACAGATTTTACCCACGCTTTTCTGCCATAATGATGTGTATTATTACATATAACAACGAACGCCGACAGCAAAAAAAAATTATTATACATATTAAAGATTTTGGGATTTTTGAGTATTGTTTTTACCCAAAAATTACTTTCATAGAACGAATTTCAGTAATCAATTCACAATGACTCGTATCACACAACATCACAACTCAATTGTTAAATATAAAAAATTGAAACATTTTTACCCGACAGCGGCAGGTAATGTTTTTTGCCCGACTTCAAAAAGGAGGAATTTCTATGTTCGTCTGTTTGTATGTTTGTTTTATGTTCACCGATATCTTCGTCAATATTACGAATCGATTTGAAAATTCTATTTTTGTTTGAAAGGATATATCCCCGAGGTGGTTTCATTATCACCATGTTAGGATCGGTTGATGGAGTGCTAGGGATATCGAGGGATACCCTCAAATCTAATAAGCACGCACAGTTGTTTGATCTCTATATTTTAGTTATTCAGGTGTTTGCGTCTACGAGTCATCATCACATGCTAATTCAAATTTGTGCATTATAGTCATGTTTAGACAACCTTTGTTTTAGATGTGATTTCCAATGTCGCGACGTATATCGGTTGATTCTTTAAACTTTTAGCCTGACCTACTACGTATATAACAATGGGTGCTTAGAATCGTCTTAAATATATTGTTCTCACTAGACACAAGGTTTTTTTGTGTGCTAGTACAAGGAGTGATCGAAAACTATCTTTAATAGAATTGATATTATTAATTTATAAAAAAAAATGTGTTTCTTTGTTACTGACCAGTGTGAATATACTACACGCTACAGGTAACTTTTCTTTAGTTTTTTTTTAAATATGTTTTTCTTTAATATGTCATTAATACTCATCTTGAAAATGGAGAGAACCGATATTCGGGCCTTAATTTTTTTTTTAATAACATTATATTTTTTTTAATATATTTATATTATTTATTATATTTATATATTAAATAATAAAATTATTAATAACATAAATAACATAACATTTAATAACATAACAACATAATAATAACAATAAAAATTGAATGTTAATACTGAAAAAATCGTCAAACAAAAATATTTATTACAATTTGATGTCTACTTTAGGGAACAATTGAGCTTGAAAAAAAGGCCATAATGAAAAATTGGTAGACCATCCACCATATTCACCAGATCTTACTCCTGGTGATTATCACCTATTTCCGAAGTAAAAAGAACGTGTCCTTGTCATAAAATTTGAGAAAAATAACAAGGTGATGAGTGATGTAAAAACATTTTTGAGGGCCAGAACAAGGCTTTTCTCAAGTGGTATGAACGTACTGGTGAAACACTACACTAAGTATATTCATGGGCAAAGAATATGCATACATAATTACGTACATAAATTTTTTTTTAATGCTACTTCCTTCACACCAATTATGGTAACTTTTTGATTACCCCTCGTATGTAAGGCCGGGGCGTCAGTTTAAAACTTATTTGTTAGAGACCTTAAGCCAAGAAATAACTTCTAGAACTAAGTAAGATTTTACAAGTAAGATATTATAATTAATGATCTTATTGGAGTAACTTCATGGGCACCTTGTTTTTGTATCTTTGAATTATACTCAAAGTTATTCTTTTAGAACGTCTATTTGTTACATCACATGAATTTGCTTCTTTTTACCAGATCACGGCGAAACTGCAATAAAAAGAAGAATTATTGTTTTAGCGCTCTTTGTGTTTAAGTTTGCATACATGTAGGTACCATCACAGATCCTTAACTATTATTTTTAGGTATACACGAGGCGTAAATTTGCTCATCTCAACATCAGAAGAGTAGTTTGTTTGCTAAAAACAAAGCAGAGGGCAAAAAAACCTACGACGTAACTGAATACCGGGACTACTCGTATGATCATAAAATAGTACCTACCTTTTGAAAGTGATGTCTGTATGTCAGTATGTATGACGGTAGTGTGTGTGTGTGTGTGTTGTGTGTAGGTATGTGCCCAGAGCGCAACGAACCTGTCTCAAATTTATAAGGCCATGGTTCGAATCCGGGCGTGTACCAATGAGTTTTTCTGACTTAAGTACACAATATCACTGACACCGTGCTTCGGAGGGCACGTTAAGCAGTCGGTCCCGGACGCTGTCAATAGATGGCGGTCGTTACAGTTCCCAACCCGCAGTGGAGCAGCGTGGTGGACTTAAGCTCCAAGCCCCCCCTCCTCACCCTGGGGGAGACCTAAGCCCCTGCAGTGGGGTAAAAATGGGCTGATGATGATGATGATTAAAATATCAAAAAGATCTATCTGCAGTTCTGGATAACAGCACTCGAAAATCCAATAAAATGTTTACACCAATAAAAGAATCACAGGTAGAATAAACAAATGACCTACTTCGTAACTCCTCGAGACTTCTCGGTTAGAAATCTAGTACCGCTGCGCTGCCGGCTAACAATGGACACTTAAAACCCGGTTTGTGAATTTTATTGTTTTTTGTTGGAAATCCTACGTAGCAGTGTCAAGTTCATAATTTTGCCTTTGGTTCAAGAGTAATTTAAGAGGATTATGTAGTGATAAATTTCCATACAATCGGCGTTAACTGTTGCACCCTATTAAACCTTAACCGATTGATGGAATTTTTTTATATGATATTCAGATCAACAAAAACTATATTTATACGTTTTTTTTGAAATTCACCACTACACAATCGTCTTAAAGTACACCTGTTTCTCAAGAACTGATATTTCGAAAACTTTAGATCAAGTTACTGAGATAATTCTCTAAAAATAACTCATTATTGACGATCTTGACGACCGCTTAGCCTAGTGGGTAGCGACCCTGCCTACGAAGCTGGAGGTCCCGGGTTCGAATCCCAGGTCGGGTCAGTATTAATATGATGAATATTGATACTGGTACCGGGCCTTGGTTGTTATATGTGTGTGGTGTCTTCGCAAAAATATTTATATATGTATATATTATAAAGAATGTTTAAGTATGTTTATCAGTTGTCGAGTAACCCATAATACAAGCATAATACTTGCTTACTTTGGGACCAGATGACGCTGTGTGTGAAGTCCCATGTATTATTTTTATTTTTTTGGCGTGAGCTTTCGATTGAAATTCGAGAACCTTTAATATATATTTAAATTTAAAAAATCTATTTTACGGTTTTCTAATTCAGTGTTATACAGAATCAAATAAAAAAAAGCTAACTGTGTGAATGTCCAATCTAAGCTATTTTTGATTCGACTGTCTACAAATTATCCAATCGAAAACCCCACTAATATTATAAATGCGTAAGTGTATTTGTTGGTTTTTCTTTCTTTCGTTCAGCAACTAAGCGACGGATCGACGTGTTTTTTTTTCACATAGAAAATAGTTTGTAGACCGGAGAGTGACATATTTTACTTTTATCCTGGGAAAATACACGATTCCCGTGGGAACGAGGTAATATTGTTATTTACACCTTTTCCTAATTTAGGTTAATTAGTAGGTTTGGATGCTGCATGCCGACAAGGATGTATAAAGCTGTGACAACAAAGAACAGACTACGTGGCGGAAAAGGATAAAATAAAATTAGGAATAGAGCTACCTGAAAATCAGCGCTGAGCGTGGAGCTAGTTTAATTCTGAGTGCACAACCATTATACAGAGCTTGTCCTAATTCTCAGAAAATATATTTAAGAAACTAAATGCAAAAAATTAAGAACTTTTTTGGTAACCATTAACATTTTTTCTTTCTTTCTATTCCTTGTAATTTAGATAAGTCTGTGTGTATAAGTTGTATGAAATCGTACGTGGGACACACGTGGGTTTGACTGTTGGAACCAAGCGACAAAGCGGGTTTTGACAAGACACGAGCAGCTCCGAATGGGCTCGACCAAAAGCAACAAGTTCACTGTCGGAATGCCAAGCGTATGAAGATTAATCTTCGGGACGCCCCTCAGGTAAAGCGTACTGTACGCTCTATCCGTAATTGCTAGCGTTGTTTCAATTATGTTCTAATTATTTGTAAAATATTTATTTCAATTTTATTAGTTTCGAATGAATTTATACCAGCTTCCGTTAAATTACTAATTCGCAGGCACCGTACTGTAGTTGATACTGGGGTGAGTCTGGTAAAGAGTTCTGTTTCCGAATTGATAACTGCTTGAATCTACCACGCTCCTACATGAACAGTAATTTTTAGGAAAAAAAAAACGAGACAATGCGCTTCGACTGTAGTAAAAACTAAGTGCATTATTTTACGTGGGAATTTATAGTTTTGGCCTTAATAAAATAATGGTTAAATGTAAAAATCGTAGATTGTTTGCAATACTTGCTATATATATATTTCCTACGAAACTCTCAGTACGCGAGCCAAACTAATATGTTTTTGATTGCCCTGTAATGTGAGTTCCGACACAACAAAATTCACACTCGTTGTTGGTAAACTGGTATCTTTACAACATGAAAGTTAGCAAATTGGCATTCCATAATACATGTTGTATCGACACCGATCATCAAAATACTTATTTGTTTCTAAATAGCAATACCGCTAAACCACAGAGGTCGTCGTTTACATAAAGACGTGTGGTTTTGTGAAAACGTTTTGTGAAATCTTTTGTTTCGGAACAAAAGAGAAATGTTAACTTAAACTTAATTGTTATTTTGTTTAGTATGTAACCGACCCACCCAAAGGCGTAGGCATGGCGCAGGTCAACCGTTTTAAATATTAATAAGGAACACAATACCCGTAAAAGCAATGTTGGTATAAGCTTTTCTTAATAAAGTTACATCTAAAACGAGCCAATATGTGATTTCATTTTTAAACTTTCGATATCGAAAAGAGGAATGTTATAAGTTTGAAGCTTATGTCTGCATGTGGGTCTGTGTGTCTGTGTTTTTGGCATCTTAACTTCTAAACGAAAATTAAGTCAAATGTTTATAGTTAAGTTTAAAAGCTTAAAATAAAAATTAAATTTTAATTTTATGAAAAATCCTACATAACAACTAATGTTTATGAAGTCTGAATGCAATACAGGTTTATTAATTTTTAAATTATTTTTGATTCTTAATGCATAGAGACCGCTAAGAATTTGAGAATTTGCTTTGATTGATACCTATGCAGTACAAAAAAAAACTGCATCTAAAACCCAGCTGTATTAGAGAAACACATTTACTGTAGCTCCACTTGGTGACTACTGTCCATAAAACATCCATAGAACCTGCACTGAGGTGATGCCCATGTAACATGAAAAACCGCATCGAAATCACCGTTCAGTAATTTTTGAGGAAAATGGTAATATGCACAAACAAACACACAACCTCTTACCCCAAACGCATATGCCTTCTTCGTCCCGTCGTCGTCGCGTCGTGGGTAATAATGAAAATGCGCGCAAAAAATATTCAATAATTTAATGTGAAAGAAAAATTAACTTATATTTTCACCGAAATTTCAGAATTTCTACTTCCCGAACATAATAAATTTTATAAGATCAAAATCTTTAACTGTAAGCTGGTTCCTATAACAACTCGATTATAACAAAAAACTGAGAGAAATAAAACACAAGCTTGACAGCACAGTTCACTGGTTTTTTATTAGTCCCCGGTCAGTCCAGTTTTGATAGCTTCAGTTTTTTACTATTAACAACGTTTTCATCATCACTTGCACCGCTGCCTACGCCAAAACATTTGTGTTTTATTGCATGGCGTTCCGTAATACAATTACTCATAGGTAATACACGCTATTAAACACATTGTATTATTGTTGAAGAACTTGATACAGATATTATGATAATGATACAGCTAAAAGACATAGATATAGACAATAGAGTATCGACCAAGTAATAAAAAAAAAAAAAATTAAATTAAAATACAACTGAAGAATTGAAGAATAAAAAAATGTATATTAAAAAAATCGATGTAAGAATATATATGTATTTAATTACATTAGTTGTTGATACGCCCTCTGTACGCCGAGTGGTCGTTAGCACAACAACCTAGGTCAAAGCAATCGTCGACCTCGACTGACCCAGATTATTGTGTCAATTACCGCTGAGCAGGCGTTCGTAAACCATACAGATGTCTCTGTAATGTAACGTGTAAAAACCTCATAATGTCAACCATACTCAATATAACCATAGATCTAAAGAATCATATGTCCAGCAATGTTTTTCCGGAACCCGAAATGAATATTATGATGATTCGAGTCGTTATTTTGAAGAAAGATAATTTTTCAAGTTGAGGTACTACTTTAAATGAAATGATATACGTTTGTATGTTTGTGATCCATTTACGTTTCAAAGATTGAATGGATTAGCCTGAAATTATAAATAAATTTACCCTAAAGTTATGAATGATATATAGGCAATAAAGCTTTCCGAGTTCATTTAAACTTTCGAGCGAAAACCGATAATACAAATTCAACTTTAATTATACGCATTAGCGATGTCGTCCAATTAAAGTGAAGAACTAAAGTTTGTACGTTTGCGAGGAAGGGAGCAAAAAAGTCAATTACACAGAGGTTGTTATGTTCATGTGAGCTGTTGCATTTGTCAACGGGCTTAATAATTATATTTTTTAAAACTCTCCAGTATTCTACGCTTTGAAAAATCAAAATGCAAACAACTCGAGAAGTTACATTATTTATGCCTAGTATTTTTATTTATAGTACATTTTTAGTTTCGTGATAGCCGTGTGATGGCGAGTCCGCTTCTTATCTAGAAGATCGTGGTTCGAATCCCAGGGCATGTAGCAATGAGTTTTTTCTGACTTAAGTACATAACTATCACTGGCTACGTGCCTCAGAAAGCATGTTAAACCGTCGCGTCGATCCTGGTTGTGGAAATCAGATGGCAGTCGTTAAAATCCATCACCCGCAGCGTGGTAAAGCGGACAAGTATGGTCTACTATATTAATTTTTTTTTTTGGATGCGGAGAAGAAGTTCATTTAGGTAACCAATCGCGTAGGCCATACGCGCGTCCCGTCCGTTTCCCTTCTTCATCCTACGGTTCAAAAGTGATAACTTTGGTTCTCGAACTAAACGGCAAGTGTTACCTACTCCTGTATTGAACTAAAGTCAAGCCCGGTGATTTTTAAGATGATTTGATTTCGAGAAAGCTTTCCCGATACGTGTAATACGTGAATATTAATTCATGCACTTTACTATAATAAATATGTATAGTATATAACAAATTACTTTATTGAACGTATCAAAGCCTGATGAAAAAGAAAAACATAGATTTAAGAGAAGGATTTCTATCTACTAAATTTGATGTCGAATATTATTCTTACAAACATTTAGAAACACGTTAAAATTCTGTACTAATGAATTGTGTTTTCTTCGAAACAAGCAAGTGACACACAATTCGATTTAAACAAAAATATAAAAACGCGTTATTACTAAGTAATTTATTACGTTTTTATTGAGGTCAAGTTATGACCTGTACAGCGAACTTACAACGGAGTTGAACATTGATTTAATACCCTGATCATCGCTTTCGGTTTTTGGAAATTCTCGAAAGTACATTCGAATCAAGAAGGTAGGCTGTTACTATATATGGACAAAAGAATTATTGCCACAGCCAAAATTAAAAAAAAAAACTTAAGAGGACGCGCGCTTGCGGGACAGGCCACGACTCATCGGTTGATTATTAACAAAATATTAAGTCGAGGAGAAAGTCTGTCTGTATTTTATATACAAATTCAATACTTTTTTTTAATAGTTAAATTATATTTAAGTAAATTATATACCTAGTGCCGTTTTCTTCGATAACTACATGACCCAGTTGCTGTATAAATTGTGGGGTTTATGGTTAAAAAATTGCGACAAGTAGTTTTGACAGTCTTCTCTTGATTTGAACTTTACACCATCCAAAGGATTTTGAAGCGACCGACACAAGTGGAAATCTGAGGATGTAATGTCATGGTTAAGTATATCGCACACGCCTTTGCGTATTATCTGTATCAACTGGTTACATATTTTTGAATGAAAAAGATAAAACTGATAAAAAAAATTGACTGACCGAACGGCCGAATGGTTAGAGACCCTAACTAGCCAAAGGTCGTGGGTTCGATTCCCGCCCGGGACAAATATTTGTGTGCATGAACATGTTTATTTCGTTCCGCGTCTGGGTTGTAACCTGTTGACATGAGCGTAAGGCTAACGACTGCGGCTGCACTAAGGGTAGAGAGTGAAACTAGGGTTAAAGTTATAGGATTTATTAGATAACAGGGCGTGGGTGCTTAGGAAGACCTGGAATATTCCTCTTTGGCTCAGGGTACTGGCCTTAACTATTTGTAGCGGCTGCTTGGCTCGGCTCCGGTTCATCGCACTGCGGGCTGCGCCAGGAACGATACAATGGGTAACTTATACTTTCTTATAGGGTGACGCACACAGCTTATATAATAGGTAGAACTACATAAGTAAATATATGTAATTTTTAGTATTTTAATTTTTTGTTTAGGTGTAATATCACACCGCACCGTTATTACGAATTTGGAAAATCAATGACCCGACGTACGAACCGGCCGCGCGCCTCTGTAACCGTTTCAGTCAGTGAAAACCGGTCGCTGTTGAACGTAAGAATGATTAGGTCTGCGCGAGACTTGTAGGGTTCCGCGCCAGTTTACGTAGATTCCGTTTGGGACAACTGTATGTAGTTAATTGACTTTTTAAATATGATTAATTAGCTTAATATAGTGCAACGTTACAGGATGTAAAATATTTATATATGTATGTATTATAAAAAAAATATTATTATTATTAAATATCAATTGTCTAATAATTCATAACCTGAGCATAATATTTGTTTGGGACTACATGGCGCTGTGTGGGATGTCCCATGTATTATTATTAGAATATTACTTTCTAAAAAATATTGTTAACAAAATTTGTCGACTTTGTGGTTGCTTTTAGTAAACATGCGCCTTCTAGTTTACTACATTCAAAGTTCGGTGAAAAAAACTTTCTCCCAACGTGACACATATGTTTATAGGACTCGGTCTGAAATATTCTCAAGCAAATAATGTCCAACCTTAAAAGCGATATAGCCTGAAGATATAAATATTATAGTTTTTTACGCCGGCCATTAAGCAATACACGTACAACTTTCCGTCCCGGAACAAAGTAATATCCCCCGAAAGAAAAGTTGTACGAGCGTGATGTAAGCGTCCCGTTTTTGTGAACGAACTTTTGTGCTAAGGAAAGTTGAGTTAGCGAAAATTTCATTTAATTATTCATGGCCGGTAATTTCGTGTTGTATACATTAATATATGTCGAAAAGTAGACATTACTAAGAAATAAAATTATGTCACTACTTCGTAGTGTTTCGTGTGTAACCAGTAAAACTCATTACAAGTCCTCACATGTTTATTTCGAGATGTGCTGCAAAGAGTAGTAGGTTCCTAGAACTTTGTCAACTGTTGAAAATAACCTAAAATACCGATTCTAGAAAAAACTTGGCACTATTTGAAACATTTTGTTTCTTGAAATTTTATAAGCTTTTATATAAGTCCTTATTTGAATTTTCGCCTGTATTTTTATATTTTCTAGTGTTAATGAACTTTTATGACTTTAGGACGACATATGCATATAGAAATCGTTCCTGTTTCAAAAATAAATGTGTTGAGGAAAATTGAGTTTGAAATTTTGCTAGGTATTTATGGAATCTAATTTAACTATTATACAATCAAAAATAACAAAATTATACTTAGAAGTGTTATATGTGAATCAGTTTGTATTATTTTATATTAAATGAAAGTTTATTTGTTTTATGTATACTTTGAGTTTCATTGATAAAAAAATAATGTGTTTTTTCTATTCTAAAATATTAAATAGTGAATATCAACTAATTTGTTTCTTATAATCTCAGAAAAACTCGGAAAAGGGGAGACTGCATTCGAAATTGTTTCTTCATCTTCATCAGCCCATTTTTTACCCCACTGCAGAGGCTTAGGCCTCCCCCAGGGTGAGGAGGGGGGGTGGAGCTTAAATCCACCACGCCACTCCACTGCGGTTTGGGGATTGTAACGACCGCCATTGCATTGAAATTGATTTGAATAATTAAATAGCTGTTTGAAATACATCTTTGTTTCATTTTTTGTGTGTAATTTATCAACTAATTTAAATTATTTATGTGTTACGTGTATAGACGTATTAAAATTAGGTTTATGAGGTATATTGATATTAATTTTTACAGGTATTTTTATAATAAAAAAAAAATATTTGGTTTGTTTTTAACTATACATCGGCCGTAAAGAGTTTACGTTCCTGACAGGTCGTAATCGGCATAGTGATCGGACGGTTGATGTGAATTTGTACCGTCGGACAATTCCCATTTTCAAATATTATTATCGTTTACACGCACGAATGACACAAAATTGAAAATTATATTATAATGTTAACTCACAACAAACATGATGTTATAGCTATAAATCTCATGCGTCAGGAATGGGAACTCTTGACGGCCGCTGTATAGCAATAAGAAATACACGATGAAACCAAACAAAGTGTATGCGGGAAGTAAAATCTTTTTGATCTTTCAACTCATCTTTCATATATTTATCCAGGTTCGAAATTCTAATCGCGTTCTTCGAAACCAAAATTTGCACCCTTTTGAATTTTGAAAAACTTTTCCTTAGTTAGACATGTTCAGTTATCAGTAACATTCCATTTCATTTCGTCAGCCCATTATACCCCACTGCAGGGGCTTAGGCCTGCCCCCTGGGTGAGGGAATTCGGACCTTGAATCGATCACGCTGCTCCAATGCGGGTCGGCGGATTGTAACGACCGCTAACTATTGACAGCAACCGGGACCGACTGCTTATCGTGCTCTCCGAAGAACAGAGTTAGTGTTTGTTATGTACTTAAGTCAGAAAAACAAATTGGTACACGCCCTTGTAAATTTGAAAAAGGTTCGCTGTGCTCGGCCTATCACAACACACATCTTCTTAAATTACATGTCAAAAATTTCTACGGATTGCTAATCAGATAACCATTCATAATTTCTAATCAGATAACCAATTCTTCTTTTTAACCGGCTTCAAAAAAAGAGGAGATTTTCAATTCGACAGTATTTTTTTGTATGTTACTCATATCTTCGCCGATTTTGCCAATTTGATTGATTCCTTTTTATTAAATGGGCTATATTTCGACATTGGTCTTATTTCAAATCAAATAAAAAAAAACAAAGTATGAATATCGTTTATTTAAATTTCACCTATTTCCCGCCAACCGATTTTAATCAAACTTGGCACATAGGTGTAGTTCCAGAAAAAATTAAATATTATGGTGACCTAGTCGAGAAGAACTGTCAATGGTGATCAGCAGCCACCTCGTGTTTGGGCTCATATGATTGGTGAGTTATAAGAAAACATAGGAGCAAACAGACAGACAAACATTTTAAAACTGGTCAATATTAAATAAATTCTTCACAAAATTATTGTCGTGATTAATAAAAATATATTAATATATTAGTAACTCACAAATAATATCTACTTCATTTTGTTCCATATATAGAAATGTTTTTTAGTTCTCAATTTGTCTGAGTTAGGCTCTGTATTAATATAATTTAAAAAAATAATGCGCACGAAAACAAACGGGTACAATTTAACTTATGTATACGTGTATTGGACTGGTTTTTTAAACTGGGTTACTCTTTTTATGAATATAAGAGCGACGACATGACACACGCTCAACGAACGCAGCCGCAACGTCCGCACCCGAAAAAACTTGTTAAAAAACTCGATGTCAAAACTTAATATGAAAAAGTTGCCAACTCACGCAATACAAATAATCCATCTAGGATTAGTAGTTAACCTAAAAATACGTACAAATCATAGTTTAATTAATATAGATAGTATGTTGAATATAAACGATAATCGGCTTACTAGTTGGATTTTATAATAATCAATTATTTTATAATCATTTGGTGTCAATATATATTCAGTACATGGAAAAAAAAATTTCTTACAATGTATAAGTATTAGGTACTAATTGGCTTAATAATTTTCAAAGCAAATTCGAGAAGACATATGAAAAGAGAGCGAGAATGTCCGAATCTTATAATATAAAAAGTGACAGTAAATGTGAAACTTAAATTGGCGCATTGAAGTGAGACGTCAGTAGGATTTGATGTAACGTTTAAGTTTAATGAGAACAGCAAAATTCAAATGTATAAAAAAACACGTAAAGGCAAAGTTGTTACAGTGTTAAAGTAAGCATGTGGATATTTGTGGATTCATTTAAAAAAATAAGTAATATTGTTGCCCGTTATATCTTTCCTTGATTGTTTATATTAATAATATAGACATATATTATATAGATTATTGATATATACTTAGTTTTGGTTTAATTTTACTTAATAGTGAAATATTACTGTTGGTTTAATGTAAAAAAAAAAATTCATTGAATTCAATTTTTTTTTCATGACTATGCTCATCAGTTTCTTATATAAGAGATAGTCACTTTTCATATATTTTATTTAATATTTTTAAACTATGCATTCTATAATAAAAATAATAATAATAAGTACAGATGTAAACTATTCTGTAACGATATAAGTCAGTAAAGAACTTGGCGTGTGTTTCTCTGACCATGATTTGGAAAAATACTACGGAATCAAATTTTTTAACGGTATCTGCCTTTTAATCAGTGGTACGTAAGAAGTTAACAGTTACATTAGAAGACTTAGACACAACACAAACATCTAGGTAACCAACCGCGTGGACCATAGGCGCATCGCGCCCGTCTCCCTTCCTCATCCTATGGCTCAAATGTGGTAACTTTGGTTCTGAAACGGCTAGCATTATTCCTCTATTCAACTAATTCAAAGCTCGGTGACCGCAATATTCCGCGGCGGATTATTCTTCAATCGAGTTTATCTATAAATATAATTCTATAGTAGAAAGTACGTACGCATTTAAATCGAATCTCCTTGACTCATACTTGAATAAACGAAGCCGCACGAATGGGCTAGACAAATGTGTCAAATTAGACAAACTCCAGCTCACACGTTGGCGCTTGTATACATTCGGCAAACGTTTACCAAAGTATCGATCGAGGTACAGAACGGGCTTTACTGTTCTTTTTATTACATAGAAGTAGCAAAACGCGGGCGCGCCGTTCCCCACTAGAACCACAGCACGCTATCGCAAGCGAGCCCGCTCATACACCACACTAGTAGTGTATGAAACCATCGGTCGTTAGTCGGCAAATGCTCGTTAACAAGCTTGAATGGTTTAACTTTTCATGTACAAGTATGAAATTGTGTGACCGCTTCCCCGCCTGCAAACGCGTCTCACATACTCCCTGGTTGGAACGCTTCGTTTCGTACAGAAAAGGTATTATCGTGTCACTAGTGAGGAGGCGAGGGGTGCTTCGCTATCTCTATGTTTTATTCTTTACTTTGTATCTATAATGAACGCTACCAAATGGCTTCCGATTAGTGACGCCACGGCAACTCAGGTTTGTCTCTTATACAAACATACTTTCTAAGTTATTTATTCCCATTTGAAACAGAAAATAACAAGATCTCAATGTTTCTTTTGTCAGTGTTTATATGTTATTTTATTATCTACACTTACGGACACATCTATCGGCCAACCTAGCGTTTTAAGTTTTAACAATCACTAGCTAAAAATAAATTTTAGTTTGAGCAAAAAGTTTTTATGCAGTTTTGAAGCAGATTTACTGGCCATTTTTGTATTTTAGCCACTATTTCGTATGTTTTTTTTTATTTCTAATTTTAAAAAACTAAACAAAATTCGAGTCACTTCATTGCACACTTCATTGTTTTCAACGATCCAAGGAAAGAAAAAAATTTGTTAATTCGCGAGTTGGATATTTATTATCAGTTGCACATCTACCCTCCGTACAAGTAACATCGTTTTAAATTACTTCCTCAATTAAAATTCAATTTAAGTGATAAAAACGTATTGTTTGAAAAAAAAACTTATATCTACAGTTTCGTTAGCAAATAGTAAACTTACAAAATCATAAATAAATTAAAAATAACAGTGGTGATCTGTGACCGGAACGCGTTTCGCAAACTTTTCTTCAAAATATATAATTGTTGTGCAAATACATTGTCCACCCCTATTAAATAAGATGTTGAGCTGCACCAAGTGCAATGTCGCCTACAAAGATGGTGTAGTTTGCTCTGGCTGTAAAAAGAACTTTGATTTCGGTTGTGCTGGAATATCAGAAGGGAATTATAGGAAGCTTAGAGCGGACCGGCGTGGAACCTGGAGTTGCGGTACGTGTAAAACTATATCAACATCGCCTGGAAGCGATGGGACTTCTGATTCGGCCTCCTTGGAGCTAATCATATCAGAGCTTCGTTTAGTAAAGCAACAGCTGGTCTGTCTCCCTACACTTATTGATGATATTAAGTGCATCAAAACGGAGATCACCGAGTTAAGGGCATCTTGTGAATTTGCAGCTGCCAAGGTCGACGAATTTGGTACCAGATTGACGGATGTCGAGCGCAGGATCGGGGATTCGGAGCGTGCAAGGGAGGGTGTTGACGCTGCACAGGATGACCTGTTTGCTATTAAATCACAATTAGTTGCATTGGAACGCCGTTCTCGTTTAAATAATGCGGAAATAAAAGGTATACCTGTGAAGAAAGACGAGAATCTCTTCTCTGTGTTAGATTCTTTGTGTAAAATGGTAAACTATACCTTTCCCAGGGAACAGATTAACTATATTGCCCGTGTGCCTGTTTACAATTCCAATGATAAATCTATTGTGGTGGGTTTCGCCAACAGATATGTTAAAGAGGAGTTTGTAGCAGCGGCTCGTTTGAAGAAGAATATAACAGCGAGTCTTATCGGGTATGCGAATCCAACTAGAATCTTTATCAACGACCATTCAACCCCGGAGCAGAAGATTCTCCTTACAAAAACTAAGTTGCTGGCGAAAAATAAGAACTTTAGTTATGTATGGGTGAAACATGGCAAAATTCATGTACGAAAGAATGACGCCTCTAGTGTTCTGTTAGTTAATTCAGAAAATGATTTAAACAAAATTGTCTAAGCAGTCTTTTTACATTTACAAAATCACTTTCGATGTTTATAGTGTTAATTTTTTTATTTTACTCTTTGTCATATTTTGTGTATAAGAAAATATTTGTCACCTCTGATTCATTTGTAATGCACTCGCCTCGCTTTTGTTCGCTTATATTATTATATTTGCTTTATCACTTGCATATACTGACTTTGACCGCACTGGATCGATTTATATTTGTCTCGTTTATGCCTTTAAATTTGCCACTTAACCACCAACGTATTCATCTTATTTATTTTGTTGTTGCAGTTTCTATATATCGTGATGTCGAACTACCCCGCATACCGTTATATTCATTGATAAATTTATATCGTGTAAAAAAATTCCATATATTAACTTTTATTTCATTCACTATTTATATTGAAATAACTATAACATATAAAATTAGCTTTTATGCGATTATTATTATTTCTTTTCTGCGCTGGCTTAATTCCGTTGTGTTTTTTAATTTCAATGGATTGTGACGTACACAGACCTATTGATAATAATACGCTTAGTATATATTATCAGAACGTAAGAGGTTTAAGATCTAAAACGAATACTTTTTACCGAAATATTCGCGCTTGTGACTACGATGTTGTAATTTTAACCGAAACTTGGTTGTTGGATTCCATTGCCGATAGTGAAATATTTGATAATAGGTATGTAGTTTGGCGACGCGATCGCGACTATGCTCTGACCGGGCAATCTCGCGGGGGCGGTGTACTGGTCGCCGTGCGCCGACAATTATGCGTTGCACCGAAGCCAACCTTTCATTCTACCGCCGAAGACTTATGGCTCTCGTTAACGGTTCGCGATATTAATACCCGAGCAATACTGAATCTTAACGTGTGTGTGTTGTATCTATGCAAACAAAATTTAGGTTTCTCTTTCTCAGAACAACTATCACATTTTTGTTCAGGTTTAAATAATATTGTTATGAATCACCCGGACGATCACTGGCTAATCGTAGGCGACTTTAACTTAAGTGGAATCGAGTGGGTCCTTGACGCGGAAAATAATTATTATCAGCCGTCCATTGCTCGGACTAACGATGAATTTCTGTTAATTAATGAATTGATGACTCATAGCCTGAGTCAATACAACGGTGTTATGAACAAAGATAACAAAATTCTAGATTTGGTACTGAGCACTCACGCTGTTAATGTAAATAAATGTACAGACCCGTTGGTACCGATCGATCCCTTCCATGAAGCCCTTATTATCCAAGCTAAATTATCTACTCCAAATCCATTACCAGCTCAATCCCGAATCAAATACCTTTTTAATAATGGTGACTATGAAGAGATTAACAAAGAGATTCTAAGTGTCGACTGGCCTACAGCTTTCAGTCGATGCTCAGTCGATAATGCCGTTGATTTCTTCTACTCGTCAATTAATAGTTTAATAGAAAAACACATACCTACTACAAAATGTGTCAGTGGTTCATTTCCATTATGGTACACGAATGCATTAAAAAAGGTTATTAGAGAGAAAAATAAGCATTTACGGAAGTTTAGAATCTATGGTAATAAATCAGACGAATCCTCATTTAAATTACTCCGCGAGCGCGTCAAGAAGTTGGAAAGGGAATGTTATAGTAGTTATATTAGATCCATTGAAAGCTCTATTACAAAAACCCCAAAACGTTTCTGGTCTTTCATGAAATCGCGTGCGAAATCCAACTCAATGCCTGGCAGTCTTAACTACCGCAATAGCTGTGTCAATAATGGTAAATCTATTTGCAGCGCATTTTCAGATTATTTCAACTCAGCTTTTCTCTCTAGCCATACTAATCATCTAAACACACTTCATGACCTGTGTAACTCAACTTCTCCTGACAATGTTACTGATATACATAGTATCGAAATCGCAGTTAATGAAGTGCGTAAATTATTACTCAATCTTGACCCTTGCAAATCTGCTGGCCCGGATGGCGTACCTGCGGTCTTTCTAATCAATTGCGCTGACACGATTTCTTTTCCATTATCATTACTTTTTCTTAAGTCCATAAAGACATGCACAGTCCCAATTATTTGGAAGCGTGCATTTATAACACCTATTCATAAGAAGGGCTCTAAGACAGATATAGTTAACTACAGACCTATTTCTAAGTTATGTTTGGTCTCAAAGGTGTTAGAGAAGATAATACATAAGCAACTCTATAATTCAATAAAATCACAACTCTCTCCCTACCAGCATGGATTTCTAGAGGGTCGTTCAACTGTTTCAAATTTAGTCTTATTTACTGATTATATCACGGAATCGATGGATGGTGGCGATAGGGTCGATGTTATCTATACTGACTACAGTAAAGCTTTCGATCGAATTGATCATTCCATTCTATTAACTAAACTTTTTAACTCCGGAGTTAGGGGCAATCTCTTACGGTGGTTCGCTTCTTACATCGAGAACAGGTCTCAAGCTGTGGTTGTTAGCAATTACGTATCAGGATGGTCCGGTGTTCCCAGTGGTGTTCCACAGGGCTCGGTATTGGGTCCGCTTCTTTTCGTTATCTTTGTGAACGACATAAACAATTGTATACGATCCTCCCAATTGTTGTGTTTTACCGATGACATGAAGCTATTTGCACGGATTTCCACTGTTGATGATGCTATGGCCCTTCAATCCGATTTAACGCGCCTGGAGGTGTATTGTTCAGAGAACAATCTGGACCTTAATCCAAGCAAATGTCTCGTTGTTTCTTTTAGCCGCAAGCGCAAAGTTGAGAGCTATAAATACAGGTTGCATTCTGAAGTATTAAAGGTTGGTTCATCGATGCGTGACCTGGGCGTTGTCCTAGATAGTAGGCTCGTGTATGACGTTCATATAGATAACATAATAGCAAAAGCATCTAGAGCCTTGGGTTTCATAATGAGAAATTCAGGGGATTTTAAGGATCTTAAGACTTTGAAAATATTATATTGTACATATGTGAGAAGTAACCTGGAGTACGCGTCGCAGGTATGGAACCCTCGTTACCAAACTTATATCTCGCGAATTGAGGCAGTTCAGAGGCGGTTTGTTAGGTATTTGTGTTATCGAGGAAGGGAAACTTACCAATCCGATAACTACCTCGATGTTTGCAAGAAACATCATTTTGTTCCTCTGGAACAACGACGCAAGACTGCTGACATTGTATTTTTATATAAAATTGCTAATGGAGTGTTGGATTGCCCCGATCTTCTCGCAAAATTAAACTTTTACGTTCCGCGTGTGTCATTTAGGCTCAATTCCACATTCTTTACACCAGTCGTCAGCACTAACTACAGGCAGAATACTTATTTATGGCGGTCATGTGACAATTTTAATAAAATTAATAGAACACTACCGATAGATCTGTTTAATACCAGTGTTTCACAGGTGAGGCGTCTGCTCAGCAATGAATTCTTTGTAGACAAGACTCATAGATAGGAGGTTTGACTAATAAGTATGCATAAATTTCTACATATATATGAGTGTCGGAGGGAGAGGATGAGGTTTTTCATGTCATTTTTTATTAGTGGGAACCTGTAAATGGTTGACTGTTAACTACCCACTGCTAATTATTCTCATTATATGTAACTGTTGGTTCTCCTTAACATAAATAAATAAATAAATAAATAAATAAATAAATAAATAAAAAACGTCTGATTATTGTTACCATTAAAAGAATATTCTTAACTTTGAGTCAGTATTCAAAAAAAAAAATATGGGTACTCGGCCTGAAATTGCCGCCCAAGCTGTAACACTTCTCCAAGCCGGACATAGCCAAAGGAATGTGAGTGCACAACAGAATTTAAGCCATTCTACTGTTCGAAGAAATTATCAGAGGTACTTGGAGACTGGGGGCTTCGTTCGTCGTCAAGGAAGACCACGATCTCGTGTGACAATTGAAAGGCAAGATCGGTTTATCTTTAAGACCAGCTTGAGAAACCGTCATTTGACTTAAGTTCAGATACAAAGTCAACTGCTTGACCTCCATGGAGTATCTGTGAGCGCTCGAACTGTCCGCAAAAGACTGAAAGAACGTGATATGGTATCACACAAGCCAGCTAATGGTCCCAAATTGACGCGAGTTCACCAAACATCGCGCCTTCAGTTTGCACGATCTCATGTGCAGTGGACTCAGCAACAATGGAGGAAAGTACTCTTCACCGACGAATCGAAGATTACTGTTTATGGTAATGATGGAAGAAATAAAGTATACAGAAGACAATTAGAACGATTTGCTCAGTGCTGCATACAAGAGAGGGTTGGTCATGTACAGTCTGGGGAAGAATTTCGGAAAATGCGAGACCTGAACTTGTGGTCGTTACTGGATCACGACTTCCATCGTCAGATGGTCATAGGTATATACGCCAATGCTTAGAACCTCATGTGATGCCATTCGATGTATGTGTCGGCTCAAATTTCATTTTAATGCACGATAATGCGAAACGACACACTGCTGGAATCGTCCAGGAATATCTTCGAGACGTGGATATCACGGTAATGTACTGGCCAGCAAAAAGGCCGGTCGTGAATCCAATCGAACACTTATGGGACGAGTTAAAGAGACATGTTCGAGCTCGCCAGCCAGCTCCACAAACCTTGCAGGAGCTGAAAAGTGCAATAGGAGAGGAAATGAGAGACAATACCTCAGAATTTCATAGCGCAACTGATAAATTCTATGCCTAATCGCATGAGGGCTGTCGTAGATGCCTTAGGAGGCAATACCTCTTTCCAATTAAACATTTTGCTGTAATAAACGTTACATTTCTTCAAAAATCTAGTGCTAGTTTTTGCTTTCACTATGGTGCATAATCGGTTTATACGCTATATATATATTTTGCTCAACCTAACATTTACTTTTACCTAGGGGCCGTTAAAACTTGAACGCTAGGTGGGCCGATAGATGTGTGCGGAAGTATATTTTTCTCTAAATTAAAAAAAAAAAGTTAAAAAAACAGCAAGAATAATTACCAAAAGCAGTCGTATGAGGTTGACAGATAAGTAAATGCAAGTGGTGACGCCACGTAGTGACATAAAAAAGGTCGCTGTCCAGATTTTCCTTACGGTCTATTTGTTCCACTACTTGGTTCCACTAGTAGTTCCAGTAGGATTTTGAAGTACTTACATTTCTACTGCTTGACATGGGTGAAGCTTTAAGGATTTGTGAAAACTTTTGTCTCCACTCTATAAATTACTGTCATAATTTTATTATCGAACTAGCGACCGTCCCCGGCTTAACCCACATGGAACACAATGTTATTTCTCCTGGGCTACGCAACGACCCAAATATGGACGGTCGGTCCATATTTTGGACTTTATTGTTTTGACGCTGGCATAATTATATGAGGGTTGAAAGGTGCTTTTCATTAGAAGATGCTGACAGAATTCACATTTAATAAAAATTAATTACCGGTTTTTAAAAAAACCCAAGAGGGTCGTCGACCTTTTAAGTGCGCAAAAGTATTTTTTTTTCTTGCGAATAAATTGTATGGAATATTCTAATTTTTTTTTAAATGTTAGTAGGTACTTACCTCAATCAATCAATTTCGTAAGTAATATTTTTTTGTGTTTTATTTTTATTTTTTGAAATATGCCATTTTCTCCGTTTTAACATACTGCGATGTATTTGTATCTGGGCCAAATGGTCGATGGTCTGAAAGATAGATAACTTTTTAGCAAATTAAATCTAAATTATTACTGTTTCTATGTAATAAGTGATTATATTTCGTACATATATTTATATTTCGACTTAAAAAAAATTGTATAAATTGAAGTAAGGGCGTGTTGCGTATAGATTGAAAACAAATGAAAGATTGAATATTCAAACTGATTTAAGTATAATGTGCAAATTAAAGGACATACAGTTAATTAAGTATTTTACACAACGTTCTTTTTCTGTGTATCATTACAGGTTAGAAAAATGATTGACATGAGAGATCGCTCCAGATCAAAAAAAGTCCTGTTCAGTGTTGCCAGCTCATTGTTTACTGGCGTAAACAAGGCGTGCGAGAAGTAACCCCGCGGAAACCCTGCAAAGTCTAGGATATATGTTCTTTTTTATTTTAGTAGCAGCTAAAGGGGAATAGTAATTAATAATCGTTTTGCTACAGAAAACCTTTCGTGAGTCCAAACGAAGCAAGAATAAGAGTATTTTCTCCAATAAAAATTTATAATTATGTTTTTACTCATCTTCTACATTTTGCCATGCCGAACAATATAATAAAAGTGATAGAAGATAGGTATTTTAATACGGTATCCTCACGCGACCGTCTAAAAACAGGTTTGGCGTTATTTCATATTCCGCGATAAATGAGATTTCGCCGCATCGACTGGTTTAATAAGAGCTCAATATAAAAATATGTTATATTCGTACATATAGAATCTATTTTACGATTTGGACTTTGAAATAAGAATTTTGAGTCATTTTAAGACTTTTCTTGCCAAGAAATGTAATAATAATAATGTATACATCACGACGACATCTAGGCCCCAAACTAAGCATTAGCTTGTGTTTTGGGTGCCAAGCGAAGACACCACATACAGATTACAACCAAGACCAGTATCATCATATAAATACTAACCCGATCTAGGATTCGAACCCGAGACCCCCAGCTTCGTAGGCAAGGTCGCTACGTACTAGGCTAAGCGGTCGTCGTAGGGGTCGTATGTAGGAAAGTTGCTGATGAAGTAGGCTCTGTTCTTAAAATGATGAATAAGTACGGGTATAAATGTTACAATTGTGGACGGTTAGTAGAAATATTACATCCACTTGATCTTGGGAGAGGGCTGGAATTTTGTCATAATATGCAGAAACAAAATAGTCCAAATTCCGAATTTTTCAGTTCAGATTATTTGGTCTGATGAGAGTAATTTTAGTAATAACGGAATTTACAATCGCCGAAACAATCCTTACTGGTTCACTGAGGATCCTGTACGTGTTCGTGAGACGAATAATTAAGTAAGATTTCCGTTCAACCGTTCGTGCGTAATAATGAAAAACAAAGTTGTTTTGGTACAGTTGTGTGAAGGACGCCTTAATACGGAAAGCTATATTGAAATACTGCAGCTTTTCATTTGGCGGATGCGTCGGAAGGAGAAATACGCAATATTATTTTTTAAGAAAACTGTATTCCAACTCGTCGTAGAATTATCTATTTATTTCCAACCCATACCAAAATTTTCATCGAAAAAAGTTATTTATTTTCTTAAATTTGGATAATTACCTACGAAACTGATCCTTATAATTGACCCTAATCATCGGTGCTATTTAATATATATACTAATTATTTTTTCATACTTCACATGTTCGATCGCCGACAGCAGCTACTTTACCCACCTCCAAAGATAGCTCCGTATCGCGAGCAGTTACCGAAAGCTCGAACGGGCGCCCGCTCCCACGCGAACTACTGACGTCGGCCAGCCCATCGCAGGGCTACGAGCTACCTGCCCGACGAGACTAGGCAGCATCACCCACTTATCGACCGTCGGGGCCGTGTCTTCGACGAGAAGATCTTCGGGAACAGGAGGAACCCTATACCCGCACCTGCTCTTTCCTGAGGGGAGTAGATGATCCGAACTACCCGATTCCCGGTTCGATTCCCGGCTCAAGTAAGTCATTTATCAATAATCTTTGAATATAATTTTACTTATTTTTGAAAATAAAAAATTAATTCCTTTCAATTTCAGTATGCTATCAACAGTAATTAGTATACCTCCAACTCCCGTCTTTTGTTTTCAACCTGTATAGTCAATGACTTTTAGGTTTAACAACATAAAACCACGTGTGCATTTTTATTATGTGCATCTCTCACATTATAACCCAATCTCTATTCATCATAAAGGGTGACTGACTTTTGTGGATCAATTAGATTTTTTTCTTAAATTCAATTATTTTTATTAGGTACGTATACAATGCGTATAATAATAATAATACATGGGACATCCCACACAGCTTCATCTAGGCTCAAAGTAAGCAAGTATTATGCTTGTGTTATGGGTCACTAGACAACTGATATACATACTTAAATATTTTTTTTTAAATGATATATACATTATATAAATATTTTACACCCAGACCCGGAACGAAATAAACATGTTCATGCACACAAATATTTGTCTCGAGCGGGAATCGAATCCGCGATCCTTGGATCCGCAGTTAGAGTCTCTAACCACTCGGCCAATCGGTCAGTCGTTAATAAAACTATAGTGATCACCAAAATCTGTTTAATATTAATATTGCCTAAATTAAATAATATTGCTAAAATGCTTACGCTCGTATTTTTTAAGTCACATTTGCTTCTGTGATGATTATTGGGATTCTATATTTTAAAGTCCAAACTTTCAAATCGATTTTATATTTCTAGGGGATCCTATAAAGAATGCCTCTCTATTAACGATGCGTGTTTCATATTTATGTTCGCCTGGTACAGTTCCAATCAAACTTTATGGCGGATCGGAATACAACGCTTTATGTATGCTTGCGCAGGTTCTGTCATATGCCCCTCGCTCCACTGCGTCCCGCTACACCTAAAACTGGTTACTGCGACGCGACTTCTGCCTATTTTCACATCCGCCATAAAGGTTGATTGAACTGTACGTACTACAAAACTTGTGTATTACGTTTAGCCTAACCACGTATCAATATTATTGTTTAAGCAATGATCGAATTTTCTCGATTGTCGTGTTTCACTCATGCCCAAAGCGATTGTAGATATGGTGCCTCTAAACAATTGCAAAGCGGTCGAAATCGCTCGAGTGGAGTGTGATTTTCGAGAGCTCGACGAATTCATTTCGTGTAAATCTTTATATTTCACAGTTGCACGATATATTAATTTATGGTAGGTATGGATTTATGTTTTACCAACCTGGAAAATTGAAATGGATCGGTTGTTTATCACCTTCAGAAAATAGATGTAAAACATTTCGATTCGACAGACCGATCGGCCGAGTGGTTATAGACCCTAACAAGGGTCGCAGGTTCGAATCCCGCTTGGGATAAATATTTGTGTGCAAAAACATGTCTATTTGTTCCGTATCTGGGTGTAAAACATCTATATAATGCATGTATATTATAAAAAAGAAAAAAAAGGAAAAGAATATTGAAATATGCATATATACTAGTTGTTAATAACCCATAATACAAGCATGATACTTGATTACTTTGGAACTAGATGGCGCTGTGTCAGATGTCCCACGTATTACAAAAAAACAATTACATATATGTATTACTTATTCGAAAACTATATGGAAAATCTGAGAAAATTTGAAATGGAATCCAGAACCCGTGAGAATAAAATAACTCTCTATCGAAGGAGAGCACACACACCGAAAACGGTCTCTTAAAAGAAGGAATGTAGAATGCAGATCCAAAGTGAATCAAGTGAAAAACTAAAAGTTAAAGTAAAAAGGTGCAGTGTACTATCGTAAAAATTTATATTTGAACCTCATTATATACACCCATTCCTATCGGCAGCGATCAGAAATTTTGAGAAATATGACAGAAATGGAATATTTTAGTATTTCTTTTTATTTTGTAAATGATTTTTAAGTAAAAATCGATTATAAAGAAATAGTAACTGAAGACGTCGCCATCTACTCATTATAACTACGATATGTACCTATTCGAAGTCAAATTGAATTTCTTACATAACGGTTCGGGAAATTAGAAGAAGAAAAACTGGCAAGACATTCAGTATTGTATTCAAGGGTAGATATATATATATATTTTAATTATAAATCCTTAAAACTATTACTGTGACGTTCATGCGTTACTATGATTTAAGTATTCATTAATACAATAGTATATAATCTTTATTTGCGATTTCAAATTTAATACATTTTATAAACTGATTATAATCTATGACAAAAATTTCGTTTGGAATTTTACTATAAAAATGGATGTTACCATAAAAGAATCATCAACCTTTGAAAGTTTGAGCCCGGGAATGATCGCGTCCTCTTCAACAGAATTATGTATTATACGCTATTTGACACCCTAGACTCTAGGGTCTAGAGTATAATAAACTAATGACTATACTTTTTGGATTTTGGGAAAATACCGATTATTGCCGGAGATGTAACAAATCATAGTTTGTGTTTTTGCAACCCGCTCGAATGACGTCACTCGGTGCCGCTACGTACAAAATATCCAAGTTAGTCGATAGTAATGTAACCGAGTGACATCATTGCACGATTTGTATCTTCGGCATTTTTGTAAATATTATCAATAAAATTCTTAAATTTATTAGTTTTTCTTAATAAATATAACATATTTCTAGAAAATGCAAAAATGGCGTGACTCAGTCATATGCTAAGGCATACCTAATTTTGAAGTTGGGCTATCACCCACCTAAATAAAAGCGTTTAAGTTTTTAGGTAGATAAATTATATTTTCATAAATGTACCAACATGGAACCGTACGCAGTTACTTTCTTTAAAGTGTACCTTTAGAGAATGTCTAGATTTTAATTAATATATAGCTTACATAGCCCTTTTTGTAAAACACATAATATTTTATTATAATAATATTATTTTTGTTATTTGCTTAACTGCAAAAACAGCAGGGCACAGTTTACCAGCCACCCTCACAACATGTGAATCCCATCGTAAATTAGAACTTATTTACCTCATGGGTAACATATGTGAGTGACTTTCTTTCTTTTATAGATTTCGACGCCGATGTCGAAAAAACGAAGGATGTTATATATAAGTTTGAGACCTCAATCTGTATACGTATTTGTTTTTCTATCTATATATATTCTATCGAGCTCCTAAACGCAGGCAGACCCACTTTAATACGGTTGCTTTAATTGTAGGCTAGTTTATTCGAAATAGTTCTTAGCTAAATTTCAATCTGAACTCCTCAAAATGGATAAACTGCTTTTAATTCCTTTTAAAATTCTATATCTCATAAGGAAATCTATACTCAATCTATACCTCAAAAAAAAGGAACGCATATAGGATCACATCGTTGTCCGTCTCTCTGTCTGCTTGTCAATATCCTTTTTCTCAAAAAGACGTAGATGTGACCTACTTTAGTAGATGTAACAAGTTGAAATTAATATCAAATACTATCTACGGTTACTCAGAATTTAAAAAAAGAAACAAGCTTTTAAGTCAAAGCACTTAAAAAATACAGCTTTAATACCGTATAGGTATTTTGACACTCGCTAATAAATTCAAACCTATAGGCTACGTCTCGCTGACCCGAATCATGAAATTTCACAAAAACAAAGTTTCACAGCACCAGTAAAGGGACAAAAACCGAAAATCGTTAGTTTGTAGTCATAGCACATAATTTTCTTTAAAATGCTTAACACAAATACTACATTGTGTGGTGGTATCCTTTAGTGGGTAAATAGATTACTTTAGTGGTATGACGAACGTAGTAAAAACAAAGTTTTCGCATTAGTAATAATAATAATAATACCTGGGACATTCTATGCAGCGCCATCTAGTCCCTCAATTCAATTCAACCTTCATATGTAAAGTTTTTTTATAAAGTTTTTAGTCACGAAGATCGCTGCGAATGAGTATTCGAGGATGAAGCACCGAGCTTTGAATTGGTTCAATAGAGGAGTAATACTGACTGTTTAGTTTGAGAGCCAAAGTTATCACATTTGAACCATAGGGTGAGGAAAGAATTCGGGCGAGACGCGTGAATGACCTACAGGATTAGTTATTTAGATGATCTTCGTCTTTGTGTAGCAAAGGCGCGGTAGATATTGATAAAAAAATTTAAAGTAACTAAAGTTGACAAAATTTGTCCTATTTGACTAGGAGTTGAAAAGCACACATTGTTATATTTATTTTACAATCTTAATAAGTAATATGTATCATGAAATTGTCGTTTTTTATAAAATTATATTCTTTTTAATACGAAGCAGTTCTAATTTTGGTTTTTAAAATTCATAATTTTCGATTTCTTTATGTATGTATGAGCGAGTATATTTAAAGCTAAAATTAAAACTATTTCATGTTAGAAAGAAGATATTTTATGAAAATGATAATTTTATGATATATTGTGCTTATTATGATGGTAAAATAAATATAACAAGACAAGTGTAGTATTTCACTTCCGATCAAATAAATTTTGTATAATCAAATCAAATAAACTTAATGTAACTGATTAGGTTTTTCTTCTATCATCTAAGTAATATGCTCAAATATTTCTAAATCGGTTTTTTTTTATATTTCATAAGAAATGCACCCAAATGAAGCTCTATTCAATCATTATATGAGAGTAATAAATTTTTTTGAATGTTAAATATAATTTAAATTACTTAGTGGATTTCTTCAAAGCACTAATGTAATTTAATAATTTCACGATAACACAACAATGATTCCGTATATAGTGTAGCAAAATACTACTATTATTTACTACGAACTACAATGCATCTACGCCATATATCGAGTTTTCGCGAAACTTTTGCCGATTTCCCGTACGGATTTCCAATACGGATTATGCGGGCCTCTGACGACATATACTTAATATATTACCTGGCTATAGTCTCGAACTTTTCTTAAAACACATAGTTCGAAGCTAAAAAGAATTAATCTTGGTACTTGTACTACACAACTTATTCAGGTAAGTATATAATTAAACCTAACGTTATAAGTATTGTGAGTCGTTTTACTAACTTGCAAACCAGAAACTTTCTTGTACACCCATAATCACGAAAAAGTTCCGCGGCCCGATTCCAAGGAAAAAGGGTCACCGGGTGTAATGAAGGGTGAATTAATAGACTGACCTTCATTTTTCTTGTTTTATACTTATATTCCATGTATGCGATTTGCAAAACGCAGATTTACGCGAGTACATTTATGTCTCTACATTCTTTGTGTATAGAATTTAATGCAATATAGACTAAGTTAATTAAAATATCTATTCTTGTAGAGTTTTTTATATGTAAATTTTCTATAAAATTTGTGACACGTCCATTTTCAAACTATTTAGTTGTTTCTTAATATCCAAAAATTTTATAAATATTATCTATTAACTTCATTCGGACTTAAGTCAGGTACAGTGTCTTGGTAGTAGCGGCCTATAGTATTTATATGGAGAAATCCATAAAAGTACGAATTGCTTAGAAGCCCTCTTTTGTCTTTACCGTCTAACCACTCATACTCCAGCTAACTGGTGCAAGATGGCGGCTTTTAGTTCGAGTTTCAGTTCGCAAAGTCACCGCGCGTCGCGTTTCACTCCCGCCAAATTGAGTTTGATATTTTCAATACTGTGAAGTGACATTTATCACTCTATTAAAACCGAACGCTGCTGTCAAATTTGTTTGCTCTATGAAGAAATCGTACAACACCTCTAGTACCACCGAAAAGGACAACCAATTCACATATTTACGCCGTCGCTTACGAGCATCGACAATTTAAACATTTAAAATTTGTGATAGTAGGAACAGATAGACACAACGTCGTCAGAATTATAATTGAATTATCTTTTAAAACGTTTAATAGGTAAATTACAGTACATCTTCATCATGCAGTCGTAAAAAATATTTGCTCTCTTAATATTCGTGTAAGTGAAGTGGAAATATGAAAATATTTGTGAATATTGAAAAGTATTGTATTATTAAGCAATAACTTTATAAATACTATTAAATAAAATATGATCAGTGCTACATGTTAAAGCTTCCAGCAAACGGGCCACTCGCCGCTACGTGTTACTACAATATGTATTAAAAATATGTAGTTTACGACTCGCTGTTTTTAGCTGCACACAGATATTTAATCCCAAGATGTGCAATATTACATATGCAAAACAAATATTTATATATAAATACGTCCCTAAGTCGTCGAAGTACATGCGAGTATAGTACGAGCAAGTATGCGTCGAGTCGCGGATGCGCGTGTCGACATTCTACCGCATTATTATTCCTTGAACAGGTTACGCTCACCCCGTAAAAGCCGAGTTGCTACTTGCGTGACACCAATATAAAGAAGGATTTTTAAAGATTTCTTCTCTTTGGTAAGTAGATTTTTTTATGTTTTCCTGTTGCAAATTTATACTGTGTACTGTTACACATAATGTGCACATCTTCCACGTCGAATATCGACACTTTCCCGCTTTTCCCACGTTTTTTTTTTTCGATATTGGCTTTCATTTTCCAAACATTTAACTTTCTATCTGAAAAATCGGCAAATTTCGCCTGTTTTTCACCTTTTTTGATTATCGGAAACGTACCGATTTTAGAAAATTTGGTATCATACAATGTCTTTCGTCTATAATCATAAATTCGGAAATGTAGCCGAATATACCCCCCCCCCCCCCCCAATACAAACAAAAACGATATGATAAACATTTTCAATGTTAAAATAGTGATATACTCCAAATTGTCTATATATTGGCTATATATATAAACATTGAAACTTAAATAATGTCGAAATTTTTGGTCAACGCCCTTAGGCTCCAAAAGACTAAAGTAAACAAGCCCCGAATTTCGCGACTTGAAATCTGGCATCGCAAAAGGTCAACATTAATTCAGTCTCTAAGTGGGATGTACCGTTTGAAAGCTCTTGACGATTTCATAAAAGAAATTGTGGTTATTATTTTTCATGTCTATATTTAATAAAAACTTTTTACCTGTATCATTCCAAAAACTGCTGAAGTTAGAACAAATATTTTACTGAAAAGTTACAGGATAATGCTCGAGCGGAACCGTCGCAATCATAATAAACCGCACGTGACCGTTTTGCGGTATTTACCTATAATGGGCACTAACTCAGAATTAACTCTCACTACGGTACAGTTTTAGAGTGAACTGTAAATTCGTCACATACAATGTGTAATAAAACCCGTGATCGGTCTGTGAGGGTCTCACCACAGAGGAAATACATAAAGAGGTTCGACGAAGGCCTCTAGATAGAGCAATTGTTAGGTAAGCGCGGGAGAGGAATCGTTCCTTTACCTTTCAAGCTATAATTTAAAAGGTCCTTGCCAAACAAGGCTGTCGCGTTGCACTTACGTTGCACTCGAGTGAATTAATTATTAAATTATAAAAAATATTGATTGTTGTTTGTTGTGTCACTAGGGTACACACAACAGGTGCCGCCATTACACATTTTTTTTCTTTATTTGCGCAAATAATAATGTACTTAAAATATTACTAGTTAATATGTATCTCCGAATCTACAAGTTACAGAATTTAAATTGTTCATAATCCAAGATTTAAGAGACCACGTAACCAAATTTTTAAAAGCTTATATTTTTTAAACCATCAATCGCAGACCTATCGTGTTAGTACACAAACTTGATGTTTTGGCGAGATCTATGTGACCACGTGACCAAATTTTTAAATGCTTATATTTTCGAAACCATCAATTGCAGACCTATCGTGTTAATACTCAAACTTGATGTTTTGGCGAGATCTATGTGACCACGTGACCAAATTTTTAAGTGCTTATATTTTCGAAACCATCAATTGCAGACCTATCGTGTTAATACTCAAACTTGATGTTTTGGCGAGATCTATGTGACCACGGGACCAAATTTTCCCGAAAACTTTTTTTGAAACTATCAGTCACAGATTTATCGTTTGGTACTTAAATTTCACGTTTAAAAAATATCTACTTATAAAAAACGGAAAAGTTTGTACTATTCGGTTTTTTGGTACTTTTCTGTAGAGAAAATGACACGAAAAACCTAAAAAGACTGTAAAACCTTTGAAAGTACAAAACTGAATCGAAAAACATAGAATTACACCAAAAAAAACCAAACACAACCGGAAACATTAGAATTGGCCTGAGTCGCATCAAGTTAGCTGGGTCAAATCGACCTAAACCAAAAACGGTCGAGATAGAACAAAAAGGACTGAAAAAGACAAAAACACTGAAAGAGACCGGTTGGCTCATGCCAAACCAAATTGCTCAGTTCAATGTTGTGTAAAAGATCAAGTGGGACCAAAAAGAGTTGAAGAGAATCGAAAAAGACAAAGAGAAAAAAAAATTTGACGAAAAAGACTGACAATGGCGAAGTTGGAGTGGACAAGACTGATAGCATTGGATAAGATTGGGTTGGGTTGGATAAAGATAGGGTGAAACTTAAAAAGACCAAACAGGACGGAAAAAACCAAAAAGAATTGAAGTGACAAAATACACAAACAAACGAAAAAAAAAACAGAACAAAACTGAGTGAATGCGAAAAAGACTAAAACGGACCGAAAATGATCGCGTTGCACTGAAAAAAACTGAATAGACTGAATAAATAGAAAAAGATCGTTTTGGACCGAAAAGGTCTTATTAAGACCGAAGTTTAGGGATTAGCCCGAATTGGATTAAATTGGCCCGAATTGAATTTTAATGAACATATTTGGGCCGAAACGTATCGAATTGGACCGTAAAGAACCAAAGAGTATTAAAAACGGACCAAAAACACAAAAAAAAACTATTTTCACCAAAAAAAAACTGAAAAGGCCTAAGATTTCGAGTTGGACCGAAAGGACCGAAAACTACCGAGTTAGCTCGAATCGAACCAATTTGGCCAAGTTGAATCGTGTTGGCCCAAGTTGGATCACCTTAGACCAGAATGGATCAAAAAGGACCGCGGAGAACCGAAACACCAAGAATGACCCACTTGGGCCAAAAAAGAACGAAAAGGACCGAGGTGAACTGAGTTTTACGGGTCAAATGCCAATTGAAGATTTTTAAAACGGCGGCCATTTTAATTTTGACATCAGATTCAAGTTTCTCAAATAAAATCGTGCGAAAATGGCACCATGTGGTACAAATGCGATGAAGATTTTCGAAATGGCGGACCTTTACTTCCTGTCGCATGTTCGAAATTGGTCCAACTAAATGCAGCGTACCGAAAGCTAAAGTCTTTTTTACACGTCAACAAATAATAATTTCGAAGTAAAATTTTGTCTTCTTGTGACAACCCTGATGCACTGTCGTGTCCAGACGTTGTGTCGGCGTTTCCCGAAACATCAAAGCCGTCGACCTACTTCCTGATATTTATACTATGGTATCACACAGTATTCAGGTGTGATCGTAACTAAGTTATTTATTTATTTGACAACAACGAAGTAATCGCTTAAAAAATAATCTATGAACATTTATAAAATATTTTAAAAAACTCAGCATGGGCAACGCATTCGGAGATTGGATGGGTAATAATAATAATACTAATTTCTGGGATATTACTGTATCATCTAGTCCCAAACTAAGCAAAGCTTTGTATTATGGGTACCAGACAACTGATGTACATACTTAAATATTCTTTATAATATATACATATATAGATACTTTTTACACTTAGACACGTATATTATTATTACCGGGTAAATATATTATTTTTATAAATTTGTCATGATAGCCCGAGCGCAGCGAACTTGTTTCAAATTTATAAGGCCGTGAGGCCGTGGTTTGAACCCGAGCGTGTACCAATGAATTTTTCTGACTTAAGTACATAACTATCACTGACTCCGTGCCTCGGAGAGCACGTTAAGCAGTCGGTCTCTGAAGCTGTCAATAGATAGCAGTCGTTACAATCCGCCAACCCGCATTGGAGCAGCGTGGTGGATTTAAGCTCCAAGCCCCCCTGACCCTGTGGGGAGGCCTAAGCCCCTACAGTGGAGTATAATAGGCTGATGGAATGGAATGGAAAAAAAATCGTCCAATGAATTGAAAATTAAATAAATACACTTGATCAAGCATTACGTAAACACTTTGTACAGAAAAGAATGTGGCCAGTTTCACACTATCGACGCACATTTCATTCCTATATAGAAATATGTCTTTGTTTCTACGTCTAAGATGTAGGTACCTACCTATTTACTTATTTATAATCTTGGCGGTGAATTTAAAATCCTCCATATTCACATAGGCATGACCGAATTAGTACAAACATCATGAATATTCAAATTGACCTCGTGTCTGCTTTCGTTCAATGTTAAAAATCGTTAAAAATTTACATTGTTTGGCAGTTATTTATGCCAGATAATATATGTATTCAAGATGTGATATCGTCTTGAATTATTCATAGAATTAAATAGAAATCACAGATCTTACAATAAAATAGGTGCACGCCAGCTGTTGTAGGTATGACATAGGCAAAATGTCAAACTTTGAAATAAATGGTTTTAATACTTGTAATTTCAAAAAAGTTATAAACATGTTGTTCCTTGAACTTCAATTTCGTAGTTATGTTAGTACATAATCTTGAAATACGTCACAAGAATGAATTTTATTACTTTGTGGAAGAACGTCACCACAAAGGCGCATTCAAAAAGTGCTGGTTCCTCTCAGAAGAATACGCAAGAAACTGAGGGGCGCTCTTTTTAACAAAATTACTAACAATTTTTTAACAATAAGTGCTTAAAGATTAATATTATTGAAACAAACCGATGGGCGAGCGGCTTACAACCATGGATTTTTATCCTCTACGTAGTCTGATACTTTATAATGAGCTTTTGCATAAAGCTTTCGTTTTATTGTAGTTTTAAACTTGTCAAGGGGTAGATCTTGAATGTCAGCTGGGATCTTATTGTAAAACCGTACACATTGCCCTTTAAAATTTTTTGTGATTTTATTGAGGCGACTGACATGATTAGCAAGTTTATATTTGTTTGTTGTATTAACATTATGCCGATCACAATTTCTTTTAATAGTACAATATTTTTTTACGTACATTATGTTTTCAAATATATATTGAGACGACAATATCTTTATATTAATTTCTTTAAATTTGTCTCTAGGTGATACTTTAAATCCTACTTTATAAATAACATGTAGCGTACAATAATGTAATAATGCTAAATTATGCTGATAGGTACTGTACTTATATTATATACCTATTGTATTAATTATTATCATTTATGTAGATGCAGTGCTACTTTATATAATATTTTAGGCAAAAACGAAAATAAAAAATAAAACGGAATTTTAAAAAACCGTATTACTGCCTAAGTTTGGCCTTCCGTTGGGAACATTCGACAACTATACGCTAAAGGCTGTTATTACTGAAGTAATTGATGGGGATTTTTGAGAAATCGGTGTATAATGAATTTTATTTTTTATTACAGTGCCTAGATTTTATGCTTAGTTTAATTATATTTTTTTTGATCGGTAGTAAAATTAAAAAGGAACTCTTATAGTTTAGCATGTTAGTCCGTCCGTCCGGTTGCATTTATCTGTCACACCCTCATACACAGAAAAAAAAATATTCTTTTGTCAAGAAAATATAGTCTTCAATTTATACAAATACAGCATATTCTTGGACCAATGCAATATGCATTGATTTAAGAATTCTTTTTTCTTCTGTGTACACGTAAAAAAAGAATTCATATGTCAATGCAAATTGCATTGGTCCATGAATATGCTGTATTTGTATATATTGAAGACTATATTTTCTTGACAACAGAATTTTTTTCTGTGTAGTTTCTACACTTATAGAGATAGGGGAACGAAAATTCGCATGTTTATAGAACGAGCAGTGACGACATTTATAAGTCAGCAAAAAATTATATTTAAATTTTGTTATCCATTTTCTTATTAAAACGAAGTGGGCATACATTCCTTTCTTTTAACTGATTTCGTAGAGATATCGTTGAAGAGCTCTGATATTTTATAAACATTTTATAGACAAAAATAGAAAAAAAAAAATTATATATGTATATGTCACCGTAAGATTGTAATCAGTTTAGTGAGATTGTAAACTTCTTACTATCTGATTTCAGGAAAATCATAATTTTTTGAGGCTTTTGGGTGGCTGGGATCGTCGCTCCGCTCCGCTTCGCTCCTCGCATTGACGCAATCAAAACCTAACCTAATCTAGTAGATTGCAAATTTTAGTGTCTGGTTACCAATCTATCGACAGTTTACAATCTGACGATGACATTATACAACTGAACTTGACTACGGCACTCTACACTCCGCATGATCCGATACGCACTTAGACGGTATTTTATACTTACCTACTTCCTTTATGGTAAAGTTATTACCTACTTCCTTTATGGTAAAGTTATTTTAAAATACCACACAAAATAATATGTAGACTAATGAGTGACTAAGAAACGAATGGTATGTTTTCAAAATAATATCCAAATGATACCAAATGAATCAGAACTTTTACTGACAAATAATATTCCATAATGTTTTACTTTTAAACGTAGGTATTGCTTCGCTGATATGTTGAGGACTTGAGAGACTTTATAATAGAAAAAACGTTTATGGAATATTTCTGTTAACGGGCTATATAGTAAATTGAATTTATTGCTTCTATCTTAGTTAATACGTATTTATATTTAAGTTTCCGGATTTGTTGGACCTCAATAAAGTTATTCAAATCTGGAAACAAAAGTGACGTTAATAAGTTTAGACCATTTAGACATTATTGTGAAATAAAAAAAAATTATATCCTTATCCAAATGCTTATTAATTTCGATTTGGTTAATGATTTGCACAGCGAGCAGTTTGATTTTACTTTTACGAAGCATCGTTCAACTACCGATTCTCAAGCAGCTTTTATAAATATATTTTTGATAAATGGAACAAAATCACGAATTCTATGGAAAATAATAGAATAAAAATTACTGCCATAGTTTGGTTGAATCAGTATTAAGTAATACCTACCGAAATAATTCTGTCATAAATAAATTGATACATATAAATTCTCATGCTTACCATGGTGAAAAAATCCTCTCTCATCACCGTTATCCGTGAAATTCTGATATCTATTTAAAACAAAATTATTTTTAACGTCATTTACGAACTCAATTTTCTTTTTAACTTTTGTTGTAAACTTTCTACTGCACTCATTTTTAGCGATAAAAAGTAACAAAAACAACACAATTTTCCTTATTGAATAAATCGGTTGCGATCGCATTTTATGTCTCTCATATTTGTTTTTTTTTTATTATTATTATTTATTTTACACTGAACACGCTATTTAAATTAATAAGTTTAATATAAATAAAATGAGTCACGTACACGTTTTCGCGGGTGAATTTTTCGCGCGCCATTTTTGTAGACACAAGGCGCATGCGCGATGGTGGTCAACTGACTGGCGCGCCACTGACCGCGATCTGACGTCAAATTAAAAATAAGTGCAAAACAAGTTGCAATTTACTTGACTGCCGTGGTCAGGTGATTCAGTATTGCAAACGTAATATTATTTAAGTAGGAAAGCTTTCACTGATTGAAGTTTGGCGTTTCACGACCCTCGTACCTACCGTTGAACGCATTAAGGCCACGCGGTCTAGCTAGACGTCTAGACTTTTTAAGGTGGTAAATATTTTTTGTTTTTTTTTTCCCTTTCTTATTACTGATATTTATTGGTTTTATTTTACTTAGTATAATGACACTCTGCTATCCGCTACAAAAGAAGTATGGAATAAATTAGTTATAAATTCAAAGGGTAACTTTTAGGAAAACTCTTGAAGGGCTCAAATTTTATTAATCTTTACGCATTTTTGAAATTTAATTAATTCGTACATGTGATTCCTGTAGCAAGTAGTCTTACTTGTTACAGGAATAAAATGCACATATTAATTAAATTTAAAAAATGCGCAAAGATTAATGTTTTTATTTTACAACCCCTTAATTGTATTACGCTACATATTTGTGAGTGGTGGGTTTGGATACTAGCTAGGTAGGAAAGAAATTTTCTGACCTTTTTCTTCGATATGGACTGCTCGGCGGTGGTTCACAACACTTTCACTTCAACACTTGCAGAACTGATTTTGAGTTTGATGAATTTTGATTTTGTTCGTGGTTATATATTTAATTTTAATTAGCGGCGCACGAGGTAATTTCGGCGGAGGCGGTGAACGTTAATTTTTTTTTATACTGAATACACTCGCGGGCAGTCGTTCTTGCTTCGGTCAATGCAGAAGAAAGGGATGGATTGAGTAAATGTGCGTGTGCATGAGTGAGAGTGAATAATAGTTTTAATATCAAACGAAACGTTAATGTTAGTTGCCGAAGCAGTGGGGTATTTTTTTTACATTCGTAAAATATTCGGCTATAAAATGACCGAACTAATATAAAATTTATAACCTTTTTACGCAAGTTGCACGTCGCACCCTCCTCTAACTCTCGAACCACTACTGTTACAAAAAAAAGTCTATACTACATACTATGAGCTAACTAGGAACGTTATTACGACTGCCTTTTTTGTTAATAGCAACGCTTTCGTAACAATGCTTAAATCTCACTTATATTAAAAAAATAAATATTAGATAGACAAATTGATATAATTTTTTTGTCGTTTTGTGATGGGAATGTTTTGTTATAAATGGATAATTAATAAAACAATTTAATACATATATTTAATATTTTATTGCTTTTCCTTGCGACCTTAATAAGTCGTTCATACATAAATATCAAATAAAATTAAATACTTCGTTTTTAAAATTCCTAACAATATATGTCTGTACACAAAAACTTACTAAATAATATTATTTTAATAATAATTGACACTAAGAAGCGACGTATAAACTATTTTATGCTCCTGGATTTCAAAAGAAATACCATAATGTTTATCAACATAAATAGATTAAACAATATACTAATACATATAATTAATAAATACTGATAATTTATTATCAATTTTCAAATGCATAAACGTAATAAAATCGCTATACTTTTAAAAACAATAAAAAAATATTCACAAAAATCGCTTAACTTATTATTACTAAAAATATCAGATCAGAGTAATATTAAAATTTATTAAATCAAACATATTTATTTTTAAAACAAAACAGAGTCAATGTGTTAAAAAAACAGGCGCGATAATCGTGCATTCTGAGAAACATGAAAAATTATAAACATTGGTAACTCATGATATCCACTCGGTTTGTTAATGAGAACAAAAAGTTATACAAAAAAAACTGTTTGAAAATTCTACACAAATTAGGCCTACTCACACACAACACAATCAGTGATGTGATTTATTATAAATATTTTTTATACAAATAGCTTAGCTGATATTACGCCAGTTGTCATTATCACATTCATTGACATAATTTTCATCTCAATGAAAAAAAAGTCCGAATCGGATAGTTTATTAAGGGGTTCAGTTTCCGAACGTCTATTTCGACATACATATGTCGTGGCCGGAGTTCGTTCACTAATTACATCAGAAATCACTCAACATTTCCCCAGCAAAAAAAAATTATAGAGAAAAAAATACAACTTTTGGTCTACTGTCTGTAGTACAGACAGGCGGTTGATATTTTGTAGAGTCCCTTGTTAAAATCGGACGCATAGTACAGAAAGTACAGTAAACGCCTTTATTTTACTCGACGATTGACTAATCAATCATATATATATATACATATTCTTAATGTTACAAGTGTGCGTCTGCCTTTATTTGTAGATAGAATTACGATATAGATCCAGTCAACAATAAACAATAATAATGCAAGTAAAGCCTCAAAACAAATAACCTGAGATCGTTATCAACTACATTTACAAATGAATTTATACCTCTTCAACAAGCAAAATAAAAATAATTTAAAAGTCCTTTAATCATAAAAACATTATGATTATGCCATTTACACGAATATCATTGAAAAAAAAATACATGTCTTTTCAATAAAACAATACCGAAAATTTTAACAATCTCATCTAAATACTGTGAAAAAAAATACCCAATGAGTTTTTAATTTAAAAATTATTTCGCACTAGCGTGTCCGACGTATACATCAAGAAATTCGTTATTTTTAAAAGTATCAGTTTTACACACGACTCGTATAAGTTGCGTAGTGGGGAACACGATTGAAATATTTGGCCACCAAACTAAATTTTCGGAGAATGTGGATTAACCTTCACATCACCTATAGCGAACTATGGAGCGTATTCCAACCGTAGCAAGTTAGCAAATAATTACAATGCAGTAAATAAACAAATGAAAATATGTAATTTGTAAATATGTAATTAATTTTGTATTGGAGGACTGCGTATTTGTAAATTTTCATATAAACGGCGTTAACGGTGGTACCTCTTTAAACCTAAACTGATTTTCATTTAAAAAAAAAATGGTATTCAGATCAGCAAAAATTAGGTTCATTATTGATCATATTCATCATTAGGCCATATTTTTATGTAGAATTTGTTTTATTCTTTACATGTTTATTATAAACTAAATACAATTATACAAAAAAAAAAAAAAACTTAACGTGTGAACCTAGATTACCAAATAGCATACAAAATCAATAGACCAAGACATTTTCATAATAGTTTTATAGAAGTGAAACGTTAACGCCTAGACACCAAATTTCGGGGGGTTAGAATTAAAATTTCGTTATAAAGCCGGATCGAGATAACCTAACCTAGAAAAATTACTAATCTTAAGCCCTGTGACTACACAATCCTCTTATCCGCGCAGTTTGTTTACTCCGTGCTTACTCTATTATAGACACATAATTCTCAGCTCGGTGAACTTTTCATGCGAGACCAAATTGTACATACTATAAACTATCGACACAAATGTATAAAAAAAAATTATGAAAAATAATCTATTTTTATATTGACAAGGATTTATTGTTCGATATGATGACTATTTATGGTTAATATTGTGTTTATAGGGTTAAAAGACGCTAGCGCGCCTGTAATTAGCACTGTAAAGTTAATGCATTAGTCGACTTCGTTTGGCTTAGGCCTTAGACTATTCAATTGATTCCCGCCGCGCTTACATCCACCCAACGCACAGAGGCAACATCAACCATAGTTTGATTCAAAAAAAACCAATTGGATTTTTTTAATTTTCAATATGTTTCATTATTTTTATACTTGTTATTCAATTCTTTAACACATGTATCAATTTAACCCCACTCGAAAGACACATGTATTCATAGTATGTAATACCAAATATTTCAACTGAGTTCCATATGTGACATGGTACGCAAAATGTTTCATCCTACATACACAACAGCAACATGGGAAGATCTATCTGGGGTACTATTTTTCTACATCTATATGTTCTATATATATTGAACATCGTGTACTTAATATATCTTATCCTGATACATTTTATTTTGTAAATAATTTTTGATATGAATTTTGACGATCATAAAACTATATATTTTAACATTGCTGTACTAGTAAATAAATTATAAAATAAAATAAATAAAAAGGTGTTCAAATATAACGTAAGCATTGTTTTTTCCAGTTATAGAGGTTCGATTTTTATTTTTGCTTAAAAAGAAAAGGGTAAAGTTAAATGTAAGAAAATTACATATAAATTTAAACGATTACGTAAATAATAGAAAACTTTTCAGTACATATTTTCAATAATTGTACGTTTTAATTGAGAGGATTAAATGTAATTTAAATAAGTTATAATTTCAGGTAGAAAATTTAATATCTCATGTGAGTGGGTATTTGAAATGTGAGCCAAAATCGAGCCAAAGCAAAAAACTGCTTATGTAATACCTACACACGCCGTACCACGCTACCAAGTTAACTGTGTACTCGTGTGGAATGCGGCCCCCTTCCGAACTCCCCGCAGCTATTCCCCCCGTCGCCCTGCGCAGTACCGTTTGCATCGCCAATAGGAATAACATGCGCACGCTAATTAAGTTGATGTTAAATTGGTGAACCATTGAGCTCGCCCCCAGGTTCGGAGTTAGCTTCTACAAGGTACGGAGTTAGCTTGGTAGCGTAGTAAGTTCCAAACAAATTACGTAGTATATAATACAATAATGTTAAAACTACAATTCGCAACAAAATTTTACATAATATGGGCATTTACCGTCACTACAAAATTAGATATATAAAAATTCATATAATTGAAAAATAGTCACTCGATCTCCATAATGAACTGGAAAATCATTTTTCTTGCTTTTATATTTAGCACCTATATTTCAAGATTTTTTTTATAGACCGATTCATGAACACTTACTTTTAAAATTTGAAATAAAACTTTATTTAAAAAGAAATACAAAAATTGCAATAATGTAAAAAGCACCAAAACAAAAATATTGTATAAACATTTTTTTATACTATTTCAATAGTGACAACATAAATATAATATAAATGTTATTCAATAAGCTGTATAAACGATTCCTTTCTAAAGCTACGGTCACATAGGCTCATAGTGAGCAGCATACAATCGGTCAGCGATAAAGCGTGTTATTCGCAAACCAAATTTGTATGAGAAAGTTTAAATTGGATAACGCTAGCTGATTGTAAGCCGCTCACTGTTGGCAATAAATGGCCGCACGTAATACTCCGTTTATAACAGAAAAAAAATCATAATTCAATAAGACTTCCACAATCCTTTAATAGCTTTAAGCTTAGGCGACATCCTCTTAGAATCGAACTCTTGTTTGAAACTAGTTATAAATTTATGTCTGAAACTTAAACGCGGTGCGGCCGGTTGCAATAGAAATTGCTTTAAGTCATTTGTAAAACTTTTGCCCGTATAGTTTGTCCCGTCTTTATCTAGCTCGTCGTTACTCGAATCTAGGAAGGACACAGATTTCATAGATTGCGTGGAATCGATCCTTTCTTTACGGGTTTTTTTAACACGCGATGTTACCACTCGATTGGAAGGCAGACTATAGCTTCTAGAAACCGGCGCGTACGTTTCTTCTGTAGAATCGATCGTTTCTGAACTACGGTTGCATATTTTACAGCAAATCCGACAGTGCTCTCTGTCGCTGTGATATCTGCCGTTGCAGTAAACATAGTTTTCTTTAAGTCTGACGCTCCTAGATTTAGTTTTTTGCCTATCTTTGCTTCTACTTTTGTCCGTCTGCTTCTGATCTCCCTTTCTCGACTTCTTCCTTTTGCATTTGGGACAGTTGTTTCTGGCGATCTTCCTTAACTCCTTCAGGAATTCGTAGTCTATTTCGAAGTATTTCGCATCCGGTTCAGAGTAATAACCTTGGTTATCCTTTTTGGGGTCTATAGAGTTCGTTTTCTGCTGAGAGGTTATCATAAGGTCTTTGTTACCCGGATCAGAGTAATATCTTAAGTCGTGATCCGGGGTCTTCGGGGTGAGATGGCTGCAACGGGAACAGAATGTGACTTGTCTCGGCGGGGTCGGGGGTAAAGGTCAGGCTTGTGCCGAAGGTACCCAGAGCGGTTTGCTCTGCTCCTCTTCCACGGCTGCTTTGAGTTGGGTGCACATGTACGCTATGTTGACACCAGCTGGTATTACAGCTGTGGGATAAAAAACATAGAGTAAGATATGTTATATAAATAAAACGCCATTAATATAGGAATACACAAGAGGTACGGGAAAATGTCTTTGTGCGATTTCAAACTTTTTTAGTATTGTAAGCACCTCTGTTGGTAAAATATTTAGAATTTTTTGATTCTCACAAGAAACAAGATCGATTGACGCCATTAAAAAAAGTTTGAAGTTTTTTTTTTAGCTGTACCATTATTTTTAAATGTGTAAATTGCAGATGAACTCGAAAAGTTCATAAGAAGGGACCAACTTCTTTTGGGTAGCCCTTTATTGTTTGTTATCAAATCACCACCAAACGGCGCATGTTAACCGTTCCTGATAGCTTTTGTATACTAAACTTATAGCGCATCGAAATCGTATTGCCATCATATGAACAATGCTAAATGTCGCTAGTGTCGTGATAGCCCAGAGCGCAACGAACCTGTCTCAAATTTATATGGCCCCGTAGGGCCATTGTTCGAATCCAGGCGTGTACCAATGAGTTTTTCTGACTTAAGTACACAATATCACTGACACCGTGCTTCGGAGGGCACGTTAAGCAGTCGGTCCCGGACGCTGTCAATAGATGGAGGTCGTTACAGTTCCCAACCCGCAGTGGAGCAGCGTGGTGGACTTAAGCCCCAAGCCCCCCTCCTCACCCTGGGGGAGACCAAAGCCCCTGCAGTGGGGTAAAAATGGGCTGATGATGATGATGATGATGAAATGTCGCTATTCACCGTTACCGCTTACAAATGAATCGAACTCCTGATTGTTTTGTGGTAATGATATTTGAATAATTACATCCACATCTTCGGAATATGGCAACGCATCTCGCTGTGTAAACAAAACAAGTGAAACTATCTAGTACTTCCTTACATGCATCACTGATGCGTAGTAATGCAACAAAAAGTACTCTAAACGAAGTTTTCTATAATTAAGAAACGAAATTTACGCTTAAAGCTTCTCAAAGTTTTTGAAAGTCAAGTTTATACTTATATTTTATTTAGGATTCAACGGGCTTGCACCAAAAATTTTAATGTATTTTCATATATTTTCGGAAAGTAGACTTATAAGCTTTATTTTGAAATAGAAAATTATAAGTGTTAAATTTTCTTACTGACTTTTTTCCAAATTTTAGTAAAAAAATAACCATGTGAAAACATTTGGGCAGATGTTTATATTCTTTTTAGTATCTTAAGACTAAACAAAGTCGTTATATTTTAATTGACTCATGCGGATTACAGATTTCCATACGACCCGGCTACTGAGCACAATATGTGACTAAATTTGATATGAATTCCAATCCATCAGCCCAATATACCCCACTGCATGGGCTTAGGCCTCCCCTCTCCACCACGCTGCTCCAGTGCGGGCTGGTGGATTGTAACGATTGCCATCTATTGACAGCAATCGGGACCGACTGCTTAACGTGCTCTTCGAGGCACGGAGTCAGTGATAGTTATGTACTTAAGTCAGAAAAACTCATTGTTAGACGCGCGGATTAGAATCACGGTCACACGGCCTTATAAATTTGAAACATGTTCGCTGCGCTCGGGCTATCACGACTTTGATAAGAATAAAATTTCATATTTACATTAATTTGCTAGGAATGTGAAATAATTGACCACTCAAGCATGTCATTAAATAGCATACAAATATTCATAACTCACCTGATATATAATTCTTACACTCGTTCTCAAGTTTCAGCGCGTGTTCATACATTTCCTTCGCAGCCTTAGCTGACACTTTGTCGGCGGGCACTCTAGTATCTTTCACTTCTTTGATTTGTTTCGTTGATTTGAATTTGATGAGCAACACTATTGGATATATTTTCTGCTTGTGTAGTTTCTCTATTGTCGCCACGCTCACGTCGAGAATGCAGTGCATACGCTACGCAAAAACATAGCAATTGAGTTTTTAAGTTTTTAACTTAATTCAATTATCTTTCAACTATCATGAAATGGCGTTACGTGGACTCGATCACAGAATTATATTTGAAACTTCTACAAAAATTTTCAACAACAATGAAAACCATTTTTTAACCGATGAAGAAAGGAGATAGTCAAGTCGACGCATACATTATTTAGACTGTATGTTAAGTTATGTATATAACTTTTTACACAATAGTTCGATTTTGATAATTTTTTTTTAATTATTCGAGTATACTTATAAGTTGCTCCGATTTAAATTAGAAAAAAAAATAATACCACCTTTAAGAATAGAAAATATAGAGACTTTTTACAGAGTAATCCAATTTGCATCATTCTCTCTTATCGAATAAGGTATGTTTATGGGAATACTAACAAAAAACAAATTATGCCAACAAAAACAGAAACTGAAAGAAGATAAAAAAAACTAAAACATTCAAAAATGAAACCCATCAAAAAGATATTAAAAATCAAAATAAAAACCCTTTTAGTATTAGTAACTAAGCATCTAAACTAAAGGAAGTAACTAATTTTGAGTTGCCGCCAAACAATCACCAAAGATCATTAAATTATTAAGCCACGCCTTCGGTTGCCATCGTTGTACCATCAGCCCGTGTATCTCCGCTGCAGGAGATAAGCCTATCCCAAGTTTCGCCACCACACACGGTCCTTTATCTTTCGCAGCCAATTAAATATATTGTTGTATATTTACGTAATTGTTTGTATAGCGCCGACTCAAAATTAGTTATTCACATTAGTGTATATATTGGTTAGGTTTATTTTTCGCATTTCAGTCTGTTATTCCATCAGTATACTTTTTTGTTAATTATTTTTAATTTTATTCTATAAATATATTTAATTTAATCATTTATTAATTAAAAAATGGTTCCAAGGATCGTTCCATTATCACATAAGTATGATTTAGTTCATTTCAGACCTTCAACTCCCTCCCCAGGCCCGTCATGAAAAAATTTACAAAAGTAATGATTCACATGCGTAAACTCACCTTGGCAGCCAATTCGGTTATAGATCTGAGTGGTATACAATCCAAGTGACCGCTCTGTGCCCGTCTCCTTGGCTCCAAATGGGTACCAGAGGCCAAAGCCCGTTCCAATGCGGGACCACTCAAAGCCAATGGTTCCCAACGGACACGTGCGAAAACATTAGGCCAATCGGAGAGCAGCTTTTGGACTACGCATTCTGACATTGGACCTAAGACGACTACGGGGCGGTGACTATCGTCTGAAAAGAATCCAATAGTTTACTGTCAATACAATACCAAAACTCTTTATTTTATTGCTGCATAAAAATTGTGAATTTGTTTGAAATCGATTTTTTGTGTAATCAAGATAAGTGTTGATCCTTACATCCAAATCTATTTTTTTTTCAATTGTTTTTAAAATTTTCATTTTCGTCTACTTTTCTCTTCTTTTTTTATTTCGTTTTCTCTGAGGACAAGGTCTAAGGGAGAGAGCCTTTCCTTTTTTTTAGTGCTGGCTTTACCGTGTCAACTGTACCCTAAACTTGTTTTCCGCCCCGTCATTTCTGAAATATACGCTGATCAAAAAACACCCCTCAAGGTTTAATATTATGTATCTTATGAGAATAAACTTACAATGCAACCTTTCGACCCTCTGATATGACATAATCGGCAACTCATCGGTCAGCGTTCCGGAGTCGCTGAGCCATCCTAACTCGGTGTTTGAAAACGAGGCCAGTTCTTTTGAGTCCCGATGTTTTTTGCGACGAAAGAACGAGCGTCGAGCAGTCGTCGAACTCCGCCTTTGGGAATCTCCTCCTTCTAGGGAACCCATAGAACGTCTTAGTAAATCTTCCACTCTGAAAGAAAATAAATTTTATTTGAGTATGTTTCAATATCAAAAACTCAGAGGCTCAGGGACACTGATGAAAACAAATACTTTTTTTTTACAAAACAATGTACTAAGATCTGATCCTGTATACTGAACTTATAAAGATCCTGATTTTATATAATTGTGTTGCATAAACTTTTATGAAATCTTTGGATGTCTATACACATATTAGTTTTATAAATAATGAAGAAGTAAATATGCATTAAAGCTATAACATAATATTTAATAAATTTAATATATAATGGGCAAAGTCTTACACAATGCCTCAATCCCCAAAAAGAAACAGCTGGCTTCTTGATTTCTTTACTAGAACTGCGATTGTCAAAAAACTTTAGTAATAATAATAATAACGTATACATCACAACAACGTCAAAGCTTCAAACTAAGCATTAACTTGTGTTTTGGGTACCAAGCAAAGACACCACATACATATAACAACCAAGACCCGGTACCAGTATCAATATTCATCATATAAATACTGATTCGACCTGGGATTCGAACCCGCGGGACCCCCAGCTTCGTAGGCAGGGTCGCTACCCACTAGGCCAAGCGGTCGTCGTCTTTTGAACATAATAACGAAATTCCAAACTTACTTGAATTTACTAGGTATGGTGCCACACTGTTGTTTGTTCCCCTTGTAATCCAGCTGCCAAGCCCTCCATAGACCAGGAGCTCCATTGAACAATGTGTTATCAACAAACAGCACTTCATCTTTTCTGAACCACAGTGAGTGTGGATCTATAGAATCCATTCCCATTGACGCGATCTTAGGACATCGGTCAAACCCCACTCGTATGTAAAATGCGTCACCTGGTTTGTCTTTGATTTTGTGATACTGCTGTAGATCGTGACGAACTAACATGCTCACCTAGAATTTTTTTTATATTTGTTATTATAACCATAATGAAGTAAATAAACATTAATAATAAAAGACAAAATTCTTAATCAGTTATGAAGATTTACTAGAATCAGACATAAATCATTTTAAGAATCACAATAATTCTATGCAATTTTAGATAATCGCACTGAAACCTTCAGCAAATGATGCCTAACTTTAGACATCCTAAATTAGATACATAAACTCACACCACCTATTTCCTAGATGTTTAGGCAGATAATTAAGAACTCTACTTGAACCTGGGTGATACATAGCATAATATATGTTCAATTCAATTTATATAAAATTTGGAAACATTTTAAACAAGATCAAGAATTTTTTTATATCTAAGAATAAAAACAAAGAACTAAATAAATCACCTTATCAGCTGGTTTAGCCAATTCAAGAGCAGCTTGTTCAGCTGTGGCGTGCCTCAGATCAACATTGTTATACTCCAAAATCTGGTCACCAGTTTTCAAACCTGCGTTGTAGGCAGGAGAATCTATCTGTACACTATGAACATATATTCCGACAGCGTTACCTCCAAGCAAACTGATACCTAAATTGGAGCAGTTTCTCATTTCGATCAGCAGAAATTTGGTCATTTCCTTGTCCCGGGATTGTCTCAACGTAGACACATCCGAAGTAGCGGTTTCGAGTCTCATAGACTGCTGAGGGCCCGGAGAATTTCTAGGAGTTGGTGATCCAGACAGCGAAACTTCTTCGTCGTGAGAACTCTCTCCAGAAGATGAACTACCCGAACCGTCTCTTTCATATTTATACTTTTCTGGACTGTATTGTACCAGCATTGTTATAGAGTTACCACACTGTCTCAAAACGCTAGCCGCTAAAGAGTATGTCGCGGATCTCATATTGATTCCGCAAACTTCGAGTAGTTGATCACCGATTTGCAGCCCCACTTGACTAGCGAGGGAGTTATCGTTAACCGAAGAAACAAATACACCGCCGCTTCCTGGTGGGCAAGAAATTTGTATACCTAATGGTTGCTGGCTTTTGTCGATATGAACTCTTCTTAGTTCACCAATGAGGGGTTTGTTCCACCCGATACCGCAATACTCCGGCATCGAGTTCCGTGTGCCCTTATATGTTAACTGTTTAGCACCGCGTCCCGGGCTCAGGACTTCTACATGAAAAGTCGGCATTGGTGAGTTTCTTTCTGAACTTCTTTCTATCGAGCCCGTACTCAGTTTGCCTGCCGAGTTTTTTGACGTGACGCTGGGATTTGAAGGTATTCTTATACGTTGGTTCTCCTTTTTCCTAGGAAACGTACCGCCTTCGTACGTGTGATGATAAGACTCAGGCATGCCGATGCGGTTCACTCGCGACACCGGTTGAAGATCCGAAATGTTGTGTGAGTGAGACGTGAAGGAAGGCATATCGTAGCTGGCGCCAATACTTTCGCCGGACTGACTCTGTGGTATGTTTGTTGGACTGGCAGGATGGTTGTACCTGCTAGAGTGAGGGTGCGAATTGGCGAAAGGGCCCCGATGGTAGTACTGAGATTGCATACGGGATTGCGAAGGTAAAGTTCCCGTCATGCCGGATGATAGTTGACTGTTCAAACTGTCTGGGCCGAAGCTGTCACTGTCCGATGGATATTTGTTGACAATTTTGGGCGACGATGACTTTTTTGGAGAATAATATTGCTCCAATATGTCTTTCCCCAAGTGGTTCTTTATGGAGTAATCTAAAGACATCGGGGATTTACTAGCGGATACGAAATCGAGAGAACTGGGACCTTTATTAGAGTTCACAGACATAAAATCCAGGGAATGAGGGCTCTTATTTCTGTTTCTTGTCACTGGTTGGTAGTCCAAAGAGTCATCAGAAGGATTCAAAGCCAGACTAAGGCGGTTCGGAGTCATATCATGCTCTGAATAATCACCCATCACTATCTTATCCTTTTCGAGAGTTCTCATTTTCTCAAAGTTCATAGTGTTAGGGGTGGCGAACGGGTTATGAATCGATAATGGGGCAGGTTTTGGAAAATGAGCGTTCGCTGGATTCACGGCTGACTCGATGGATTTATAAACAGAGTGCCGAGACGGAGCAGTCATTTGGGTGAGTGGTTGATGACCCAAAGGTATGGGATTCGAGTTCCTATTGGTGTTTGACCTTTGGGGCTCTGGCTGTAGTTTCGTCGGAGGGCTCAATAGTATCGATAACGGCGGTCGCTCTTTTCTAGACCTAGGTTGCACTATGGTTCCCGTTGGATTCTCTTCAAGAATAAAATTCGTTCTCGCCTTTGGCCACGTTCCACCATTATTTTTTGCGTTTTCCGAATAGTCTTTATTCTTCCTTCTCGATCTTTTTAAAACGCTGCTCGTTTCCTTTGCTGGTGAAATAAAATCTCAATGATTAACTAGATAACGTAAAACAATATTTTTTAATAATAAATTCGTATATCTTACAAGTCTTTCCGTGATAACTCTCTATGACTGAATCCAACTGCGCTATAGCATCAGATTCGGGTATCTGTGAAAGTGTTTATTTTTTAAATATGAAATATGTATTTATTGTTAGAAAATAGTGAATTCATCACTGAAAAATAAAAAAAAATCACGCCTACCTTATTCTGCTTATCTTTAGATTTGCTACGTCCGGTCACAGCCTCTATTTTGCCACGAATCATATCCCACGTTCCTACAGAAAACGAAAACAACTATTGATATCGTTTGTAGCAGATAAAGAACGTTATCGATTACTGGCGATATCTTATCTGTTAGCCTCAGTGCCCCAGTGGTGCGAGACTCGCTTGCGAACGCCAGGGTACGTATTCGATTCTGGGGTTAACCATTCTATTGCCTACTAATGATCACAAATCTCGTAAATGATAAAAAAAATCTACTACATAGTACTAGGTGATTACAACGATAAGAATCATATTTCATAGTTTGTCTTAAAAAAGAAAATCCAATGGATGTTACTTGATCGTTTAATCTAATCTTTATTATGATAAAAATTGACTAAGTAGTTCTTCTATAACCATATGAACTTGTTGTTTGTTTATCATCTCACAACACTTCGAAATGTACCCACTACAAAACTGAAATGATAATAATGATACCTGGGACATCGCACACAGCGCCATCTAGTCCCTAAGTAAGCAAATATTATGCTTGTATATTATGTAACTGATATACACACTTAAATATTATATTTACTTTTACTTTTTCACCCAGACCCGGAACAATAGATAAGTTCATGCATACAAATATTTGTCCCGGGCGGGCATATCGGCTCCAGTTAGGATCTCTAACCACTCGGACAATCGGTCAGTCAAATCAATTAACGGTAACTTGCACAGTAAGTTTTACAACGAAAACCAGCAACAAGTGTCGGACACGCATCAACTTAGGCTTTCGTAGCATTAAATAAAAGCCATCACCTTAAGATCATCAATCACACAAAATATTTATTGGTAGCTGAGTACCTACTGCGTATAATTTAAAAAATGTTGTCGTATCTCGTTTAAAAAACAATTTTCAATTGAAAGTGTTTGTTGTGTGCTAGTATCGTTAGTATCATTTTCACATTACATATAGCCAAAAGAATATTTTTCACCCTGCCCGCGTAAGACACATGGCTGGGAAATTTCATTAGAATCGATGGAAAGATTGCGGAGATATGAGCCTGTTCCGTACGGACAGTTTTGCCGTTTGGCTACAGAACCCTAAAAATGAATTTCAATATTGAAAGTTATTTCCTAACGGACGTATTTCTTTAGTATAAGCAAAGTAGGTTAAGATTCTATAAGTAGAAAATCTTCGCAATAAATAGGCGGCACAAGTGGGAGGAAGCGGTGCGGTGAGGTAGAGGACGCTTCCCGGACGTCACTACTGCGAGCGTCCGAAGAGCAGACAAAAAAGATTCAGTTAATTTAAAAAAAAAGTATTAAAATGTCACAGAAGTTTACGTGTGTCTAATAGATTTGATATATATGCGAATGTCGACATCCCTACACGTGCATCTCGCGCAAAATATCCATAAACCGGCGTTAATACCGACGATGACGCACTTACTTGGAGCCGCGCGCTCCAAGTACTTTGGTTTAGGAAAAAAGTATTCGTATTGATGGCGATATTTACTGCTACTACAGCATGCGCTTTTTTATGCATATATATCATGTTTTCTTTTTTTTTTTAATGTGGGCCGAATCTGCTTACTGACAACTGTACACTCGACCTACCGCACGGTGCCGGGTTAGGACAACGCACAAGAAGCAGTCCGACCGGCTAAACGACAACTTCAAGCTATATTTTGAAGAGTGTTAGGCTTTGAAATGATCGGACGCATTGAGAACGCTTCGGTGCATAGATGCCGTTAACAGCCGGTAATGCTTACGCGTATAGTGTGTCACATTTTACACGTCACATTTTATACACAACATATCTTTTCGTCCATATCTCAATAATAACTGTTGGATTACTCAAACTGGGTACCACTGGAACTCAAAGCTTACACAAAGTAGATGAGTCAAAACCAAAAATTTTGATCCACCTTGTCATTGCTTGAGAGTCGCAATATGTCAGTAGATTGTGATTTATTTATTTTTAAGAACATGGCCACATAATAATCATGTTATACTTTAATACGCATATTATGTATGGTTTAACGCACGATAAACTATTTCTAGCACAATACTTAAACTAAGTACCTACTCATTGCGAGCTCTATTGTCAAATTTGAATTTCATTGATTTAATGAAAATCTTCGTTTATGATACTTCGTTGGGATTTTTAGAGCTATAACTAAATTTATTAAGAACTGCTTGACGTCATTTACACATAAATAGGCAAAGACAAAACAGTTCAGTACCATTTTCGTTTCTGTTTGTCAACTGATTTTGTTTTTTTTTTTATATGTAGCTATATATTAACGAGCTTCAGTATTATCAATAAAAAATATTTTTGTAACAGTTAGTTTTTGTTCCCTACCTCCGACGTAGAGTCGAAGCCTTTATTTAGAAATTCCTATTCGTCATATTATCATACTATCATATCACATATCATAAATTCAAAAAAATTAAGTACATGTAACGATTATAGTTGTATATCCTCAACAAAAGAATGTCAATATTGTTCAAACTTAAAAAAAATAGTGAATCATTTTCGAATTTCGACCACTAGATGAGTACTAGTTCTAATAAAATGACTTTCTTATTTCAAATGGTTAATATTATAAGCATAAACTTTATCATGAGATTTCACCATAAATGTGGTTACCCTACAGCGAGTTTCACCGAAAGAAGTAAACATATATCACATAAAATAAAAACTGACAGCTGTACTTTGATTAGAACAATGATGACTTTCATGTCTGGTACAATCAAGTGCGGACATGGTCCTGACCAAAGTATATGTTAGTTTTTACTTTATGCGATACACATTAACTTAATCTCTTATGATGCAACTCGTCGTACGGTCTTTGATAGTAGTTAGTCAATGATAAATGGTTAGCATTTCTACATCTTGAATATAAAATAAACCCCAAAAGCAAGGTAAGGGCGATCTTACACTCACCGGAAGTCAAATCCGAAAGAAAACAATTTCTCCCTACTCAATAGAGATGACACAATCTACATTCTACATTTCCGATGGGTGTGTCACGATATTTATCTTATCCAGATTTCATATTTTCATATGACATCCATATAACATAAAAACATTAACACTATAGATCATTGATTAAGAGAATATATAGCTTCTGCTTTTGAACCAGTGCAGAGAAACTATCCATGAATTTTGGAAATTTTGATGATCGGTTGGTCGAGTGGTGAGAAACCCTAACTGCGGAGCCAAGGGTCACTGGTTCGATTCGCGCCCGGGACAAATATTTGTGTGAATGAACATTTCTAATTGTTCTGTATCTGGGTATAAAAAAAATATCTATGTATGTAAATATTATAAAAAATATTTAACTATTTATATCAGTCGTCTGGTATACAATGTACAGACTTTGCTTAGTTTGGAACTAGATGGCGCTGTGTGGGATGTGCGAAGTATTATTATTATAAAAACACTATAGAAGTCACCAGTGCAAACAAATTGATGGCAATAGTATGCATTTGTGTGGATGGACTCTGTGGTGGATTAATATTGTAACCATAACATGAATGCAATAAAGTTTTGAAGTTGAAATCGAAATTAAGCTCCAAGCCACTTCATTCCGAGGGGAGGCCTAAGCCCCTGCAGTGGGATATAAATGAGTTGAAGGTATGGTATGCATTTGTGTTAAGTATACATTTGTTGCGTTAAAATTTGAACCTTAACTCATACACACTGCTTCACCCTTCAAAAAGCAACAATGTTCCTTTCTATATAAATAAAGCAAACAGACTAAATTGGTATTCTCGGAAATCTGTGGGATATATACGAGGTGTTTGCGTGAAATTAGTCCAAACTTATAGCGCATGCAGAGTTTACCAAATGAATAAAAAAAATCCAAATGAGCAGATAGCACAAACTAACGGTTACCGAGAAGAACATGTTTAAAGTATTTTTTCCCCAATTATATTTTTTTGTTCGTTTAATTCAGTAAGCTTGGACTAAATTCAGCCGAACATCCCGTATATATTAGAGCGTGTAGAGCCTACCGAATTAAATAAAAAGTTTCAAGTGAGCAGATGGCGCAAATTAACAGTTACCGACAAAAACATATTTAAAGTTTCATAAAATTTTTTATCCCTTAATTTCTTTAAACTTTTTGTAAAGTTCGATAAGCTGTACACACTATATATTTGGACAAAGTTCATCCGAATAACCCATATAAACTAAGTGTTCACAAAAAACTTTCATGTTAAAAAAGATGTACTACACTTCTTGCGCGACGGATGTTCGATGTGTGCGATGTCCAAATAAGGAAATACATTATGTACAGTACATTTCGCTCAATAATTTGTTATTGAAATAGTAAAGTAGAAATAATCAAAATATTGTATGAATTATAACACTTTTCTATATAACTGATTTAGTATTTTCTTACCTCTTTCCTGATGGATTTTCCCCTGGCTGCCAGCAGCCACATGGTACACATAACGACGGTCGAAATCGGTGACCACATGGTCTATGTGGACCTATGAATATATTTATGATTAAATACTGTGGTTTTGGCAAAATAATAAGTAAACAGTGTCTGTCACATGCTTTGGATTCATTACAAAAATCATGTGTGTAGTATGTATATGTTATATTTGTAATCCATTAATGAAAAAAGGGTAATACAAGAACATTTACGAAATTAAATTATTACATACATTAATATTATTATTACACTTTTGCATCATACAAGATAGGTTTTTTTTTTCTTTGAATATTTTCACAATGACTCGTTCATTCGGTGTTCTCAGACTGACCGAACACGAGGCAATTGACTTATATTGCGTGACCCGTTTTTTGGACTGTACAGGCTTATCTACTTCATTTCAAAATTGCAATTCAGGCTTCAGTGACATTTCACGGTAGTCTTAATCTTCCTTTTTTAACCTGGAATCGCACTGAATGAAACCTAACATAATATGCTACCAACATAACACTATTTATATAAGATATTCCGCCCGCGGCTCCGCTCGTGTGGACTATAATGTTGTTTCAGGACTAATATTTTCTTACATTGATATAGTTTATAAGCTCAAGAGGACATAGGCGACTTTTTATCCCGGAAAAAGGATGAGCTTCCAGGCTATTTTCGAGGTTTGTACCTTCACCACTCAGTGTCAGTTTAGTGAATCATTTTTTTAAGTGTGATTACTTTATCTTTTTAGCCTAAATAGTGTCCTTTTTCGCAAAAAAAAAAATCTTAGCATAAAATTAGGAAGTTTCTTCAACTGCCTTGCCTTAGGTTCTGGCGGTGCCACATGGTGGTACTGGCACCAGGGTTCTTCAGTTTGTGAGCAGCTATTCACCATTTTGTAGCCATGGTAGCCTTGGGTATACAAGCTTTTGGCGTCGTCACGCATCGGAGAAAACCTACGAATATTAAGTCATTAATAAAAAACATTAAGCATTGATTTAGAATACATGTATGAGGTGACCTCTAAACTAACTGCCAACAGTGGGCAGTCCATTCTACTAAAAGAACCAGCGAGAAATTCAGCAGTTGCTCTTTTTAATTCAGTAGCCGAAAACAAATTAAAAACAAAAATACTAAAATATCAAAATTACATCACAACTTTCTACTATTACCACACATTTCACTCATAACAGCAAATTTAAATAAAGTAGTACCTATCTACAAACATTATCCCATGGAAAAATCAGTGGAGACTGCACACACCAGCACAATTACAATGTGCACCAAAATATGCACTTCAAAGACACAATGAATACAATCATGTTTGTAAACATTTTGTTTGCCAAATACATGTTCAGTTCGGATGTTTGTTTGTTTACAAATTCGTTCACGCTGCAGTTTTTTCTACACTAAAAATATCATACGTCGTTCCGTCTGTCCGTATTTTCATTATTAACTTGCGATTTATATTCCTTTTTTTACATTTTAGCGCAGTCGCGTATACACAATGATTTTTAATCTAACAATTGAATTTCATTGCAAAGTATTGCATAAGTGTCATAATTATACTTTTCAATATATTTGCTATTAATACGGTTTTTATGACATCGAAACTTGTACCGTAATATGGTATTTTACTGTACTAGGCCTTTTTTATTTTACACCAATCACAAACGAGCATTCTGTTTGTGACGCATGCGTAAACCGCGAAAAGCAACCCGCTCGCGCCCTTTGCTCGCACCATTATTAGATTTGAAGTATTATTTTAATTAGTTTAATCGCAAATGTATTGAAAAACGTCGTATGATGCTCGTACTCAGTAAGCTGGCTATTATAGTCATCGGTTTATTATAATCACTCGGCTTCGCCTCGTGCCTATAAACACCTGGACTATAATATCCAGCTTACCGTACTTGCATCATAATGTACTATTATTGTATTTTACGACAATTACAATCAGATAACACACAGATTCATAAAATTCTGATTTCTTAAGATAATACCTTAGTTTGCAATATAACAGGGCTTTTGGAAAAGTGTTGCTGATCCTTGAATCAGTTCAGTGCAGATTAGTGGATGAAATAATCTCACCTGACCTCAAATAATTCCTCCGTTGAGGGAGAGTACATGGGATTAGATGTCATAGTAGAAGAAAAAATCTGAACATTACCATTCCTAATTTGAAAGTTTTTTTAGTATTTTTTAACTGATATGCGATTTCGTGCTAACTGATGGTCACTAGTTATAAATTAATCGGGCCGGTTTTTTTAGTAGCCGCCATTTTATGTCAGTACTCTAGTCCGAGCTATCTCGTAACAATAAGACGCGATCCGAATTAACATTCATTAGACGCCTTTACCAGAGTGTCGTGATAGCCCGAGGGCAGCGAACCTGTTTCAAATTTATAAAGTCGTGAGGCCGTAGTTCGAATCCTGGCGTGTCCCAATGAGTTTTTTGACTAAAGTACATAACTATCACTGACTCCGTGCCTCAGAGAGCACGTTAAGCAGCCGGTCCCGGTCGACCCTGGTGGGAGGCCTAAGCCCCTGCAATGAAATGTAATGGGCTGATAGAATAAACGTCCATATCAGAGTGAGCTCGGTGCCAAGACACACAGATCATGTCACTGTGCATTGTAAATTAGAATTAATTTGATTTGTTGTTGCATATATTATGACAATAAAAAAATCGGTCAAGTGCGAGTCGGACTCGCACAAGAAGGATTCCGTACCACCGTACAATATTAAAAAAAAAAACAATTTTCTTATATATGTACCCCCCTTTAATATATAACTTATTTTATTTTTATATTTTTTTTGTTATAACGGCCATACTTCATGAAAATTTCAAGGGTAAGCAATGATCTCACAACCACCAACCATAAAAAACGTCGAAATAAACACGTTTCTTGTATGGGACCCCTTCAATTTTTATTATTTGTTATTATAGCGGCTGTACTAATACACGATCTGTGCAAATTTCAAGTGTCTACCTATTAAGGTTCAGATAATACAGCCCTGTGGCAGACGGACGGATGGACATTGTAGTCTTAATAATAAGGTTCCCATTAATACCCATTGAATAAGCAACCCTAAAAATTTAAATCACTACAAAGTAATAACAACTAAACGCCAAGGGCATAACAGAGAGATTTACAGAGAAAGATTGAGAGGCGCCTCAATGGACACCCTTTTCTCCATACAAAACAAGAATCGGATAAAGAATTCAGACAACAGTTTGAATTATTGTTGCATAAATAGCCGAGGAGCAGGATATACAAAAAAAACTATTTGCTGACAATTTAATGATCCCATCTATTCTTCCTTCACGGATAATCATTACACTAGTTCTGGATAAGACATGAATTAATATTGTAACTATATTTGGGTAATACATTCTATGAGTATACGGCCTCACCTATTGAAATTGTCGTCGGCGTTAGTCACAGCATACAGTGGACGTAGGAGTGTAAGAGTCAAAGAACTATATTGACAGTCGTTCAACAGCATCATTGCTTCGGTGACGCTCTTGACGCCTTCCAGAGATCTATTATTGATCTAAAATTAAAGAAAATTAAAATTATACTAAAATCAAATAAAATATTCTTAATTTGTTTCGAAGTGCAACGCCCCACTATATCGAAGCAACAGTTTATCGTTACGTTAAAACTGCAAGACGCGCTAGTGACTTAAACTACGAGGGCCAATCAAATAGTTCCTGGAAACAACGATATAATCAAAAACTGAAGTAATATTTTATTTTTCAACATAATCATCTATTTTAATGTGTTTATTTTATCCCACGAAAAAAAATCCGCCCAGAAAAATTCTGCCACCGTAGCCATTTGTTATTTTCATATTGAGCCCCTGTAGGGTTTTTTTTAATATGGGAAACATATAGAAAGCATTGGGAGTGAAGCCTTGCGTTCTTGACAGTAACAAACGAGACATTAGATGTGTGTTACGGACGCGTTGTCCTGACGAATCAGCATACCAGCACTTTTATTCCATGACGTTTTATTTTCATTTGTTCGCATAATTTATACGTCAATGTTTCATAATAAGAACTTACTAAATTACTTGCTTACTAAGAAAATATTAATTGCCTTAATTGAATTAATTGACTGACCAGTTGGCCGAGTGGTTAGAGACTCTAACTGCGGAGCTACGGGTCGCGGGTTCGATTCCTGCCCAGAACAAGTATTTGTGTGCATGAACATGTTTATTTGTTCCGTGTCTGGGTGTAAAAGTATCTATATAAAAAAAAGAATATTTAAGTATGTATATCAGTGGTCTAGTACCCCATAATACAATCATTATATGTGCTTACTTTGGGACTAGATGGCGCTATGTGGGATGTCCAAATAATATTATTATTATTATTTCAATTTTTTTCACTCTTTCTTTAGTAACTATAGTAGGCCTCTAAGAACAATCTTCATTTATACGGCTTGTTCTAGGCTTCCAGATTCAAATTTAGAACGCCAAAGTAATTTTAGCATAGAAACAGCATTGTACCCTAAAGTAAAATCTCAATAAAAATATCTTTATAAGACATTTTTTAATGCAACAAGTAGTTTTTCACTCCACGCTTATTTCAGTCTTACTCATACAGATCAGTACATCGACGCGCTTAATACATAATGATATCTCAAAATATAGAAAAAAACTAGAACATTCTAATTAATAGCATAAACTACTAATTAAATAAATGATGTGAAAAACAAATGAATGACATACAAATATAAATTAAAATATCCAACTACATTTAATGATACTAGTATAAACAGACAAACTTCAAGAAGTTATTGAACACAGGGACTACACATTAACCCAATTGGGTCAGATTGAAAGTCACGAGCAATTTAATTGACAGAGAAAATTGATTGATAATGATTGATAACAAGTCAATAGGTTAAACTAAGATGTAATACATATATATACATATATATATATATTATCAAATAATTGATAAATAAATTAAACTATTGATTTTTTAAAACGATACTCACGTTCACAATACGATCACCAACAAACAAATTCTCTTCTTTCGAAGCGGAACTGCCACTAGCTATTTTTCCTATGAAAATACCTACAACAAATAAAGTTCATTACGAAATGGCGTATATAGTTTGTCATACGAGGTCACCAAAAAACCAAAGTCCAAACAAAACAAAATCATAGACTTGGCAAAATGATACTTTGCTATCGGAATAACCATATTGTTGTCAATAAAAAAAAAACTCTAAAAAATTGTTAACTATGCATTCATTTAATTATAATATATATATACTAGCTTCCCGCCCGCGGCTCCGCTCGCGTGGACTACAAAGTTGTACCGGGAACTCTTTTTCCGGAAAAAGTAGTCTGGTCACTTTCTAGCTTATAAACTATATCTATGCAAAAAAACATGGCGGTCCCGGTACAATTGTGTAGTTCACGCGAGCGGAGCCGCGGGTGGAAAGCTAGTTTGAAAATAAAATATAGTCCATCTTACTCCCTGATAAAGTGGCTTTGTATATGTGAAAGAATTTTTAAATCAGTATACAACTGTGTAGTCCACGCGAGCGGAGCCGCGGGCGGAAAGCTAGTGTCTTTATAAATAATAGCCTATGCGTTACTCTGATGTATAAGCTATATTACTTAAAGTTTAATTAAAACCCATTCAGTAGTTTTTGCGTGAAAGAGCGACAAACATCCATACGTCCATACATACAAAATTTAGCGTTTATAATATTTGAAAGGATATTATATTAGGATACTAAGTAGCTGTCAAACAATGTATCACGCAACGGCGCCATCTTTGAATAAAAATTTGCACAATATACGTGATTGATTTGATGGTTTTCAATTGAAATGTTAGGAAACGAATAACTTATTTTTTTTACTTTTTTTTCACAATTTCACAGTGAACACAATACCGGTTTGTCACATGAAATTAACTGAGCAGAGAACAATGAGTAGCTGTCAAACAATGTATCACGCACCGGCGCCATCTACTTAAAATGTTGGTTTGTCCTGAATTTTTCCTGAATTTTCTTTGCTATAAACCTCACGGAGCCCGAGACCTTTCCAACGAATGCAAAACCGTGTAAATCGGTTCGTGCGTTCTGGAGTTATAGCGTCAGGAAGGAAAACCCGACTTATTTTTATATAGTAGATATCCCGTGATGCTCAGCGCATTGCCGCGCTGAATTGCAATGGCAATTCTTTGCACCAGGAAGGAACCGGAACGGTCTCAGACGACGGCCGATGCCCGCGACGAAACGTTTGGCTTCACTCCCCCAACAGCCAGCATCTTCCACCGCAAGAGGGACGAACAAGTATTTACTCTCCAGAGTAGAGTATTTGACTCGTTTTCTAGCGGCTGCCGACTCCTCAGCGGCTCCGGCCGTTCCCACGGTGCGACCAAGGTGAGAGGCGGCAAATGTACTGACACACGTGGCGTCCCAAAGTAGACACCTACCCTTCTCCTACGGCACCAAAGTCATACCATCGGGTCTTTTGCCATTGAAACGGCTAAGAAATGCGTTGAGCATCATGGGCACATTTGCGTCGGGGGCGACGAGGGGTAGATTATTAGATTAGTTTTATTTGATCACCATTAGAAATAATTTCTTTTGAATTTAAATATATATATATATATAATATGCAACCATCCATTTGTAATAGTATATCATATACCTATATTTATAATTATATTTTTTTTAAACATAAATTACCATGTTGCAACAACAATCCGCGCGCGTCGCTCAACCTCACCAGGTGTCGCCTCGCTCTAGCTCTCTGAACTCGTAAAGTGGCCGGCCCGTGGGCCAAAGCGGAACGCAACGCCGCTAGAGCCGCGCGTCCGCTCGCCCATACCGACACTCCACAAGCTTCTGTTACTCGATCTAGTAGCCTAGAACGACAAATATAAAATTAGGACTAATTTTAATTTCATAGTTTCTTCAAAGACGTGAGAACATTAAAATCTTTGAACTCATAAGACACGTGGATTAGAGAGATGATGTCAATCGAATCAACAGTCCGAAGTGAAAGTTGAGTTTAAAGGAGAAACAAACGAGTTGTCAGTGTTAGAGTGTAGTGAAAATTTTATACGAGTGGCCATGACGAAATCGATTTAAATAGAAAACGCAATAATTAAAAATAAAGAATAGAACATAGAGATTCTCAGATTATAATAAATAAATAAATAAAATAAATAAATAAAGAACAAAGCCTAGTGTTGACTCCTACTATTGATTGGTTTAAAAATAAAATCATTATCGAAAACAAAGTTACCCTACAATACTTTTTATTTTGTGATTTTCCTTTCAAGGACCTTTGATAAAGACTGATTAAAAAAGTAGTGAAATTGTGGTAGATCAAACATCCAATAGACGTAGCCAAATAATCTAAAATCGAATTAGTTGCAGCTCTTTATCACAGATACTTGAAGACGGGCTCTTTTTCCGCAACTCGACGTCAAAGCGCCTATTTTGCGTAGGTGGGCAGCGTCATTCTCGCCACCCCAGCTCCACCAGAAAGCCCAGCAGACTCTTCACGTTGCCGATGGCTTCCGGGAGCGACCTCACTGAATTGAGGTGTTTGGCCCGGTAGGTGGCCACTCCTTCGCACTCAACGAGCACGTGAGCGGCCGTTTCCTCCGCCTCCATGCAGACCCTGCATAAAGGACTGTCTGTAATACCCATGTTAAACAGGTGTTTGTTAAAAGGACCATGACCAGTCAGAGCTCCGACCACCAAGAGTAGTTGGTCTCTTCTTAGTCGAAGCAACCTACGTGCCAGATTATTATTAAGTTTTGGCATGGCTGCCCTGGCCTGTCTGCACTCTAAATGGTTCATCCAAACCTGTTCATGCTGTAGTCTCGTGAATTGACGCAGCGTTGACCGAATCCAGCTATATGGCAATGGCAAAATGGGTTCAGGGCCCATCGCCACTGCCTCTGAACCTTCTCTCGCCAGTCGGTCCGCCGCGTCATTTCCACGAGAGCCGCTATGTCCCTTTATCCACTGAAGTGTAACAGTGTTATGGTTACATACCTTTGTCAGTGCTCGGTGACAGTCATATATTAACCCCGATGTAATGGTGTTACTTTCCAGGGCTTGTAGTACCGCTCTGCTATCCGAGAGTATGCGAATGCTAAATTCATTTACCTCCCTAGCGGCGATTGCTTGTGCTGCCAGTATAATGCCTGTGCATTCCGCCTGGAATACGGAATTACAGGTTCCCAGCGGCTCAGATATATTGATGTTTAAGTCCTCGGATGATACACCGGTTCCAGTACCTGACCTTGTTTTGGAGCCATCCGTGTAGATCGTAAGCTCTTTTGAGTCACAACCTTCATCATAAGGGTGCAGCTCTATCTTATATTTTTTGTCAAAGACAAATTGTTTGGGGATCCTATCATTTACAGCCATGAGCATTGGCTGTGACTCGATGTATTCATCGAGTATTTTAGAATGTGGAACCCTGTTGTCAATCCATAGATTCAGTGCTTTTAATCGCATTGCTGCAGCGGCCGCTTCTTGTTTCATAAAAAGGTGAAGCGGCAGCAGGTCCAGCATGACTTCAAGGGCCGCCGTAGGGGTAGTTCTCATGCACCCTGTGGTCGCCATGCAGGCCAGTCTTTGGAATGTTTGTAGTCTGGCTATTGCCGTGGTCAGGTTGACTCTAGTCCACCAGACCACAGCACCGTAACTTAATGCTGGTCGTATCACCGTCTTGTACAGCCACAACGTAATATATGGAGATAATCCCCATTTTTTACCTACCATGTTGCGGCATTGCCAGAAGGTTATACATGCTTTGTTCAGTTTTTTGTCTAAATGACTACTCCAGTTCAACTTGCTGTCAAGGATCACCCCCAGATATTTGACTTCTGTGGAAAGATGGAGGTTTGTGTTGAAGAATTTAGGTAGTCGGTAATTACCCAATTTTCTTTTGTTTGTGAACATTACCAGTTCCGTTTTCACTGGGTTCACAGTTAGTTCAAACTCTGAGCACCACCTTTCCACTATTTGCAAAGCCCCTCTTGTCACTTCACAAGCCGTGACGGCAGTTTTGTTAGTGACAAGAATAGCCAGATCATCGGCGTAGCCTATCGTGTAAAAGTGATTCTCATTGAGTTTGGTGATTAAATCGTTGACCACCATATTCCATAGTAGTGGCGAGAGTACACCTCCTTGGGGGCATCCTTTCACCACTGTGGCCCGTAATTTGCTGTCTGCAAACCTGACAATTCTTTTGCTCAGCATGTTTTTAATCCACTCAACCATAACTGCATCCGCTCCATTTTTCCTCAATGCCGCGGTTATGCAACTAAAGTTGGTTTTGTCAAAAGCTCCTTCAATATCAATGAAGGTGCCCAGACATATGGATTTGTTTTTGATGGCCTCCTCAATATTACTTATCACTGAGTGTAGCGCTGATTCAGTAGATTTACCGGAGCTATAAGCGTGTTGATTTTGATGCAGCGGTATGTTTTTCAACGCGTTGTCTCTCAATTCCCTGTCACATAGCCTCTCTAAGGTTTTGAGTAAAAACGACGTGAGGCTAATAGGTCTGTAAGATTTCGCGTTTGTGTAATCACTTCTACCCGGTTTAGGTATGAAGATAACTTCCACTTCTCTCCACGCCTTTGGCACATATCTATGTGCCAGACATGCGCAGAGAATCACGGTACTATACCAAATTACACTTTATCACAGATGGTACTATACCAAATCGATGACTAGTCATTATTCTTTACAATAGAAGCAGCTATTACTAGAGCTGTCTTGAATAAACTTTAATCATTAAATTTTTAACAAAAATTATCTTTCAAACACGTAAGATGTACTATTTCGAAAAAAATACGTATTCTTTGAAAGAAAAACAATCACATACAACTGTGTAACAAATGAAGAAAGCACCAAAAGTATATGTTTTAATGTATATCTCATTTAAGTCGCTTTTTTGAAAATTTCATATTTTACTAATAATTTGCATAAAAAATGAGCTTCTCAGTGATATGTTTGAGTTTGATGCAGCTTAAAGTCACTTATTAACTTGGATCAATTTCATATAACGCAATGAGCATTGTCGTTTATGTCTAAAGCATATTTATAATTTAAAAGATTATAATGCATGCATGGGATTTGTATTCCATCAGCCCTTTTTATACCCCAAAGCAGGGGCTTCAAGATGAGAGGACTTGGGGCTTAAATCTAACACGCTGCTCCAATGCGGGTTCGCGGATTGTAACGACCTCCATCTATTGACAGCGACCGGGACCGACTGCTTAACGTACTCTCCGAGGCACGGAGTCAGTAATAGTTAATGTACTTAAGTCAGAAAGAACTCATTGGTACACACCCGGATTCGAACCATGGCCACATGGCTTTATAGATTTGAAACAGGTTCGCTGCGCTCGGGCTATCACGACATTAATGCTTGGGATTAAATGGCTCTAATCCACTTAGTTTTTAAGACAATGGTTTGTAGCGTTATCACTAAAAAATAAGCCACTTTGTTCCTTGTAATGTTCTTAGAAAGGTTGCGTACGAGTCTGTACAAATTTAGCTTTAAGACATTGAAATTTGAAAACAGTGTCCTAGTTCAAAATAACGGATTTTTATTTACTTATTTTAAACATAAATAACACTTGGCGTTAGTTTTACTACACGTCACAGGTAACTTGGTGTCGTAAGAAATTAAATAGGATTTTTCACATTACAAACTCACTATACCAAATGGCTGAACACCTTTACATTGATTAAAGCTAATTTCTACATGTTTCGCGACAAACTTTTTAGATATATTCCCTGAAATTTTGTCTGGTTCCTAAAAGAAACTAAAATAAAAGCGAAAACATCCTAAACTTAACATAGAAAAATATCATAAATGATAAATATCACTACGATGATCAAAGAAACAATGTCAGAATGAGCTGATAGCAAACATAAACGGGATTGTTCACATCATGTTAAATTTTTTTTAAATATTCAGGACGGTTGTAAAACGAAATGACATCAAAACCTGAAATTAACTCAGATGGTACACTTGTGAAGTAACACACAAAGAACAAGAAACAATAATAAATTAAGAAAAACATACTTAATCTTTCCTTCAGCCACAGATCCCTTCTGTACAGATGTGACATAAATGCTACAATCATTGTAAAAGTATGGATCTTCTCTACCTCCGGACAAGTCAAAACCGAGATCACCATCTTTGCTTATACCGTTTAGTTCCACATCTATGATATCCCATTCGTAATCCTGAAAGGTAAATCAATAAATACTATAGTTTACAATATATTTAGTACTACAATAAAACTATAACTTTATAACTTTAACTATTACTCAAAATCTTCCAGATGTTTTCTATACCTTCACATACGTAGGCATTTCGCCGGAAGCGTGGAGAACGAATGTGGTGGTGTTGTTCTTTAAAAAAGAAGAACTTGTTGAAGAACTATAGATTCATTCCATTTCAGCACCATGTCTATCAACCGTTTTCAGATCTATCAGGAATCGTCTCGCAAGGCTCGACGGTTCGACTTCCAGCTACCCGGACAAGCCAGATTACAAAAAGGTTTTAGTACCATGGACCACATCCACAGGCTCCGCCAGAATATAATAAGTCCCAAGAGTATAATCGGCCTCTATGCTTAGCGTTTATGGAATATAAGAAAGTTTTTGATTCAGTTGAAGCGTTGATTCCTGGATGGTGCTACAGGCCCTACTGCTATGCCAAATTGAAGTGTTGGTACGATAAAACCATCATGTCAATAATGGCAGATAACTGGCGGACCTCGGCGCCATGGTCAGGTACTGTAGTAGAGTTTCCCAACGAGTGGATTTAGAAAAAAATATGGACGAGACGAAAATCAAGTCAAATGTCAAGGTTACACCCGTTCTAATGATCGTTGGGGACTACAATCAAAGTTGTTGACAAAAACATTTACCTAAGACAAACTGTCCGATTTGTAAGTCAAACGCCGAAAGAGATAGCAAACGCTGAATCCAACTCGGTAGGGAACCTACGCAGCGTCTTTCGAGTCCACCATACCTCAGTCAAGTGTCTAAAGAACAGTCTTTGCACAGTGCGTAGTACCGGTGATGACTTATGGAAATGAAACATGGTCCCTAAATGATGGCCTCATAAACAAACTCACAGTCGCGCAATAGGCTATAGGAAGAGGAGAGTTTGCAGGTTAGATCTGTAGAAGAACTGGATTGAAGAGTGAAGAGGTGAAGAACCAACACGGCTCATCGAATCAGCGTTACGTTTGAGATAGAGGACAGGTGGACGAAAGGACGAACGGAGAACAGACAGACGTGGCGAAACTATTATAAGGTTTAAATTTATTGCTTTTACCTTTGAAACCTTTAAAATCATAACTTTGTGTACACAATTAAGCATGCTTAGTATAAAAATATATAATAACCTGTAAATCCGCATCAATAGACGAATCTCTAGACGCGTTATGCATTATGGTCGAATGTCGCGAGCGGCTCGTTGAGGACTCCTTCTCTAACTCGGACTCTATCTTGTCTTTCAGCTCTTTCAATTCCTTTGAAGCTTCATTACGCTGCTTCTTTATATCGTCAGAATCGCGCAAAGCTTCAGCGAGATCGCTGACAGCTCTGTCCCGTTCCTGGAAAATGTTATTTTTGGGATACCATCGGGATGAATCCAGGATTAATACAATCCATAGATAGAAACACATTAAAAGAGACTGAAAATAAATGTTGAATTTTTGTTTTCTTTGTTTTTTTTAAGTCAGACACATTATTATTATACTAATAAATTTTATTGTTAATGAATTGGAAAAAAGTACCACTATAAAAAGTACCAGGCTCCTAATTTAGTTTTTCCCTATGATTTAGTTCACCCTAAATTATAGTAAAGGTTTTTTCAACGTAACTGCAATTTAATAATTTGTTTGTTACATTGCTAAAAGGAGAATATTGCATTACAAAGATTTCATATGCATTTCTGTGATTGGTTTTCGGATATTTCTTAAAATCATTAAATGTGATTAAGAATAAATCAAATTTGATTTTTTCTTTAACAACAATTCATCGCAATATCACAAAAATACATACACAAAGTTCAATGCACTTTATCGCAAACACACAGTAACCTAATTCAAGACACTATAGTCCCTGGACAGAAACTAAAAATTAATATCCTCTGATATTTCGAGATATGAAAAAGCCAAGGCCACACCGATTAAATTCTAAAAGAAAAAAATTATATCTTGATCAATCAGTAACCCAGTAATATGAGATATATGTCATTATTTTTATTTGGCTTACAGCATTACTTCTTACATATGATTAAAACAAAAATACCTTTCTCAATCTATCGCATAGAGTCCTTATGCTCTCTCGTTCTTGAACAATTTTGTCTCTCTCAGAGAATGCCCAATCTCGTCTTCGTTTCGAGACCTGAAAAACATCTAATTTAAAAACAATACTATCAAGTGATTTGTAAATATTATTTTATGATATCGTAATTATTATAGGTTGACGTAGAAGTTTAACCAATACACAAATCTACTACCTACCTACCGGGTCACTCTGCCGATTGTTCTTGGCCCAATATGATTATAGGATTAATTTAAATAGCTTTTGGTATCATAGCGGGCCAACTCATAAACAATAATGAGACATTTGTGCATGCAGCGCCACATAGGAAATAATTTTACATATAGGTCTAGTCACTGAAGGGAGTGCGATAGAGTCGGTAGTCGGTTTATGTATCGTTTTCGGCTAAGTAACAACTCAAACATGAGAATTTGGTAAGTACCACACGTTTTATCATCATACGACTTTCAAGTCCAAAATCCTCCAATCAGCTCCATTTGGTCTTGCAAAACTAGAGGTGAAAAGGAAACTCAGTGCCAAGTTTCAAAAAAACTGTTGGAAAATAATGATTCTTCACTTCTACATTTGGTCTATTTGCTCCAGTTAGCTTCAAAATGGTACTTGCACAACTAAAAATCAAGAGGAACCTCTGTGCTAAGTTTAAAATATATTCGTTGGAAAATAACGAAACCCTCGCTTGCTCTATTAGCTCCATTTGCTACAATCAGCTCCAAAATCGTACTTGCGAAACTAGAGGTCGAAACGAACCTCAATGCCAAATTTCAAGGTATTCCGTTGGAGATAATGAAACCTTCGCTTGCCTCATTTGCTTTAACATCAGATCCAAAATGTTACTTGTAAACCTAGAGGTCTAGTAGAACCTCTGTGCGATATTTCAAAAAAATCCGTTGGAAAACAACGACGTTAGAGCGCAAACAGACAGACTACAATACCAATATTAAAAGTACCTCGTGGTACTTAATAAATAAGAAGCTGATTAAGTTGATTCATAATCAGAGAAGATACAGAGCAACATACACACAAAAAATACAGTCAAATTGAGGATTATTAACAGACTTTTTTGTTTTGTGTCATTAAAGATGCAATTTGGCAACTTATTTATATTTGACTAAATTGCATTCTGAGAAAAAAAATTGGTGTGTGGAAATTGCTAAGTTGAACCACTTACACCATACACCAAGGGCAAGTATATTATTATGTCGGAACGGACGGGACAGCAGCGTAGGCGCAGAGAGGCGTGCTGAAAAAGGGCATAGCGTGGCCAAAAGGGGCGTGGTCAAATGGGGCGTGCCAAACAGTCGAAAAGGGACGTGGCATGGCGTGGCCAAAAAGAGGTGGAGTGCTACACTTGTAAAACTAGAGGTCAAAAGGAACTTCTGTCGACGACTTTAGAGCCCGAATGAACGAACGGACGGACGGATGAACTAACTACCATACCAACATTGTTACCATGCTGATCTATATTAATAAAATTGTAGTGTCTGTCTGCTCCGGCTAATCTCCGAAACGGCTGAACCGATTTTACTGAAATTTTGCAAACATAAAGAGGGCATTGTCAGGAGTGAAAAGCAATTTTTTTTATATACATATAAAAAATCGTAGTGTCTGTTAGTCTGTCTGTCTGTTCCGGTTAATCTCCAAAACGGCTGACTGATTTTGAGACTGACTTGTGGGATAGCTATTCTTCATGCTAAAATAGCTAAATGGACTTTTATGAAATTAGGTATAGAGATTTCTTATGTAGTTGAGTTTCAGAATGTTCTAGAAAGTGTTACAATGTTCTGGAGCGTCGCGGTCCTTTAATTGTCCCAGTACAACTGTGTTGTCCACGCGAGCGAAGCCGCGGGCGGAAAACTAGTAGTTAAGAAATTACCTCGGCCTCCTGATGAGCCTCAGCTAGTTCTGCTTGCAGTCGGTCGACACGTTTCCGCAATCGCTCCAGCTCTTGGTTAGCGACTTCTAAATTGTCTACGCGCTCCTTTTCGACTGCGTCCACCACCATACCGACCAAACCTGATATTGAGACATGCTAATATTAGTAGAAATCATATTTTTATTTTATTTTATCCCATGTTCCATATGTTTAGGCGTATTTTAATATGCACACATCTTATTTGAAATCATCTGTCAATACATACCCTGCAATTTATCAAGAGATGTCTCATTAGAGTGTTGCCTATTGACAAATCCATCTTTGCCAAGAGCTCCGCTAGCCAAACCCAGATGATGGTATGCGGAGTTGTCCTGCCTGTGGGTATAAAGAAATGTGCTGTAACCAATACTTGTATGTATTATACAGGGCATGCATTAGTATATGGATTACAATCAACGGTCAATAAGTTGCAATTTAAATATTTGTAAATTACAACTTTCATAGATAATAAAAATATATAACGACTTGAGTTATTGTAAGTTTATAATTTATAGTTTAATTTTTATTACATCATTGTTCTCCTAACATAGACAATAAAATCAAAATACTAACCGTGATTTTCCCACCGTAGATGTATTTGGTGGGGCTTTTAAATCCGAACACTCCTTGAGAGCGCGGTCCCTGTCCTGCAGAGCAGACGCTATCTCGCGCCGTAACGTCTCTGCCTGAAAATTTCATGTTTGTCATACAAAATTTTGATATGTAAACTTTTTGCATTGAACTTCATGGACTCAGAAATATCAACAGATTTGGCTTGCTTTGTAGACATCTGTTGTATTTCAGCAAGCTTCAAAATATGAAAATAAACGTTCATAGGTAAGTATTGAATACTGAAATATATGGAAATTAGTAATATAGGTTTAAAAGTATGATATTGTCACTCTAGCTATTGGCCATTTCAAATGCAAATCTACATAGCGTAAATTTTTTTTTAAAGTATAAGAATTTTTGTCAATTAAATGCCACTGTGTTCTAAATTCGAAATCAACAAAATAGGTTGTTATGTGCTCTTCAATAGTTTTCACAATCGTGTCAGCACTAAAGCAAGGGCATGTCGAAAATTCGAGTAATTTTTGAATAATGTCGTGAGAGAGTAAGCGCTAAAATTAGCCATAAATTTGTTATGAAGTCAAAGAAAATTTTACCACAAGGAACGGTAAGTATCCTTTGGTCACAATTTTATTTAATTCAAAATTTAAGAATCCTAGTTGAAATTACTAGTTTTAGTGAACAAATCTTTGGACTGGAAACATCATACAAAAACGTGAAAATGATAAAATTTAGCCCTAGTAGACTAACTACTTTACATAAATAAATTACAGTTTGAAAATATAAATTGAAATTGATTACTGTCAATTATTATATCTTTAAAAATATGTAAAACTGAAACGTATTTCTTCTATTTAGTTGCGTGTCTGCAGCAATGCAAATCACCTTTGAGGAGTTTCTTAAGACCAGCTCTCCAGCGTTGTATCATAAAGGTATTGTGTGGTTTCCGTATTAGATGGCAGAAACGCATAGGAAATATAGGTAGTTATTGTTATTATTAAATAACTTTCTTTATTAGTAATTACTAGTTTAATTGTTCTATATCATTCAGCGAGTTCATAACACTGAACCCCTAATATTTTCTTATCATTATGGCCAAGTGATATGACAAAATGTGTGGCAGTTGCGCGTAAATATCTCAGAGGGTCATGGTTTTATTAGAAGCTAACACACTATAGTTCACCACTAAACGGCTCTAACGTGAACTATGGTCAGAAAACGTCAAACATCCTCCAATCAAATGTCACTGAACATTTTTCTACTGTTCAAAATTAGAAGCATTAAACTTGTTCCATTATCATCATCATCATCAGCCCATTTTACCCCACTGCAGGGGCTTAGGCCTCCCCCAGGGTGAGGAGGGGGTTTGGAGCTTAAATCCACCACGCTACTCCACTGCGCGTTGGGGATTGTAACGACCGCCATCTATTGACAGCGTCCAGGACCGACTGCTTAACGTGCTCTCCGAGGCACAGAGTCAGTGATAGTTAATGTACTTAAGTCAGAAAAACTCATTGGTACATACGCCCGGATTCGAACCATGGCCCTATGGCCTTATAAATTTGAGACAGGTTCGTTGCGCTCTAGGCTATCACGACACAACTTGTTCCATGCACATTAAAAAATAACATGCCAATAACCATATACATGTGGAACCGTCTTTTGAGCCTCAAAACGGTAGCCTCCATTTATAGGCTCGCGTCAACTGTGTGTACTCTATATATACCTGCAACGCAGTCGCTCTCTGTTCATCGCGCGAGGCCTCCAACGCTGACTCTAACGCGACTACTCTTTTCATAGCCACTTGTAGGTCATCTGAAAGCTTCTCCATTTCCTTATGGACCGTGTCTCTGTGAACAACCAGAGTTATTATTTAATATAATAACAAAAATCAGATTTCAGTTGTGGGACACCTCAGTCAATCTAACCTAGAAATATTTCAATGATTCCAGAACAAATCTCTTTGTATAATAATTGACACCAAACTTTATGACTGTTCCTAACATAGCGTCGTATAGCATTGTAATAGCAAATTTTAGGCGTCAGCGGGTATGAGCGGGTGCTGCATACTTGCATTAGCCTTGTGTTAAATCAGGCATAACGTTTGACTTAACCTTTACATAAGGAATGATAGATTGCATCGCGACTTAAACTTTTAAAATCATAAAACGAGAATCAATACTAGAGTAACAAAGTATAAAGATCATATCTTCAATCACCCAAATGACATTGTCAAGCTCATGAAACCCAGATCAACACCAGCTAGACTAAAAATAACTCAACCAGCCTTGGATAGGATAGAATATACATATGGCTTGTTGGTGGACACAGACCACTCATAATTTTACATACATATATAAACTATCAAAATATCCAAATTGACAAATTCTTTTAAATAAATTTATTAAAAAATATATGTGTGTATGTTACTGCTAAAACCCAAAGTGCTGCTACACCTAAGATAAACTGGCTAGTAGTAGCCGACTGCCAACCAAACTGCGACTGGCTAGAACTAGATATAGTCATTCTTTTTTCCTCATAAAGCATTTAACATAAAAATTTGTGGACATAATTTGGTGACCAGTCAAAAATTATGATTTTTAAAAATTTTTAATTTTTGGTAAAGCGGTTTTAACTATGTACCTCAAAATGTTAGTAATAGCCGATTTTTTTGGTTAGAACTAGTTTCAACCTTGTATTCCACGTGTAAGTAATGATAGAAAAAAACTCATAGGATTGGTGCAGTAGTCTGACAAAAAAAAATACAAATATTTTTATACTAAATTTTCCTACATGTATGTCATGTAAAAACATTGCAACTAATGTATATGTTACAGATATTGCCAAAATTGTAAAAATAAAACAGATGAAATATTTACCTCTCACTCATTATGAGTGTGTATTCATGCATCGCAGCATTCCTTTCGTCTGTGAGTCTCTTGATGTCCGTTGCTCGTTGCTGTTTTAACACGTTGCGTTCCCTTATCTAACAGAAAAATAAACTGATTAGTAAATAGATGGCATTCTATCACAAAATAATTTTGGAAACTGTTTTAGTATTTTGAGCACGTTATTTGATCATACAACCAGCATAATCTAAGAGCGCGTCGTCAGTCAGTAGCACTGTCATCAAGTAACTAGATGAGACAATATAGAAATTTGATACTTTAATTTGATTTGATGATGACCGCTTAGCCTGTGGGTAGCGACCCTGCCCACGAAGCTGGAGGTCCCGGGTTCGTATCCCAGGTCGGGTCAGTATTTATATGCTGAATATTGATACTGGTACCAGGTTTCGGTTGTTATATGTGTGTGGTGTCTTCGCTTGGGACCCAAAACACAAGCTAATGCTTAGTTTGGGGCCTAGACGTTGTTGTCCTGTATACGTTATTATTATTATTATTATTATTATTATTATTATATGTATGCAAGGTTCTTCGCCTTAGATAGTCAGCTTAGAGCAGGTTCTAAGACAAGTCTTGCTATTATCAGCCAGCAGGGGGCGCTGCAGCAAACGTGTTTATTTAAAACGGCTTGGCCGATTTTGTTGCGGGTTTTTGTATTATATAGGTGTCACCCAAGAGTCGATTATAAGACAAGTTTACGGTTGTAAACCACAAGAAGGCGCTGCAATAGACGTTTCTTAAAAACGACAGCCCCGTTAAATACTCACAACAGCATTCCTCTCCTGTGTAAGATCATGGCATTGTGCTTTCAGACGGCTATTCTCCTCTTGTAATATAAGTAGTTTTTCCTGCGTCGAGTTGTGGTTACTAACCAACTCATCATACCTAAAAAAATACAAGATTAAGAAAATATGAATTAAATGTGCAATTCAAAATAAATCAAAGTATTTTGGGTTATTTGAAGGTTTCACAAAATAATTTAAATGTATTTTTGGTTAGATGTATATGGAGAAGGTGATGCAACCAGTATTAATTTAAAAATGAGCCCACATGTTGTTCACGCCTACCATTAAATAGATAAAGTTCTATAGATATTAATCTATAAACAATGTTAATTACATTTCTAGATAGAACATATCTAATTATTTTTATCTTGTGATATCTAGAGTATCCTAGAGAATATAAATTATTATTTTACAAAATGTAGCCTATGAATATTTAATACAATACTTTATACTCGTATAACCTGTTCAGAATGTAGGGGACAACTGGTTAAATTAATTTTGAGTTGAGTTGAGTAAACCTATAATTGTCATTCGTACTAGTTTTAACTATAAAGAGAAATGTTTCTTGTGAATGTATTGTACGTCTGATGTTGGTTTACCGTAAATTAAAATAAATAAAAACAGGAAAATGTTCTCATAATTGATAATAAACTGAACAAAAATATTAATACATCACCCTGGCCCATAATGATTATTTTCACAATATTTGAGGAACTATTAAAAACATTGCCATCTGACAAGTAACATTCGTAACTCAGTAACGGCATTTTCAAAATTATTTCATAATAAAATATATAACGTTCACAAAACAACAAATATAACAAAAAAATAATAGAAACCGTCAGTCGAATTAAACTGTTTACATGTACTAGGTACTATTATTTTTAACTTCTACGTGTTACTCTATTAACTACACAAATCAAATAACTGCACAAAAAATTGTGGGAAACTTCATAGAAACGAATTTTTTTACAACAATAAAATCAGTTGCACTCCGCAATGACGAAATGAACGAAAATATACATAGAATAAAATGATTGATAATTCCACACGTGTGAATTTCAAGCAGCTTGGATAAGATATTGATATTGTAAAGATAAGCGTTTTCTAACATTAATATTATTTTAAAGTCAGAATATATTTACATTTCATAGAGTGCTGAAACGATTAAGATTATTTTATACTTATATCGCTACAATTTAAATTAAATCTGAAGGAGAATCGTAAATAAGTTTGTAAACGATTGCGAATTCATCATCATCATCATCAGCCCATCTTTACCCCACTGCAGGGGCTTAGGCCTCCTCCAAGGTGAAGAGGGGGGCTTGGAGCTTAAGTCCAACACGCTGCTCCACTGCGGGTTGGGAACTGTAACGACCGCCATCTATTGACAGCGTCCGGAACCGACTGCTTAACGTGCCCTCCGAAGCACGGTGTCAGTGATATTGTGTACTTAAGTCGGAAAAACTCATTGGTACACGCCCGGATTCGAACCATGGCCCTATGGGGCCTTTTAAATTTGAGACAGGTTCGTTGCGCTCTGGGCTATCACGACATGACACGACACGATTGCGAATTAAAAAATGTAAAATTAGAATGAATCGCTGGCTTACTTTAAATCAGATTTATCTACATGTATAATGTTAAAACATTAAATTCTGTTTTAAAAATATTATTTAATTTTGCATTCTTAGTAAAGGTAAGTGGGAATAAGAGAAATGTCAAATTATAAAATGCTTTTGAAAGCTCATGTTGGGTTCAGAACATAGACATATATATACTAGCGTAGGAGACCAACTGACATCTAAACATCGCATGACCGAAACGGAAATGAGTATGTGTGCAAAATTCACATGTGGTTGAGCCAGTTTTAGTGATGTACATGGGTGTTTTTTATATTATCGATAGCACGTAGTACTTTCATGATAATGTGTCGTTGAAATTACCGCGATATCATAAGTCGAAATCGGCAATCCTATTTATTATTTTGAATCTGCTATACTACATAATTTTTGTTTTGAGTTACTTTTCCTAACTTTTAGTTTTTTAAAATGACAAATCATCAATCAGTCAATTCAAATGCCATTTCCTTTACTACAATAAATATTTTTTTTTGTTAACAGTTGATAATAAAAAATTTGCAGAAGTAAAGAAAGCGTTAACATCATTATGGAAATGTTAATATTTAGTTGAATACAAGCCAAGTAATAAATAAAACAATATAAATAAACGATTTTTATTTTTAATTACAATACGTCACGTTGCAACACATAACAACAAAATTTTAACTCTTTGTAAACAAAAAAATGAGAATGTACAAAACAAAAACATTTACAATAGAGAAGTTCATGATGTTCAAAATATACAATTTAACTCGATAGAATTGAAAGATAAACCAAAACTAATAAAACAGTGAAAGTTTTTTTCAAATTCGTCAATAAATGACTGAGAAATAAATTATTGGTATTTATTAATTTGACGACCGCTTAGCCTAGTGGGTAGCGACCCTGCCTACGAAGCTGGAGGTCCCGGGTTCGAATCCCAGGTCGGGTCAGTATTTATATGATGAATATCGATACTGGTACCGGGTCTTGGTTGTTATATGTATGTGATGTCTTCGCTTGGTACGCAAAACACAAGCTAATGCTTAGTTTGGGGCCACGACGTTGTAATGTGCACGTTATTATTATTATTATTATGTATTTTCGTGCGGTTTGACTGGTGGATTCTTACTGCCCATGACGTCACATTGTCTACTCGATTGAGTGTCGCGTCGTCTCACTACACCACAAATTATGCCTTGGATGCCTTGGACTAGTCTATAATATCTTTTGTTTCTTTGTGTAATAGGTAATTAAGTTTTATTTGAATATAAAGGAACAAGTTTTTGTAAAAGACATAGTGATAATTTGCCTAAAATTGATATTTTCACTGTGATGGACTTTTCTTCAAATCCATTTTATATTAGTGCTGAAATAAAGGTTTAGGCTCTAAAGTTGAAGGTCCTGGTGACATATCCCGGTAAACGTACGCTGACACCGATCGCTTGGTCTTCAGATTGACCTGTACAGAAATTACAGTTGGCATAAATGCTCTGACTTTAGATATTAAGTATTATTAGTATATTACTTAATATACTTAGTAAGCACATATGAAAAAAAAGAAACCCCTAACGGCACAAATTCAGTAGGTATAGATCCTTTCTTCAAAAGTCGTCGGTGATTTAGTTAGACAAAACAGTTATCCGTAAAATGTCTACTGCAAACCAAAGAATGTTTTCGAGGAGTCCCACCTGTTCTATTTAACATTTTTTTCCATTGTTCTATGCTAACCGTGTTTACAGGAAACCTGGATATTATGAAATAGTCATCATTATCAGGAAGCATTTTTTAACACCGCAGTTTCTTGGAGGAAAATGAGGTTAAACTATTGTATACAGTAGTTTTGTCATTCAAAGTTTAAGTATTTACGACGTTCATAATCAGAGAACAGATAGAACGTCAGACTTTAAATCATAAATAAATAACGATTAAAATTAAATAGAGCATCAGATTTTAAATCATAAATAAATAACGATTAAAATTAATTGTGTATATATCTTATATTTTCATTTGAAAAAGTCTTGTATTTACATATATACCCTATGTGTAGTATATATGTATAGATGTCATACTTTCCCTTACAATGTGCTGCTAGGCTAAATAAACCTCACAATATGTTTAAAAACAGTTAACGACATCATTCCAGTGGAACAGGTGCAATTAGGTAATATCAAATTTACAAAATTTTTATATTTGAAAATATCGACATATCGATACATTTTGTGCAATCCCTATGCTTCATTGTTTGATTGTAATTTTACACAATATTTTTGTATCGTACACATAATTGTTTAAAATAACAAATTATTTACAAAATAAAGTATTTACCGTATACTACTGATGTATAACCAAGTAAATTTAGGATTGCTTTTTATAAAAATAAGCATTAAGATAACAGTATGTTATTGGCAGTACTTACCGGTGAAATGTCTCTTTATTTGGATTATTAACATATGTTACAGTGCAATTTAAAACTGAACACTACACCATTTTTATCACAAGAATTAATTTTTGTAGAATTCAAAACGATTATAACACAAAATAGAAAACAAAGCTGGACCTTATTTTGACAAGTGAGTAAAGAAGACTAAATGTGTTCAAATGTAGGATTTCCGCAAAGAAATGTAGGATTTCCGCAAAGAGCTGGATGTCATTCGCACACTGTGTTCCTCTCTTACGCTAGTATATATACCTTTATGGTTCAGAATAAATAAAAAAAGGGGGCCCTTTTCGCTTAATAAAAAGTGTAGAATGAGCTTGTAATAGTACATTATGATGCAAGTACGGTAAGCTGGATATTATAGTCGAGGTGTTTATGGCATGAGACAAAGCTGAGTGCTTATAATAAACCAATGACTATAATAGCCAGCTTACTGAGTACTAACACCTAATGACGTTTTTAAAAATTTGCCAGGTACTTCAAATGTAATAATGGCGGGAACGGACTGCTTTTCGCGTTTTACGCATGAGTTTCAAACAAAACTCTTGTTTGTGATTGGTGTAAAGTAATAGGGCCTATTCCGTAAAATACAACATTACGACCCAAGTTTCGATGTCATAAGGACCATTTTAATAGCAAATGTATTGAAAAGGGTATTTATTTTATTAAAAAAAGTATATCTCTGACTGTACAGTGATTTTTTAGTTTTTCGTACTTCGACGCGCTCGCACTTTTTCCTTGTAGCATGTACCGCTATGGCGCTACGCCATCCGAGCCCGTTTACCCGCGCTGCGGCATCCCCGCCCGGCGATACTGACTTTATTATAATAGGTATAATTAGTATGTGAAATATGTGTCATAAGTAATAATATCGTAGTTAAGAGATTTTTTAACATATAAATCTTGTGTTTCATGGTAATATTTTTAAAAAAATTAAAGTCATGCAAAATAACTGGCCAGTGCCAACGAATCTATTTTTGGTAAATCGTCAGTCTGTCACAAATATGCTCAGCATAGCACTCAGAGTTTCAATACAAATCTTAGCCAAGCGAGGCAGCCATCGCGGAAGGTGAGCACAACTGACATAAGCTGAGAGGTGCACTTCCTTAGATAAAAATTTAAATTATAGAAAGTAGTACACAAAAAAATATATAAAACTTCAATATTATATATAAAAAATAAATAAATTAAAAAAAAAAATTATATAAAAAAAATACAATATTTTACTAAAACAAAAAATATAACATATTACTCAGTATATATGAGAAATATTATCAAATAAATAAAAAGGAAATTATATAACAAATAATACATGTAGTTACAAAAAAATAGTCACAGGAGTCAAATGATAATTACCTTTTTTGAAAGCATTCATATTCTTCTTTCAATGCTTCGTACTTCCTTAATGCATCAGATCTGATTGGGCCCCCTTCAGCCGAATTGCTCTGGCACTCATGTAAATGTTGGACTTCACGCTCGAGCCTAGATTTGATTTTATGTTGAATTAGTTTTATTTTATTTTATTTGGAATTTCTAAAGCATTCCTACATTTAGTAATACAAAAAATGACATAATGTATTTCATTTTCACATAAATCAACATCAACATAAAATAGTTTTTGGTGAATCATAAGACCTTTGTATTAATATTTAAACTTAGAATCATCTAAAATAAATATGTTTAAAAGTAAATAACAAAAAAAAAATACAAAAAAATAAGTACAAAACAAGAATAACACAAAATATAATTATGATACTAATAGAAAATCTATTACTATGTATCATATCAACCTATTGCAAGCCCAACCCCAACCAACCCCACTGCAGGGGCTTCGGCCTCCCCTCAAAATGAAGGTGAAGGAGATGGAAAACCTATTACTATTATATATTTATTTACCTTTGATTGTCATTGAGCAGGTCACCATATTTGCCACGAAGGCTGCTCGCCTCCTGAGCTGACACTTCCAATTGATTCATAGCTGCTCGATGCTGCCCTCGAAAATATTCCAACTCCTGTCAACATAAATATTATTGATAACAAAAGTGAAAATTATGTATATCTGTTAATTCACATTTTAATTTTATTGTACCATTTGACAATATGACATGACAAGAGTAGTACCAATTGCCAATAAATCAACGTTGAACTATGATTTTTTAAAACTACCAAATTATAATTTATATACAATGTGTTCATTTGTTTCGTTAGTGATCCATAGATGGGTGAGATGTTACCATATTTCTAATAAAATAAAGCTTTTGCCATGTTTGAAGGCTGTATTATTATTAAAAAAAAAAATATATTAAGTACCAAATGGTTTTAATAAACATGTAATGAAATGTTAATATTTCCAAAATGTTAAAATAAAAATATTTACTTATTTAATATCAACTGATTGATTGACCGAGTCGTTAGACACCCCAACTGCAGGGCCCAGGGGCATGGGTTCGATTTCCGCCTGGGACAAATATTAAACTGCAAGAACATGTTCATTTGTTCCATGACTGCGTGTAAAATATATATATGTTTATATTCTATCTATCGGGTGTGGTTTCCACACTTAGTCCTTAATGTGGACCATTGTACTGTGGACTTAATGTGGACTATTTTATAGGTATTACATTTATTAATTTATTTAATTTGTGGCTCTCAATACTATTATAAACTGTACTGGTATGATTGGTTCTTAATTTAATCAATATCGATGGTTTGACTTGTGTCTACTAATTTACTTGATCTGTATTATGTCATTATCGTTTTCATTGTTTTGCTTTTGTCTTTACTTTATATGTGGAAACAGCAGGTCTATTTTTACTCTGTATTAGTTTTATCTTACTCATATTTTTTTTTGTACCGTTGGTTTCCTGAATAAATAAATAAATAAATTGTATGTGACTATGTATATATAATAAAGAACATTTAAGTATGTATATCAGTTGTCTTATATCCACAATACAAGCTTTGTTTAGTTTGGGACTAGATGGCACTGTGTGGAATGTCCTAGGTATTATTATAAAATATTTTCATTCATTTAATAGTTTATTTTTATTTTTCTCAAAGCGGACATACTTTGGCTCGATAAAGAGTTCACAGTCAATATAAGAATATCATTGATGTGTTGCAAATACGTTTATGTTTCTTTTGTGATGTAGGTATTGTTTCATACCCTATATTGGTGAACCACCAAGAGTAAGTTACTAAAAACAAGGAAAAAGTTTCTTTCAAACTGTTCGAATGAAATAAACATGATGTACTAGATTCATGGTTGTTGATCTGTACATTTTCGTATGATACATACTTTAAGAGCTAGAGAACAGTTGTGATTTAGAAGTTAAAAAATCAAGAAAAAGATGAACAGTTTTGGAGCAACTAAATTCAATATATTATGTTTCTTAATGTGGTGTGATGCTTCTAAATACAGGAGACGTCATAATTCTATACCAGGCCATACTAGAAAAATTAAGTTATCTAACAGACAATCATAGTCTAAGACTCCTCTCCTCACCTTCATAGCATGTTCACACCGCCTGGATGTCTCAGAATGCTGTCTTCGTAGTTGATTTAAATCATGCAAGACTTTTTCGCATTGCTGCTTCAAACTTTCATTTGTCTGTTTTCCTAGTACATCATATTGACTAAGAGTTTCATATGGAGCACTCATTCCGTGCCCCTTCACCATATAATTTTGTTTACACTGGTTTGAATTCAAGACCTCATATTCGATTGGGATTGGAATTGTAGGTAATTGATTACTGATGTGGTGTTCACCACTTGTGTAGCTGTTTGACATGGACTCTGAAATATATGAAAAAGATTTTTTTTTTTTTTTTTAATATTTCATACCTATGCAATCAATCTTTATTAATTGCAAAAAAGGTGACATAATATGACATATAATGTCTTATAACACATTCTTACAATACACAGTCTTATACCACAGATTATATAATAGTTACTAATGTTACAGATCCTGAACTCCGTTGTAAAACGCAAATACCTATGCTTTCTTATGGAAAAATATGTATAAGGCACTTGCGTTATGGTTGATATTACTTCGTACGGCCTTCTGTGCCGACGCGCTGCGATTGGCCGGCGCCATGTGGTTGGGTTTAAAAGTGATAGGGTTGACACATTGAAAATAAAATATCTGAATAGTGCCTTTAATTAAATTATGGGTGGGATGATTGACACGATAATATAAATTGGACAATTTATTTTGTAATTCAGTGCCCCAGCCTTAGTCTTCTTTAATTCTTTAAACGGCGATGGAATCATATACCGAAATTGCCGCGAACTTCCTAACTATGAGATTACGTCACCGCCTGTTAACGGCTGACCGCAGAGCGTTGTAACATTTTGAAAATGTAGCGGCTTATAACACAAAAACTAAGTGGCAGATTTGAATAAAATAAAAAGTATAACACATTAATTTTATTTTACTAAGAATGTAAAAGTAATACCACTAGTAAAGTCGTCTATTTCTTTTTTTTTTAATTATTGAATGACAACTTGTCTGTATTTTTCGACGTACATGCGTAAAAAACGCAATACTTCCCAGCAACCATATTTGCTTACTATTTGGAAACAGATTATAATAAAAAAAAAACCCCCCGAAAAAAAAAAAAAAGCACCCGAGCACCCGACAGCGCGCGAGTGGTAACCCGATTGGCGAGATCACCGCCGGCTCCTTGCGAAAGTGTAGGTATTGGACGCGGTAGGTATGCTCGAGTTACGGAGGCCTGCTTATAGTAAAATAATCAAAAGAACTATAAAGATTATAGTTTTCTTTATTTTCACTACATAGTCTTTGTATCGCCATTGTCACACAAACAGTATAATAAGCATAGGAACTCCATGTGAAGGATCCTAGGAAGGCAAAAGAGGCTAGATCCTAATCTAGGTCCATGGATCCACATAGTGATACCATGATGTGACCACAAAAATGTAAGCAAAAAATATACGCCACTTGATGTTTTAACATAGCACTGGGAAGGATAATTTAACACACATGTAAAAACCATACTACAAAAATAAATTAAGATTTTGAAATTACATTTTATGGATTAATTTATCAAAATGTTTCAAACAATGATGACATATGGTCCATCTAATCTCTGAGTTTGTCATTTTGCTCAGGTTTTTGATCGTTTTGAAGTATAAGATCCTCCATTTTGTGATTCTACTATCTAAGCTTAGATCCTACCCAAATACTAAGTTTATCAACAAATGAATGAAATTAATGTCCCACAATTTATGTTTTAAAAATTACACATTGTTTTTGTTACCTATATACCTACTTACATAAATCACATGACTGCTAGAGTAAATAATTTTATTAAACTATTGTTTTTTTCATTCTATGTCTGAGTGTAAATTATTTACATGTGTATATAATATAAAAATTATTTAAGTATGTATATCAGTTGTGTAGTGACGCATAACACAAGCATAATACTTGCTTACTTTGAGACTAAATGGCACTGTGTGGGAAATCCCATGTATTATTATTATTACTGGTAAATTTTATAGTAAATACATTTTTTTAGTAGTGTAGAATATTACAATTAAAGTTTCCATGCATGCACAAATTAATAATATAAATACAAACCATTACTATCATTGCTTTCCAATGATGATGTACCAGATGCCATAATATTTATATGCTGTAACAAAATAATAATTTAAATTATTTATAAATATTGTATAGGTACATTTACAGTATGGGCAACTAGTCTCTAGGTACAGCTCTGAAGTTGGGTAACAAAAAGTTGCAGTATCATAATTTCATAGAAGCATTGTAGCAAGAAATATAGCAGGCCTGTGCAATCCAACAAACGCATCACACTTCAGGGCTACACAAATCGGTTGCAAGAATTGTAAGAACATTAAATAGATAATAATTACCTTTACAATTTATGTTCCATTGTCTATCTTGTACTTCTAAAAACACCTGTTTAAAAAAAAAAATAGATTCCAGTAAATATTGTCGTATTAATGTAATAAGTCATAAGTACAAAACAAACTTTAAATTCAGTCAGCACCTGTAACACTATATTTAGTGAAAATGGGTGAATATAAATAACAAAAACTATTCTACATTATGCATTTCTAAAGCACAGTTTTATAGTTGAAATATATAGCATAACAACAAACTTAAGTAGGTAACTACATATTATTATAAACTAGATATATCTGAGGTCGAAATATCCTAAACAAGTGAGTTCACTTGACACCATTTTTATGCCCTAGCAATTGTTGCAAAATTGTAAGCGGTCCGACCGCGATTGCAACTGCACTGCACGGGAAGAAAGGCGGAAGTGACACTATGAGAGCACGGGCAATTCGGCATTGACATGACAACAGACAGTATCGGTTAACAGTATTTCGTCACGCATATTAAAAGATATGAAGAACAAACTTAATATTAATATGTACAATATTATCATGAGAAATATAGTATGAGGTACATTGTAGTTTACACAAGAAGTTTAAACCAAAATATACTTAGGTAACTTACCCAGCGCTTGTCTCGTTCGATTTGTTTATATAGCATAGATTTAGCGACTCAACGTCCTAGGTCCATTTGATCTATAAACCTTAGATTACAAATAGAAGATTACCTATTCGTTATCGATAATTTTTTGTAATTATAAATAAAAACGGAAAAAGAACAATCTTTCGACAGCGATTAGCGAACACAGAATAACATAACATGTATTAACAGAATTTCAACAGATGATTGATGTATGCATACGCAGAATGTGCAGATGATGAATGGATTGGAATATTGGAATGATCTTTGGAACGGATATAATTCGCATCAAACTTTATGGCTGATTGGATTAGGTCCCTGCCCTGGCCACCCCTGGCTAGTCTTGTGCAGTACGTGTAGTACACGTAGTACATGTAGGAATTTAAGAACTATTACGAAATGTAACTCTGCTGTGAAGTGTGAACTTTATGCTTGGACCTCGCTATTTCGTCTCCTCGTTTCGCAAAGTTGAGTGCACTATCCTGAACCTAGTATTACGTCTGTTAGAGATAGGTTGAATACAAGCGATTGTAAAAACGATATTATGACTTTGTCAGAATTACGGGTATTGAAATAAACTAATACAAATATATAACATAATTGATTTATTTAAATAATAATAAATACAACAGAATGGCGACGAGGATAAAAATCGAATAGTAATAAAAATACATAATTTAAAATTTATATAAAAAAAAACTCATTAATAAATAAAATACGGAGACACCATTACGACGCACAAAGCTAATCCAAAATAATCATAATGGAAAATCTATTAAAAGAATTAATTACTACTCTAAAAATTATGCAAAATGAACAAAAACAATTGAGCATTCAAATTAATACAAATCTTCAACCATATGATGAAGAAAATGAAAGTTTTGATTCCTACATATAAAGGCTACAAAATTATATACAACTTCGAGGATTATCTATAGAAGAACCAGAACACGAAGACAAATGTAGACAAATATTTCTAAACTGCTTAGGTCCTAAACACTACGAAGTTCTGAAAAACTTAACAGCTCCACAAAGACCGGAAAGTACCGAATACAAAGAACTGGTAAGGTTACTTAAACAGCATATTTCACCGAAACCTAGTGAGATTGCTCAACAGCACAAATTTTGTTTACGAACGCAAAACGAAGGGGAATCAATTGCAAACTATGTAGCTGACCTAAAGAAAGTTGGTGGTCGTTGTAATTTCACATGCAACGAATGCAAGAAATCAACCTTAGATACACATTTGAGAGTTCAATTTATAAGAGGCTTACGCTGTAAAGAAACTAAAGAACGATTATTACAAGATACAAAAATCACAAAGTTTGAAGAAATAGTTCAAGTTGCTACTGCTATTGAAATGTCAAAATCTGAATCAAAGCTTATGTCCGAAACGCCGTCTACTTCAAATAATATAATAAATAAAATCACTACAAATTCAGAGAAGAAGAAAAATACATATCAAAATACAAAGAAAATGACACCTATGAGAAATACATTACAAACAAAGAATAGTTTATCCACACGTCAGAAGAAAAATCAACAACCTTACTGTTACAGATGTGGTAAAATTAATCATAAAGCAAATGAATGTCGTTGTAAGAACTTATTCTGCAAAAATTGTAACCGTAAAGGACACTTAGCAACAGTATGCTTCAAGAAACAGCAGCAACTGGTATTAGCTGAAACGACTGAAGATGATGAAATGAGATATATGAGATATATTCGTTAAACCAAAATGTGAAGAATGATAAATTTTTGATTGAATTGAAGATCAACAATAAACCATTGAAGTTTGAATTAGATACGGGAGCAGCCGTAAGTACTTGCTCATACAAATTCTATAAAAATTCTAATATAAATACAAAATTAGAAAATACAAATACAAAACTAAAAACTTACACGGGAGAAATAATACAACCAATAGGAGTTTGTAACGTAAACATTACATACAAAAGCAAAACTTTCAAAGGGAAATTATTCATAATTAAAAAGAACGTAGAACCAGTCATGGGTCGTGAATGGATTCGGGAAGCACAATGTGACTTTTCAGAAATAAATTCTTTAAATACAGTTGATACTAATTACAAATTACAATTAACGAATTTGATAAACGAAAATGAAGATTTGTTTAATGAGAAAATTAGAGAAATAAAGAATTACGTATGTTCATTCAAGCTTATAAAAAATTACAAACCTGTGTTCTTGAGACCAAGACCGATTCCTTTCGCGTTGAAAGATAAAGTCGAAGCGGAAATAGATAGATTGGAAAAAGAAAATATTATAAAGAAAATAGCTTTTTCAGAGTGGGGAACTCCCGTAGTACCAGTCATTAAACCAGATGGTCGCATAAGATTGTGTGCAGACTATCGTTCAACTTTAAACAAAAATCTTCAGGATGATAATTATCCTATTCCAAGGATAGAAGAAGTTTTCGCTAAACTAAGAAATGGAAAGTATTTTTGTACCATTGATATTAACCAAGCTTATCTACACATGAAAGTGGACGATCAAACAGCTCGAATGCAAGCAATAAGTACAAGCAAAGGTACGTATCAAGTAAATAGACTAATGTTTGGTACGAAAATTGCACCGAATCAATGGCAGAGGTACATGGATGAAATACTACAAGATATACCAGGAGTAGTATGTTTTTTTGATGATATTGCTATTCAAGGGACGTCATATCCAGTACTTTTGGATAGGCTTAAAATTGTATTTGAGATACTGAAGAAAAACGGGTTACATATTAACAAAAAAAAGTGTCAATTTTTCAAAGATTCAATCAATTACTTGGGTCACACAATCGATAAAAATGGTCTACACCCAACTAAGGAGAAAATTCAAGATATTCAAAACTGTCCGAGACCACATGATGTTACAACATTACGTCAATTTCTTGGTCTCATCAATTATTATCAACAGTATATTCCGAACTTGTCTACAAAGTTGCATCCGTTGTACGAACTATTAAAGAAAACTTCCAAATTTATATGGACACCAAAGTGTGAAACAGCTTTTCAAAAACTGAAATCTGAGATTTGTAGTGATAAGGTAGGTACTAGTTCCATTTCATGTAGAATTACCTGTCACGCTAGCTACTGATGCATCACCTACAGGTTTTGGCGCAGTCTTGTCAAACATCATGTCTGATGGTTCTGAAAGGCCAGTGGCTTTTGCGTCAAAATCATTGACTAAAGCAGAACAAGGATATAGTCAACTAGACAAGGAGGCCGCAGCACTAATTTGGGGTCTAAAGAAATTCTTTTCGTTTTGTTACGGAAGGAAAATAACACTAATTATTGATAATCAACCAGTAGCTAGAATACTCAATCCAGATAAGAATTTGCCGGTAACTACGTCATTACGGCTGATTCATTACGCAAATTTTTTAGCTGGTTTTAATTACGATATAAAAGTGAGACGTACACATGAACATGCAAATGCAGATTTTCTATCGAGATGCCCTAGTAAGTTAACTAGTGAGTACAATGAATCTACAATGGATGATAAATTCCACCTAAATCAATTGCAAATATTACCTGTTACGAGAGAAGACATTAAGAAGGCTACAGCCAAAGATCCAGAATGCAGAGAATTATACAACAAATTACAGTCGGGTATAGGAAATCATAATACACTTCAAGAATATTCATTACAAGATGGATGTATTTTCAAGGGTATACGAGTTGTCATTCCAAAGAAACTACAACCGCAGATTATGGCTGAATTACATACGGCTCATACAGGTATTACAAAAATGAAAGCAATTGCCCGAAGCTATGTCTGGTTGAATGGTATTGACAAAGATATCGAACGAACAGCGAATTCATGTAGGAACTGTTGCGTTATACAAAAGGAGCCTACCAAGGTACCTACACATACGTGGGAATTTCCAACTGAACCATGGACCAGATTACATATAGACTACGCTGGACCTTTCTACAATCATTATTTTCTAATAGTGGTCGATGCATACACAAAATGGTTTGAAGCTATATCTACCACAAAAATAACATCCGCTACTACCATCAAAATTTTACAAAAAATGTTTACTACATATGGTTTGCCTCTACGTTGATTGTATCAGACAACGGAAGACAATTTCGATCTAAAGAAATGGAAGATTTCCTTAGATATAATGGAATTGCTTCAAAATTTACAGCGCCATACCATCCAGCAACAAATGGCCAAGCTGAACGCTATGTACAGATCTTGAAACAAAAATTGAGAGCTATGGTGAATGAAAAAGGTACAATAGAAGAGAAATTGTCAAAATTACTTATGCAACATAAGAAAACACCAAATAACACTACTGGTGTGAGTCCGAGTGAGCTTATATTCAAAAGAATCTACAGAACACGTATTGATTTGGTGAAAAGAAATCTTACGACCAAAATGAATAATAAGCAAGCTATAGATCAAAGTTCAACGAACAAGAAATTTAATATTGGGGATACAGTTCAAATCAGATGTTATGATGGTTTAACAAAATGGAAATTTGGAAAAATTTCTGCTCAAAAGGGTGAATTACATTATGAAGTTGCGGTTGACAATCAAATATGTGTGAGGCACGTAGATCAAATTAAGAAGACAGTCTGTACAGGCCCAAATACTAGTTTTAAATATATACCGTTCGAAATTACACCTACCCAACAATCTCCGAGAACAAAGCCCACAGAAAATTTTACACCCAAAGAGAACCCTACAGATGATGATACGCCAGGTGAACAGGAACAAACTGTAGCAGAAGCAGCAGTACCAACTCCAGTTAAAATTACTCCTCAACTACGAAGTTCGACTAGGCAGCGAAGAGCACCTAATCGATTAAACCTATAGTTTTAAATTTGGCTCGGTTTCATGTAAATAATTTTCAAAATTGTTTTATAAATGACTTGGGGGAGTGTTGAATACAAGCGCTTGTAAAAACGATATTATGACATTGTCAGAATTACGGGTATTGAAATAAACTAATACAAATATATTACATAATTGATTTATTTAAATAATAATAAATACAACAACGTCCATGGACGCTTTTTCGTGAAGTCGCTTTAGAAAACGCGTGTCATTTGTTGACATTGACAGCTAGATAATAATTGTGACAAGAATGTTTATGTTCTGTATATAACACTATTCTGTGGTTCTGGCTGTGAATGAATACATTGACGGCGTAAAGCTATTTTTCGCGCTCTATGTTTAACATTGAGAAGCATTGTATATAAAATAATTGGGATTCTCAAAATAAAATATTTAAATTGTGTCGGCCGCCGTCGGGTCGGGGTAAATTGTAACCTGCGCAATGAACGCGTTTCGAACCCGCAGAATTTTTGCGCAGCGTACTCTAACCTGAAGATTTAAATTGCCTGGTGGGCGTGTGTTCATCATATTACTTTCGTCGCAATTATGTGATACGCAATAGTCAAGAACCGATAAAAACAACGCGCAAATTCTCAAGTGTTCTCTCTTAGCTTGTCATTTGACTATGTGTAAATCGAAGAATTTTAACCTACTAACGAAAGAACTCAACAATTTCGTAATATTGCAAAACAACAACAGATACGAAATGTTTTGATATCGCGTGGAAGCATGACTTTCATGCCCTGCCTTCGTTACTTACAGAAGGGCGTGCGGGCGGATTACGTTTACTATGAATGATGAATGATTTCATCTCTTTCTAAACCCGACTGTTTGTTTACGACGGAGTGAAACAGTGTGCGAAATTATGCTACTCATGTGATTATACACCAAGTGATATTGATGTATTTGGGTATCAATGATAAATATTTTTTTTCAAAATTAAAGTGTGATTACAACGAAATCATGTGCGATGTTTCTCGCGTGCGTAGTCGTAATCGTGGCGAGTCCCAGTCACAGGTCGCAGTGAACAGTGAACGTAAATAACCCGATACGGGAAAACAAACAAGTGAGCTGATACCACGCTGATACTGTGAATCGCGCGGGCTCGGGGCTCGACGGCGAGTTAAATGCAAATTTGTTCCAGTCAGGGCGAACGTGTCGACCGCCAGCATAATTACGTGTATTTTGGTGTGTTAAAACAACAGTATTTTTAGTGTGGGTGGCGGCGTCGTCAGGCGATAGGACGCGTCGTAAACAAGTGGCAGGTTATGGGCGGCATGCGGTGCGTACAAGCGTAGGACGCGGGCTGGCACGTGTCACGCGCGCTAGCATGTCCGGTGCGTGCGGCAGCAGCGACAGCAGCGGCGTGGTACGGCTGGGCCACCTGCGCAAGCTAAAGAGCATGAAACGTAAGTTCTTCGTGCTCCGCGGCGAGACAGCGCTCGGCCCGGCGCGTCTCGAGTATTATGAGTCGGAAAAGAAGTTCCGGGCGGGAGCGGCGCCGCGCAAGTCGGTGCCGCTGAAGACCTGCTTCAACATAACCCGGCGATTGGACTTGAAGCATCGGCTCGTGATTGCCCTTTATACAAAGGAGGAGTGCTTCTGCGTTGTGCCTGAGGGTGAGGACGAGCTGCACGCCTGGCTTGCCGACCTCATTAAGCTGCACCGCGACGATACCAGCGAAGAGCTCTTGCATCCCACTCGTGAGTACACACAATGTTGTTTAAATTTTTCTGGTTATCCTTTGTCATATTTGGCTAGAGTTACGTCGGGATGCTTTTAGTTTGGAAGGAAGTACCTAGTTAATTACAAAAATACGCAGTTTTGTGCTTAGATATTAAGTAGCGCTCGTCAGCGACTTTGTTTGAATGATATCGCATGGTACTATTAGTAGGTATACTAAGTATACCTTTTTAAAGTTCCACATAGTCATGTGTAACACACTAAAAGCGAAGAGTGTGCGAGGGCCTCTTTTCGAAACTGGTAGCATACTGCGACCGGCGCGGTGAGTGGAGTAAGTAGGTGTGTGCAGAGAGCTTTTGTGCATGCATGCTCGTACTGCCTAAATTGATAGTGTGATGCAACTGATGTATATATCGTCCCCTTACTTTTAAAAGTGACTAACTATGTATTTGGTCGAAAATGAGTTATATACACTACTGAGATCGTCATTGAGAGCTCTATCTACTGGTATAATCGATTTTTTGATTACTTCAACCGGTACAAATATAGCTAAAGCATAAAAACACTGAATGTGCGTTTATTACATTCTGATGTTCTAATATTTTGTAACAGCAAAATTAGCTTTTAACTTAATTCATTTTGAATGTGTGGACACACTTTAAAAAGCCTAAGACTGGGTACAGGAAAAATAAATTAAAATAAAATAGTTGTTTTTCTTTTCTGAGTTTTAATACGGCACAAATTACTAAGTACAGAAAAAGAGATTACGTGCTTTACTTTGATACCATTCTATATTACCCATCATCATCATCAAAATTTTTACTTTAAATAAAAGAGAATTAATGGGCGGCATATAGTTTACAAAGTTGGTGCCAAGTCATTCACTTTATATTGTGTCCTATATTTGTTATAGATGTAAATTAATCATTATTGTAGGTAATTGTTATTATCTGGTAAGTACCTACCCATATACTCTTAAAGTGTCTGAGTTGGCACTGACTTCATAAGCTATATGCCCATTAATGTTCTTTCCTTTAAAGTAAAAGTATTATTTTCTATTTTTTAGTTTTAAAGTCGGTTTTTATTTTTAGTAAAACTTTATTTTATATTTAATTTTGTAGTTGTAAGTACCTAACTGTAATTTATTGGTATTTAGTATAAATAGAGCTTCTAACCGTGCTGCTATAATGACACAGTGCTGTTTGGAGAAAACTGTCAATAAATCGCAGTATTCTCCCCTAACTCGTAACCGTTAAGCAGTGATGTAGCTTCTATCATAAATTTAGCAGCATATGACCCTCAGACGCAAACATCAGAATAAATGAAAATTAGGGCTAACACGGTATGCGTGCCTATAACATTTGAGGGTATTCCTCGCTTAACTGTGGGATTCCATCATCAGATCATGATTTCGTAACAATGAAATCACCTCGGCAGTATATTCAAAAGACTTAAAAAGAACTTTTTGAAGTAAACAGCTATAAAACATACTGCTTTATATACCATGAATGAATGACAAAATGTCTTTAGAAAATCAAGATCAATAAAAAAGTATAAACATAGGGACAAAGTCATTAAAAAAGCCTTATACAAATGGATTTAGTTTTTTTCTAGAATTTAAAGATTTTAAAGAACGGGCACAAGCAATAATCGTCAACCGGGCCCAAGCAATAATCATCAATTGGGCACAAGCAATAATCGTCAACCGGGCACAAGCAATAATCGTCAACCGGGCACAAGCAATAATCGTCAACCGGGCACAAGCAATAATCGTCAACCGGGCACAAGCAATAATCGTCAACCGGGCAAATGATTTGTAAGGAAACACAGTACAATAGATCAAAATGAAGAAAATCCAGTATGCAAAGGGAGAGCACAAGATGTACTTTAGTTACTGCATAAATGATGAATTGAAGTACATTGATTTTTCCAAAAAAACAAGGTGATTAAAAACCAAAAAGCATTGTCTGCCATTGTACACAGATACAGTACATGAAATAAAATACTGTAAATATCTGCTTTGGAATCAACATCATCTAATATTCACAGTGAAATATGCTTACCTATCTAAGGATCTCTAGAATTAAATTCTATTCTATCATCTAAGGAATTAAACTCCCACTATCAACAATCCTTACCAATATCAATAAAAAAAAGACTTAGTGAAGCTACACAATACTGGTGCAATTTCTGAGGAATATAAGATGGTATCGAGCTCTGGAGACAAGCAATGAAGTTATTGTTGTCTTTCTGTCGCTACTGAATCGGGTTCTTCTGATATTTCTGATGATGAAGAGACATTTTTTTTTTCCATTGCTTGTTAATTGTATGTTCCCATAAAAGGGGCACTGAAAAAACGTTTAATTTTTTAACAACATTTTGTATTTCATGTGATTTCACTTTATTCTAAATCTCGTTAATTAAATCTTTTCCTATTCTTTTGAAGTAACATTTTTAGGGATTTTTAATAAGATATCTGCCATAGTACAGCAAAATTTTATAAATAATAAAAAATTGTCACCTACCGGCAAAAGCAGATATTTACTATGCTCATTAAAGAACTTTTGATATTTATTTCAAATACACAGTGTAATTCAGTATTTTATTTATTTAAACACATACTGCATTAATTTATTTTATATGACAAATAAGTTAGGACTAATAAAAATTAAAATAAATAACTATTTATACTGCTCAAACATTTAAATCCCATTATCCTAAAGTTACAAATGTAAATGCTTCTTGCAGTAAGGGGACAATATGCGAATGTAGGGATAGCACACATGTTACTACACAACACATTTCCTCTAGGAGTTTACAGCACAGTCATAGTGTGGCGGCACATAATCTGTGGTTTTGACTTAACGAGACAAAGTCGAATTGTGCTAGCACAATTATTTTTTTAGAGGGAGTGCCTTTTTCCATTAAAGTGAGTAGATACAAATGTGCTAGCACACATGCTGAGTATACCATCTATATTCCTTAGCCCAATGACTAAAATAATTACACCCTCATTAGAAGTTACACAAAGAAACAGACAGAGACCTACTGATTGATGAAAATCTTAAAAAAGATTTTACTATAAAACATATTCATCACAAAAATCAAGCTACAAAATCATATGTAGGTACATACAGAGTAAAGTTGATTCAGTATATTGTGAAACAGTACACCTAACAACTAGGTAGGTATTAGGTATTTATTTATGTATGTTGTTATTTAATATATGGAATGGACACAAAGGATGATGCCCATCCTGGGCTAGGAAAAGTACTTGAGATAAGAACCATAAATGTCGATACTCTTAGTAAAGCAGCATTTTTTAACTCCTTCATTATTCTTCTAAAAGTACGTGAAAAACAGAAAATGACTATTGAAAATAATGTTCAAGTTGTATTTTGAATGCATCTATAAATCTTCACTACATATTATAAAACTAAGTTCCCCGCCGTGTCTGTCTGTCTGAACGTGATAAACTCAAACCCTACCAAACGGATTGGCATATTATTGACACCAATGGACAAAGTAATTCAAGAGGAAGGTTTACGTACAGTCAATGTGGGTAACTTTGCCCCACTTTTGTTGAATATCGTTAAGGAAAAGAGAGAGTTAAAACTTGTAATAAACGTTGCCTATGTTTTTGGTGGCATCTAAACGCCTAGATTGTATTGCATCATTCGTAAATAGCATCACTCTTATAAAAAATTTAAAAAAAACGATTAAAACTTGTGGGCCAAAGTTATATGGAGACTTGAGGTATAATTGGCCCACCTTTACCCATGTTCAATTATTACGTATTATTTTGAATTCTAAGCTTCTCATTATAACTTTGGCCTCCTGTTTATGCTTATAAACGTACTCAGTGCCCGTAGACAACCTATAACCGTTAAAATATTTTTTTTTGTGGAAATTATAGCCAGAATAAAAATGTTGCCATGACACAGGTACTACATTTGTTCTCAATCAAGATTTTTTAAATTACACTTGTAATATTACAATCCTTGACACAAAATACAATTAAAAATGAGTCTTACAAAGTATTATAACATGCAAATTTAATACACTGTTCCAAGATCCAGATCATATGATAGCAATATATAAGCTCTTTAATAGCCCCACTCCATAGACAGAAAGTCGTCTTTTATCAAAGTAGCTTTGGTTCATATCTATAGCGTTCTTTTCACGCACTTTCATGATGTTCTTCTTGGTATATTTCCACACATCAACCTGTTTTGGCCATACCCATGCTTATTCAGCCTTTTGCTTATGTAATATTTCGTAGTTTGGAGCTTGAGTACATCTGACTTGCCCAGGAAACAAGCTTCCCTCGCAAGTGATTTGGTAAGCAACCGGCAATCTTTCCTCTCCTAGTTTCTCTTCAGCAATTGGCAGCAATTCATAAACGATACTGGTAATTTTCGCCCGGGCCAATGTTAGCCGTATTTCACCGGCGGCAAAACGGTTTTGAACAAATCATACAATTTGTTCAAAACCGCTGTAACTTTGTAGATATTTTAAATTATACTTGCATATGTGTCAACACTAATAAACAATAAATACAATTTAAGCGCCATATACCTGTTAAAATTATCCAGACACTGCGTAAAAAATAACTTTGTTGCTTAATCTTTTCGACGACACAATCACGCTGCGGACAAAATAGTCTGTAATTTTAAATCTATTGCCAGTATCAATGTCACTGAGTTATGGATGCGTTAAGGATATACTAAGGTACAAAATAACTTAAGAAACATTTTGTTTATTTTTAAATGAATCGTGAAGTAAAATAAAATAATGCAATAGTGAAGAGTGGGCCAATGTTATATTGAAAGCTTAAGTTACCCGCATTGACTTTATATAATTTATTAATGTATTGTGGAAATTTGTTGAAATATGACGATTATTGTTGAAGAAGTCGGAAAAAAATCAAGCCGGCTGGAAACTTTCGTCGAAAACGCTGCCTAATCCTTTTGAGATATATCAATATAATGTATGGAGGAATTGTTTCTTTTGTATAGGACTATGGGTTGGCTTTCCAAAACTACTACCCTACGGGTATTAATAATAAGAAAGAAGAGAGCGAGGTGAAAAGAATAAACCCACTTTTAAAATTTTTAGAAACGCGGAAATACGTAAAAAGGCAAAATTAAAAATGAGTAATACATACTTGCTACTAAGACATTTTTGATAACCCTCAAACTCAAAACACTTGAAACTAACACTAAATGGCCAGCCACTCTTCTAATAAGTCTGGACTATTTAGGTTTGCTACTTGAAAGAATGTTTAAAAGAAATTCGTTTAAGGTAGGTTGCTTTCCCGCCATTTCTCAATCAATAGGTAGGTTAGGTTAGTTTAAAAAAATATACAACTAAACCGAATATATGGGCACTCCGATTACTGTTCCAACAATCGATGGTTTCAACCCACTAGGAACATAAAAAAATCGAATTTTCAATTGTTACTAAACTTAGGTTAAGAAATTCGTAACATATTTACTGTTTTCAATTTATTTTCGACGGGTTCTCGAATGGAGGCCACGTATTGGGAAGCGAAGCGTTGGACGCCCTCCGGCAAGGTGGACTGATGACCTGAAGCACCATACCGGCGGTAATTGGATGCGGAAGGCGGAGGACCGTGTGTGGTGGCGAGCCTTGGGAGAGGCCTATATCCTGCAGTGGAGAGACACGGGCTGATGATGATGATGATGAATTTATTTTAATGTTGAAGTGTATTCCCTCTTTCAATAGTCGATCTTTTGATTATGTCAAGACAAGGAGCAAATGTATGTCGGTGAAAATGAGTACGTAGTTTTCAGTTTTTATTTTTGGTTTTTCTCACATTTCCGCATTCTTAAAAATTCTAATAATTGGTTTTCTGACCTTGTCCTTCCATCCCCTAAATTATTATTAACACGTCTGAGGTGGTAGTTTTGGAAAGCCGTACCAAGACTACGAAAAAGTCCGCGATGGCATATGTCTGATGGCTCTGTGTCTATCCAACTTTTATGGATATCTTACCATATCTATGTTAAGTTATGTTAGTCATGTAAAAGTTCTGGTCAACCACTGAATACAAGTGCTTCAGAAAATGACCACAAATAGTAGAATTTGACAAAATGGGAAGTGAAAAAGTCACCTCATTAATTGGGAACTCGGCTTCGCCATCGCCACGTATCACAAACAAACAAAATGCATTCATATTGCAAAACTCCTCATAGGAGAACTGTGGCACAGTATAGTATTGTCTAATTAATTTTTTTATTTTAATTATAATTTAATTAATTTAATGAAACTTTACGACACATCGTAACCGATACCCATAACACAAGCTTTGCTTAGTTTAGAACTAGATGGCGCTGTGTGGGATGTCCCAGGTATTATTATTATTGTCTAAAATAAAGCATCATTTATAAAGCTGACTTAAAAGAAAACTGATTCTTCAATAAATAAAATTAATAATGATCAAGACTAATTGCTTGCTGATAATAGCGCCAAGTATGTGTGCGTGCGTGGTGCAGACGCGCGTGTAGTAAGTAGTAAGCAAGCTAACGAGTAAAACCTATTTTCGAGCTGTCACTTTTGTAATTACGTCCTTAAGGTTCTTTATTTTGCCTTTGTTCAGAATATTTTGGAATACGCGTTTACACTATGGAAACCATTTTACTCAATTCACATTAAGTAATCATTCAGAACAGTGTATCTTTTTGCAAATCAAACTATGCTGAAAACACCTTTGTAAGGTGATCCTGTGATAATTACAATTAGTATTTACCTAAATCACATTAACATTTTCTCATCCCCTATTTATAAATATAAACTAGATTTAAACACAGTTTTATGTCAAAACGATCCCATATAAATTTTGTAAAGATGACTACTCCATATGAATGACGATCGCTTGACCTAGTGGGTAGCTACCCTGCCTACAAAGCCGGCGGTCCCGGGTTCGAATCCCATGTCGGGTCAGTATTTATATGATGAATATTGATACTGGCACCGGGTCTTGGTTGTTATATTTTTTTTTTATTCGGTAAAACAGCTTACAAAAATACACAGTAAAATTAGTAAAAAGAAAAAAAAAACGCACAGCTAATAACAGATTTATTATATAAATCAGATTGTAAAAAGAGCAACCTAAAGGATAAAAGAATTAAAATCAAAATTCACACAAATCGATTGATAAACCTAAACAATTCAATACAAAAACTTAATTGCCAAGAGACACATCATATCACTGAATATTAATATTGAAAAAAATATAACTATAACAAACGGTAATATAAACGGTAACAAACTTTTGTTGTATACGTTCAATTCGTGCTTTGTATATGTTGTAACGTGGATTCCACATTTGTGACGCATACTCCAAAATACTTCTAACATAAGTGCAGTACAGTATTTTAAAAATTTTAGCTATTGTTAAGTTCTTAGAGCTACGCATGGCAAAACCCAAGGCCCTCGAGGCCTTGTGGCACGGGCCTCGAGGGCCTTGGGTTTTGTCAATGTGATGGTCATATAATAATTTGTTGTCCTGCAGCATATATGCATGTGGTGTCTTCGCTTGGTACCCAAAACACAAGCTAATGCTTAGTTTCGGGCCTAGACGTTGTTGTGATGTGTACGTTATTAGTATTATTACCTATTATATAAACAAAAAAAAAAAACTGGGTTTATATAATATGATAATTTCACATCTTACTATTTTATATCAATTTATGGAAATCATATTTTTTCCCTAAAATATAGACCAATTTATACCCTCCCCTGAAAAAAAAAATAAGTATTTAATTTTCCAATAAAAATATTAATAAGATATCCTTGTGATGTCAACTGGACAGATTATTATTAATTTATTTATTCAGGAAACAAGCAGTGCTAAATAGAGCATGAAATAAAACATATATATAGAACATACAGAAAATTGTTTACACAATTAAATGTCTTTTTATTGATTAATGAGGATTTCACCTTACCTCAATACTTGTTGTTTAGTTGTAACTTCGGTTTTTTTACTGTGGAAAGCAGCGCCATAAGATCAACCGCCCAGATAACGTTACAGGGACAACTTCATCAATTTCATCGTCAGATGAATTTTCTTAAATATCTGGGAAATGTGTAAATAACAAAAAGAAATTGAAAGGATAATCTAGAACCTTGTTCCTTTTAATTTTAATAAGCATCTACGTTTAAACTTTTTTTGAAACTGCTATGTTTTTCTTAACAAATAATTTTTTTTTTGTTTTATTTTCATCAGAAATGAATTGTGCAATTTATTTAACATATCACATATGGACTTTAGTAGGCACCAAATTTAGATCCCTAAATTTCTAAAAAAAATCTAGTTTTTTTGCACACTATACATTACACAAACGTCATCTCAGCCAGGTGTCATGTTAATTCGTCCTTATAGTACAAGTATTATCTGACTGTGATAAACGTGTGTAAAAACAAAAGACATGGTAACTTATAATCATGAGCATTTTTTTTCGTAATTGTCTCAATTTTTTTTTGTTTAAATTATTTATATATATGTATAAATATTTTACATCCAGACACGGAACGAAATAAACATGTTCATGCACGCAAATATTTGTCCCGGGCGGATATCGAACCCGCGACCCTTGCAGGTAGGGTTTGTAACTACTCGGCCAATCGGTCAGTGATTTGATTGTAATATAATGATTTGATTTTATTTTGCTATTCGTCGACGAATAGCAAAATAAGTTTTTCCCTTTGAAGATTTAATTTAACGAAAGTTAAGAAAAATCGAACCGTTGACAAGAAAATGATTGCTTCTTTTTTCATTTCATTTCACATTACACAACACTATCACTTGAAGACCAAAGAACAGTAATTGCAGATTAATATGTCAACACTTGCTTGCCCAGAGTCTTAGAAAAAGTTCGAGAAAAGCAACCTCGAAGCAAAGTCGTCCTTCATCACGATAATGCGTCCTCACATACCGCTAAGGTAACAGAAGCGTATTTGAAGGGTTCAAATGTAAAACTGATGACGCATTCGCCGTACAGTCCAGACCTCGCACCATGCGACTTCTTTTTGTTCCCGAAAATTAAAAATAAACTTAGTGGCATACGTTTTACGAGCCCTGAATCGGCGGCGAGTGCATTCCATGAAGCTATTGAAGAGGTCCCTAAAGAAATTGGTCCAACTGCTTTTTGCAATGGTTCCATCGAATGCAAAAATGTCTCAATTATGGCGGTATATACTTTGAAAAACAATGTATCATAAGTAAAATATCAGGTCTTATTTATAGGAATCCAGAAAGTTTCAGTATAGCCCACGTGTATACCAATTTGAACATGAGATATTTGTTTAAAGTTTTAAGTCGAAAATTAAAAATCATCATATACAACAATATGTTTTTCTTAAACAAATTAAACCTACCTATATGTGTCCAGTTCTTATTATGCAGAGTTTTACGGAAAGAACTTGTGGTTTTAAATCAATAAGAAAATTCTAAATAATAACTACTAAAAGTGAAATAATGGCATAGCTTCCTACTGATAATAAGTAGCCTAATTGATCTTATGTGCTTTTATATTCATGGAATTCTTAATTTCAAAACATTTAAAAGTTTTGATCTTTATAATGCAAATCAGAAAACATATTTCCATTTCTTGTAAACTAAACATGTTATTAATTTCGCAACCAAAATGTTTTTTTAAATATTTTAGTTCATGCAAATTCCTTTCGACCATAACTAATTTATTCGTTTCTCATAATTGTATTTACTGTAAGTATTATTCAATCGACATTTAATTTCTTGAACTTTAACTTAAAGTTTAACATAATCAATTTTTTTTGTTATTTTTTATTTGACGTGTTCCATGCAGTCACCCTAAAAATTCAATGCATGGCAATTTGGAAACGCATGTCCATTTCATAATCGCCTTTCAGGTTAATACACTTGATGTATTTTTTTAGACTTAAAATTCCTTTACTATACAAAACTCTTCATCCTGAGCCCCTAAAAATCGCGAACTACTGCGTCCACTGCTTCATCGTCTTCAAACTTTCGACATCTGAGGTGCTCTTTCAATCGCGGGAAAAGATAGAAATCACTAGGGGCGAAGTCCGGTAAATTGGAGAAGATATTCCATCAATTGAAAGTTAGTATCTTCAATGGCAGCCATCGCAATTTTGGACTTGTACGCGGGGGCGTTATTTTGTGAAACAGGACGACTTTAGCAAGTTTGCCACGCCATTTCTCGTGTATTGCGTTACACAATATTTTTTTAATTTGTGCTGCATATAAAGACCTCTTAATAGTGGCTCCAAGGTTGGTGTATTCAATCGTTACCACCCCTTGGCAGTCCCACAAAAGAGAGCCCATGTTCTTACCAGCAGATGGAATTGCCTTAAATTTCTTAGTAGTTAGAGTTGGAGATGACGGTCTCTTCCAAGTTATATATAGGCTGTTGTTTCGTTTTAGGGTCGTATTAAGAAGCCAGGTTTCATTCATAGTTATGAATTGAACCGAAAACTGTTCAGGATTTTGCTGTAACAAATTCAAAGAGCTTTGCGAAATCCAGTCTGGTTCGTTTCGGCGCGTCCTCAAGCACTCTGTGCACACAGTGCGTTACTGTTTTTTTTTTACATAGATGGTCGTGAATAATGTTATAGACTGCTAAATTTCTTTTTACAGAGCATATATGGCAAGTCAACGTTCAGAAGAAAGGCCTGGGGGCATCAAAAAACATCATCGGTCTATACAACCTCTGCCTCACCGACAAGACTTTAATACTTGTCAAGATTAAAACAGCAAACAATAACATTATTTATGAGACGACTATGCCGGACCGGGTGGAATTCTCTCTGAAGAATATCAGAAGGTAATGATTTATTTAGTGATAATGTTAAAGGCAGAGTTTGTTATTCTAAGGATCGCGTCCTCTTTAACAGAGACATCATTTTGCTCGTTAGGGTATTCCGATCATGTATGACTTTTTTTTTCCTATACAATGCAAATTTTAATTCACCGACAAAATCAATACATGTTCCTTAGTAACGTGGTTAGAAGTGATTTACTATATTTTTATATGATCTCATTTTTTCTTAATCTGTGAAGTACTTTCAGTTCGCCTTAAACTTTATGGCGGATCGGAATACAACGCTATAAGCGTGCTAGCGCTGGTACAGTCATGTACCTCTCGCTCCACTGCGTCCCGCTACACTTAAAACTGGTTACTGGGACGCGACTTGTGCTTATGTTCACATCCACCATAACGTTAGAACTGTAGCTTCGCAAAAAAATGTGTCGGCAATGCAAGCGCGGACTTAGTGACTTGGCGCGAGGGCAGGGCGGTGTGAGGCAATGTTTATACTTTATAAAATAGTTCAAGTTAATTGTTACGATGAATAATAACAAATATAAAGTCATTCTGTAATATTTCGAGAAATATGATCACCCCAGACTACCCTGGATGTCGGTCGCGACGCGGCTATGCCTTCCTGCCCGCGCGCACCCTTCCTTAGCGCCCTTCCCGCGTGCCTTCCTCGCGCCTAGTCTCCAAGAAACCAAAACTAAAACAAATATATGGTCATATAAAAAATTGTAAATTGATTCTAACTGTATTTTTGAACACGTATTTGTTTGATAAATTAAAATTCACGTTGTCGTAAGTCATTGTAAATTTGTCATCAATTACCATGAAAGTTTAAATAGACTACGTACTTATACAATATTTTCGTACTATGCTGGAATGTTAAATTAAAAAAATATATTTTCAGAGTTAACCGGTTCATTGGTTAAGTTCAATTATCTCCTTCTATAATAAAAAACCATCATAATAAATTAATAATAATAATAATTTTAAAAAAAAACAGTAGTAGTTATAGGTCGAGATAGCGGTTCGTTTAAGATAGGTACTAAACAATTGTTCGAGATGTGAATTTTTGAAGTTGAAAGTAATCGAATAATCCCACACCTGATAGTCTTCCAATGATGAAAAACAATTAATCGATATCGACGTGTCTCGTCGGTATTATTCAAAGAAAAAATCACGAGAACTGTTTAAAAGTCCATTGCACAAATGAGATTCCCACGAAGAGTGCGAATGAGCTTTTAAAATTATTTTTTTTTAGTCGTCGATTCGCACGAAGATGCATGCGAATAGACTAACATGTCCGAAATATAAAGTAGGTGATTCGCATGCGTAATATAATATTTTATGGAATAGAATTAAGCGATGTACAGGAGCGCACAAAATGTATTAGGAACGATAGATTAAATTCATAACAATTTCTTCCAGTACGTATTAATGAAGTAAGGCACTTGTGTTAAAAATTGGTGCCTTGAAAATCGGTACTTAAGCGTATACAAATATATCACAACTCTAACGAACATTAATAAACCTAATAAAGATTATTAAAAAAAAACGTATAATGAACTAAACTAATAGAAGAAAAACAATAAAAACAAATCAGTGAAAAGTTAAAAATTTTATTCAAATTACTCGGCGTTAGCCGTGGGGCGATGTGCTTCATGTCCAATATATCAGTCAAAATTTTATGGACTAAAAGATAATTGGTTTGAAACATAAAACTTATAAGGCATATATATAATTTTTGGGCAATTATTTGTTAATAAAAGCTGCACAGCCCGAAACAATAGTTTATTCGTTTGTTGATGAATCCTGCAGCAATTCCGCGCTGTGAGTACAGTATAGATTAAAAAAAATTGGACGATATCTTTTACGGGGTTCTATTTTTAATAATATATTTCAGATACTTTTTACATAATGTTGTATCATATAATGATGTTAGGTGAATTTATCAGCTCTTGTCTTATAGACTAATATATAGCAGACACGCAATCCAAATACCAAAGAATAAGTCGTTCCACAGTGTTCAAGATATTCATGTATTGTGAAGCAAATAAATGATTATTTCAGTTTGATTAAGATCCATTTAAGGTCCTGATATTCCTGACTATTGTACGCCTCGTATAATGAATATTGTTCTAAAATTCAAGTCATTTTTATAAAAAAATACTCCATCTGATTGGTCAAGTTAATAATGAAGACTTTTTTAAAATTATTTTTCATATGACCAGTGATACATCATTGAAAATATCTGAAGTAGACTTCAAACATATATTTTTAATTTGTAGTGTTTTATACAGTTTTGTGTTTTGTGTGTTTTTTCCTTTAACACTTTCCATAGATAATGTAGATTTAGAACCACAATATTTTGAATCATAGACCTATTTACAAAGTACTTAACATGCATATTCATAAATTCTAGATGTGGCGATTCTGAATGTTTCTTCTACATGGAAGTGGGAAGGTTAACGTCAACGGGAGCAGGCGAACTATGGATGCATACAGATGATGCGAATATTGCTCAGAGTATGCACTCAACGATATATCAGTTAGTACATTCTTCTTTTCTAGTCTTGTTTAATATTTTTAATTTTACTATTTTATATTTTGATAATTTTAAACATTTATGTCATGGTGGGCAATCGTAGGTATATTAAATAGAGCAAGATCGTAAATTATGATTAAAAATTTAGAGAATTTTTAGGGTTCCGTACCAAAAGGGTACCAACGGGAACCCGATATTGCTAAGGCTCTGCTGTCCGTTCGTCTGTCTGTCTGTCACAGGGCTGTATCGTCTGAACCGTAATAGGTAGACACTTGAAATTACCAGAGTATGTATTACTGTGGCTGCTATAACAACAAATAATGAAAATAAAATATAGTTATAAATCAAAGAGGGTCCCCATACAAGTAACGTGTTTTTATATTTTACGGTGGCACAACCCATCGTGTGCGATTCCGACTCGCACTTGGCCAGTTTTTTAAACTAATACGGTATTAACACAAATTTTAAGAAAATTTAGCAACCTAGGAGCTACGGAATATGAATACAAGCACATAAATAAAAACAAAATCACAAAAATTATATAATTATAATTTATACAATGAGTTTGCAATATAAATAACATGTTGGGATTAACAAGGTGCCAGAAGAAAAGTAAATTTTTTCTGTTTGTCGTCATGGGTTGAAATATTTTGACATTGCAAAAGGCTACTGGGCGCATATAGATGTTGAATCATTAGGGCTCGTCCATTAATTATGTCATTATTAATGAGTCCTTCTTTTGCCCTGCTAATAGAAAACCTTAGTTTTTTATGCTCTTTCTATTGTGATGTGACATTTATGCCTACTCACCCCTTCACCCTTGTCACAGTGCTGCTATATTACTATTTTGTCGTTCACATAAGAACACCAAGCTTAGAAATAATACATCTATGCTATTATATGAAACTAGATGAGCCGAACAACGAGCGTGTCCCCGCGACACGTCCACAACCACTAAGTTTATCAGTGAATGGGCTGGGACCAAGATTTTTAACATAATATGGTTTTTATATTATTTTTTTCCCAAAATTTAGACCAATCTATACTTTCCTCCTAAATATATATTTTTTTTAAATAGAGCTTGTTATTTTCTTTCTAAAATTGATCAATATAATATCCCTGTAACATCATCTGGACTGACTTTAATGTTTACATTACCTTATACTAACTAGTCATAATATTAGTATTGATTCACGAGGATTAGAATTTCATTTGACATAGTGACCTTACCTCAATGTTTATTATTTACTTTTAGCTTTGGTTCTTTACTGTGGAAGCTCGACCGCCCGGATGAAGTCACAGGGACGATTTCAACGTCAGTTGAATTTTCATGAGTATCTAGCCAATTTGTCATTACAAAAAAATTATATTTTGAGAGGTTATGCTAGAACCTTATTCCTTTTAATTTTCATCAGCGCATTTTGTTGAAATTTTGGTGCAAGCCCAATGTCGCCGTAGACAATTCTGAGACACGTTTAAATGTTTTAGCATGCTGATATAGCAGGGGCCATGTCTTCCGATGATCTTTAGCCAATTGAACTGTAAGTCACGAATGAAACGGACGTATTACCTCTGTATCCTACTCGTTCTTAGTCTTTAAAATGAGACCAACACAGTGAACGCATAGATTTTTCAATGATACCTATATATTTATCCAGTGCTATGTCCAATTGCGCGAAAGACGAGACCCCATTACCGCCACACCGGAATCGTTCGGCTTCTGCTACTGAAGACCCTCGTACTGGTTCGTTGCCACCACGTCGCCAGACTTACAGCGAGAAAGGACGGGGCACATCCACTGGTGAGATATTGGGGTTTTTAAAAGTTGTTATAGCTTGCTAGTCATATGTATGCAGTACCACGTTACCGATAGTATATTTTAAATCGTAGAGTAGATTAACTATTATGATTCCATTTTATTTTATTATGTTTTTAAAAAATAAAATCAGCAGTCGTAAATGTAGTATTTCGAATTTCGCTAATCAAAAGCAATTCACCTGTTTGCGCAAGCGTCGTTTGTTAGTCTTTTTCTTGATTCGCATCACACTTTCATTGATCAATTGGCAATCCCATGCACGATCGGTGCAAAATAAAGGCACCTTAGGGGTGGTCTAGCGCACCCAAAGTGGGCTTTAAAGTGGCGATGAAAGACAGCAAAGTAAGTAGTGTCCGGCCCCGCCTGCACTGCTACCGTGAGTTTAAACTGTCGATACTCGCTAACGACTGCGTAAAAGATTTATATGTCAATGTGTAGTTCTTTTAGGTACCGTTAGAGGGCCTGTACAGTGCACCATACAAATCTTTTACGTTGTCGCTAGCGAGTAAACCACTTGAAACTCATTTTATTTTGGATTTTTAAATACCTTGTTTTATTTTTACATTTTATTAGTTTTAAGTGATAAAACAGTATCATGATTTTTTATTATTGAGAGAAACCTTTTTTTACACTTTGTTTTAGTTTTATTTCAAATGTGGGACGTGGCTTTAGAAGAATATCTTATTAGAGATTTACAAAAGTTTTAAAATTATATTTAATTATATGGATTAATAGATAGTTAAATATTAATAGATTTATTTTAATTTCTATAATAGTTTTGAGATTAATGTAAAACAAATATTATGTACGTATAGGTTTCAATCATACGTAGGAATAGTTGAGTTTCACACGAGTTAAAATATAGTTTACATATAAATATTAAACTACAATCCACAATAATTCTATCAAGACACATGCCCTACTATTATAAAGGCGATTGTATGTTTGTTCGTTTGTACATTTTTCTTGTAGCAATGGATCAACTTGATTTTTTGCACAAACATAGTTTATGGGGCAGAGTGTAACGTAGGCTACTTTTTATGCACAACTACAAAATTCCTGGCAAAATAATAAATCTGAGGCGTAAGTTTGTATTTATCTCTTCGCGTCGCAACCCTTTAGCGGTCTTGATACCAATGTGCAACCAACGCGAGCGAAGCCGCGGGCGGAAAGCTAATAATACATAGTTTTCACAGGACATTTTATAATAATAATAACCTAATTTTTGGTATTACAAAATTTCACTAATGGTGTTTAATAATTTTCGTTAGTAGTATAAAAGGATTGTAATGTGCATAAGTATATTATATAATTTTTGGTTCAATATGTAGACTATATTTTGTTTTTGTATTTTCAAAAAATGTTTTAATATGTAATTGATATGTATTGATATTTATGAGTGTTATATAGTAGAATTTACTAACATTACAATTTTAGTACATTTTTGTGTGTGGATGTAGCGGTAGATTTTGATTTAAGATATGAACTGTGCTTAATAGCTCAAAAGTCGAGCTGTGGGGTTTATTTTATATATTATTAACTCAAGCTTTTTAAAAGGGCTTTTTAATAAAGGGCATTGTTGTGAAGGGATTAAATTTTAAGTTGGTTATTTTTTATATTAAAAATCAAATTGTAAATACTTAAATCATATTACATGCATTCAAATGAATTAATTTTACATCATTACAAAAATGAAACAACAGTTAAGAGCCTTATTCGTAGACCCCACAAGAGTAGAAAATATGTGTTCGTTACAGACAGGGGTCTGTGCATGAGCTCGTGTATCAGACAGTGCGTTTGCGCGACCGGCACTAATTCCATTGACTGCTCGGGCGCTGCGATCGCACCGATGTCGCCTAAAGTCGCCGGTATGAATGGCTCTATTATCCCATATTGGCTATTTGGCTATATCTAACTCGAACAAAATTATATATATAAATAGACTGGGTACACGCCCAATATTTACATAAATTATGCAATGTAGAGAAATTCTGAGGTAGGTAAACTGAATCGCTTCCATGGGATTTGCCACTGATAGAAATGGAACGGAATGCCTATAATAACGCTTATACATTTGGAATACACGGATAAGTGTTGGCACCTGATGTTTAATGCATTGGAATATAAAATATATATACAATCCACGAGTTGTATCACGCTATGGCTGTTCTGATGTGAAGTAAAAATAACAATGTGATATGTTGGACTATGCATACTGTATTCTTCCATTGCCTGTAATCATACATTACAACTCTATTGCTAATGTCGTTCCAAAAAGGGATTGATTTCATCGATGCGATCGAAGTATACTTCACAATTTCCTAGATCCCGTTTCAAAGTTGACTTGATTTTTGGGTAAAAAATCGTTTTACTCATAATGCAATCTAATATTTTATAATGGTCTCTTGGTATAATTTCTTGCCTCTCTTCGCTAGAAATGAAGCCTAGTTATTAAACGAAAGAAGTGTATAAGATTTATACACCGTGTTCGGCTGGACGTAGTCCAAACTATAGAGCATGTAGAGCTTGCCAAATTAAACAAAAAACTTCAAGTGAGCAGATGGCGCAAACTAACAGTTACCGAGAAAAACACGTTTAAAGTTTAATTTTCATTATGACTTATCTTATCCTTTTGAAACTTTTTGTTTAGTACGTTAAACTCTACACGCTGTATAAGGTTGAACTATATTTTTATTTGTGTTTTCTTATGAAGATAACACCAGTAAAAAAAAAATACTTATCCAGCTTACTTTGGGTTATGGTTTAATGATGTAATCGGACTAATCGGTCCGTCACAGATTTTTCAAATCGTATTCTAATATATAGCCTAGTTTTCACATCTGGTGAAGAGTAATAAATTATGCTTGTAGGTTGCATAGGTATTCAAAAATCACATTGCTAAATTACACTCTAACCAATTTATAACTAATAATAGATATACTTCATCTAGGATAAATAAATATTTTTCTTGTATATATTCCAAAAAGGTCTCTCTATACGTGAATGTTCTCAATGGTGATTGGACATTTATGGCCGTAGCTGAACTCACTGTCTTGCTTTGTTCATACTATTTTAACATCATACAATAATATTTAGAAATATTGTTGAATGATCTATAGAATTAAGTCATAATTAATTTCTTCATAACATTAAAATAGATCATTATCCAAATAATTATAAAAAGTATTACTTAAACGTGTCTATAATATAATTTAATAATGATAATTTACAATGACTTAATAATGATAATTTACAATGATTTAGTAATGAGAATTCAAAATTTTATAAAAATAGTAAATCAATAATTAATTACTGACACAAGCTCATGCGATTTTAAAATTAAATTAAATCGTAGTAATAAAGTGGGAATTAAATTGATTTAAATTATAATTTATTTATTACTAGGTGAAATTTATTAAGTTTTCGATCTCTCATCAGATATGTATACAACACGCTAAAATGAATACATTCCACTAATATGCTTGTCAATATTTTTTTTTTCAATAAAGTCCTATCTATATTTGCTAGGTATGGCGGGGTGTGGGCGGGCATATAATAGAAAACGCTTGCTAACCGTGCTACACAGAAAAAAAATAATTCCGTTATCAAGAAAATATACCTAAACTTCAATATAACAGAAGAAAAATAATTCTCAACTCAATGCAAATCGCATATTGGTCCAAGAATATGCGGGTATTTTTATATATTGAAAATTATATTTTCTTGATAACAGAATTCTTTTTTTTTACTGTGTAGATATGCGAAAAATGAGGAACGAAACCGAGAACTCGTTTAAATAAAGAAATTGCCGGGTAACAAACAATAAGAACTAGCAAAATGTGTTCAATTTATTGTGGCGTATTATCTGATGAAAAATCGTTAGTTTATTGAATTATGTTGTGTTTATTGCATTTGAGTAACTCTCGTAGACTTTGTGGCGAATAGGTTTATAGAAATCGTGTAATTTGTATTTCTACGTAAGTAGTGCATGCAGTATTTAAAAAAATATTAACAGTTCTGGGTCCATATCGTATGAGCAACTATTTTGCATGTCCTTTAGGTGTTCTTTCTGAGTTGCGCAATTAATTACTAGTAGCCATTACTAATATGTTTATTATGCACTATCTAAAAGAAGTTCTGTGGAATATCACACAAAGTTATAAAATCCCTTGATTGTAAAGAAGCCTTTGGAAATGGGCAACTCCTTTTTCATGTGGCGACAACATGTTTCGTACGGCGGAACGAGTCTATTACGCTATAGTCTGACAACTAGAAATTGGCGGCTACTATGTCGTTGCGAGAGCAAAGGGTGTTATTATCGGCCTATAAACGCGTTTCAAATTAGCGTTCGCAACGATATATAGGAACCGCCAGCTTGGAATTTCAGATTACAGCCATGCACGCTCAAATCAGATCGTATGTGATCACGCAGGTTTATTACACACATTCCAATTGGCCTGAGCGTTTGTGGCTATAGGCCGACCACTGTAAGCCCGATTCTTATTTCTCGTTGGGCGCGGGGAAGCGTAATTAGAAAAGCTCATACGTCTCGATGCTGGGTCGTGTTGGGATGAAGGATGGAATCAAAATCAAAATTAATTTTACGCATTAGGAACTATACTTCATGCGAACATCTAAGTGTTGCGTATGGGTTATTTGCATTAAAAATTATATTTTTAAAAACCCTACGCGTGTTGCGTCTATAAAGACAGATTCTAAGCTGATTTATGCGTATGTATGTCACTCACAAACTACGCTCATTCAACTAGGTACGCTGAGTAAATGAAAAGAATATAAATGATTTCGAGCTCTAAAAGCAAAACGAAGTCAGCAGTTCCTTGAACCCCACATACGCCATTTTGAAAATTCTCAAATGGCATTTATGACTAAATATGTGGGGTATCATTTTCGGACGATTTTTCCGATAAACTTAAATTTAAAACCTTCAAATACCACATATATTTACATGTGAGGACTGCAATTTTTGTAAGATTCAGAATTTATGTGTTTAGGACACAAATTGTTAACAGAGTTGTTATCTCCATCACCTAGCCAACATCCTCAAATTCAAACATAATTTCATGTTGTAAATAGAATTTTTTGTACATTGTAGACACGTAGAAGCGATCCTTTGCATGCACTTAGATTCTGTTTTTTCAAAATCGTCTTTCGTTTCAACACTGAATACGTGTGGGGTTTCTGAAAACTGTTAACAATGTGGTTATTAAAATTCATCTTACGTCTCAGCACTATTACAGTGTTAAGACATAGTATGTTTTCTCATCACGCCGCGAGGAAAGTACATATTCGAATGTACATGGTGCAAAAACGATCTGCAATGTATTCGGATGTATTTTTGAGATCACAGCGCGGTAAAGAGTTTATTTATTTATTTAGGAAAACAAACAGCTTATATAACCTGTCTCATTCGTCGACCAGTACCTTTTCGCCGCGCGAGATAGGAAGCCGGTCTTACAGAAGTTGGCGTATAGCTTTACGACTAGCTTTTGACACTGGGCGCATTCATTTAGCATCGAATAGTGTCCAAATATTACCAACTACAGGTACGATATTTGGTGAAAAATATTTCACTCTCATAACAGTAATTGTCGTGTGATTGAGTAAGATGCGTGCGAAGCGTAATTTTGTTAGCAGAGCGACCGTACTAGGGCTCGCGCTCTTCAAATTAAATAAAATTGAACTATGCAACTATTTATAATTTAAAAATTTGCGTAACGTAATGAGGTAAGGTAGCTATAATACTTTTCTCGTAGTTTATATTATATCTCCGTGGCACCCATCACTGAGAAGTCACGTTGCGTTCGGTAACATTTTCGCTCGCAAATAGAAGATAATCGTCCAATTTGCGAGTGAAAATGCAAATATCTACCACCCTCCTTCCTCGAAACCACTGTTTCATTCATTTGTACAGGTAAGTTCAATCAATGAGAGCTGGCTAGTACAAGCGATTTACTAACACTGCAGCTATTTTTCTGCATGCATGTACTTTTTTTGTACTGCTTGAACTGCTTCTAGAACTTTTCGCTTAGAATTAGGGCCGACGGGCCTAAATAGGATAAATGAGGAATTTCAATGGCGCGATACACATTTTTCACCGTAACGCCCTCTGTTCTCAAGTAAAACTGCCCATATGGGCTGTCAAATCCACAACAATATTGGGCTCATTTCTCTAAAATTTATTATTCCCACGTAGAACCCATACATGGTGCCGACATGTCACCTATATGCCCGTATGGAGCGCCTGTACACTTTGCTGCTTGGGTAATACTAACGATATCAAGCCGCTCGCAAATGCTCGACGACGACAGTGTAATATACGAATCGACCTTCTGGGGTTTGTTACGATGTCAATCAACTGCCAAAATTGCTTAATATTAAATTTAATTCCAATGTTGAAATATTGGAAAATTATTTATTACTGTGTTTCTAGGCCATATAAAATTAAGAAGAAACATATCAGTTCACTGCTGTTTTATATAACGCCCGTTTTGACTGGATATTATGCCTGGCAAATAGTCCCTGACAGCCGTCCAATTTTCACGCCAAATACTACAAGTACAATTTTCGAAAGTCGATCGGTCATTTACGAAATTACGATAATAAATACGTGTTACAATACCCGGCAATAAATATTGCACATCGGCAATAATCGCATTTCAGAATACAAACCACAGACAAGTCAACCTTATAGACCACGCTTTGACAGGGAGTAGCATTCGCCAAGGCTATGTAGTGACACTACATAACTACGTCTCTTGTGAACGGTCAGTTGGAAGCACGTCGGAAGCCATTAAATTGTCAATTTTGAACGAGCCAATGAAAACTAGCCGACCTCTCCCCGCACCCCGCCACTTTTTGGCGATTTCGTTTTCGTACTGACGTTTATTAAAGCGTGGTCTTTAAGGTTGACTGGTCTGTGATACAAACGAATGCCAATATCCATGTCCATCAATTATTAGATTTATCGTTTATCAGAATTTGAATTCAGAACTAAATACTTTATTTATACGTCATATAGGTAGTGTGCAATAGAGACAACGCTCTGAGAAGCCTCTTTTTAAAAGTCGATGTGCAATATTTACCGCCGGATAATGTATGTAAGCATTTATGGGCAAATATTACTGTGATCAGCCTACACAGTGATGGTCTTAAAATATATATGTTATTCACATGCTAAATGAATACGCATATGGGGCCGGTTGGTAGTGACAGATTTGTTGCAACGTTTTATTAACCCTATGCATCTTAAATAATTCATTTTAATTAAATTAAGATTATTATAAATTTAAACATGCTTTAGACACCTATCAATGAGTGCCCACATGCAAAGGCGTCACCAACCAACTTTAAAAATGCCTTGAAAATTTGAACGATTAGTATACGCACGCAATGTGGTTTTTGTTCAAATTTAAAATAGGTAATCCCGCAGAAAAGAATTTGCGTACATCATCGCCCTCGTGTAGAAAACCCCGAAATTATTAAGCGAACATGTAAAAATGAAGAAGTATTAAACAATAGTTATTAAAAGCATTCTTTGTGACAGGAATATTTTTGTTGTTACATGGATCATTATAAACTATTTTGCATAGAATCGCGGCGTGCGCTTGCCTTGCAATGATTTTTAAAATATTCACTTTTTGTAATAACTCGAAACAATTGACCATTTCAAATTTTTTTAACTACAGTCCGTTATATTTTTTTGAAAGAATAGGCAATTTAAAGAAACTGATTTGTTTTTTTTTTAGATCTGTATTTACGTAGTTATTCATTTTGAAAATTCTTATAGCGTGACATCACAGGGTGGAATTATAAGGTTAGCCATTGCCGTTGCTTATTCAAGAAAATAATGTTCAATCAAATAAAATCCCGAATAAATAATGAAATTCCCTCAAAAGAATATACTATAAAAAACGAAAAGGCTTTTTGAAATAAAAGAGGACTAGTTTACAAAAAAATAATCTATTTATTTATTAATAAAAATCGCCACAATTCACTACCTACTTAGAAATAGTCCAATAATCTCTAACTCTATAAAAAAAATATTTAACTGCATACGTCAATGACCCATAGAGCATAGCGTAGTCATATTCTTACATTGAAAAGAAGGCAAAAGAACTATGCCCATACAGCCATGTGTGAAGTATTTTTATAAGATATTTATTATTTCTGACTTCGTGTCGAAACTATTAATAAATGATTATTTTTATTACACCTATACTTATCAAGTCTACCATTTATTATATTTATACAAATACCCTAAAAATTAAGTCCAAGCTAGTATCGGACGTGATCGGTGTTCTTTGAAATATTTTGTATTCGTTTTATTTTACTATTCGTAATTCTGATTATGTCATATGTATAGTTTTTTACAATGGCCTGTATTCAATGTATATCTAACACAATGTATCAAAACAATTAACAATATTAATTACCGACAATAATGAATTCACAAAAACAACGGTAACAGAATATAATTAATAATAAGTGACGCGGCCCGGTTTAAAATTACGAAAGTGGGATAGAGACTGATGTACGCGACTGTACATAAACAGCGCGTAGTCTGCGCGGGGTGCGAGGAACGCGACCTGCGGCTGTACTCTGGTAAATTAACCCAGCGCCGAGTTAGCGCCGAATACGCGCCCTTTCAAAAATCCGTGCTCTCGCCCATAATCCTAGCGATCGGATTTTTGAACCGGAACGTATTCGGCGCTACTTCGATGTCGTGAAAAGTCAGAGTAGGGCCACTGCTTTCGCGGCCGACCCGTCTCGCCGCGCCAACTGCCCTCACCGCCCTTTGCCCATATTTTTGGTGTTTGCGCAAGTATCTGGTGCTAACTTGAGAGCCTTTTACTTTGGTGGAGCGTATAGTACCTATGCTAGTATTAATTTATTTCTAGGAGTAAAAAATGCCTCATTTTCATGTTATATTGAGCACACCTCGTTGAAACGTAAACATTTTTCATTGTTGTTTTGACACAATTTATACATAACTTATACTAAGGCTGGCAATATGCGTATTCTGTAATATATATTCTGTTGATTTCCTGCTTCTGTTTTTATTTTGTGGCCATGGCATGTTTTTTGTCAGCAAGTGTGGTGTCGGTGGATCCTGGTGTAAGGTTGCATACAACCATCAGTAACAACACATATTCGACAGTGGAACTTTGACAGAACAAAGTTGTTTGATTGATTTTGATTGGTTACTACCCTGTTTCCATTTTTGTTGTGTAAATGTTACTGCGTAATATTACTTGGTTTTTGTGTATTGTTAGTTTTTTTTTAATTATAAATTAGACACCCGCGTAGCTAAAAGTTATGAAATTGCCATTGAGTCGCCAGACTGTTCTGTAATTTCAAAGAATATTTTTCAACATACAGTCGTCTTCTCAAATTTTTACAATTTAAACGCCACTATTGCCTGTAATAAACAGTAATTCTGAGAAAATGAGTGATTCTAAGTAAAGTTGATGAAAATTGCCATCAGCTCTTTGCCTATCAGGTGTGAGCATTTAAGACGTAGTTTCAGTCATACAACTATATTATGATTTGTCGAAACTGTCAAAGTTACCTCCCCGCCGATCATATTAACCTCATCTTTCACCGGTGTGACGTCATGCATAGGTCATTCATCATCGCGTGTGCATTTCAGCAAACGAGAACCAACTGCCAAATAGCACGCTATCAAACGAGAAGCCCAAATTCAAACATCATCGAACAGTCTCATTGCCGACTGGTTGCGCACAGTTCCAAGTTCAGGAACCGTTGAAGATATGTCACGAGAGAACAAGATCGGCACCCTTGACCGGCGACGAAGTAGACCATGCGACGATAGATAAAGTCGCGCGACATTCTTCGTGTAAAGCCGTCAATGGTATAGATTTTGGGAAGAAGCAGAGTTGGCCCCGCCGAGCGAGTATTGGAGCGCGTTTGACGAAACTCTCGCCGGCGCACACAAAGAGTATGTATTCACGCATGTCATTTATGGTTGTTGTTTCGGGAATGTCTGAGTTGTCAGTTATTTTTCAGCTGTATTAAAGTCTGAAAACTCTTAGCAGCCAGCTCTTACGTCGTTGCGGGGAGCAAAATGGTGTTATTATGAACCGATCGGCGCGTGTACACTTTTTTACCAAATTTTTTTCATGCCTCCACTGCTGGAGTACAGCCTTTCTCCAACATTAAATTAGGAGTTTACACCATTAGCCCACCACGCTAGTCCAGTGATGGTTGGCGGCTGTTGACTGGTATGTTCGGCCGATCGTAGTCCAAACTTATAGGGCGTGTAGAGCTTACCGAATCTATCAAAAAGTTTCAAAAAAATATAAGTGATAAAAAAATTAAATTTCAGACGTATTTTTCTTGATAACCGTTAGTTTGTGCCATCTGCTCGCTTGAAACGTTTTTTTTTAATTTGGGGTAAGCTCTACACGCTCTATAAGCTTGAATTACGTTCAGCCGAACATAGTATATATCTTTAACTGCTTGTAATAGATTTTGTTACTGATGAACACAAAAATAAATAAAAAAATAATATCGTAATTGGATAATAATAAAAATAATAATTCCCACTACTGTAAAAATCAAATTATAACAGGAAATATATGTGCAATTCTTGCCAAAGGGAACATTTAAAAATTAAAAAAAATTTTTTTAATATATCTGAAGCAAAAGGCATTCCTGTAATATCAAATGGCATTCAATAAATATTATATTTATATTCACATAGTAATAAATGCTTTACATTATCTATCCATTTTCAATTCAATCCAATTTCAATTTTCATACAATCATCATTTCCTCACCTTGGTCAATAATATTATCATTATTTTCGATATTTTTTCCTATTTCTTAATAACTTCATGGTTTTGAGTGTATTTGATGCATTTGCGATATGACTGTTTATTAGTTTTAAGTTTTAAATTTTTTTTATTGAACTATCTGAGGTTATGATTAGTTGTGTTTGAATAAGTTGCTTATAGCATTTCTTTTTACGGTTTACCATATCTATTTTCAGTTCTAACTGAATTATATTTAAAAATTAACCTTTTCACGATCTATTCTTTTTAATTTTGTAATTTTTTTGTGATGTTTATTATTGCCGATTAAATTGTATTAAGTTTGCAATATAAAGGAACTCCCATTTCATCTCGTACATATATAGAGATAGCAAAATAATTAGCTGAGATGAACAATTTTAATCCGAATCATAAGCTTAGTACGTTTCGTTCTAACATACCATGACATGGTTAGTTCGAAAGAGTGAAATATGCTCCTGTACCCAGCAGCTCATCCATTTTTAAATGATGCATGACAACTTTTTTCTTTATCTTTCAATACTCTTCTCTCTCAAACTCTTTCAATTGTTTTTGTATGTCAAAAGCGTGGGGAGTTTAGGAATGAAATGTTACGATTGTAATGCTATAACGGTTCATCGTTATCGTAATTATCATACAATTCATTACGGTTAATGTTTTTGCATATAACATTTAAATTGGTGTTGATACTGTCAAACACTGGCAATAGAAGCAAAACTTTACGCACCTGAAAGTAGTTGCATGAGAGAGGGTGTTTTCAACTGCCGTATTAATACATACTATTTTCAGGAATAGACTGAAGCCTGGAAAACAAATGCTATGTTTTTTGAAAAAAAGTAATAACTGATTTCGATTATTGAAAGACGGGTACATACTTCATTTTCTGCGTACAGTACGCACGGATTTTGCCGCTCTGAGTTGCCTGCGAATGACTCAATACGCAGATAGAGCCGCGCGGGCAACGAGGAGTACAGTTCCAATCAACCTTTATGGCGGATGTGAACATAGGCACAAGTGGCGTCGCAGTAACCAGTTTTAGGTGTAGCGGGACGCAGTGGAGCGAGGGGCATATCACTGAACCTGCGCAAGCATGCTTAAAGCGATGTCTTCCGATCCGCCCTAAAGTTTGATTGGAACTATAATAGTGGGAGGCGGACGCCGCGCGTGCGAGCGAGTAGCGCGAGACACCCGATTTCTCCTTCATCTCCTCTGCGTTCTTATTTTCTGCTACTGCGACACTTTCTGTAAATAATTTCACAGCGGCAATGATCCGTGCGTTTTACTGTACCGTCTTGTTTAATTTTATCCAACACTCAAATAATCGTAAACAATACGTATCGTAATATTAATTTGGATTAATCGCTAAAGGCATTGTATCATAATGGATATCCCTAGTTTAATCCAATCTTTATGTATTATCTAAGATAATTATTAATAATATACTAATATGATTCACATATATACATAGTTATTTAGTTAATTATTTAGCTGTTTATACTAAAATTAGTATAGTATCCCTAATTACTGACAATTTTATTTACTGAATTAAACATTAAACAAAAGGTAAGTTCTAGTAATACATAAGCATTAATAGAAGTAGGTAACTATTAAACAAAACACTAGTATTTAACATGTAAGTACAGTTCTAATCAAAATTTATGGCGGATGTGAACATAGGCACAAGTCACGTCGCAGCAACCAGTTTTATTTAGGTGTAGCGGGACGCAGTGGAGCGAGGGGTATATGACTATATCTGCGCAAGCACGCTTATATCGTTGTATTCCGATCAGCCATAAAGTTTAAGGCGAACTATACCTATATTTTACATCTGTTATTTATAAACTAATAAACCGGGTGGAAATATAAGACGGGAGTTGGAGGGAAAGTATTTTAATTATTGATGATATAATTTAACTGAAAGAAAACATTCTTTTATTTTCAACAGTAACTAAAACTGTATGCAAAGATTTTAGACAAATGACTTTAGTTTGTAAACAGGTACAATAAAATTTTACAATATTTTTTTATTATTATTATTGGTCTTCATTTTCTGTAAAATATATGTTATTTTAAAAAAAAAAGTGGATCCGTGTGATTGACCATATCAATTGGTGCTATAAAAAAGTATGGAGAGTAATTTTTTTAATATTTACATGTCCAACTCCTGGTTTAAGCAGGTCATCTATCAAAAAAATATTAACGCAGTTTTACTTATATTTAAAAAAAGCGGAACATTTCCTTTCAGTAAAATTTTTTATTATCAATAATCAGGGAACTTTCCCTCCAATTCTTGTCTCTTATTTCCACTCGGTAGATTTATAAATTTATAGCTAGATTTTTGTTTTCATGCATGATAGTTTCATTTAATGAAGGGCAAGCTTTCACACATTTATTGGTTTTCATAGTTTGTATTTTTGATATTGTTTGTGAACGACGAAAACGTAAGCCTCAAGATATGCAACATTTTTGCACGTAGAGCTACGAAATTTTGCTACGAGACAGTGTTGCCATTGAACTAAATTAACGAGGGCGTCACTACGCGGCGCCACTTGCGAGTCTTGTATAAAGTCATATAATTTTCTGACGTTTATTTTTTAACTTTTACTTATGTATTTAAAGAAAAATCTCCAAATGCACGTGAACAATTTAATGGAGGATTTGTTCAGTTTAATTAGTTTATTATGTTTAGCTATTGATTGATGAGCTTATACGAACGAAACAGTATTGAGGCGTTGTTCTTTCTCATATAAATGACAAAACAAAGAGCCGAACCCTTTAATATTGTTTTGAATGCGAAGAAATAAATTATAGAGTCTATTTATTAGAGCTGCACCGAAATTCGGTTTACATTCGGTACCGCCGAAGTTCGGCAAGTCTTGCCGAACTTCGTCTCCGGCCGAATTTCGGTTAAATATGTCAGGATATACCGAATGTCGGCCAAAGTTCGGTAACTCCAATTATCAGCATAACTACATTTAAATACGCGGTTCTACTTGTTTAGTTACCATTTTATTAATGTAGTATTGTATTTTGAAAGTAAAAAGAATAAAAACAATCTCTACGCCATATTTAAAAATTGAGATAAAAAAAATATTTACATTTAAAAATTGTGACAAAACGTCAAATGAGAAGCGGCAGTGCGATCGCTAAAAGACTAAGTGGTTTTTAGTACTTCTATTTTATTTAAAAGACCTTTCTAATGCTACTCTGCGTTATGGAATAAGCGGGAAAAAATTTCATTCTTATATAGGGGAAGTAAGCTTAAAAAAAAAAAAAAACATTTTTTAAGTTTAATAAAAAGTCAGCACTGTCAATGGCCGAACAGACTGACATGACGATCGGTTCCATTTTTCGCTTTTGGCTCCGGAACTTTAAAATAGACATTGTAATATTTAGGTACATACTTTTATACAGATATCTTTATTTGACGAGTGTGTTGAGTTATTTCATAAAATGTTGAGTATGACCATAGCAAAACTACATCGAGATACCGCGACGCGACGTGACCACGAAAATGTGAATTCAAAAGGTACGCAACAGACCAAAAGTACGCCATTTGAAGTTTTGACATAGCACTAACGAGTCGATTTAGTGTGACGTACATGTCAAAATCTTACATAAACGAAGTTTCTGGAATTGCATGTCAGGTGTAAATTAACAAAATGTTAAAAATAAACAATGATAATGATATATATGTCTATCTAATTTATGAATCTATACGAAGAGTACCAAAATACTAACTGGTGTTCGCGGACTATGTGAGTTCATTGTAGCTTTGGTCTGATGGTGCCCAAAATATCTAAAACTGTATAGGCCGGCTATTAAACACGGAGGGTACGAAAAAATCTCATAACTATATCGTTTTATAGTGGTTCTATATCACGTCTAATGGTTGACGTCTACAGATACCTCGAGTACCCGCAACAGATGCGACAGTATGCCATCCACTACTTCGGGAGCCCATAACCAGGGATAGTCACAACTTTTTTTAAACGGAATTTTTGATTAGTTTTTGATACTTTTGGCTATCGATTGGTATTTGATGGCTTAAAAAGTCCATTCACAAACTGCAGTCAGCCACTTAGTTTCCTTAGGATCACGTAAAAATTAAATAAAAAAGAAACTTATTTCTGTAGACTGTTATAGTTTTTACATAAGTAAAGACTTACAAAAAGTCTTTAATTTAAAGTAATTATTTAAAAAAAAAATAGTGATCTACCCTATTGTACTGTGACATATCCACGTAATAGACCAACGACTTGGGTTATGGACTGTGCTTTGGATGGAGTTGGTCCATGAATGTCAGAATCACAGCTCTACACTCATCACACTAAGTTAATTGACGTGGGGATAAACGTTGTGTGAACGTACTGATTCTTAATAGTCAATAACTGTATCGAGTCATTAAAATCTAAAACCCCGTATCAATTTGTAGACAGTGAACAATCGCGCGATGAACCTGACGCGGCGGAGTGGCACCGTACACCTCGTATACCCGAGGAACCGGACGCCGCGTACTGTGAGATGACGCCCGGCGAAAATGACACGTGAGTGTCCAAATAAGTAGATGTTTTCGACAACATAGAGCAATAAAGTAGGCAATAGCTTATTGTAAAATAGAGAGGGCGGTGTCTGTTTTAACTGTGAGTCAGTGGGTGATTGTATTTTGCAATAGTTATAACGTGTATTCAACGTTTCACGTCAAATACACGGATTTATTGCTCGACTTGTATTATTAATTAGCTCGTTTTTAATAATCTGACACTGCACAAGCGCATCTGTGATGCATACTAAAAATGCACACATTTTAGTTTATTTACAATAGCAACATATACTTCTCTAGTGTGTTCGACGTTCACATGGAAACTAAGATTCTTATTGGATTATTTGTTGCGCGCCACAATGCCTGGGCCTATTATAATCTTGATCATTTTGATATAATTATCAAGCCATTAACTGGTATACATTCAATTTTGTATCTAGTTGGTTCAAATTCATCTAAATCAAAAACAGCCAGCTAATCACAATTATCCGGCCCTAGCTTATTAATTCTGGCTTCACTGTAGGGTTCAGCATTAGAAGATACACGTTGTTGTGGTGGAAGTAGGTAGATCACAACATCGAAATGATAATTAGGGCTTACTTAAGAAATACACGTCGTGATAGGCGCTTGGTAGCGAGCCCGCTTCTTGTTTAGAAGGCCATGGTTTGAATCCTAGGGCATGTACCAATGAGTTTTTTCTTATGTACATTACTATCACTGATTCTGCGCCTTGGAGAGCACTTTAAGCCGTCGGTCCTGGTTGCTGTTAAAAATGGCATTCATTACAATCCACCAACCCGCATTGGATCAGCGTGGTGGATTAAGCGCAAAGCCCCCTCATCCCGAGGGGAGGCCTAAACTGATGGTATGATAAAAATACACGAAATCTAGTCTTCTTCCTAGCTTTATCCCATTCATTTGGAGTCGGCTCTGCTCGTCTTTAGGCGCCAGGATCGCCTATCCTGGGTTGTCTGTGAGTCTAGATGAGGCCGTTCCAGGTTTTTGGATACTGTTGTTCACCACGTAGCTAAGGGGCGCTCTCCGCCATTTCTCTTTTCCGGGGTAGTTAACTGGGTATTCTTCGTCCCTTCTCATCACGTGTCCGAACAAGCGCATTCGCCTCTCTACCATCTTATTTCCCACGGGCGCGACATTGAAGGAGCTACTGATGTATTGGTTGCGAATCTTATCACGCCTCGTTACGCCCGTCGACCATCGAAGGATCTTCATTTCGTTCACGTGCTGTTTGTTCTCGTGGGTCTTCTTCGGCCGCCCAACACTCATTGCCATATGGCATGGCTGGTCTTTTGTATACTTTGCCCTTAAGTTTTATTGACATACTGTTGTCGCTGAGTACTCCTGATAGGGTTCTCCATTTTAGTCATGCTGCGTTTACTCCATGGCTACATCTAAGTCAGTTTTGGCGTTCTCAGACAATATCGATCCTAGATATTTGAACTGCTTTACTATGGACAAAGGCTGACCAGCTATGGAAATATTATCGGTGTCGGGCCTGATCTGTTTGCTTGACGTGGAGTAAAGGGGTTGACTTTAGTTTTTAATGCCGACTGTCATCTGACACCAAAGCTGTACCTTACTGTAAGTTGTGGGCGTTGCCGTTGACCCAATGAGAGAGTTCTTCCGCCACTATCACTTCTGAGTGCTCCAGCTTAAACACTCAGCACTGTACAGACATCGCCTCCTAATATGTCAAAGAAGTCATCTGCAGGGGTTTGATCACGGAGTATCCCTGTCCGGAAAATACACAAATCTAATACCTAGTTAAATCTAGATTAAAAGAAGCAGCTTTAATAGCTCTGAGAAAATTGAAGGGGCAACAACACTCTTTTGTGTTATTTTTGGTTCTTTTACTGCGTATAATTAAGCTTTTGTATTATTACTATATTATTACTATTATTATTACTTCTTCTACGTTGCCAGATTTAAAAGCCTCTTTGTAACCTTTTCCTCTTAAATCCAGGTTGTCGACGAATACTGAAGTATCGACAGCAGTCGAAGAAGCGATCGCTCCAAACGATTACCTACCGATGGGGCCTAACGTTGGCAGAGCCGACAGTGGTTACGTCGATGTACAAAGAACGCTATCGCCCGCGGCATCGAGCGGTTCCGTATGTAGCGGCACACCTTCTACGGACCCCAGATTCAGGTATGAATTGATCTCTGTTATCTAAAACTGTCCACTCACCCTAGGGGGAGGCCTAAACCCCTGCATTGGAACATAAATGTGCTGGTGGAATAGAAAACCTAAAACTGCTATAGAGTAATATCTTTACATCATATTCTTAAGTTTATTGTAACCAACCATTTAGTCATTTCAGAAATTGAGTATTATTTATTTGGTGGTATATTTCGTTTGTAACTCAAAAACCACTAACACAATTCTGATGAAATTTCCACATCTCTTTGACCGCAGACGATTCCTAGCGTGTACAAGCAACGCGATTCACAAAAATATCGACAAAAGTAAAACCAAGTGACTATTTTTTATAGAATAAATTTTATCGTAAAAAAAAAAATTTGGTGCATGGGCTTATAGAAATACAATTTTAACACAGTCTTATATACAAAGAAATGAAATACATATTGTCGGTATGCATCATCTTAATCATCGAACTCAACAGAACCCGATGGATCATCACCATATTTAATGCCATTCTATCTCATCTAGTAGCTTGGCTCCTCGTCTGTTTATCTTGACTAGTTTTGTATCCTATAAGAAATATCAAACAAGATATACCGTGACATATGTTACTCGTTGTCCCTGCGACCATCAGTCCATCTTTGTGCAAAGAATCATGTCTAATTTGTCACAACATGAAGAAAGGACATACATACACTTTTTCGTGTGTATAATATTAATTATGAAAATATTATATTCCTTAAAAGCATATAATAATAGACTTGATACGACAGCAAAACTTTCAAAACAAAATCGGTTGAAAAATAAAAAAACTTATAAGCTATTAAAGGTTTTTTGCAATCTGTTTCATGCAAAACAAAGTTTTACCAACGGCCATATAAAAGCGGGATGTCACGTTTCAATACTACTCTTTCTGTCTAATTAGGATTAGTAGCGTTTAATGACTTTGTTATAAGTAAACTATTAAAAAATATATAATAAGTATTAATAAGTAAATTATAAACTATTAATAAACATTTTTTTAATGGTGTTTTACAGCGAGTACCAACTAGAACCCGCCGTAGCTCACATTTTACCTGATGAAGATGAGCGGCCGCCACGCGCTTATAGCGTCGGCTCAAGACCGACCACCTCTAGGCCAGCTGCCGAGGCTGCGCGCATGAGAGCCTACAGTGTCGGAGCAAGGACAAGACATCCGCACCATCACCCTACAAGCCATCACCACACTACCGGTATGGGGGACAGTTATCAATTCATTCAGACGAGTTATGCTGTAATCGCGCAATCTTCCTACAATCAAAATAGTGTTATGCGCCTTGATTTTTATTACCAATTGCTGCCGTGCAGTGTGCCTGCAGCTGCGGTTCTGTGTTTTCAGATTGTCACAAGGATGTTGTAAGTACAACTGTCTTTCTATAACCATATAGAATGCAATAGGATATTTGCATTTTTTAAAATAATTTTATATAAAAGAGTTTTCTAAATATAACGTAACAGTGAAAGAATTTAAAAAAATCATTATTAACAAAGTTATGGATGTTTAAAATGTCCTGTTAGACAGTGGCCTCTCTGTAATAATAACGCACGGCGTACCTATGTATGACGTCACGCCATTTAAAATAATGTTAAATACCGTGTAGCAAGAAAGAGACAGAGGTAACTTTTTAATAACTTATAATTTCCATATTCTTCAACCGGATAAAATTTTGTTATCTTATAAAATCTATTTCTATACTTTCTTGATAAATATAATATATTTAATATAGTTACATACCCTATTACAGTCATACTTTATGGCGGATCCGAAAGTAGGCACAGATCCCTTCGCAATAACCAGTTTTAGGTGTCAGCGGGATGCAGTGGAGCGAGGGCAGCGGCGTATGCCACCGGATTCGAATGTGCATGTACTTGCATAAGTCCGCATTAGCGTTGTATTCAGGTCCGCTATAAAGTTTGACAAGATCTGTAAGCAGTGAGTTAACTAGCCTGTGGCTCTGCGCCTTTATAAGAAGTAGATTATCAGCCAAGTACGCGACAAGGTAGTTCCGGTGATAGTGAGATATTGATTCCAGAGTACAGCGAAGGATTCAATGCCACCTATATTATATTACAATAGGTTTTTTTTTTTATAAAACTTTCTTCAAAATCGTTCTAGTGATATTTAAATTATAAGGTTACACAATAAGACATAAATAAGTTGGTCTTAGTATACTGGTTGTCCCAGAAATCAACGTCAAGCTGGAAACGAAAACATATTTCAAAAAATCTTAGTCATGAACTTTTAAAATTATAGACAAAAAAAAAAAAAAATCGAGGTAACTGACACTGTGATGATTTAAGGCAGATATGTTATAATTTTAGACTGTAATTTACGGAAATATTATTTCGGATTACATCGCGAAAAAAAAATCACAGTCACAGTACATGAAAAATAATCACTGAGTGTCAGTTTTCTCGGTGTTTATTGTTTTAAAAGTGTATGACTTAACATTTTTTAAACATTTTTCTGGTAACTCTCACCACTTGCCTCATCACCTGTTTCGACGTTAATTTCTGAAACCTCTGATGTATATTTATTTGTTCTCTACAAACTATAAAAATCTTTCTTAAAATCGATTAATATATCTTAGGGCCATGTATTATTTAAGTTTTAAAGTTGTGACTATTCGTCTCGTACTCATTTGATCAATAGTTCCTTGTATGTGTTTCAGGCAAAACATCATCGAGTGCCCCTCTGTTGCCGGGAGGTTCAGCGGACGACCTCATGGTGTTAGACTTCTCCAACAACTCTCCGAAAACGAAGCCGGTGATCGCGAGGACGCCGCCCAGCAGCTCATTCGTTTCGCCGCCGGCTCGGATCGTTACGCCGCGATACTCGAAGCCGAGTGCAGCCGTGAAAGTGGACGAGTATGTAGACATGTCTCCCACGACAACGCGCTTGCCCACCCGTACGCATCCAGAGGTGGTCACACCGCTCGTGCCCACTGCTCCCGTCGTGCCCTTCACTGTAGCCTCGTCACCTCCCGGCAAAGTCGCCACCACGCCCGAGGGCTACGTCGAAATGAACTACTGCGCGAGGCGAAACCAACGCGATCGAACACCCTCCCGACCCATATCGATCGCACCCGATCGAGATCGTATTGCCCTCGAATCCGCGCCTTCGACGTCGGAGGAGCCGCGGCGCTCGCCGGTACTTAGTCCGCCGCCCCTCGTCTCGCCTTCGACACCTAGTGAGGGTGGGACGCGCCCCGGCCGGCTAGGATCACGCGATGGGATTACGCCACTCGGCTCCCAGACAATATTCCCGCTGAGCCTTGAGAGCCCGGCGACGCCGCCGAGGTCGATCACCGAAGAAAGGCAAGAGCTCGAGTCGATCGACATCTTCGATGAAGAATTACCACATCATGCGTTGAGCACGGTGTGTGAGGCGATCGATGAGGGTGCTTCGCGTAGCCCCGAGATTGGGTCGCCACCGCACTATGTGACGTTGGCGACAGGCCGAATCGCCAGCCGGCCGATCGCGGCGCCACCGAAACCCGCCGAGACGGAGGACGGCGAGTTGTCGTGCAACCCGACCGCTACCAAGACAATGGCGCGTGCTGGCGAGGGCTGTGGCGGCGCTGGTGGCGCCACGCTAGTCCGGGCAGTCGCCGCCGCTGCACCCGCTCGGTTTTCTCTGGGCGAAGAGTCAGCGCGCAAGTCTACGTCCCCTGCCCCTCTAGCCGATGAGACGCAACTCAACTACGCGGCGCTGGACTTAGAACCGCGTGCCACCAGCGCCGCAGCTTCACCGCGCACGTACACGCAAATCGACTTCGTACGCAGTGAAAAAATGCATACGGCCGACGCGAACTGAACTTGCCGCCTTAAAGCGACGCTTTGATCCCGAAGTGGTCCTCGCTCCGCTGCAGATGTTAGCTCGTTTCGCGGCACGCGTGTCACCTAGCACCGTGCGATGGGCGCGTTTCGAGTTCGATACAGACGATCGCTACACGTTACTGCATGCGTCCCACTTCGTACTAACCAAATTAAAATATTATACTTAAGTAATAGTCAACTGCCATTTATTCTAAGTCTAGAACTCTACAATGTAAATAGGTGAGTGATCCTTTAAGGAGAGCAGCTAACAGCATATCATGTTTATTTTGTATATTTGTTTCACTTATTGGAACGCATTAAATCAGTAGCGATTCGTGTACGTCCAATATAGAGATCGTAAATATTATGAAGTGCGATTTGTTTACTGATTAAAATCACTAAACAATATAGAAATAATATTAAGTCGACAGTTTTATAGAACGGTGTTTATGTTGACAGACGTGTGACGGAATGTCTGTTAGTCAAAGTTGTATTTGTGTATATAAGTACGTACTCTCTACATGTCTGCTTTAAAATGTTTCGTCGATTCTAAACTCTTGTCTAACTTCTAGTTACTATATTATGCCGCTAGAATATTACAATTAGTCAATGGCGTTCATTTATGCTTTTCTAAATCACGTTAACTAATTCAAATATAATTAATATTAGTAAAATATGTGAAATTAGTCTATTTTACGACGTACACACATACAAACATTAATATATAAATGCTACGGTTGTGAGTGGGGCCTAAAGTAGTGTGCACACGTATTTTGTTTCTAAATAATATTCTTAATAAATGTTGTGTTCTATCTTACACATTTGTTCTGAAATTGTGCAATTTTTTTTTTGTAAATCACTAAAATTAATTTTAATGTAAACAGAAAATAGGATGATAAATATTTTTATGCTGTTGTTGATTGTTGTAACTTGGAAATTTGACTGCATTACAATATGTTCAAGGAAATGCTGTAAATTTGTTTCTGTCAGATTATTGTTTGTTGTTTTCTCTCTCGTCTCGTGGAATAACGTAGTTGACTTAATGAAACCAATATATCCCAAAAAAGTTATTAATTATATAAAGTACTGAATTTGTATTTTAGAGTTTTTTATTGTAAGATATTTGTTATTAATTTTAAATTAATATTTTTTTTATGTTTTGTCTTTCTAAATAAACAATTTTATAAATAAATCAATAAATAAAATATAGGACAAATTGGAAGTTTGTCTATATATTTAAAGTTAATAATGATAAATTACTATTTAAAATGAACTCTAAAACACAGGTTCAGATGCTTTGTGGCGAACGATGTGTTCAATATTGCAAAAGTACGAGTAATAGAAAATATAATTATTCTCATATACAATTATATAAGTGTTTAAAACATAGTAAGCATTCTACACAGTAAATTAATATAGAATTTTACATATAAAAAAATATACGAAGTACCTCCAAATACTGCTCCAAATATAGAAAACTCATAATATGGTTATATTTATTTATGCAGCAAAATATGCGTTAATGTTTTTCAAAGTGTGGAACAGTAGTAGGGGACTCAATTTAATTAAATTTTGTTGAATTAATTATTCAATTATACCCAGTAATTGACTTCTTATGAGAACTGGATATGCAGGGCAGGCACAGTTACAAACAACATCCTGTCCGTACAGATATTGTCGATTTATATTTTATTTTTTACTATCTATCGCGGTATTATTTTTTGAAATATTTAAAGAATTTGAATTACTGCATAGTTTACTTACAGAAAGTAATAAATTCTGTGGTTCTTTAATGTTCTGTTATTTTCGCAAATTTGTATAAAGTGCACGCACAGTTACAGCTCTTTGAGTGTATATTTGTTGGAGAAGTTCCGAATCGCGGAGTGTGAGTCAGTTATACCACATAACGTTGGTCTTCCCTGCGATCGCCGCGGTAGGCGAAGAGTGATTCCGCGATGCTTATGGAATTTTATTGGTATCGGATAAATAGTGTGTAATCGTACCCTCCTGTACCGCGCAGTCACCATTAGAAGGGTCAATTTTCTTAATGTCGTCATTATCATATTAAATAATATATTAAAGCAGGTAGAATTCGAGTGCGACTAATAGATCTGAGGGTCGTGTTACGATGAACTTTTTTTTATTACATTTTTTATTTTTATTTCACTCACTCAAATTCAATCCGCTATCACAGTAACAGTATTCGGAGGAACTTGGCGGGAAAAATGTACTAATCAAAAATACTTAATATGTTTGTATTTTTAGTATTTGTTGATGGAGAACCGTAGTAATAAAATTGTTTTTAAATTCCGTTGCAACATGGACATTTGTTGAAGCCTATCCACTGCACACTGAATATTTTCTAGTATTAGTATTATGGGTGTAAATGAATATCTTTATTAGTGCAATCCAGCTAAGTGCAATTATTAAAAACAAAAACACTGTATATTATATAAATTAATGAAAAAATATGGATAACATTCCGCAAAATGCAGGCCATTTAACTAGTCTCATGTGTTCAATAATTTCCTAATGATTTTTCTGTAAAATATTTTAAAGTAAATAAATAGAAAGTTCAGGAAGTAAATCACATTCATACGAATGATAAAAAATATGAACATAAACGAAACGGGACTTGACGAAATGGTTCTCAGAACGAACACCACAATATTATAAATACATATATTTTTGTAGACTTCAATCCGCGCGTTCGTATAGAGTTTATAATAAATATATTATAAAACACGAATATAACTCAACATAAAATTATCAAGTTATTGGGAAAATATTTATGCAATCATGTAATTAAGGTATTTTTTTCTTGCACCTATTTTGATTTTGTATTTTACTCATTTGTCGTCACTCACTGGGTGAAAATATCACAGCGCTAATGCCGCTCGTGGAACCACGGAATGTATACAATCTTTCGTTTTTTCAAAATCGGTATGTGCACTTACGTCGTCTGTAGCACACTTTCGCCGCGAATAATTATAGTAGGTAAAGTTAACATAAACTAATTATATTGACAACTGTATTACAATAATAAAAATAGTTTACATAATTTTGCCGCCAATTCGCCGCGTTCTAATATCGTTTTTTTTTAAAATTCATTTAATGGCGCACTCTTTTTGGCCAGTTCGAAACTTAATTAAAACTAGATGAGTTATCTCTTTAGTTATCAATGTTCGGATTTAAAAGAATTCGTTCCATTTTCAAATTACATATTTGACCGCTCGAGCACGCCTACAAAAACTTTGCAGGATATTTTTTGGTTCGGTACTATGAGTATGATTTATCACAAAGAAGGTTGTGCAAGATATGGTCGTATGTCGTAGTAGCATCTTTGAGAAAAAAAATTTCCAGGTTTTTCAATTCTGTTCTGCTTCAAACAAAAATCAGGTTAACTTGACAGAGTATAAACTTAATGTTTGAAAAAAACAATTCAATATTGATCCATGTTTTCTCAATGTTTAACAGAGCAGATGGCATAGTTTTATTACATTGTAAAAAAGTCTCGTTGATCTTGGCAGTTTTTGACAGTAGTGACCATCCAACTTCACTTTATCGTATGTTGAAATTGGTTTTAGTAAAATTTGCATGCTATTTGAATAATTGCCACTTATGAAATTTTCAAAACAAAAATTGCTACTCAAGCACAGATTTTTTGCTGTTTCCTTTTTTTTATGAATATTTGTGTGTTTTATTTTCATAACATGCTACTATAGAATCCTGTTATGACCTACAATGACTTTTTTGAAATATTAAATCAATATGGGCAGTATGGGTACACTACCGTAATTTTTTTGCGGTGAAATGTTTTTTAACAACCTATACTACCAACCTATACCTTTTAGAGCACCTCTATATCTACATGATGCATAAATTGTCTTGTCTAACCTTTTCCGTTGCGGAGTTATGATTAATTCTTTGGTCGCATGGAGTCTATGGAAACCACTGAAATATATCAAGCTCGCGGTTTCTATGTCCGAAAGGAAACGAATCCTTTTTACAGCGTGAGCTGCAGAACCGAGCCTTCTCGCCAATTTAGTGAAATGAGGATCCCACTGCGATTTCGCGTACAATGTGATTCCCGAGAATACAGTAAAATTCACAAAGTCCAATTTCTCGCTTTCAATAACAATATTGGTAGGTGCCTGATTGACGTTCAGTGGCGAGAATCTTATACATTTGGTTTTTTTTTCATTTAGTAATAAATTATTAGCCGTGAATCATTCGACTATTTTGGAGATAGCATTGTTTACATCGTCGTAGGTAAATTTCTTTCTATTATCATAGTTTTGAATATTAAAGAAGTATCATCAGCAAACATTACTATCTCGTGATTATTTTTTACAAGGTAAGGCAAGTCGTTAACATGAAATAAAAATAGAAATGGACCAAGAATTTAACCCTGTGGGACGCCCATCGACATCGCGGATCCAGATCACCTCTCTCTGCTCACATCAACCCTCTGAACTCTGTTACATAAGTACGATCTCAGAAAGTCGTGCGCACGGTCTTTAACATAATAATGACACAATTCCCCGACAAATGTATCATGTTGAACCCATTCAAAAGCCTTGGAAAGATCACAAAAGATACCTATAGCATTTTCAGTGTCTTCCCAGGCCTCAAAGATGTGCTGAATCAGTTCTACACCAGCATCGGTTGTTGAACGGCCCCGGGTGAAACCAAAACTGCAAAGCATTAAATTATTCAAGTTAAAATGTGAAAGTAACTGACCCAATAATAATATGAGATTCTAAATCACAACTATCTCCTCTTAAGGAAGGTAATACATTTAAGAAATTTATTTTCAGTTCAACTTGATCATTTTGCAAAGTATTGTATATCGCATGGCAATATGGAAATAAATGAAGTAAAAAATGTAAATATGCCTCAGATCCTTCACCTAGTGTTATAATTAAATTATTAGATGAATAATCAATCCATGGGTATTCATTTAAAATAGTAAAAAAATTTGATGGAGCTATACTTATCGACCCAACTGGCCTTAATATATAATGGTAATATTGAAGTGGTATTAGCTGACTGCCTAATTCAATTACCAATGATGGGGTAATTTTCATTGGATATGAAGGTGTATAATCAATCAGTATGCTAAATTTACAATTACCAGTCTTTAATTCTTTTTTTGAAAGGATGTTAGATGTCAATAGTAAATTAAGAGTGAGATATTCTTTGTAATAATTCTAATTTTCTCTCCAGTTGATAATTGCAGGAGATTCAGGAATGTTTAAGAATAAGGGAATGCCTTTTAAAAATGAATCCGGAAGCTTTCCAATCCAAACCTTTAAACATGTACTGTCAATCATAGGAATAGATTTACGTCCTATTTTGTTAACTTTAGATAATGAAAGATCTGATATTAAAGGACAGATGAAGACTATCCAGAAACAACTTTGTCGTTCAAAATTTTCATCAGTAAACAAAGTTGTTCCTGATGAAATCATGAATTCTGTTAAATGCTTATTTACATAATTTCTTAGTGCATCAGCCAATGAAGGATTCAAACCTGATATTTGTGTCACAGAGGAGTGTTTATTAATTTTAATCTTTATTAATTTCTAAATATAAGATAATGAGTCACTATTAATTATAAGGTATGATAGATGTGATATTAATTCAACTGGATAAGATTTGTCTCGACCAAGAATAAAATCAACAAATTGTTAACTTTATTGAAGTAAGCCAACTATTGAATAATTCAGATTGCAAGATCACTTTCAGTTATCTCGTTACCTTTACTTAATCCAAGTAATTCCTTATTATCATGTTCGGATACTGAGTTTGATTTGACATTCGCTATTCTTCTCCCAATGCTTATTGACATTGCAGCTATTGAATCACGAGTATTAACATGTCTATTGGGGTCATTCAACATGGGATCACCATATGTCAAAGATGGGTTTGAGACTGGAATTTCTGGGTTATCTAAATTAATTTTTTGATCTTTTATTAAGTGAGTACAATCGAAGCAATTAAGAAAAATAGCATAAGTATTATTAATTTGGTAATTTTGGTAAGCTGATGAAATTCTGACCGTAAAGAAACAATTCTTGGAAGAATAAATTATAGTCTTCATTTCCCCTCAATGCTTTCCTCATTTGATTAGTGTTGATATTAGTATATGTGGCTGAATTGGTTGAAAAAGAAAAAAGAGCGGATCTCTTTTGGGAGGAAGCCTTAAAGCGATGCTCGTAGCTTCCTCCATAATTCTTTCCACACCAATCTTTTATAGGGATATCTTTAAAAATTTGAGATAGGGTTGATACTTTGTCTGAAATCATTTTATTTAGTAAAGTTATTACTTTGCTCTGACTTTCATTTTTTCAAGGTATGTTTTTTAATAATATAATTTAGCTATGGATTTAGTGGTCGGATTGGCTTCAATGATAGCTTAGGTTTTGAAATTTTCTCAGGAGTAGATGAACCTAAATTAGGTGGAAAGGGTCCTCTTTTTTACTAATGCTTGCTTTCTTTCTGTTTATAATGCATAAGATACCTTCGTTATTATACAGCCACTTTTTAAAGAAGTTAGTGTCTCATAGTTGGCAAAAAACTGTTCACTGGAAACAGAGCTAGTAATACTTTCAATTGAAAATCCCCACGTTATTACTCTTATACTTTTTGACAGCTATGTACACAATTTAAAGTTTTGTCCTCATTCATGAGTTTATTTATAGTTTATATATTTGAAAACATCCTATCAATTGAAGTTGAATATTTTCGTTTGAATTTCTTGAAAGCTCATTAGCCAAATTCGCAATATACGGGCTAAGAGTTGTTAAAATAGTATGTAATTCTACTAAATCCTCTCTGCTAACTCCAATCAATGTAGTTACATTAGGGTTAGTTACATAATTAGGTAAGAAGTCCTCTACAAATTCTCTAGCTTCTCTTTCAAAATTCGGTAATCCTACAATATTCAAACTATACATGTCTTCTACTAATCGAACTGAATCTATTTCAGACTTAACAAACCATGTTACAAGGTGATAGATTTTGTTTATGATTTTGGGGTCATTAATTCATATTGATTTATAAATCTTGAGCCAAATAGGTAAAGGATCAGAGAAACCTCTCTGACAATCTTGAAAAATATTTGATTTTGGCAATCCACCAAATATTGTTGGAATGTTTAAGAGAGAACAAAGACTTGAGGGATCATTTGAATTAGCAATACCGTTTCTTATTAATATATTTAAAGTTTCCATAGAATTGATTAAGAAAGGAACTACTGAACTAATGCAATTCGTGGACAAATTATCTGTACAGGTTGATGTACTAGTCAACAAAGAGTAAATGGAGGGGAAACCTTCATTAATTTCAGGAATAAGCCTATTTAATGTTTTTAAACTATCATCTAAACGAATTCCCTTAAAGTATTTGACTTTAGAATACTCAAATAGTCTTTTTGAATACCAGGTTTCATGTGTTTTAAGCTTTAAACCTGCTATATTAAAGTGATGGTCGAGAGTGTTAATGAACAATCGAATGCTTCTCTGAATGGGTTTGTTGTTCTTCATTAAATTTTAGATGAATGACTTGGTTGTTACCTTGGCCTATTAAAACTGATTTCATATTACATTCATCTAGTACTATTTCAATAATCATTATAGTACTGAAGGTCCACCCCTTTTGTCCCATTCCCTCAAATCCACCTAGTTGTTCGTAGAGACAATATTTACCCGGGCGAGGACAACCATCAAGACCAATTTCTGGAGGGGTAAAGCGAGATCCTAAAAGGATCATACACCTGTTGAACTATAGATGTGAGTCTGAGTAAATATTCGTTTTCCCATGAAGCTTATAATTCTTCAAATACGTATCTATTGAGTTCGTGACGATTAAGTTGATTCAATTTGGTTAGATCTAAATTTATATTAACATTAACATTGATTAACAGACTCCTAACAAGACCATTGATAAATGACATGTGCAACACAATCAGGAGTGAAAAATTACAAAAAGTAAGAAAGTCTTGAATACTACAGCGGAAACCAGAAACCAGATCATTCGCAACGCTGAGTAGCGGAATGGTTTTAGGTAGCAACTCAGAACTACCGGGGTTTTGAATACTGGAAGGGTTTGCATATACGAGCATATTCTGTTAAACCTATAAACCAAATTTTAGTCTGAGTAACGCTAAGAATTCAAATCAATAACGTTATTATTGCCCTTGTAAAGCCTCCCGCAACACAGAACTAAAAGTAGAGTAGCATTTAATCCATCGAACTGCGTGTTTAATCGCTTAAAGCTCCCCGCAGCTCAGAAGTACTGGGGTTCTGAATACTAGAAGGGTTTCCATATACGCGACGCCGCCAGAATCAGCGAAAAATGTAACAAGGTCGTTAAGTCCCAGTTCTCAATTCCGTTTTTTGTTTATGCCTCGACTTCAAAGGTTTCCAAGAGTTTTTTATGTTATGAAAAAAATTAAAATGTTTGCTATAGATTATGAAAAAGCAACGAATAAACGCCAAAAATAGGAAAAAGTATTTTCAATATCGATAAAAATGGCTTTTATTTTTATTTCAACTGATAATATTTTTACCCTATATTATTTTGCGTAAAAGTAAATGAGATGCACAAATTATCAAGCAACCAAATGTTTTGTTAATCGGTTTTAACTCCACACTAATCAATAAAAGCAAGCGACAAATATTTCACAATGTCATTGTTCTCTTTCTTTCTTTTGGGTACCGCCGCGTAAGATCTCTTAATTTTAACGAGACCTGGGCCTTAATGACACGTTTAACAGAAATTTATTATTGCGCGCATGTCAAAAAATTTACGCATGTCAATGATACCCCGCGAATATTTCCAAGCAATTGCTTAAACCGCGTCTCCCTTCACCGGTCAGTTAGTTATCTTGCGGTATTTAGGTACCTATGTAAAAGGAAAATTTTCGAAATGGATGACAAGCGTAAGAAAGACTGACCTTGGACCAAAATTTCAAGGTTTTGCTGATGGTCAGGAAAATTAAAAGGTTCTAGAATAACTTCTCAAAATATGTTTTCATATTTACGAATTTCCCAGATATTTATGGAAATTCATCCGACGTTGAAATTGTCCCTGTGACGTCATCTGGGCGGTTGAGCTTATTGCGCTGCATTCCACAGTAAAAAATCAAAGTTATAAACTAAATGATAAATATTGAGATAAGGTCACTACGTCAAATGAAATTGTAATCCTCATGAATTAATAAAGATATGACTTTAATTAGTATAAGATAATGCAATTAGTAGGCATCTGTCCAGTTGACGTCACAGGAAAGTTTCGTTAATTAATTTTAGAAAAAAATTTAATAAAGATGTTTTTATTTTACGGCGAAGGTTGAGATCGTTCTTGATCCAAGCCCATTTTTATATTCGACTCTATCCACATTATGCTGGAAATATATGTATTTGTGTAAATATATTTAGTTAGTTTACTTAGGTCTTACCAGTCAAAATCACCTCGCATTCATTTAGTGATACCTACCTGGGTACGTAGCTAACTTTAATTTTATTCTATATTTTAGTTTCGTTAGATGTCGATGAACTTAGTTGCAAAATCAATAATGGTTTCGGAATTAGGGTTCGTATAAATATTGTATTAGATTTAAAATATAGATAAGTACATTTTTGTATGTTTGTAATGTTTTGCGCGTCGATGCAAAGACGGCTTTCCTTTTGAAATACGTGTCAGAACTAACATATTTGCTACGGGATTTTGAAATTAAAATAGCCACAATAAATCAGTAAAAAAACATGTCTAAGAACGTATTAGCTCTTTTTTTTTAATAAACAAGGTAATTAATTATACCCAATTAGTACGAGAACTACAAATAATAAAATTTTGATTAGGTCATTGAAATCTATATATTACACTAAAAGTACAAACTCTGCGAAAGAGTAGTAAGTCTGCCATTTTTTTACGTCGTTTTGTATTACGCCTATTGCATTAGAACGAGACAAATATAGTTTTCAAAATACTCTTCTTTTTTCAGTAGGTTTCGGACACGAAAGTCGATTCCAAGGTCGTGCAACCGGCAGCCTTATTATCTACTAATGAAATCGATTTAGAATTGCAAATCGATTTATAAGTAATATTTGGTATACTTAGATGAAAAATGTGTAAAATCACAATGGCGGTGAAATTGTAATATTTCAGTTTGCTCATTCCACAGTGCCAGCATCATCGATAGCAAATTAATTAGCATTACGTAATACGAAATCGAGTTTGACATATATACTTTCATAATTCAAAATCACGAATCGATTCTGTTTAGGTATTAATTAACCCCGCGGATCACAGAAAATTATTGGTAGATAATAACATCTGGATTTGTTCGAACAAATAAATCTTTTGTAATAAACTAACGCCTTGTGTATTTGTCATGGCCATTGGTACTATTTTAAATTTGTGAACCTATATTGACCAAGTAAATGATACCTATTTAAAAATATTTTTTTTTTACATAATCAAATCCACATTTTATAACAAAACATAATTTCTCATATATTAACATATGCCTTACACTTTATCAACTGATAAGGTAGATGAAGATATAAGATTTGAATTGCACCCTTGGTATTCCTGGCCGAGGCGAGGGGCCTATTCTATACTCTACGGCCATGACAAATAGGAGGACTATACTTGCTTAGTAGTTAGTGCGATGTATGACGTACATTCCTGCATATTTTGAGGGAAACAAATTTTTTGTTTGAAAAAGAACTAAATTGATGTAAATGTGACTCAGTGACTCGATTAGCCTGTATATTTTCTATGTAACTAATGTAGTGGAATATTAATTAGAAAATATTCCATTTAACGGGTGTCTCAGTAAGAGTGCACTTTCTCATTTTAAAATAAAAACAAGTATTTTATGACAGAGTTGTGATATTTTTATTGTATTGTAAAGAAGACATGTTCCGATTGAGTATGGAATAAAATATCCGGCAAATGACCCCCACGGCTCCGATGATAGGCCATTACTCTTCATGAAATTTTTCATGACTTTTGCACAGAGATGTGGCTGTATCTCACCGATGACGCGTTGGATTTCCGATTTGAGCTCAGGAATTGTTTCCCGATAAACCCGAGATTTCACAAAACCCCAAAGAAAAAAATTGCACGGCGTTAAATCGCACGATCTTGGTGGCCAGTTGACATCAGAATTTCGTGAGATAATGTGTTCTGGAAATCGTTGCTGCAATAAGTCGATTGTGTCATACGCGGTGTGGCAGGTTGCGCCGTCCTGCTGAAACCGCATGTTGTCCAGATCATGCCATCCAGTTGAGGCCACAAGAAGTCCGTTATCTTATTCCTGTAACGAATGCCGTTCAGTCACTGCATTTTCGGCCTCATTTTCAAAAAAGTAAGGTCCAATCACGCCGCCTGACCAAAAGACCGCACCAGAAAGTTACTCGTGGGTGCATTTGTTTCTCATGGATTGCATGAGGATTTTTTGAGTCCCAAATTCGACAATTTTGTTTATTCACGAAGCCATTCATATGGAAATGCGCTTCGTCGGAGAAAATGATTTTTTTCGAAAAATTGGCATCGACTTCACTTTGCTCCATTAACCATTTTAAACGAATTGCCGGCGCTTTCCGTGGTCTGCTGGTTTGAGCTCCTGAGTTAGTTGAATCTTGTACGCATGAAAGTGGAGGTCTTTAGTCAAAATTCGCTGCGTAGTGCTTCGTGAAATTTGAAGTTGTTGAGAACGATGCCGAATTGATGTTTTCTGCGACACTCTCGTTTACAGCAGCAATGTTTTCAAGAGACCGACCGGTATGTTGACGCAAAGGATTCTTATTATCCATAATCGACCCAGTTTCTTCAAATTTTTAACCACTCTTCGAATGATTGACACATTAGGTGCTGAAAATTTGGCGAAGTTTGCGAGCGGTTTCAGCGTAACTTTCCCCATTTTTGTAATGAGTTTTCACAATTCGCTCCATTTTTAATAATCGGAATAAACAAAGGTGACAGCTGGTAAATTTCAAAGTTGCCACTTGCATGAGAAAAGAAAAAATATTACAAATATAAAAAGTGCACTCTTACTGAGACACCTTTTATTTCAAATACAAGGTGAAATTTTAACAACTATCCAAATTTTTATAAAATGATCTTTAGTAAAGAACCGATGGCCATTTTGTTTACTTTTAGTATCGTTCAATAGAAAAATATTGAGATATGACTACAAAAAACAAATAACTCTCGTCACCATTCACGGCCGCAGCACGCTCCGCTCGTTTCGGCTTCAAGACTTCAAGATTTCGGGCGCGTCCATCACTGGGCACGTCATAAAAAAAGGCAACCAAACGTTATAAAACAACACTATAGATATAATAATTTATTATGAAAATGTAACTTACATTATTTATTTACGTTATGAGGTTTATTAGTGGTACCTAACATCTAGAATTTTTTTGATGGTTATTAAAATTTCATCTGTATAGGCGCGCGTCGTAAAGTATTAATCGTCCGCCTACTGACGCTGTCCTTTCTAGACTGGCGGAGGTTTGATTTTCGAGACAGATTTATATTTGTGTACTTTTATCGTGAATTTCATTGCCGCCAAATTCGCAGAATCGCGTTAGGCTATATAGACTATAGCCGAGCGACGTACGGACCGGCGAGTCCTACAATTGAATTAGGTTGAATTGAATTAGGTAGGTACGTCCCCTAGCCGCGCTCAGATAGATGCAATATGATTAACCACCGAAAGCCTTTCATTAGTTGCACGTAACTAGTTGTGATGGATAATATATAAAGACCAAAATGTAGGCAACCAATCGCGTAGGCCATACACGCGTTTCGCCCGTCTGTCTTCCTCATCCTATGGCTCAAATGTGCTAACTTTGTTTCTCTATAAACAACCAGCATTACTTCTCTATTGAAATGATTCAGAGCTCGGCGCGATTAACAGTTTATGACAAACCCGTAATTTTGAAATGTATGGAATATTTTCTGATTAATATTCCCCTGCATTAAAGTATGACGATCGGCATAGATAAGCGAAGAAACACCTAGGATTTTATTAGTTACCGTGGAAGCGTATTACTTGAGACAGTTTTAAAGTTTAAGAATAAAAATCTCCACATAAACACATATAATTTAGGTAAAACTTTGACAATAAACAGGTCTTGATATTCTTTAAGGATATATTTGAACGTAACTATTGTTAATAAAAGTTTGTCATGAAATTTTTTTCAAAATATTTTTGTCTCATGTTACCAATATACAGTGGTATACTTGAGAAATGGTTCAAAACACGTACTATACCAAGTTAGCCATTACTGGTTCTACTTGAGACAAAATCAAATTAAATACCTATACTTTTAATTAAATTAAAAAAAAATTCATATTCAAGGTAATTTTCGTAATAAAATTAAATAATAAGAAACCCTTAAATAAAAGTCTGTAGGGCGAATAAGTAACTTTTATTGGCATAATCAAAGGTTGTCACAGTAGGGATCACAAGCATTTGTAATCTGATAGTGAATTATAAAGATAAAAACGAATAATTTTTCGTTAACAAAAAAAAATATCTGAAATTGTCGTAAAAACGTAACTAATATATTCATATAAATTTCAAGTTTTATTGTAATTAAAAACAGCATATCAAAGTGATTACAAATCCAAAACTCTATTTAAAAAAAAAAAAATAATAAAGTTTATCAATACGGGGTAAAATTGAGACGATTCTCATGTTATCATTCAGTCTCGAGTATGCTACACATTTTTACCTAATTTCACAGTATCAGTACAGTCTTTTAAGTCGGTCCGTTAGAATTTAAAGCGTTTATTCAAACACTTATATCAAATTGGGTTATTAGTTATTACAAATTAAATTTAAGTATAAAAAAAGAGTTAGAACATGTAACGGCCCCTTCTTTCCTGTATGGGTCGAACACATTTTATTACGTTATGTCTCTTAAGGACCTACACCAGGAAAAACATATACGTTTTTGCTTTTAATATTATTTCTTATTATTATCTTTCATAATATGAATCAAAAATGAGACAGCGATTGTAAGATGAGACATCATAAAACTTGAGACACTGATTGTAACTTGAGACACATGTCTCTAGTTACCAACAAAATACAATTATTTACAAAAAACAAAAATAATAACATCACGAAAGCACTAATATTTATGAAAAACACTTTAAACTAATCTTGATTAACTTGAAGATACGTTAATTGCAGATAGGGAAAAAAATGTTCGTAAATTTTGAATTCCCGATCTAAGTTTCAACCACCTTTTATTGTTATCTATTTAGTAAAGTCAATGCGGGTAACTTAAGCTTTCAATATAACATTGACCCACTCTTCACTATTGCATTATTGTATTTTATTTTACGATTCATTTAAAAATAAACAAAATGTTTTTTAAGTTATTTTGTACCTTAGTATATCCTTAACGCATCCATAACTCAGTGACATTGATACTGGCAATAGATTTAAAATCACAGACTATTTTGTCCGCAGCGTGATTGTGTCGTCGAAAAGATTAAGCAACAAAGTTATTTTTTACGCAGTGTCTGGATAATTTTAACAGGTATATGGCGCTTAAATTGTATTCGTTGTTTATTAGTGTTGACACATATGCAAGTATAATTTAAAATATCTACAAAGTTACAGCGAAATCGTATGATTTGTTCAAAACCGTTTTGCCGCCGGTGAAATACGGCTAACATTGGCCCGGGCGAAAATTACCAGTATCGTTTATGAATTGCTGCCAATTGCTGAAGACAAACTAGAAGAGGAAAGATTGCCGGTTGCTTACCAAAGCACTTGCGAGGGAAGCTTGTTTCCTGGGCAAGTCAGATGTATTCAAGCTCCAAACTACGAAATATTACATAAGCAAAAGGCATTGGTATGGCCAAAACAGGTTCATGTGTAGAAATGTACAAAGAAGAACATCATGAAAGTGCGTGAAAAGAACGCTATAGATATGAACCAAAGCTACTCTGATAAAAGACGACTTTCTGTCTATGGAGTGGGGCGATTAAAGAGCTTATATATTGCTATCATATGATCTGGATCTTAGAACAGTGTATTAAATTTGCATGTTATAATATTTTGTAAGACTAATTTTTAATTGTATTTTGTGTCAAGGATTGTAATATTACAAGTGAAATTTAAAAAATCTTGATTGAGAACAAATGTAGTACCTGTGTCATGGCAACATTTTTATTATGGCTATAATTTCCACAAAAAAAAATTTTGACGGTTATAGGTTGTCTATGGGCACTGAGCACGTTTATAAGCATAAACAAGAGGCCAAAGTTATAATGAGAAGCTCAGAATTCAAAATAATACGTAATAATTGAACATGGGTAAAGGTGGGCCAATTATACCTCAAGTCTCCATATAACTTTGGCCCACAAGTTTTAATCGTTTTTTTTAAATTTTTTATAAGGGTGATGCTATTTACGAATGATGCAATACAATCTAGGCGTTTAGATGCCACCAAAAACATAGGCAACGTTTATTACAAGTTTTAACTCTCTCTTTTCCTTAACGATATTCAACAAAAGTGGGGCAAAGTTACCCACATTGACTGTACCATAACATTTAGTCATAATTATAAGAAAATGCTTACGTTTATCAAATTTCTCCAGTTAAAATCTAGAACACAGCTCTAACCACTAACACATGGGACACAAACTACTACAGTGGTGCCATTGCAAATTTTAGGAAAAATATTTTTACAAACGGTTGATTATGTCTCATGTTAACATACTGTATCAAGTAATACGCTTCCACGGTATCCGTTAACGGATGTTGGGATTGCTATTTCCCTGAATTTTCCAAATCCGTTCTCGTTTTGGAAACATCTGGGCGTAGTTGAAAGTTTATTCGAATTTCCAAACGTTTTTGTGTGATTCCATAAATGTTGCATATTTTGGCGTTCGACATCTCTGCCAAATTTTTCCCTTCCTCTATATAGGTATAATTTCAGGAAAATACGTTTTTAAGTGTGCAATTGTGCCAAAATGTTTTTCTTGTGTCGTGGCCGTATATATATATATATATATCTATATATAAAATAATAATGCTAAAACTCAAACATCATCTACTTGTTTTTTGTATTGGAATTTGAATTGATAATTACTTGCCGAGTGACCATGAAGTAGCCATTCAATATTGTATTCGGTTTGATTAACTTTATACGATAAAACATTTTAATAAAGTACCTACCTTCCTACCTACCTAAAAATAATCATTTTCATGAGGCCACACAAACGAGTTGGAATAACGCGTTATTTAAGATATTTTGAAAATACTAGTCGCATTGCAATTTATTAACAAACAATATTAATTTTTTACAATAAAATAGTTCCTGTTCTGGCTTAGGTACTAACTTTTCATAAGTTTTACTTTAAGTTTAATTATAATTATGTAAAGTATTTTATAAACATAATTATATTTAAAAAAAAAACCATGTGAATTGTGTTGCAACTTATGATCAGTTAAGAAGTTGTCAAAGATATTTATGTAGGTAAGTATATCAAAAAAGATATAACTGTCTATCTCCAAAGTGTAAAAGCGCATAACTATGTATACCTATCTAATTATTGCTGTATAAAAATGTAGGTAGGTATTATATTTTAAGTTTGAACGATATCGCTAATTTCCATACAATATTTATTTGACCAGAAGCAAGAAACTATATTATACACGCTATTATATTTATTTCACCATCTTAATGAGGGAAGTGGGTCATAAAATTATCGATACATTTAAATAAACATGTTCTTTTCAACACAAAACGGCTCTAATTTTGGTTTTTAAAGAGTACAATTGTCGATAAAATTATGAATGTTTAAGTAAATTTTTTTTTAATTGAAACTGTTTCATGTTATAAAGAACATATTTTATAAAAACGATATTTTCATGCCACGCTTTACTATTTGAGATCGTAAAAAAAATATCAAATAAATTTTGTATGGAAACAGAGGTATTGTTTACCCTTAACGCATAATGCATAAGAAATTTTAATAAAATATTGGATCTACTCGAGAACTACAGTAATACGCACGGATCTTTGCCAATGTGAAGTTATTTACAGGAAGGGTCGCAGTAGCACAAAATGTAGAAGAAGGAGAGGTCGGATATCTCATCGCTACTAGCCCTCGTTGCCCATGCGGCGGTACCTGCGCATTGGCAGCACGGCAAAGATCCGTGCGTAATACTGTACGTTCGACGACTTCAGTAAAGATATTCATTTATATTCTTTTTCATTAGTGACATCTCGTATGTTACATACGTAAGAGGAAATCGCAATAACTTGTAAGTGACCACACATGATAGACTTTTGACTAAATCGTTCGCAGGACTTTACATAGATGTATAAAAAATGGATAACGAAAAAAATATAATATTAAAATTGAACACGCGTATAACAACTCTGTTGAGTTTGAGAAATTTTATTTTTTTACAAATGGTGCTACCGATTTATGTTTTAGTCTGATAACTTGAGCTGTTAAACTGCTATCGAATTTTGCACATTCGGTAATAGGTACTGTTCGATTCGGAAAATTGTCACCTGAGAATGCCTAAGATATGTAGCTGATTGTTGGTTTTCACGCACTGAGAGTCAGATGCGAACGGTGAAAAGCATAGTCGACGGCATCGGCAGGCATCGGTTTGTTAGATGTGACCATAAACTAAAAACGGTCGCGTCATTCTACACAAAATGCGCTTGATTTAAAATAGAGTTCGTATGGATTATGTTCAGGCTGAGTTCAAACTTGGTTAATTTTATTATTGCCGAGCCTACGACAACTCACACTAACTGTTTCTTAATGCTATCGTATATAGGCTTTTTACTTCCTGTCTTGCATTTTTCTGCTTTATTTCCTTGTTCTGTTTACGTAAATGTATCTACCTGGTGTTCGGCTAAACGTAGTTCAAACGTATAGAGCGTGTAGATTTTACCCAAATAAAAATTTAAAAAAGATAAGTAATAAAAAACTTGAAACTTTAAACATGTTTTTCTCGGTAACCGTTAGTTTGCGCCAGCTGCTCACTTGAAACTTTAAGTTTGGTTCGGTAAGCTCTACATGCTCTATAAGTTAGGCCTACGTTCAGCCGAACATCGGTATAACAATTAAATTCCTATTAGACATGTGAACTGGGATATCATCGAAAATACTTATAATGATGACCGGTTGGTCGAGTGGTTAGAGGCCCTAACTGCAGAGCCAAGGGTCGCTGGTTCGATTCCCGCCCGGGACAAATATTTGTGTGCGTGAACATGTCTATTTGTTCCATGTCTGCGCGTAAAAAAATATCTATATGTAAATGTTATAGAGATTATTTAAGTATTTATACCAGTTGTCTGGTATCCATAATACAAGCTTTGCTTATTTAGGAACTAGATGGCGCTTTTTGGGATGTCCGAGGTATTAATATTATTATTATTTAAACTTAATAACTATTCATTTTTGTTGCCGTGTCCTAGTATTAACAGCGCGTGATAAGAATAGGCTAAATCTTTTTAGAAAAGCTATTTCCAGTGCTACCAATTTTATGTTTCAAATTATCACCAAACAATTAAAAAATATTAGGTCTTACGACTTACCAACGAATCCTTAGACATTTAATAATCAGGTGACTCTAGGACTATGAGATTGCGATGAGGGAATGAGTGTCGGAAAACTTGAAGGAAACAGTTATTTAAACACAACATGTATGTTCAATTTTTTTAACAACATACTTAAATCATTAATTAATTTAGTTTTTTTTCAAAGATATATATATGTGTATGAAATTATAAACTTTCTGTGGTAAACACCTTAAATAAGCAAAAAAAAAACTATGTTGTAATCCTTTGTTAATTCTGGTAATTTGTTTATGTCATGCGGTGCTCAGTTCTAAAAGGATTTAGCCGATTCTCATCACGCGCGAATTATATAGTACTTAGGTATCGAGACCACAAAGAATTGAGTAGGTTAGAGGTGTTATGTGAAGATACCTATTAGTTCGGAGACACGCGTCCTAAAAATACACAACGAAAATCGGTAAAAAAATTACGCACGCGTTAGTAGTTTTCGTGTCGTGATAGCCGCTGACTTAAGTCCATAATTACCACTAACTCTGTGCGTCGGAGAGCACGTGAAGCCGTCGGTCCCGGTTGCCATCAATAGGTGGCAGTTGTTAAAATCCACCAATCCGCACTGAATTAAGCTCCGAGTCCCCTCATCCCGAGGGGAGGCCTAAGCTCTTGCAGTGAGGCATTAATGGACTGATGGTATGGTACGATAAACAGTTTTGTCTCAGTGTAGAGAGCAGTTAAGTCGTTTATCCTTTTTCTTTACATGCGTTTTGATGCCTCATTGTAAAGTTTAGGTTATAACATCTGACTTAAGTTTGGGTCATACTTCATTCTTGAAGGGGACAACATGTAACTTCACATACCAACTCTAACCTACTCTAAAGCTCTGTGGTCAAAACCACAGATATCGAAACACAATCGAGGAGCAAATGAGCAAACATAATTAGGACGTCTAAAATTGACAGTTTTTTTTTGTGTCATGCCGTATGTTCTTTACCTACAATCATAGCTTAACAGGTACAATTTTCCAAGTGGGTACTAGTTTCGCTGACATGAGAATTTGTAAGAAAAATCCGTTTTAAAGGTGACACGAGTGCGTGTATATTAATTCTACGATAAAAATAGGTAGGTACCTACATAAAATACAGTACACGGGCGTAAGCGCGAATCACCCATATCACGTTAGGGAAATAATTTTATAGTGTAGATATAGTTCGTCTCAAACTTTATGGCCGATCGGAATACAACGCTATAAGCGTGCTTGCGCAGGTACAGTCATATACTCCTCACTCCACTGCGTCCCGTTACACCTAAAACTGATTGCTGCGACGCGACTTGTGCCTATGTTCACATCTGCCCTAAAGTTTGATTGGAACTGTACTTCGCGATCTAAAAATTGTGTTTAAACTTAAAAATAATAGAATAGTCTAGCTTTTATAATGAGCAAACGATAAATTATTATAACAAAAAAAAAACTTTAAAACTTTTTAATTACCTGGTGTAGTTAGATATTCTTTGCGATTTTCGTCGTATGAATGTGTGCTACATTGTCTGGGGGAAATATGGAGGATGCATTATTGAATTTGACTAAATACATGTTTTTGGTATGTTACAATTTGTTTACTTTCATATTATTGTAAATAAAAATAAAGCTTTGGACTTACGCATCGCTTTCATTTGTTGATTACCCTAAAAACGTTCTTATTCGTAGAATTATTTTTAGGTGACATTAGTACCTACCTACCTACCTATTATTTTTACAAACTACGAAAAAGAACGTTACTTCTCTTATCTTAGTGTCGAAACTAGGTATAACAAATTAATAATAGGTCACCTGAAGGTGGGTGATTTAATTTAAACAGAGAAATAATTAAAAACTATTATTTTGTAAAATGAATTAATTATAATAATTTTATTGTTATAAGTTGACGACCGCTTAGCCTAGTGGGCAGCGAACCCTGTCTGCGAAGCTGGAGGTCCCGGGTTCGAATCCCAGGTCGGGTCAGTATTTATATGATGAATATCGATACTGGTACCGGGTCATGGTTGTTATATGTATGTGGTGTCTTCGCTTGGAACCCAAAATACAAGCTAATGCTTAGTTTGGGGCCTAGACGTTGTTGTGATGTATACCTACGTCACGTCATTAACGTCATAGAAGGCTCTTATTTACACCAGCTGTAATTACTGAGGAGCTCCTGAGTGGATTTCCATCGGTAGACATTTGGAGCCACCGCGGTGATGGCGGAGGTAAGGGAGAGGGAAGTTTGCTTCTACCGCGCTTCACTTTCAGGCCTTTTCCTTCAAGACTATATGTAGGTCTTAGGACAAGTGAGATGTCATTTTGTCACATTACTCCTGTAATTGTGTTCGTACCTTCTCTTTATTTACTACGAAGTTTGTTACGTAACTATGAAATAAAGATATTTGCTTTCATTTGATTTGAAGTGACTTTTCAAAATACAAGTGGCACTCGTATTATAGTAAAACAAATTGTATTAAGAAAAGTTAATCAACTTGCGTCCGTTCAAGCAAAGTAAGATTTCATGTTTTTTGTTACGGATATGATCGAAATATATAATTATATTTAATCAATGAAGTTTTTTTAACCGCTTTATATCAATATTTCAATGAAATTACTAAAACTGTAAACTTAACAGTAGCTAATACATTTGCCTCTAAAAAATATTAGGTCTTAACCTATGAAGTTGCCGTTCTGCAGTACTGGCCATTAAAAACAAAAATAAAATTTTTTTTTGATTGGCTATGAATTCTAAATTCAAATTAATTTTGTTTTAAAAACATGACATTCTTTTTACAAAGTCAGTCTTTTGTTTATTGATTAGCGCTGTGTTTTCATTACATTTGAACATTTTTCATCATAATGGACACTTTAAAAATTCGTGTAATTATGGAATATGAGTTCCGTCGTGACACTAATGCGGCACAAATGGCAGGTAACATCAACAATGTTTACGGAGAGAACTTAATAAACGAACGCACAACTCGTTATTGGTTTGCCCGCTTCCGTTCTAGAAATTATGACTTGAATAATGAACCTCGTGGTTTTCCGGACACTTTGGTCAACAATGATGAATTGAATGCGATTGTGGAAGCTGATGATACTCAAACTACAGCTGAACTAGCAACAGCTTTTGATGTTAGCATCAAAACAATATTGGACCATTTGCGACAAATTGGCAACGTAAAAAAGCTTGATAGATGGGTACCCACGAACTTAACGATCGCCATCGCAACGTACGCGTCGAGACCTGCCTCGCGTTGCTCAACAGGCACAGAAATGAAGGAATTTTAAACCGGATTGTTACCTGTGATGAAAAATGGATTCTGTTCGACAATTGAAAGCGCTTAGCAAGTTGGTTAGATCCTGGTTCAGTACCAAAGCAATGTGTTAATCGAAAAATAAACCCTAAAAAGGTGATCACTATTTGGTGGTTTACTGCCGGTGTGATTCGTCACAACTTTTTACAAAATGGCGAAATTTAAAGACTTAGGATTTTTTATGAAATTTAGTGAGGCCCATATTATATCTTTCAAAGGTTTTGGCTCAATAGTTTCAAAGAATGGTGTATAACTATGCATTATGCATTTTAAAATATGCATTATAAGAATTAAAAAAAAAAAAAATTGTATTTCTCATAGCGAGTCCTTTTATTTGATGTCACATAATGCACTTGACAAAACTTTATTTTAAATTTAATAATTTGCTCTCACCCTTGAATCAATTTCCATTGAAAATTTAAAAATTTTCTTTGAGGTTTTCCTGTAATCATATTTTTCTAAGTTTTAGTGTCAGATTTTTATAAAAGTTTTTTTTATATCTTAAAGTCTTCATCTTATCTTAACGTTATCATAGGCTATTTAGTTTTCAACATGCAGATTTTGTGTATGTGTATAAAAGGAATAGTACAATGATGTAAGTTTTTAATAAATAAAGAGATTTCATGAAAAATGGTTTTATTTTCATTAATTATTTATTAAAGAATTATTTATGTACTCGGCAATGCTAGTGCCAGCTCGCGCCAAACTTCTTATTTGCTCTGTAGTCAAAACGAGTAGCATTGCAGCAGGAAAAATTGGTGTCAACGGAGCGTACCCCGTATCTGTGCAAAATCGCCTCCGCGTCAACTTCAGAGAGATTTTTGGAACGACCTGTACCATTGGTTCATTGTTGGACCTGCTGTATTTGTGACCCTTTGCTTCATATAATATATTACAACTTTAAACTGGATCATTATTATTACAAAAAACATAATTGTAATTGGAAATTTGTAAGCATTTTTATTATAATAAAATAAAATTAAATATACATACTTAACCACTGCACATATAACACGATTTTAACTTAGTCCAGTGAATAATTATCTAAAGTACAAAATGGAATGTGTTTTAATTAAACACAAGCGCGCGGTTAAGTTAAAAAAAGAAACCATTAATATACAAAATAACCATTTTTTAGAATGACTGGCTTCCTTTACTACAACAAAGTAGACATTTTTCGATTATAATAATCAACTAAGTGCAGTGAATGTTAATATGTACTTACTCATAACAAAATAATTAGAAATTAATCATTCACAAATTAATACAAACATATAGGTACATACAAACTTGAAGTAGAAGCATACGAGTGTGGCTTCAATGAATTCAAAATTTCATAAACAAGGCAAAATGGTACACTGGACAATATGACCCCAAACTGAATAAAATAAAGATACCAAAAAATCTGTGAGTGTATAAACAACATCGACCTCGTGCTACGTTTGATTGCAGCAGGCCTATGATGTTAAGCAAGAAATTCGTGTGGACTGTGTCGTGTACACGGCGGTAGGTATTTTACGTGACGTCAATACGGGTAGTGAGATTTTGTGATGATTGTATGCGTCCGTATTTTATTGTAGCATGATTGTCAACTTCTTTATTTAACTCTGGAAGGGCTAACTCAATCTTCGAGTTTTCGACTTACCTTATTAATACAATACCAACACAAATGTAGATAAATCAAGACTTTGGTTTTGGCCTACAGTGGAATTTTATTTTCTCTTGTAAAGTGTAATGTTTATTTACTCTGTTTTTGTATGACAGTAGAATGTCACCAATCCGATGAACTGTGCCATCATTGAAGCAGTTTTCAAGACACTAAATAATTCGAAATCAGATTTTCAACGCGGTTTCCACCGTGGCTTGATGACATATACTACCGTTCATTTACATTTAGCACACTCTTTATTCTCAATGTTTAATTTCCATGGATCCGAGAGTAAAATTGAGTAACACTTTACATTGTTTAAGCTAAAGTGTAACACATTATCACATGAAAAAATTAGGGAATTGTACATAGTTAAGTAAACATGTGAGACAAATCGCATACGGTTAGATATACGTACAGATGGACACAACGAAAAAGTTGCATCGGGTTTCTTGTGTGGTCGAACTTAATCGACACAAATTACAATTTACTTAAACATCAACAGCTTTATAATACATATATAGATATTTTACACCAGACATCAAACGAATAGACATGTTCATGCACACAAATATTTGTCCAGTCTAGGAATCTAAACCATGAAGATAACCGGTCAATGAAAATGACATTTTACTGCTTAAGTTGGTGTAGATTTAAGAACATTGACTCTTAAATCCGAAAGCAGTGGCATAATTTCACATGACAGTATCGAAGTGATATTACGCAATTTTGCGGGGTTGAAGACTGGCGCGTGGGGATTTCTCGGGGGTGAAGACCGGCGCGCGGGGACCACACGCACTGAAACTCAAATGAAATTCGACACGAGCTAGTGATTACATGGTAAACGCAGAAGAGGTCAATTCATTCTTTTATGGATAAAAACTACACATGATTTCATTAAGGGATTTATGCTTAGAGTATGCATTCTGACTGTTTAAACTGTGATGTAGGAGCAACTTAAAAGTTTTTTTTAGTCATCTTATTGTATTAATTTTTGTGTTCATGGGCGAGATTTTTACGACTAATCTGTTAACAAACCTGTACGAAAAATACAAACTTTTAGACTGGTAGGCTTCCAGATACAAAACAATTTTACACTTTCAGTTCCTCTGAAAACTAAACAAACTGATACAATGCATGTCTATTTGTTTCGTGTGTGGGTGTATAAAAAAGAGAAAAAAAAATATCTATATATGTAAATGTGATTTGCATAGTTTGGAACTAGATGGCGCTGTGTGGGATTTTTGAGGTATTATTAATGATACTAAGTGTAATTTTGAATCTACTATAAGTAAACGAGGATGTTATATTACTTGCGACCGCCCGCAGCTTCGCTTGCGTAGACTACACATTCCTGTTTTAGGTAGTATTAACATTCGAAACGATTTATACGTACTTTTTGCTGAAACTAATATTGGGTACACCCATTTAAACTTTCAATCTTCATTCTCCCCACTCCTTTAAAAAAACCGATACTCCCATACTTTTCACTTCCCGTTTCCCATCCTTAAAATGTGGAAATCCAAAAACCCTGAAACACGTCATTATTTATTTATGTTAAAATTTTTATGTTTCTAGCTTTAAAGAACAAAGACTCATACAAAGCCCCTCCATCCCTCCCTCCTTAAATTTGAAATTTCCAAATATTCCTTTCTTAAAAAATTAATACTCACGTTATAAAATAAACCACTATTCCAAATTTCGACTTCCTAGACTTAGTAGTTTCGGCATTATCTACGCTGATAAATCAGTGAGGACAAACGACAGACAGCCACAAAAAGTAGCTGATGTCACTCTTGACAACCTTCTTTCACGTCCGCAAAGTTTCATTAAAATCTGTTCAGCTGTTTTGGAGATGGAGACCAAGGTCTTTAATCAATGCGTCCTGCCTACAATGACATACGGTGCCGAAACATGGACTCTCACCGCAGGACTGGTCCACAAATTTAAAGTCGCTCAGCGCGCTATGGAGCGGGCTATGCTCGGCATTTCCTGGATGGACAAAATCAGGAATACTGAGGACAAACGACAGACAGCCACAAAAAGTAGCTGATGTCACTCTTGACAACCTTCTTTCACGTCTGCAAAGTTTCATTAAAATCTGTTCAGCCGTTTTGGAGATTAGCTCGAATAGACACATAAACGTACAAACAGACAGACGGACAAAAAGTAGCGTATGTCACTTTTGACCACCTCCTTTTCATACCCGTAAAATTTCATTAAATTCGGTTTAGCCATTTTGGAGATTAGCTCGAATAGACAGATGTACGTACATACAGACATACAAAAAGTAGTGTATGTCACTTTTGACCATTTTCTTTCTATATCTGTGAAGTTTCATCAAAATCAGTTGAGCCGTTTTTGAGCTTTGCTCGAATAGACAAACAGACAGTATTATTTTTTACATATAGCCTTCTTCAATAAATGGACTATCCAACACAAAAAGAATTTTTCAATTCGAACCAGTGGTTCCTGAGATTTGCGCGTTCAAACAAACAAACAAACAAACTCTTCAGCTTTATAATATTAGTATAGATATGACGACCGCTTAGCCCAGTGGGTAGCGACCCTGCCTACGAAGGCGGTCCGACGAAGCTGGGGGTTCCGGGTTCGAATCCCAGGTCGGGTCAGTATTTGTATGATGAATATTGATACTGGTACCGGGTCTTGGTTGTTATATGTATGGGGTGTCTTCACTTGGTACCCAAAACACAAGCTAATGCTTAGTTTGAGGCTTAGGCTTAGTTAGACGTTGTTGTCATATATACGTTATTATTATCTTTTAAGGTTATCAATTAAAAAAACGCGAATTGTGTATTCTAAGAAACCGTACCTTTGCAATTCTTTCACATATCATGTTGTTATCTCAACTTAGTAATTTTTTCGTAACGTACGTGAATGGGATTGTTATAAAGACACTTAGCGTGGTGGTAGTGAAATGAGGTATCTGAATTTCAAATAAAGGTTTTTTTGACCATGAACTATGGGTTGAGGCCATAAGATGACACATGGAAAATGGAGGAAATTACATATTTGAACATCAACATCAAAAGGCATCAGATAATTATGGCCTTAATTATTCTGCGAACCTGGTTACATCATCAATTTGTAGATTTGTTTAGTAGAAAATTACCCCACGCCAAAGCAGTGAAACACTTGAGTAGACAGTTAGGATACAATTCACGCTGTATTAAAGAGCTTCTGCTTCAAATCTGTACAGACCTTAACAATATCAATCATGCATAATCTAAAACATCAATTCATTTTGAACAACACACTGAAAGTTTTATATTCATGTTGGTGGCGACCTCCCGTTGACGACGGCGGGACAATCCTTCCACGATTTACCTTTTTTCACGGTGGTCACTTTCTTCGTGATCACTTTTTTCACGATAACCTCTTCATCGGATACCAACCTCTTTTTAACTTTCTTTCCCTTGATCGTGAAAGAATCTTCAAAAATGTCTCCACTGGAATTTGCAGATTCACTCTCTCTAAGAGATTTCTTTTCCCCTATAATCTCAGAGATTGGACTATCGAAAGATACTGATCTCGAATTCTGTATTAATTTGTCTACCGAAGTTTGCGTTGCCATGTTGTTGTGATTTTTCTTAGCCGGTGGGGTACATTTAGGTATCAATTTAACTTTTTTCACTTTCGTAACAATCACAGGTTCTGTAGATTTACGTTTCACTGTCTTAACATTTCTGGTTGTCTTCCGTTTCTTCAATTCCGTCGGTTCCTCATTTTCGCAATCGTCAAAATTTTCGTCGTTTGTATTGATTGATTTTAATTTTCTGCCCATTTTTGTCCCTTTTTTTGGTTTAGCATCTTCTTCTGTGGTACTATCATTTATGACTTTTTTCTTGGTGAGTCGTTTACGTTTAGGCTTTTCATTTTCTTCTGCACTAACATCAATATCATCTGTACTATTTTCATAACGCAACTTGGCTGCTTTTCCTCTTTTAATGGGTGATTTGGCAGGTGAAAACTCTAAAGTACTATTTCTAGTTTTACCTTGAGTCTTCAAATATGATTCAAAAAATTGTCTACATTTTGCATAATCTGGAGTATCTTTAGGCTTCATTGAATTGATGTATTCAAAAAATTTTACAAGTGCATCTGAAACAATAATAACAATAATATTTAGGACATCTCAAACAGCATCATTTGGTCCCAAAAGTAAGCAAGTGTTATGCTTGTATTATGGGGTACTAGACAACTGATATACACACTTAAATATTCTTTTTTTTTAATATAATATATACATATATTGATACTTTTGCACCCAGACATGGAACAAGTAGGCATGTTCATGCACACAAATATTTGTTCTGGGCGGGAATCGAACCCGCGACCTTTGGCTCTAACCACTCGACCAACCGGTCAGTCAAATATTATTCAAAATATCTTAAGGATGCATTTTCAGTTGTTTTAATAAGCTATTTGACTATTATTTTGAATTGTCCTAAAATGTTCCTGTCATAGCACTAGGTCACAGAAATTTTCAATTTATTTATGACATAGCTTTTAATGAAATAAAGTTTAAAAGTTCAATTATTTAAATTGATCCCATGTCAGTGTACTTAGAAATTCAAGTAATGTTATTGTCAGGTACTCATATAGCGGTCAATGTTATATTTGTGTGGTACAATCCATTATTTTCCTCACTCACCTGGCACATTATTGTATTTACTCATAGATCCACGAACGCTTCTCAGGAAGTTCTCCTTCATAGTTTGCACAGTCTTTGGCTGTTTAAGACACTTTTCCCAAGGAAGTTCACCAATTAACCATTGTAATAGATTGTATCCTAGAATTTCTAGGTCACCGCGAACTGTTGGCACTAAACAAATAAAATTTATTAAATTAATGTTGGTAGCAAATTTAACTTTTATTTTAATCGGGTAAACATCTGTTACAATACATAACACTATGTAACTTGCCTAAAAAACCTCATCAAGCATGTACCAAAATTAGCAAGTAGTAACTAAATATATTGTTTAGCAACTGAATTGGCATAACTTTACCCATCGAGTGAATCATGCCATTTTTGCATTCTATAAAAATATGTTATATTTATTAAAAAAAACTAATAAGTGAAAGAATTTTATTGATATATACAAAAATGCCCAAGATACTTTTTTAAACAAATCATGCTATGACATCACTCGGTTACATTACTATGGGCTAACGTGGAAAATTTCTATGTAGTGGCACCAAATGAAAGTGACCCGTTACAAGCGGGTCGTAAAAACACAAAACTTTGATTTGTTATCTATCCAGCAATAAACGGAATTTTCCCGAAATTAAAAAAGTATCGTCATCAGTTTTTTATACTCTAGCGTGTGAAATAGTGTATGATACATAATTTTGTTGAAGAGGACGCGCTCATTGCTTCACTTAGTATCTTTAACCACTAAATATTTCAAATTATACGGAAATACATAATCACCTCCTAAATGAGCATCTCTACTCGTATACTCTATGGTTCCATTGTGTGCACATCTGGGGTCAGGTTTAAATTCCTTATCGGAAATGCGAGTCGCCAGCCCAAAATCAACGAGGTAAGTCTGATTCTCCGTGCCCTTCTTCAGTCCTAACAATATATTGGCACCTTTGATATCAGCGTGAACGTAGCCTCGGCTGTGGATGTATTCAAGGACATCTAACTGAAACGGTTTAACTTAATTTACAATATATGTCTTCTTTCATAAAAAACATATCCAATAACTTTATCCAACACCTTCTTACTAAAACGTATGTGGTGGGTTAGGTACGACTTAAGTTTTGTACCTATATCATCAACTTGCAAATTATCATAAATCTAACATAGCTTACTTCAAGTACTTTATGATGGCCTGGTGGTCACCAGGCATTAATTAATACCTTTTCAAAATTTTTTCATGGGATTCATTTGTAGAAAGATCAAATAGATTATTAAAATTTTATTTTGGTACATAAAATTGACGTTTTTTTAATTAACATTGATTTTATTTGTTAGTTTGTTTTCATGAACAGAATAAACTCAAAAACTGTTTAATTCGAAAAAGTATTTATAGCAATAAAATTTTTGTAATTTATTAGTCCATAACCCAAGTAATCTAAGATCCAAATTATTTTGTAAGTTTGTTTGTGTTAACATAATAAATTAAAAAAACTACTCAACCACTTTTGATCAAACTTTTTGTAATTTATTAGTCGTACTCCAGGGTCTAATTTAAGATTCAGTTTATCATGCTTTGGTACCTGCTGGGGACTAGACAGAGAACGTTTTCCTTAATGGTTTTTCAGGACAGAGTGGGAACCGAGAATTTAATAGTTTAAATCCTGTAATTCATGCAGGCAAAGCAACGATCAGCAGCTAGTTATTTACGCTCTCTTGTTAATTTATCATTTCGATAGATAAGTAAAAACATAAGCAATTGAAACTTCTTGCAGAAACTTTAGCATAACTAACTTTAGCTTTGACGACCGCTTAGCCTAGTGGGTAGCGACTCTGCCTACAAAGCTGGAGGTCCGGGTTCAAATCCCAGGTCGGGTCAGTATTTATATGATGAATATTAATACTGGTACTGGGTCATGGTTCTTATATGTATGTGGTGTCTTCGCTTGGTACCCAAAACACAAGCTAAGGCTTAGTTTGGAGCCTAGATGTTGTTGTGATGTATACTTTATTATTATTATTATTATATAGATTAATAATATAAATTAGAAATATTTGAACTAGTCAATTGTCCTTTACTAAATATAATTTGAATGGATAATGGACACACTTCCTAATTATACCAAAACTTCACCCTACTCGTGATTATTTACAATTAATTTTAAATAAAGAGTTGAAAAGAATAGAGTACATCAAAATAAACAATTTTTTTCCACAAAATGACAATATTTCTTTCCACCTAATGTTCCATATAAAGGGCAGATTTTCTGCACATGTCACACAAATGTGACATTTGTCATAGTAATAAAAACACGTATTTTTCAATTGCTGTTTACAAATACAACAGAATACTAACCATTTGTAAGCCCACTTGAAAAACGGTACCCGGTGGGAAACGTCTACCACAATCTTCGAATATGTTCCACAAGTTCTTGCCATATCTTTCCAGTACTAAATACCTGAGTTTTTCACCTTTTGTTTCATATGTACCACTTCCATAATGCAGTGGCATACCTAGACTTGACAATTTTCTCGTTTTCATAAATTTTGTTACTGTAATTAGAATGGAATTAGTTATATTATAAAATTATTAGATATAGTGAAAGACTGTGGGTAAGGATAAAATTAACCTTAACAGCTTTATTTATAAATGTTTAATAACAGTGTTTGAACTAAGATGTGTATTTTTTTGTCTCTCTAAGAAATATGGAAATGGGCAGAAAACGACCAAAACCATTTTAGATATTATTTTAGCAATAAATTAGTCCTCTAAAACAAAAAAAAACTTTAATTAGTATATTTTTTTAAATCCATTCTAGTTGACTCGGTGCAATGCTTTTTGTATAAATATCAACAATCAGAAATATTTTTTCTTAAATTTATTTGAAGCTTATGTTTTACAGTAATTACCTATTATTTACTCTATATCAACTCGACTGAAAATTTCACACTAAGTGCCCATGATAATAATAGTTCCGTCTTCAATCTGCAGAGAGGCTTACATACAATTAGTACCCTAATAGAGGAAGCACAAGAAGATCTTAACATACTCATTAAGTAGCTTGAACAGAATCTTCTCACTATTAATGCTGCGTAATTATCTTTTGTGCAAAAAATTAAGTAATTTCTCAACATCCTCCGCTTACTATAAATAGAGAAATTATACAAAATTCAAAATGTGAAAAATACTCGAGTCTGATATTGTATGACAGGCTATCGTGGAAACAACATATTGAATATGTGCAATCAAAAATTATGAGTATTCCATTAACTGGAGCATTACAGAATACAGTTAAATGTGTTCCACTCAAAATTAGACAAACAATCTACAACACCCTTGTGAAACCACATTTGGAATATTTAGTACAAGTGTGAGGTTGTGCTGCTAAATCTAATATTACGTCTTAACCTATGAAGTTGCCGTTCTTCAGTACTGGCCATTTCAAGCAAAAAAATTTTGATTGGTTGTGAATTCTAAATTCAAATTAATTTTGTTTTAAAAACATAAAATTCTTTTTACAAAGTCAGTCTTTTGTTTATCGGTTATCGTTGTGTTTTCATTACATTTGAACATTTTTCGTCATAATGGACATTTTAAAATTCGTGTAATTATGGAATATGAGTTTCGTTGTGGCACTAATGCGGCACAACCGGCACGTTACATCAACAACGTTTACGGAGAGAACTAAATAAACGAACGCACAACCCGTTATTGGTTTGCCTGCTTCTGTTCTAGATATTATGACTTGAATAATGAACCTCGTAGTCTTCCGGACACTTTGGTCAACAATGATGAATTGAATGCGATTGTGGAAGCTGATGATACTCAAACTACAGCTGAACTAGCAGCAGCTTTTGATGTTAGCATCAAAACAATATTGGACCATTTGCGACAAATTGGCAACGTAAAAAAGCTTGATAGATGGGTACCCACGAACTTAACGATCGCCATCGCAACGTACGCGTCGAGACCTGCCTTGCGTTGCTCAACAGACACAGAAATTAAGGAATTTTGAACCGGATTGTTACCCGTGATGAAAAATGGATTCTGTTTGACAATCGAAAGCGCTCAGCAAGTTGGTTAGATCCTAGTTCAGCACCAAAACAATGTGTTGAACGAAAAAGAACCACTAAAAAAGTGATGGTCACTGTTTGATGGTCTAGTGCCAGTGTGATTCATCACAGCTTTTTACAAAATGGTATGAGCATTACTGAAGATGTGTACTGTGAAGAACTGAATACAACAATGGAGAAACTCGCATGTCTTTGACCAGCTTTGGTCAATCGGTCGTCCCCACTGCTCCTTCACAACAACGCCCGATCCCATACTGCATAACAAACAGTCTCCAAGCTGCTAGAGTTGGGGTTGGAAGTCCTCCATCATCTGCCATACTGACCAGACTTTGCACCTACCATTATTTTTTTCAAAATTTCAACAACTTTTTAACAGGAAAAAAATTTCATTCCTGACAGTACAAAATGCCTTTCAAGAGTTTGTTGCTGCCCGTCCAGTTGATTTTTACAAGAATTGCACAAGTGATTACTTTGACTAACAGCAGTGAAGATGTTTGAAAAAAAAAACTTATTTCATACAAAATGGCAACTTCATAGGTTAAGACCTAATACATCTTCAATACAAAGAACCCAAAACAATATTATAAAAAATTTGTACCAATTTGACTAGCTAGCACCAACACTTGAAATATATGATAAAACCAAACAATTAAATTTAAGTCAACTGTATATCTATCACACCCGTGTATTACTTAGAAAGATCCTCAATAAAAACTTTCACACTGAAATTGAAATCACAAAAAAGAAACATAAGTACACAACAAGAAGCAAAAATAATTTCGAACTAATTACACCTAGAACATTATACTTACAGGGAAAATATATAATATTTGATTGTCATTTGTACAACGACTTAGGTACCTGAAGATGTTAAAGATCTTTGAGTCTTATATATTTGAAATATATTTGAAAGCTTACATTTTCAGCAAATCTTGTAAAAAGTTTGTTGTTGCTGTCACTTTTTAATAGTTAGAATTGTATAAGTAAAATAATTACCTATGTACTTGTATTTTACTCTCAGTGAATTATAAAATGAATTCTTTGAGAAACAAAATTTCTTTAAATTAATATTACTAAAATTTAAACTTACTTTCTTCTTTGTTAGCATTTCTCATATAAAAGTTTTTTTCGACAAATAGAGGCCCATTTTCGTGTGGTTCCTGTAATTCAATCATTCCATTAGATTTTCTAAATTACGTCGCGTCGTTTTAACAACACCTATTGCACTTATGTACCAACTCATATACTATTGAAATTTTATTATAAAAATCAAGTTCATACCACTATAAATTAAATTTGTTAATGTTCAAATTAAAAATAAATGGTGAAAGAGTACTGTGACCTTCAATTTATAATAGATTATTAATATACTCACGATTTTAATAACATAAGGATAAGTTGTTCCTTTCTTAGGTGAACTGTCGTGAACACAAACTGAGTATATTTCGCCAAAGCCACCGACGCCTATAGAAGGTCCAATACGCCATTTCTTCTTTAAAATTGTATCAGAAATAACTTCTCCCAATGGGATAGCCACTGGCATTTTATACCCATTGGCTTTTTTTCTCGGTGCTGCAGGTTTAATAACTCTTCCAGCCATTTTTAAGGTTAATTTCAAAAAATGGAAACGATTTAAAGATTTTAGAATGACACTATGACATCAATAATTTTAATAGAAGATAAAAAGAAAGTGGATTATTTACAAGCAATGAATTAAATCTATGAATTGCATACTGATCGATACTGGATTGGTGACAACAATTTACAAATTAGTGAAATTGGTGTAAAATAAGTATTTCTGATTTCATATCCGTTATCAATCATCCGTCATTTGTTGTGAGCACAAACTATGTGAGGTGGTTGTGAGCTTCCTAGGCACAGGCTTCATGTTTAGAGCTTGTGAGTGATTGAGATTCAATTGAGATTGAGTTGAGTGTCGCCATTATTGTTCTGTGGTCGCTATGTCGCACATTATAATTTTTTTTGTGTTAAAAACCGTTATTTCAAAATAAAATATTAATGGGTTCAATGTCACAACCACGCCACGTCACAACCACAACCATGTCACAAAACACAAAGTGTATAATCTATGGTATAAGAAGAAGGTACATTCGCCGAGAGCGTCATCTACAAAAGTTTTGCGTGACACACCCATTTTGTGTGACCGGTAAAATTCGTACTGGAAAAGAAAATAGAGATTCAGAAATTGTATTTATTGCATTTCATGTGTAATTTACCAAAATGTTTGTTTAAATCTGCTAAACAAAATGTACACCTGCTGTTGCACACATGGAGTATATATCTTAATTTTGGCATCATTTTCAGGCCAACCTCATATTTAAAATAATATAAAGAATCATTTGAAAGTAAATATAATACCTACCTATAGGTAAAATATGTTAAAATGTTTGTTCACTTTTTGCTTAAACTCGTGATTTTGAGTTCGTGGGCTATGAGATCGTAGAGAGAAATAGGACATTTTTTTTTTAAGTTAGCATTTTACGTAGTCCGATGTTTTAATTTTTTGTTTGTGGTACGAAACCTGAAAAATGAGTAGGTAGTAACGTAAATCGTAATTAAACAGGTACATTAAAACGGTGTTTTTTTAGTAACTACCTGACCACCATAATATGATTGGTTAATGGTGAAATTGTGTCCTTTTTTTCTTGTAACTCGCCGTTAGTGCACTGCTCTCTTTTTAACCCCCGACGCAAAAAGAGGGGTGTTCTAAGTTTGACGTGTGTGTGTATCTGCCCGTGGCATCGTAGCTCCCAAACGGATGAACCGATTTGGATGCGGATTTTTTTATATGAAAGGTGAATTAGTCCGGAGTGTTCTTAGAGCTATGTTTGATGAAAATCAGTCCAAGCCAAGATGGCCGCCGCCACAATATGGCGGATATAATTTTTTTCATTACTTCAGCAATATGGGTATCAAATGAAAGGGATTGACTAGTAGAATCTATACTAATATTATAAAGCTGAAGAGTTTGTTTGTTTGTTTGAACGCGCAAATCTCAGGAACTACTGGTTCGAATTGAAAAATTCTTTTTGTGTTGGATAGTCCATTTATTGAGGAAGGCTATAGGCTATATGTATAAAATAATACTATCTGTCTGTCTGTCTATTCGAGCAAATCTCCAAAACGGCTATACTGATTTTGATGAAACTTCACAAATGTGGAAAGGAAGTAGTCAAAAGTGACATACACAACTTTTTGTATGTCTGTATGTACGTTCATCTGTCTATTCGAGTAAATCTCCAAAATGGCTAAACCGACCTAAATGAAATTTCACGAGTATGAAAAGGAGGTGGTTAAAAGTGACATACGCTACTTTTTGTCCGTCTGTCTGTCTGTAAGTCTATGTGTCTATTCAAGCTAATCTCCAAAACATCATCATCATCATCATCATCAGCCCGTGTCTCTCCACTGCAGGATATAGGCCTCTCCCAAGGCTTGCCACCACACACGGTCCTCCTCCTTCCGCATCCAATTACCCCCGGTATGGTGCTTCAGGTCATCAGTCCACCGTGCCGGAGGGCGTCCAACGCTGCGCTTCCCAATACGTGGCCTCCACTCGAGAACCCGTCTACCCCATCAGTTGTCGGTTCTACGGCAAATGTGACCGGCCCATTGCCACTTCAGCTTGCTATTCACTTCGGCTATGTCGACAACTTTAGTTCTTCGACGGATTTCAGTATTCCTGATTTTGTCCATCCAGGAAATGCCGAGCATAGCCTGCTCCATAGCGCGCTGAGCGACTTTAAATTTGTGGACCAGTCCTGCGGTGAGAGTCCATGTTTCGGCACCGTATGTCATTGAAGGCAGGACGCATTGATTAAAGACCTTGGTCTCCATCTCCAAAACAGCTGAACAGATTTTAATGAAACTTTGCGGACGTGAAAGAAGGTTGTCAAGAGTGACATCAGCTACTTTTTGTGGCTGTCTGTCGTTTGTCCTCACTGATTTATCAGCGTAGATAATGCCGAAACTACTAAGTCTAGGAAGTCGAAATTTGGAATAGTGGTTTATTTTATAACGTGAGTATTAATTTTTTAAGAAAGGAATATTTGGAAATTTCAAATTTAAGGAGGGAGGGATGGAGTTATTGTATGAGAGTCTTAGTTCTTTGAAGTTAGAAACATAAAAATTTTAACACAAATAAATAATGACGTTTTTCGGGGTTTTTGGATTTCCACATTTTAAGGATGGGAAACGGGAGGTGAAAAGTATGGGAGTATCGGTTTTCTTAAAGGAGTGGGGAGAATGAAGATTGAAAGTTTGAATGGGTGTACCTAATATTAGTGTCAGCAAAAAGTACGTATAAACCATTTCGAATGTTAATACTACCTAAAACAGGAATGTGTAGTCTACGCAAGCGAAGCTGCGGGCGGTCGCTATACTTTATATACTCTTTGACAAATTTCAAATCCAAGATGGCTGCCACCACAAAATGGCGAATTAGGTACATATTTTTTTCACTACTCCGTAAATATGGGTATCAAATGAAAGGAGTTGACTAGTAGAATAATGTAGGTACACTATGTTGAAAGGGATTGAGGAATAATACTAACGAAAGGGAAACTATAATCTTGAAATTATTTTTTTGTCTGATCATGTATGAAGTAGTTTAAAATTAAGTAATTTTAAAATTTAAAAAACCCTCAACACAAAAAAAACTAACCTTTAAAAAGTGTAAAATAATACAAGTTTTTTCTTTGTCAAAAGATTTTTGATCCTTGAAGACGTCTGGGTTGGGACCGCTAATTATTAGGTATTTTAAGTTTATTTAGCGGTCCCGGACACTTTTAATGACACAATGAACAAACATGTACCTACTAATTCACACTTTTTAAAGTTTACTTTTTTGTGTTGGGGGTTTTGTAAATTTTAAATTTTAATTAGGAAAGTTTTGGTAAGGGCAATGCATGAAAAGGGTATATCTATGATGTAATTATAAAAAGTCTTTATTAAAAATTTATTTATCAATAACACTAACAAATAAACAGTTTATACAAAATATACAAAGATCTCACTAGCCTTAATTAAACAAATTAAATATGTTAGTGTAAACAAAATGTTTAACTAAATCAGTTAATAAATTCTTATAATAAAAATAATATTTTACGAATAAAAACAATAATGTACTATTGAACAATGATTAAACAATTGAAATCCAACAATATTAGCTCCTAAAAATACTTTTAGCTGTCATATGATTAGAGAACTAATTTTACGATAGGTGGGATGGACACCATGGTGATGTTTGTTTCTCAGAAATGTTTCGTTGTGAAAAATCTGAAACCAAAATACACCTAATTTATATATCAGCGTAAAAAAATCACATTTACCTATTCATTAAACTTTTCAGAATTATAATAAAATTAACAAACATGAGCCCGCGCTTTCGCATGCGTAAATTGCATGTTTGAATTATATCGATTTTAGTACAAATCATTATAAAATTTGATGCATACTTATTAGGTCCAAAATTTATTTTTACTACAGTTAATAGTAGATTGTAAGCAATCGTGTATACAATGTACAAAATACACAGAACCCGCGGGGGTCGTACACAGGGCCGGCAATAGGGGGGGTGTAAGGGTAGTAGTACCACCAGGGCCCGGACTAAGAAACGGGGGCCAGTTAATTGATTTTTTTTTTCAAAGTAAGGTGAGGTGGGCCTCGCAATGTTTTACACCCGGGACCCGATCTGGCTCTCGCCGGGCCTGGTCGTACATAACAATCGTAAGAATAGGAACCTAAATAAACTTACTATTAATCTTCATCGTCATAAGTAGATATCGTGTAATAATCCCTGGCATCTTCGTATACCGTTCTAGCGGCTTCACCGTAACGTGGAGGTAAAACTCGCGGCGATCTAGAAGCAGCCCTCAGTTCGACAGGCACGTCATAGCACTTGCAAACGCAGCAAGACGGGAAACGGAACCAATCTGCGAATATCCCCCGGCACTCGTTCCTTGGATCGTAAGCTAATAAACGATGGAGACGGTATTGCTGTTCGCATCTGAAATACATAAAAAAAAACACATAAATTAAAACACTAAGTCGTTTGTTTGTATGTCTTTTAGCTTGTCGGCTTCTGGATGAAAAAGTCCAAACTAAATTCATAGAGGTTTAGGGATTCTTGTGCAGCATACACCATCGTGACAGTTAATTACTGTGTGTCGGATTGAAAAGTCGTGATGTCGTGATGGCCCAAACGCCGCGAACCTGTTTCAAATCTATAAGGCCATGTGGCCGTGGTTCGAATTCTGGCGTGCACCAATGAGTTTTTTCTGACTTAAGTAAGTACATAAACTACCACCGACTCCGTGCCTCGGAGAGTACGTTAAGCAGTCGGTCCTGGTTGTTGTCAATGGATGGCGGTCGTTACAATCCGCTAACCCGCATTGGGGCAGCATGGTGGATATGGGATCCAGGATCCAGATTCAGATCGTCATCTTGAGGGAAGGCCTAAGCCCCTGCAGTGGGGTATAAATAGGGGCTGATGGAATGGAATGGAATTGAAAAGTCATTAATTCATTATTTGGTACCTACATAGGCTTAATCAGGGCACTTATAGTCGTCAAAATATACCGAAGCGACGTTTCGAAAAATGAACTCTGTTTAAAAAGAAGCATCATAAGAAACTGACTAACTTATATTCTCCAAATTACAAATATTTATAAAAATCTACCATGGTAATATATTTGACATTTTTATATAAATTTGTTTTTATTTTATGTTAATTTAGTATTCAATTTTACTACTGCATCCTGATGTCTGTGTTTCCCATGTACAAAAGTACAAATTTTACTTAAAAATAAATATATATTTTTGTGTAAAAGGGTATATTTACCCGTAAAATAGAAAACTTGGCTCTTAGGACCTAAAAATTTTTGGCGAGTGTTGCGGGATTTGGTAATTTTATTACAGGAATATTTTTGATGGGGGATTTATTAAAATTGTATTCATTATTTTTTTTTATCATTTCACTGCGAAAAGTTTATGGTTTTAAACTTTTTTTCAAAGTTCTGTATTTGACCCTCATTATTGATTATTTGTTCAAAAATGAAAAGACTGCCCCAAAAATAAAGTTACACGTCACTTTTAATTTCGACTTTGTGATTTTCTATACAGCGGGGTTTGATAAATTCTGAAAAAAAAAAATAGGGAAATTCTGGAGTAGTTTAACCATCTAATATATGCAGCGAAATAAACTGAAATCGAATTAGTTGCTATACTTTACAACAGATAGAGCTATCACTAGAGCTGTCTACAACAAACCATAATTATTAAATTTTTAACCAGAGTTATAAGCTTTCAAAGACGTAACATCTATTATTTCGAAGGAACACGTATTTCTTGAAATAAAAAGATTCGAATGCAACTGTTGTAACATATAAAGATCACGCTACATATTGTGTTTTAAGATAATACTTCGACTGACCAATGGGCGAGTGGTTAGAACACTAACTGCGGAGGCGAAGGTCTCGATTTCGATTCCCGCCTGGGACAAATATTTGTGCGAATGAACATGTTTATTTCGTTCCGTGTCTGGATGTAAAATATTTATATATGTATTTATTATAAAGAATATTTAAGTATGTAGGTATATCAGTTGTTTAGTAACCCATAACACAAGCATAATACTTGCTGATCTACGTTGGGACTAGATAGCGCTGTGTGGGAAGTCCCATGTAATATAATTATTAATATATAACAACTCCAAAATGCCGTAGAACCGACAACCGATGGGGTAGACGAGTTCTCGAGTGAAGGCCACGTATTGGGAAGCGAAGCGTTGGACGGCCCCCGACCAGATGGACTGATGACTTAAAGCACCATACCGGGGGTAATTGGATGCGGAAGGCGGAGGACCGTGTGTGGTGGCGAGCCTTGGGGAGGCCTATATCCTGCAGTGGAGAGACACGGGCTGATGATGATGATGATGAACTCAAAAAGGTCGCTATCATGAAAATGTCAATTCTCCTTTTAATTGTCAAAAAGACTATTTTTTTCAATGACCTATGTTTCAGTTTGGCAAATTATAGAAATACCTAAACGGAATCACGCGGGAAACAGAAAATATTTGTATAGGGTAATGGGTATAAAATGTGTTGTTTATTCCATCGAGGACTATAAGTTCTAAGAATATAGACCTACGTATAATTACAATACTTGATCTCTATCTGTCCGGTATATCTCATAGGTCTATACAGAAACTAAAGCCTGTAAAAAACATATTGTAATGTTATGTGCGTGTATACATTTCATTATAGACACAACTTATAAAAATATTTTTTAAGGAATCATCCATTTATTTACACTTACGGGGTAGGTACTTCTCTTACGCAGGTAGATAGGCGGGGCCATGTAACGTTTATATGGCGTTGTACTTACTCTAAATTGCAGATTTTAGTGTGACGCTTTTGTGTACTCTATTAAGTTGTATAATAGTAAGCGCGGTGAGCGATGACTCACCAGTAAAAGTTCTATCAGATGTATAGGGTGCGTCAAATGCATGGTTACATAACGTAACACCAATAGATGCACCAAATAAGCGCAGTACGTGACACGTGAGAACGTAAGACACGAAGGAGAGTAAAAAAGACGACTCGATTTTGACTGATTTTTCTTTATTCTACTTGTAAATACAAAGAATCCTACCTACGTGTACGATACAAAATAACGCCTTCTTTGAACAATCTCACCTGCAACCTTCACGACAGTACATCTGCTTCCGTTCGTTGGTACACGTCTCCAAATGTACGTATTGCTCGAACGGATACATATTCAGCAGAGCCAGGACTTCTCCGCGCGTACTGTTCGCCCAAAAAGGCGCCGCAACTTCTTCTTTCACAGAACACGCGTTGCTGCAAAACACAGGCATATAGATCAACATAATGGCTATAGACATATTTTATTATACTATAAAGTAATAGCAAGGTACTTAGAGCGCGCGGCCCCGAGTAAGTACGACATGTTCCATACTAGCGCCGTTTCACTAAACTTTAGCGAGACGCGTGTAGGCATCTCGACATCGCATAGCTACGAACAATTAACCCTAGTAAATATCTCTCTACTGCGCGAGCGCGTGAGCCGCATGACATGCTAACCATAGTGTTAACTCTGTCTGCTCCGCCGGCCCTCGCCATAGTGATCGACGGCAAGCGTCCTCTGCCCCACCGTACCGCTCCTTCCCACTTGTGTCACCTATTTATCACGAAGATGTTCTACTTATAGAATTTAACCTACTTTTAACCTACTAATTTAACCTACTTTGGTAATAGTTCAAATAGAAAGATATATATTAGACCATAGGTATTGATGTTTTTAAAATATAAAAAAATTGTTAGATCGATTTTCAAATCATTTCTCTATTATTAGAAACGCCAAGGAGTGAATACGACCATTAGCTTTAATACCTATTTACAAGTTTGCATAAGTGATCATGGATATACCGCTCTCCCTCTTTGTCTCTATTGAACCGATAAAAAGCTTTCCGTCGATATCATAGGCTTTGTGATTTTCAATAAATACGTCAATATTTCTCCAACAATAATTTTGTCCCAGAATGTACGGTTTTTCAAGAAAGCCACTACAACGCTTAAACCCTTGAATTAATATACTTTACTTGATACTAGAGAAAGAATGAACGATTCATCAGTGTTGAAATGACGTGCGGAATTGTGAAGTAGAAAGGATGGTAATATAAACGAAGAATAGAACTTACCGTGCATTTAATTAATATCGAAAAAGGTTGATTTCTCTGCAGAAATTAAAAACTTAGATAGCTCACCATTATTAACCAAGATTCCAAAATGTAATACTGCCTAACTGGTGGCCCGGGCGACTGACATACGAAACATAAGAGGTATATTTTGCTGGAAACTGGAGTACACTTTCATGCGGCCCCTAGTTATTATGCCTAGTTCAGTACATGTTCAGTGGTGTATAGCTTATGGAGTATCGATGTACTTTAATCATAAAAGTACGAATTGAGTAGAAACCCTTACTGTTTACCATCTAACCACTCATACTCTATCTAGCTGGTGCAAAATGGCGAGTTTCAGTGCGCGAGGTAGCGCCGGTCTTCACCCCCGCGAAATAGCGTTTGACATTTTCAATACTGTGAAGTGACATTTATGACTATTAAAACCAAACGCTATTATCAAATTTATTTACTCCATGACTTTAATAATATACTTAAACTCTCCAATATTTGAACGCTAGTGCAGTGTAGTGCACAAATTGTAGTTTTGGCAAGACGGTTCTGTGTTGTATTAGAATATGGGTTTGCGTTTTGTATAATGTTTAACTTTCACCCATTTGTATTCGAGAAACATTCAACCTTGTTCGCTACTCGCGAAAAATGCCTACGTACTCGCAACGTCTCATTTGCGCAACCTAACAATATAAACATGTTATTCTTGCAATGAGCTTGAACCAAATTTTTTATCACATAGTTTTTATATTTTTTCCGTAAATATAGACTAATTCATACCTTCCCTTTAAAATAAAAAAAGTCTTAGATTTCCTCAGTAAGTTGTTTCTAAAAATTGACCAATTAAATATCTCTGTCACGTCATCTGGGCAGATGTTTACTATTTACATTATCTTAGACAAAATAAAGTCATGGTGTTTTAATGGATTCATGAGAATTCAAATTTCATTTGACATAGTGACCTTACCTTAATATTTCTTATTTAGTTTTAGCTTTGGTATTTTACTGTGGAAAGCAGCGCAACAAGCAAGCAACAGATTTTTTTTATAAATCTGGCAAATATCCGGCAAATTCGTAAATAGAAAAAATTCATATTCTGAAAGGTTATTTACACAGGTTATTTAGAAGAGCTTAATTTAAAAAAAAATTCCAAGACCATTGTCATTTCCGTATTATACTGGTATGTATGGAGAATAAGATCAGTATTATAAATCATTAAAACCTTAATTTTAAGTCCAGCATCTACTTTAATTTAAAACTGTTACGAAGTGGGCTCTGTGCGTAGAATATAATTATGTTTTTTTTTGTAGTCAATTAATTGTATCCATATAGTACCTAAATACATATCTTTTATCTTGTCCATTTGACTATTTCTTGCTTGAAAGTTCGTTCTCTCATGACGCTGCTACTTTTAAAACCAAAGAAATATAAATAATATACAGCGATTTTTTTTTAATCTTAAAATGATAGATTTAAACCTAAATAACGCGAATCGTCAAAAAAATGCGAGCTAATCTAATTATCAGAAGCTACTAGTAGTTATTATTCTAATGTAACACTATTTAAAATAAAAAACTTACACTCCCCTTAGTTTAATGACTGATGGTCGAGTAGTCTCTGGATGAGGCTTCACGTGGAACTCTTCTTTTTTCTCATTATTGTTATTGTTAATATCAATACGATCATTTTTGTTAACTTTCTCATGTTCAGAGAACAATAGTGTTGGTGGCAGAGTTGAAGTATCTCCGTTTACAGATTTCCAACCATCTTTCAAATTTTCTGTTGTCAAATCTTCAGTGTTGTCTGTTGTCGTAAGCGTTTCTGTTATATTTCCTAATGCTGTTTCTATAGCAGTTCCGGTGTTTTTTTGTGTCGTCGCGTTTTTAGAATAATCCAAAGGTTCACTTTTTGCCGCATAATTAGGGTATATGCTATTAGTTTCTATGCTTTGTTTTATGACCGCTTCCAACGTAATTACGTCAGGATCTAAATTATTTATTTCGATGTTCGCTATACTTTCTAGTTTGGTTTTATACGATATACTGTTTTCTGTTGTAGGTTCGGTAGCGTTTGTTTCCTTTTCTTCGAGCGGTTTCACTTTGAGCGTCGAATTGTCTTTTTTATTTTTGTCCGTTGTAGCGGGAGTGGTTTGAATAGGTCTGAAGTGTGGTTTGACATTAAGGGTTCTAGATTGTTTTGTATACATTAGTTTCGCTTTGATTACATCGTCGTAATCTGTATGGTAGTCGGGATAGTCTATGGTGTTTTCAATTTCGGCTTTCAATATGGAACTGTGTCGTTCTTCGCCATACATTCTTCTCATTAGACCTTGATTTTCTTTGACGAAGCGTCGTACTGCATGCCATGGGTATCCAATACCAGGTGTGCTGCAAAAGGGATGTGTAGAGAGGTCGCATGGTGCGCTTGGAAGGTTCCTCGTTCTAGCCCTCCGAGGTCGAGCGCATGCTGATGCGTAGTCATAGCATTTTATTGCTGATGCCCATGACGCCTGGAAAATGTAAAAAATAATATTTAACATAAAGGGGATTTAATTACTATCAAATAATTGCTATTCGCTAAAAAATACACGCTCTAATTTTTTTTAATATCATTCTTATGCAGATGATAGATTATCGACTCATAAGTAAAAAAATAAATAAGAAAGGAATAATAATACTGTATACATCCCAACAACGTTTAGGCCCCAAACTAAGCATTAGCTTGTGTTCTGGGTGCCAAGCGAAGACACCACATACATAAATATAACAACTAAGACCCGGTACCAGTATCAATATTCATCATATAAATACTGACCCGACCTAGGATTTGAACCCGGGACCCCCAGTTTCATCGGACCGCCAGAATAAATAAACATATGATTCTTATTTCGAGAGAACATTCTCTTCGGTATGAAACAATATTTTCTTGGTTCAAGAAATACTTTTTTCTGTGTATGGCATAGGATTCACACACATACATTGAAGATAATTTCCATAAGAAGACCCAATTTTTTTTATGTTAAAGAATACAAAAAACTAATTTTGACGTGGGTTTATTTGATTAATATGAAATAACTATGTTACTGTTTCAGTGAAGGATGTCTATCTTCATTAATAACAGCGTACATCGATATTAATCTTAATAAATCTTAAACAATAATAATAGTTACCAAATATAAAATAGATCGAGTATTGCCAATCTAAAAAAAAATTGCTTAATTCACACATACGATCGTTCCACTTCGTTTGAAATATATCAGCAACAGCAAAGTACCGTTGGTACAGCAATAAAAGTAATCGATTCGCCTCGAGCACCTGTTATGGGTGTCGAATGAAAAATCGAAAGTAAAACGAATGTCGGGTCGTCACCCACGCCTAATTGTCCACATAATGAGATCCTCGGGTTTCACTTTTACTCGAACAGCTTTCTACACTCTCACTCGGCGCGTGCGCATCCTAAAATGAAATAGCGTATCCTGACGTAAAACATGTGTTTATTTATGTGATATTTTAAGTTTGGATTGGATCGATTCTTGTTAAGAGTTTTATTCTAACGTCTATGAATTTGAAGATTTAATCATTGGGTATCACAAATCTACATATGTTACGTAATGATCTGGTGTCCGGTGCCGACTTTCCAGCTACGCTACACCTACAATTTTCGATACCTAGTTTCAAAATATGATTTCGACCTACAATTTACATATTAAAAAGATAGACAGTTTTACTGATTTTATAATGGTTATTCATGGTTCGTCCATCCATCTGTATTATGTGCTGTGGTCTGAGATAGAGATCTAAATTCATATGCAACGAAATTAAAAAAAAACGCCTTCTAGTACATTGATGTGAACATTCCTTTTGTACACACTAGATGTATACAAAAACGATATCAGCACGGCCATCGATACCTCGAAAACTCACTACACTGTCGTCATTGTAGACTCCAACGCTAGGGTGGGCACGCGATGCGGTGAAGAGTTGAGAGTGGGTTCTCATGGAGTTGGACGTCGAAACCATAGGGGTCAGATGCTGTTTAACTTCCTAGAAATGAGAGAACTTTTCATGACGAACTCCTTCTTCAAGCAGAGCTCGCAAAGGAAATGGATCTGGATGAGCCCGGATGGTTCGACTAGAAACGAAATAGACTTTATCATGACGGATAAGAAGAATATATTTAGTGATATCTCTGTGTTCAACAAGTTCAAGACCGGAAGTCATCACCGACTTGTTCGAGGTAGACTAAACATCAACTTACAGCTGGAAATATCTTGTCTGATGAAGGCTACACTTTGACCAACGTCCACTCAGATAATTGGAGATGCTGAAAACTTTCAACTCGAACTCCAAAACCGTTTCGATGCTTTTCAAGCGAGTGTTAAAGTTGACGAGATGTACAGTACCTAGGCTGGTGAAAACCGTTTGCGAGGTAGACTGTGCATACTACAGAAATCGCAGGACCACGACACAGAACCTCTCAGGTCAGACCCTGGAACTTATGCGAGAACGACGTGAGATGATAGTGTAATCTTCGGCAACTTCAGCCGACAGGCAGCTCAACAGAGAGATATCTAAACCGAAGAGGCGAGACATTCGCAGTTTTAATACGAAGCGTATTAAAAAAACGATAGAGCAAAATAAAAGCTCCAAAGTGTTCGCTTAATATTTCAATGCTGGTCAGAGCCAACTATCGAAGCTGAAGACCGATGCCGGCACAGTCATTTCCTCCACACCTGAGATCTTGCATGAAATTGAGAGCTTCTATAAACGATTATACACCTACACATCAAATCGCCTACAAGTTTAGCTGAAGACCAGAGAGCCAAGTTAACCCGACACCACACCGACGAGTTCCCAGACATCAGTCTGTACGAGATTAGGATGGCCCTCAAACAACTGAAAAACAACAAAGCACCCGGTGCGGATGGCATTACTACAGGACTTCTAAAGGTGAGCGGAATTTTATTTTTTATTTTTCATGAAAGGAGATAACACCTTATTGCAGAATTATAGGCCTATCGCACTCCTGAGCTACGTGTACAAGCTGTTTTCGAGGGTCATTACGAATCGTCTCGCGCGCAGATTTGACGAATTTCAACCACCCGAACAAGTCGGCTTCCGAAAGGGCTTCAGCACATTAGATCATATCCACACACTACGGAAAATCATACAAAAATCCGAAGAGTATATTCAGCCCTTGTGCCTAGCGTTTGTGGATTATGAAAAAGCCTTCGATTCTGTCGAAACGTGGGCAATTCTGCAATTCCTTAAGCGATGCCAATTCGACTATCGGTACATTGATGTGCTGAGATGTCTTTATAACGCAGCCACAATGACCGTCCGAGTACACAATCAGACCACGAAACCTATCCCACTGCAAAGAGGCGTGAGACAGGAAGACGTCTTTTCTCTGAAACTGTTCACCTGTGCGTTGGAAGACGTTTTCAAGCTCTTGAAGTGAAAACGATGTGGTATAAACGTGAATGGCGAGTACATCTCACACCTTAGATTTGCCGACGATATTGTCATTATGGCCGAGTCGCTGGAGGATCTCGGTAGAATGCTCACGAGCCTCAACGGCGCGGCGTTTCGCAACAGGTAGGCCTAAAAATAAACATGGACAAAACAAAAGTAATGTTTAATGACCATGTTTCACCTTGGCCGATTACTATTGAGAATGCGACTCTCGAGGTTGTTGAAGACAACGCCTATCTGGGTCAAACTATACAGATGAGTAGAGAAGTTTCGACGAATCCAACTCGGTTGGGCATCGTTCGGGAAGCTGCGCTCCGTGTTTTCATCCAACTTGCCCCAATACTTGAAGACGAAAGTCTTCAACCAGTGTGTTCTGCCGGTAATGACGTATGGAGCAGAGACGTGGTCCTTTACTCTGGGACTCCTACACAAATTTAAAGTCGCTCAGCGAGCGATGGAAAGAGCTATGCTCGGTGTTTATCTGCGAGATAAAATCCGAAACGAGCCCATTCGTAGAAGAACCAGAGTTACCGACATAGCTCTAAGAATCAGCAAGCTGAAGTGGCAGTGGGCCGACCACATGTCACAGAATCAATACTCGGTGGGGCAAAAAGGTTCTAAGTGGAGACCATGCATGGGAAAGCGTAGTGTCGGGCGCCCCCCTACTCGATGGACCGATGACCTGAAGAAGGCGGCAGGTCACCGTTGGATGCAGCAAGTGGAGGATCGCGTTGCGTGGCGTGCCATGAAGGAGGCTTATGTTCAGCAGTGGACAGTTAAAGGCTGAAATGATGATGATGATGACACAAAAGACATTCAACTCTGTATAATAGGATAGGTGAGACGGTACCTACTTGCAATATTTTATGACATTGGTACATCAATGCATTCAAGTCATATTATCAAAAAAGACCTTTTCAAAGGCATTTGTTTGAGTTTGAGGCAACTTGGCAACTTCTAGTGCCGTAATAATAACTTGGGTCAATGGGTATTGTCATCATTGTCATTTAAATTGATGACGTCACATAGTGTGCTTTATATATTATTATAAGTAGTTTGCCTGCAAAGAATCTGTCTTATTTCATTTTTAATTTATTCATGGAATAAATTGAATACAAAGTCAACCTATCTTCTGACGTCATAATATTAAATAAAGGTCCTAGAATGTAGCGGCGCGGCGGGTAATTGATAAAAAAAGTGAATTTTAATAAAATGTCTAAAAATGTTTTTTTTGAATTAGTATGTACGAATTCGAATATCAATAAGTAATTAATTTACAAATTTAATTGGAGCTGTGTCATTGAGATAAATCTGTGTGTAGGTATATATGCAAAATAAGAGGGTCTTGTAATGACGTGATGGTGTAAAAGAACTGGAATGCGTGGGCAAACTGTACAGTTATTTACCTTTTACAATGTCATTATCACTGATGGAAGGTAAACATTTTTTAGTAAGTTTTTCAAGTTTTACTTTTAAACAGTCTATTTAATCGGTATTAGAACAATTGGTGCATTAATCCGAAAAAAATTAAATTTATTACAGGATTCTTACTGTCACTAAAAAAAAACATTTCGTAATTTGTCTTTATAGAAAAATTAGCTACCCAAATATGATTTTCACTCAGATGGCGTTAAATGAATAAAACAACTATGATGATCATGTTATTGAATTGAAATGATTGAATTGACTAATTTACAACTAGACGTTAGTTGAATTAACTACAGCGTAAAATCAAGCCGAAAAAACTTTGCAGATTATCGTCTATCAGGTCTGCGGTTCATCTCGAATAAGGACAGAATTTTATCATATTCTCTTTGAATTGTGTTATATTGTAATACTAGCGGTCGTACCCGGTTTCGCCCGGGTGGAACACGGAAACGTTCCTCTTCCCGTTCCACGCATTAGTACATTGCATCCGTTCGAAGTCGGGGTGGGTCGCTAGTCCAACCACATAGTATCATTACACTATGGTATCATCACCATCATCCAAACAAATAAATTCTCTGGCGAGTCTATCAATAAATTTGATTGCCATAAATAGGTTATAGTAAGTCAGCCTTAAAAGATACACATATGCTATAATAACAATTCCGTAATACATGATTTTTGCTTAACATCAACCGTTTACGCAGCGCGCGTAACGGAAGCTTTCAAAAGGAATATTTTTTCTCGTTTTTGCAATATTTATCATTGATGCTCCGCTCCTTTTGGTCGTAGCGTGATGCAATAATAGCCTATAGCTTTTCTCGATAAATGGACTATTCAACACAAATAAAAAATTTCAATTCGAAACAGTAGTTCCTGAGATTTGCGCGTTCAAACAAACGAACAAACAAACTCTTCAGCTTTTTAATATTTGTATAGAAGTATAGATTATGACCCAGTCCATCAAAAAATTCGAATTTATTTCGTCACACTTATTTATCTATAACAAATAAATACCCTTTACGTTATTATGTTAATACGAATACGTTATTCATAATATACTTAAAATATTAAAATATTAAGGTATTGAAATAAAATAAAAATAAATAAAATGATTAAAATCGACGGAGTTTCAAATGTGAAGAAAATCCTCTATTTACAGTAATAAATATTGAAATTTGAGAATATAGAAAACAAGAATATAAAGTAAAATTGATTCTTTGCAGGCATGAACCTAAGACTACACGGACGTAGCATTGCAAATTATCAACCGATGCACCCCTAGTACGTCAGCTTGCTATATACGCATGCGTCAACTTGAACGAACCACAGTAAGTCTACCGACCGCCAGTACGCTATGATGTTCTGCTCACACATATTTACGCCGCCGCCATTGCAGTGCTTCTTTGGTTGTTCAGTGACAGAGAGTCCATAGTTTTTATTACGTCTTATTATATATTATTTTATTTACTTATTTTATTACGAGGAGCCATGGTCTCGGCATTGTAAACAAAGAGCTATAGTGCAAATCTTAAATTATGAAATACCAAACATCTAGAGCAATCTATGAATAATAAAAGGGTTACAAGATTGCGTAAATATGTTTTTTTTTTATTTGGAATATGTGACAAAAATAGGTGTTACTTTGTAATGCTTGGAGTCTAAAATTTCACTTTTATGATTTTTTTTAAACCTTTGACATCTACACACGGTCGTCTATCTAGTCCTAAATTACCTTGTAGTTTGGATCATGTAGATGCTTAAGATACTAAGATATTAGATAAATTGATACACGTGTCTACAATATGTGAATATTTTTTTAGTAATATATACATAAATATATATTTTACACCCAGAAACCGAACAAATAGACGTGCACACAAATATTTGTCCCGGGCGGTATTCGAATTCGCGGCCTTTGGTTCCGCAGCTAGGGTTTCCAACCACTCGGCCAGTCGGTCAGTCAATATGTAAGTCATTTCTTTGAGGAGGTTATATTCTACATGATAGTTTCCTAGGATTAGTTCAGAAATCGAAAGAAGTACGGTACTTCAAAGTGCTTAAGCGCTGCAAAGTTGAGCTTGCGCGTTGTATTCACTCATAATATGGCTTCATGTGGTATGGCGACAAGGTGTAAGATCTCTGGTGCAGTGTGCGAGATGTCTCATGACGTCATTACTAGCAGTTGATTTTATATAATGTAGTTGCTGTTATTCCGTCCCTACTTGGCACTTTGTTATTTTTGAGTTGTTTGAGACGTACGTTCTCGTATATAGCTGACGTCCAGGATATCCTCTGTGTGTCGGTTATGTACTAACTTTCCACACGTTTTTTCAGTAAATAACTAGCCGTTTGCTCATTGGGTGTTTTATTATATTATCATACATATTTGATTTTAATTACCATGCGTCAAATTTCAATGAAGAAAATAATGCTAGAGCCTGAATGAATTATGTGTTTTTTTCGCAGTTAAAATCATGATTCGTGTGATTGTCGAATGCAGTTGCCCACACGATGAACTCCTCTGTCGACGACGGTTAACAATTTATTACACTAGTACCATATGCCGCTGCTTTGTACTCTCTACACTTCTATTCTAGAGCTATTCATTATTAAATTAATTAAGATAAGATAAGATAACACACAACACACAATCACAATGTACAACGTCTAGGTCCCAAACTAAGCATTAGCTTGTATTTTGGGTACCAAGCGAAGACACCACATATACATATAACAACCAAGACCCGGTGCCAGTATTAATATTCATCATATAAATACTGACCCGACCTGGGATTCGAACCCGGGACCTCAAGCTTCGCAGGCAGGGTCGCTGCCCACTAGGCTAAGCGGTCGTCAATTCATTTCATCAATTCATAGTTATTAGTGGTCACCCAGTGACCAAAATTTGACCGTACTCACTTTTTTGAAACAACCAATAATAATTAGGCGTAAGACAATTCAAATTGCATCAAATGACATGCTATTATACTCATATGGTGGACAGTATTTGTAACACATATACGTAAATTTTAGCTTCCTGTATGCATTGCACTCATGATTGCACTCTGACTTCAAATTAACTTTAACTATGCCCAGGGCCGGCGATAGGGGGGGTGTAAGGGTAGTAGTACCACCAGGGCCTAGACTAAGAAACGGGGGCCCGGTTCATTGCTTTTTTTTTTTCAAAGTAAGGTGGGGTGGGCCCTGCATTGTTTTACACCTGGGGCCTGATCTGGCTCTCGCCGGGCCTGACTATGCCAAAGCTCACACGCCTCCGAGAGCGTAGTATGCTTGAAAAATGGTCGAACGTCTCCTTTTCGCGTATATAGATTATCAAATTAAGTGGTTTGATTTCCTGTTAAAGTAACAGCTTTATCAAAAATGTAAGAATGCAGTTTAGTTTTCTCAAAAATTGAGCTCATGATTCCTTTGAACATTTTTCGCTACATCTCATAGTTTAGGAGTTGGCCATATAGTTCCATCTCAAAAACTCAATCTGTATATTTTAGCTTTCTACACCCCTACTCCACATAAACTTTAAATATGCCAAATCTCACAATCCTTCGTGCGCGTAATATGATTAAAAAGGGTTTTGAAAGCCTTTCTTTAACGTATTTATATATAGATAGATAAGTAGTTGTCAATATATTCTGTCTAATACATATCCATTGATTGCTGTTCTATTTTTGGGAGCAATAAACCCAAAATCCGTGACGTCGACAACCTGTTCCTAAATACGATCACTCACTTTCACTCGCACACCTCTTCAACTCTTTTACGTACTGATATGCGCCTTATAAAGTTGATATGTTGAGACAAACCGCTCAAAAGGATTTATAGGATTACATTGTTGTCTGTCTGTCTGCGCGCCTGTCGGTCAAGACCATTTTTCTAAGAAACGCGGGAAGGTATAAGTTGAAATTAATATCAAATACGTAATTAAAAGATACGGGTCATTTATGCCGCGTAATTTGACATTCTCAAATAAATCAAAACTTATTGGTACTTCCCGTTACCATAGAAACATGAAGTTTGGCCAGGAGCAAGGTCATACCGTGCAAGTAAAGGGAAAAATCTGAAAATAGTTAATTTCTAGTATACTTAATCTAATATATTTTTTTTTAAATTAATACATAATATATTGTAAAGTAAAAAATTGTAAAAGGAAAATTTACTTTTGTCTATATGTTTATTTATTATTATTTAAATATTCTTAAATATTATTAATTAATTAATTAATATTAAATAATATTATTTAAATTAATTGGTATTTACCCCCTTAATAGTTAAATACCATAAATCATATAATACGTATTTCTTGATATATGACCATAAAGCCAAATAATGAATTTTATGTAAGTTCATCATCATCCTTTAATTCGTTCCCTTAAAAAAAAATCTAAAAAAAATTCAAACTCATGTTTAGTTTCTAAACCAAAGCCAATATGTCAATATTTACGCATTTAACTTAAAAACTAACAGGTTGTCGTAAAAACTTACGCCCTCTTTTTTACTCTTTTAGGGGTAGAATTTTGAAAAATCCTTAAATATTGGATGCTAGCGCCAGAAAAGAAACCTAATATCCATATTTTGAGTGATTCACTTCAGCGGTTTCGAGTGGTTTTGACTCGGCGTTGATTAAAATATAACTCAGGGAATAGTGTTTCGGTTATATAGATACAAAATATATACGCGTTCTTCTTCAGCTTAACGAAGCCTAAAAGTTGACATACTTTTAGTAATACATGCCTTTTTGGCACGTCTTTTAACTTAGCAGACACAGAAATACGCATAGGCATATGCATAGTGCTAAAACTAACCGTATCTTAAAGTGCAAATAATCATATTTCAAAAATATTTAAAATTTAATACTTTTTAACCAACATTTTATTATTTGTGGTCCGTCCGTATGTAACAGGCTCATATATACGCCATCTTTCCTTTGGTCCTTTCTCATTCAATTATGGGTTGACAGTTTTTTCGCGTGCCATTGCGCGGAAAGTATCGTTGGACAGATTATTGAAAATGTAATAAAAAAATTCTATAATCTGAAATAATCAAGAAAATATATTTTCACTTAAAAAATACTTTATCGCAAATCGTTCTCAGCTAATATTGTTACACCTTTCTGAGATATTCACAATTTTCTGTTACCAACAAACTTACCTAAGCTATGCGTATATCCAACACCCGCTTATTTAAATAACCGAATCATTTGGAAAATGAATTTAGTAAAGAATATTTCACGAGTACCATTCAGTAAATAAATTTGACAGCAGCGTTTGGTTTTAATGTTTTAATTAGGTTTTAATAAAGTAAAAATGTCAATTCACAGTGTCAAATTGTCAAACGCAATTTCGCAGGGGTGAAGGCGGCGCGCAGAGGGACTTTGCGAACTGAAACTCGGACTGAAACCCGCTATCTCTCCAAAGGAGTACACCAGCTAGCTAGAGTAGGAGTGGTTAGGCGCGGTAAGCGCAGAAGAGGTCTTTTAGTCAATGCATACTTTTATGTCTACATCGGTGTGCATTCAAAATTTTATCTCTTTTCAATATCAGCTCCCACAACTATTACTTGAATGCTCCCAGCGCATTTTAAGTAAAATCGATATTAAATAATTGTTGAATAGATATCTTTTTAGCGTAAAAGTTATAACGTTCGGACCGACAGACAATCGCACAGATATTAAAAACGTGATATATGAGACGTTGTCTATATCAAAATAAAGTCACGCGAAAATAATTTTAATTTCGAATTTATTTTTTTCTACTCAATGGGATTTAATAAACTCTAAAAAAATTTGTGAAATTGTGATAGAGTAGACATATATACGCAGTGAAATAAACTGAAATCGAATTAGTTGCCATATTTTACAACAGATAGCGCTATCACTAGGGCTGTCTTTAATGAACCTTAATTATTATTTTTCTAACAAAATAGTTTTAAGTTTTCTAACACGTAACATGAATTATTTTGGAAAAATACGTATCGCTTGAAGTAAAAACTTTTTAAAATAACTGCGTAACACGTAAAGATGGCGCCACATGCATAAATTTTAATATAGATTTCCAAAAGCCGCTTTTTTTTGAAAATATTCCACTTATAAATTTCAGAAAAGACGATTCTTTTAATGCCATAAAACGTCAGTTTAGGACCATTTACAGCCACGTTATAATAACTATGGTCAATTACACAGTACAATCGTTGTGGTCATTTTAACTTTAATTAAACGAAATGGAAACATTCTATGTAAACTTATAATACCTACTTTTACTGGTTGGGCTGTAATGCTAGCAAGTTTTTATTACAACATGTTGTTGACTCGATCTTGCTTGTCAACCCACCTGCCCCCCAAATGGTCTTTAGACCGAAATACAAACGAGGCTGTTACAAAAAACGAAGAGAGGCAAAGTGAAAGCACGCAGGTGATACGGTTTGCGTTTGTATCGGTGCCACTGAACTTTCGCCTGCGCCTGAGTTGCTTTTTAGCGCGCAACGACCCCCTCCTACCTCTTCTCCTCCCATTGTGCGTGATGTAAATCACGATTCGTCGTTAGGTAGCATAACTCCATCTCGCGACTGTTATGTCATATGTCTGAACACGGTTATTGGTATGGTTTCGCGACCTTGCGCTAAAAAATTGTATACGAACCAATGATGTTTATTTGTAGATACGTCATCTTCGTGCTTCAGCAATGTAAGAAATTGGACACACGTTAAGCATCAATTCTCCACCAATTAATCTATTAATCTGATTGATTAATCAATCATTGGTTCGGATACAATTTTTTTTTGCGTCAATATACTTTTGGAATACTCCAGACGGCATTTTTCAACTATGCACAACTCGTTCATTCGCCGATGCTAGCTGTACTAAGCCAAGTCAGGTCAATTGACTCGTATTGTGTGGCCCGTTTTCTGGGCTGTATAGGTATCTACTCTCCTTAGTTTATTATCATTAGCATGGACGATATTTCCTATATTTGGGTACTAATTGGGCAGATAGGGATACTGGACAGATGAATATGATTTCCTGAAAATATTTCTATATATACCTATTTTTCTTCTTTCTGCTCTACTTCTGAAACCAGCAGCGTGATGGCACAAACTTTATGAGTTTAACTACAATTTCGTCTATTTGAATTTAAAATTTTCTCCAATTTAGTTCAGTGATCGTAACGTTCTGTTATCGTAATCGTAATCGTAAATTCCTGAGTAACGGTGATAATTACGGAGAACTAACGAGCTGTGAAAAAAAATTAATAATGGGTTCAGGGATTATACGATCATCCCTGAACCCATTATTAATTTAAGGAATGAGTGAATCCTAACTAATCGCAACAATTGTTTCGACTATTTCTTTTTCTTTTTCGACTATTGTTTTTTTCGATAACCTTTAGTTTGCGCCATCTATTTCCTCGACACTTTTTGTTCAGTTTGATAAGCTCTGAGTATACGTTCAGCTAAATGCATTGTATAACAGCTTTATAATAGTATTTCATGTAATTTATATTTTATCGGAATCTTTTCGCATATTTAACAATAATAATAATAATACCTGGGACATCCCACACAGCGCCATTTAGCCTCAAACTAAGCAAAGCTTGTATAATAGGTACCAGACAACTGATATCCATTCTTTTTTTAAATAATATATACATATAGGTATAGATATTTTACACCCAGAAACGGAATAAATAGACATATTCATGGGTATAAATATTTGTCCCGGGCGGGAATCGAACCCGCGATCACTGGCTCCGCAGTTATGGTCTGACCCTTAGAGAACCAGTCGGCCAGTCGGTCATCAAACTGATTTTATTGATCATTATATTTATCATTTTAAATAGGTCTTACGAAATCTATTGTTGGGGCAGTAAGCTTCGAGAAATTATTGCCATTTCTGAAAGCGATGGCAGTAAAAAGTCGCGGTAAACGTAGGCGTGCCGACACGCTTCCCACGCGAGTAAAATACACAGCGCCCGCCGGCTGTTTCTATAATACACTTGACACTTTCTGTCCGTGTGTGTAGCTTAACCTAATTAGTGGCCTCATTTTCTCTTATTTATTACTAGCTTTCCGACATTAATCGACTGAAGCTTTGTTGGCGTGTACTAAACTTTTTATAGTTTTTAAATCATATTAGCGAATACTTATTAATTTCAAAGTTATCATTATTTTCCTCTTCATTTCCTTTCTCCCTCAATCCGTTTTATCGTTTTGTCTTGAAACCAAATAAAAATCTTTATTTTGTAGTTATGTAACATAATCTTGAAATATGTCATAAAAGTGAATTTATTACGTTGTGGAAAATGCATCACCACGAAGGCGCATTCAAAGAAGTGCTGGTTCCTCTTAGAAGAATAATCAAAAATCTGAGGAACGCCCTTTTAAAAAATATATATAATCTATCATTTTTAACAAACTCTTAACAATGAGTGTTTGAATATTAATATTATCGAAACAAGCAGCCAACAGTCTACACCCATGGATTTTCATCAACTGAGTAGTCCAGTCCGATACTTTATAATAAGCTTCTGCATAAAGCTTTCGTTTCATGGTTTCAAACTTGTTAAGGGGTAAATTAGAATGTAAACTGGGATTTTATTGTAAAATATTTTTATTGATATATTATCACATGAATGCGACACCATCATAGTTGCAGATGGTTCGTAAGTTTTTGGAGTTATATAACGAATCGTCATATCACTCCTTGTTTATAAGTCTCGTTCATAGCTTGTCTTTTTTATTTGAATGAAAAGTATACATACCTAGCTATGCACAGATAAAAATGAAATTTTTACTCAAGAAACAAATATGCCTCAAAGTTAAGTTCTTACGTCTAAAAATATTTTCCGTCAATTTTCAATATTTCCGTCAAAGTAGTTTACTTTGCTAGTAGGCTTTGGGGTATATTTTACATTTAGACAGCATTTAACGGTGATGTTAATTTTTTTCATTAATTTATGGTGAAATAAAAAAATGATTTACACGGTAGGTAAGTTTCTTGTGCGATTCGGGCGTCTATCGAACTTTGTCAATTTTTTCAAGTCAATCTTTTCTTTGATTGTAACCTATTTATTTGGAACTCTCTATTTTTCTCTCCTCTTTATTTTTCGTTGTCGACGCTCTTTGATTGATACCACTTAATCGTGTTCTTGTTTTCCATTGTTAATTTTATTTTATTTTTGCTGGAGGTAGCAAAGTCAGAATATTTTCATATTTTAACCATCCTAAGACGCTCAGACAAGTAATTACTTTTTCAGTCGCGCTTTTTGATGTGAAAACTTTTTTAGCATCGTTGTGATTTGAAAGTCGATGAAACGAAAAAGCGACAGTAAAAAGAGACAGACACATAAATTCATAAGATTTAAAGTGGGAGAAAACGAGATAGGAACCAATACACAGTGTTTCTTATGTTCGTGGTTCTCTTTGTGCTCTGCTTCGTAACCCCTCCGCTCGTTTTTACCAAGGCACAGTGGGAGTTTGCTTGGGGTTTAGCGCTGTACATGTGTTAATACGTGTTTGTGCGCGCGTGCGTAGTACAAAGCTTGAGAAAAGGCATAACAACAACCGTAGTGTTTTATTAAATACACACCAGAAGTATCACGAATTCTTGAAAAAAATTAAGATAAAATTCTGACGATTCTATGTGGGGATACCCATTGGTGTTCCGGTTCGACGGATTCCAAACAACGAAATTATTAATAATAATACCTCGGACATCCCACACAGCACCATCTAGTCTCAAACTAAGCAAAGCTTGTATTATGGGTACCAGACAACTGATATACATACTTAAATATCCTTTTATACATATAATATATACTTTATGGATATTTTACTCTCAGACACGGAACAAATAGACATGTTCATGCACACAAATATTTGTCCCGGGCGGAAATCGAACCCGCGACCATTGGCTCCACAGTTAGGGTCTCTAAACACTCGGTCAAGCGGTCATCGAATCTTATGCGAGTATTATTTGTAAAAAATATAAGCGTATAGCTATACCAAACAATCTGTAATAAAATTTAAATTTTTTGGAAACCTTTTAAATCTAATATAAAAGGAAATGCAAATTCTATATTGAAACATCCACTGTAATAGCTGAAATAAAAAATTGAAATTCATTCTACGTTCAGAGTTTATTATGGACAAACATTCAAACAGACAGATATGCAAACAGACAAATATATATTTTTGTTACTTATATATACTGTAAATATAGCATGTTTTATTTAAATATTTGTATTAATTTTGAAACAATATAGATAGATAGGTATATGCACACGGTTTTGCCATGGCTCTACCCGTGTAGACTACATAACGTATCTACAACTGTTTTCCCGTTTTCGCACACGTAACACTTTATCTACTTTATTTCTAGAGGTCTACTCTCACTACTCGAAGATTTGCTCGCCATTCATTTCGAGTCTAGATTGATTTGAATATAAACCAGTAGGTGTATGTTCGTCTCTGTTCCTTCAACGATTTCGGAGCTCCGTACAAAAGAAACAAACATATTTTCCCATTATATTGATAATTCTCGATATAATTTGGACATGAAAAACCATGAAAAGTATTAGTGAAATTCTATTAGTCACACAAGATATAAGAAAATAAGTGGGCAGCATTACTAATAATTTCAAAATTTTCAAAGACGGTTAAAGAATGAAAAACGAGAGATTTTTCAAACTACAATAAAATGTGATCAAACTGTGGATTTATTTTGAATAGCATATTTAAATTAATTAAAGAAATGAAGATGAAAATTTTTACGTATGCATCATATATTTACTTAAGGAACTAGTTTCGCCCATTTCAAGTGTATTATTTTTAATTTCTGGTAGGTATTGTTTCTTGTGTAGGTACAATGTCAAAAACTCTAAAATGCGTCTGAAAGTTGGAGTCGGGACTGTACGCTAAACAATTGTATTTGATTAACAGGATAGGTATTTTCAGATATTTTCTTAGTATAGTGTTCTAGTTTGAAAAAAATATTAAATTTGGTACCAATTAAAATGGGTACCATTTATTTGGTTCATTTTTAGAGAAAAATACGTGGATGTCACTTTTTGAGAAGCAGATGAAAAACTTCAATAATTTTCTGTATTATTGCGGTTTTTTTACCGCCTCAGTTAAATAAATATATTTATTTGATACATTAGATGTGAAAAATATAGATTCTTAGAAAACTAGTATATTTACGTTTTACTTTTCCTTTCAGTCGAAGTCCATTAAATAATTGATTAAAATGTTTTTTAATTTAATTTTCAAGTATTTTCGGTGATTATTTCGTATTACTTGTTATGTATCTCTTCCGTCTAATATGCCTTTTTAATTAAATAATAAATTAAAATTTGTTGTTATTCTAAAAAGCCTTATTGTTAGGTATCAATGCAACATACCCATATATTTTTATTTTTTCATATTTTTAAGAAATTAAGAATTCAAATAAAATAATAAAATAAAAGTAAATCCTAAATAGACGACATACACAGAATTAAAAAAATTAAGCTCAGTTTGATAATAGAGTTTAATTTTTCTAATTCTGTGTATGTTATCCATTTAGGATGTACATCCTTCAAGGTTCGTTTTATTTGAAAATGTAAATAATATGCTGTCGTACTTTTTAGACTTCTCTTTGTTTCTAGGTATTATAACTATTTTAAGGCGCCATTCAAGTCTAAATTTGTTGCAGTTTGTTATTGTGTGCAATTTATTCTCACTTTTCAGACTTCAGTTTCTTCCCACTCACCATTCATCCGGTTTTCGTAATTAGTTTCCTAGACATACAGACCACTTACTCCAAACTGCCTTAAATCCATCCAGGGCTATCTTAGATTAATTAGGCACTCCCTATAGCACTTTTAGTATAATTAGCACTCACCACAAACAGAAAGGCGATCGTGAGCCGCATTTCGCAGTTCTCTAACGAACTTTCACTATGTAAATCGATGTACGGCACATTTTGATGACGTCCGCTTGAAGCAGCGGTCACCGGCCAACTGAGCCGAGCCCACCTTGGGCCACCTGCCTGACTGATGGTTTTCAAATCGCTTGCGCTTACGCCGCGCCGGTCGAGGACTGTCGTTGCATCAAATGCACTTGATACACTTTACCGCGAAAGTATAGTTAGTTGACATGGTTCATAGGGCAGTGCTGATTGATTACTTGGGTGAGATCCTAGGGTTAAACTATTTTTTTTTTATTTTGTACTTTGCAAACAATACCTTATTTATTTACCAATGGCAAATTAACCAGTTTGAAAATTCTAATGATATGTACAAAATAATTTAAGAGAAGCATAAACTTTTATTAAATTATTTCAAATAAATTAAATACAAGGTGTTTGCGCACAGTTATTGAAACTGAGAAACTCCTCGCTGTTTAACTAACTTAAACTTATGTATAAGATGTGAAATTTTATTTTTTCAAATAAAAACTTTGTAACTATAGTGCAAAACAGTAGATTGCTTAAGGAAGAAAGTGACCAATTACAGCTGAGTGCACATTTGAGCCCCGACGCCGCAGGTGGAGGGCTTTAAACACACGAAGCAGGAATCCACTTTCTGCAGAGTGGTACATACTACTTTATACTACACCTACGAGGGAAATGAATCAAATCAAATGTTTATGAATTAAACTTAATGTTAAAATTACTACAATTATTAAAACTTAAAGCAATGCTTTTCCCCGGTTCCAACAAGTTGTCAATAACAGTCAAAAAAATCGTCACTATCACTACCAGAGGATTTTTTTGTAAAATTATTATGTAAACTAAGCTGTAATTTTTGATACGAAAAAATTCGTAAAAGATTTGTCCACCCGTCTGGTCAGCACTGGAAACAGCGAGGAAACAGTGCAAGCGTAATGGGATCGATGCCACATGGGACCAACCTGGACGATATTTTTATGTTGTAAACATTGTAAATATTGTTAATTAATTAATTTTTAATTTATTAATTTATAAAAGAATTCCGCTCGCTTTTTTATATAGTTTGACGCAGTTTGCTCTGACGTTAGTTGGTTTTTTTTTTTTTAATTTTTATTGAGTATCAAAAGTAATGGCCAGTACCTTTGCGTCTTCATTTAAAAGATTTGTATTTTAATATTAAAAAAGACACAGGGAAATATGGATTTTCATACATTTTTCTCTCCCACGCAAATGAAGAAGGACTTTCAATCTTCTTCTTTAAAAAGTATTACAACGCTTTCCGAGCAGGTGTACTATAAATACATTAATTTACTTACACAATAACGAGTTTCCAAGTTAAAGTTAATATTTAAAATTTTGCGTCTGATTTATATCTACTTAAAAGATATCTAATTAAATAAATTATTCTCAGCAAGATATCTATTTGAATATCATACATTATAATAACTTCAGTTATTTAACGCTATTAATTCGCTATAAAGAGACTCATTAGATCTTAAATTCTCACAGCAGACAATTAGGTCCCGCTTGGCTCAAGAAAGAGTGTGTGTGCGATTCAGTAGGTCAGTCGAGTAATCGTCTGCGAGTAGTGGCTTCTTTTTCTCGCTTATTGATTTTGATATGTGTGAGAGAGGAAACGTTGCATGCGCTGCACCGTTATCCCACTACGATATCTTGAATGAAGATAGTTTTCTCGCGCGCCAAAACAATGATACGACTTACTGTGAAATAGAAAAACGAAAGGTGTTAATTGGCAACTTTTAATTATTATAAATTTGACTGCCTGCTGTAAGTATAATTGATATACATAGTATATTTAGATTTAATCTGCTATGAATGCATAATTACTTTTATTTACGAACATACTCATTTAGCGTTATGTCTCTTTTAATCTGAAAATAAATTTTAATAATAAAATTTCAAAAGGTTAATATTATACAAATTCAACATAAATGATGCCTAACATAATATGAATGGAAAAGTTTGTGACCAGAGGGAAAATAAAAATTAAGCCCACGAATAAAAAATATCCTCTGGGAAGCGTGTTTCAAAATCTGATATCTACACTACAAGGATCTCACACAACATTCATTTATTTTGTTTGGGTAAAGTCCTGTCTTTTAGAGAGAATTTCGATAATGTTAAATTTTTATAGAGATATTTCTTTAAATACATGTTATTTTTCGTGTTCATACAAAATATATAATATATGATGCGTTAAAAAAAAAAACACAAAGGTGTCCAATACGTTTCCATATTATTGTATCACTTCACGAATTAAATCAAAAAAAGAATAAAGTAAATTTATCTACTGTCAAAAAAAAAAACAAAGAAAATGTATTTAAGGCTCGCGCTACCAAAGTAATTACGCGGCAAAAAAATTTAAAGAACTAAATTTGAAGTGGTTGGATGTCTGTGTTTCAGCGCATAAAAATTTCATCGAATATCGAATATCGAATATAATTGTCTATAAACATTTAAAAAGGGTTTAAAATGCCTAAAGTTCTACGAAGTGCGACCCTAGAAATAATTCTCAAGGTGAAAGAGTTATACAATGCGCCGACAGCGCAGCGTCAGCCGCGTCTACGGCACTTCTTGGGTGGCGTGGACATGTTTAAGAACTTTTAAGAATTTCTCTTCATACGTAACACCAGTCGAAAGAAAGCATATTATGATTTTCTTCTGAGACGAAAGCACGAGAGAAACTTCCGCGCAACACAAGTTAAATATTGATTTCAATGCACTTTCTGTTTTTTACTGCATGTCGCAAATCTTTTGTCAAACCTTTCACAAGGTAAATATCGCATGCGAATAACTTCTTATTGTATGTTTTTGCAGGATGTGTAATTCTGGCAATCTATAAATACTTAAAGTAACAAAATTTATTAATTAACTTGCGTTTCGTTGCAGCTTCGAAAGACATTCCCGAATTTAGATTTTAATTTTGATTTGAAAATTTTGATTTTGACAGAATAATTTTTTTACTGTCTAGTAGAAATGAATATATTACGAATACCTGCGGCCTTGTACAAAATCAGGGAAAAAGTTTTTGGGTCAATCCTTCGAAGTGATATAGCGTATTTTCATCATAACCTACAGGGTATTTCCTATTGATTGAGAATCTTGAAATTTGAGACGTTGAAATACATTATCACGGAATGTGATTCCCGTTTTGCCTAATATATGCCTTTAATAATTCAGTTGAAGAACACCTGTTTGAAGGCATTTGGCATTCATCCAGATGAAAAACGAAATTTAGATTAACTTTATTGTCAATTTTTGTTTTCGATTCAATCTGATTTCATAGTTTGCAGCTGCGTCATATCGACTACGCAATATTAAGCACTGGCACTGACCTGCGAAATGCACCCGCGAAACTCTCATTAGCTACAAATACGTTTATTTGACATAAAAACCGGTCAAGTGGGAATCGTACTCGCACACGAACGGTTCCGTACCACAGTATAGTAATAAAAAAAAACACGTTTCTTGTATGGTGACTTCCTTTAATTTTAATATTTATTTTATTTTAATTGTTAGTTCATATAGCGGCTATAGTGTTATATACTTCAGGAAAATTTCAAGTGTTATGCACTGATCTCATAAGTAAATTACCAATCACCATAAAAGCTAAAAAACACGTTATTTGTTTGGAGAACTTTGCTATTGTTAATTAATTAATTAACTTTATTTCGTTTTTATTATTTGTTGTTATAGCGGACATAGTAGGAACACATAATCTGTGAAAAAGTCAAGTGTCTACTTATTGCGGTTCAGATAATACAGCCCTGTGACAGACGGATGGACGGACAGCGGAGCCTTAGTAATAGGGTTCCCGTTGCTAACCTTTAATTACGGAACCCTAAAAATTATTTTGGAATATTTTTTTTTATTTTGTATAATGGTGCGACATTAAACACGTAGTCCACAAAAATCTGGCAGAAGAGTAAAACTAGGTATATTCTATTGATACGAAGTTTTTCAAAATACTTTTACTTTTAAATATTTGCATTTACATAGGCAGTATTACTACTTAGACCTCATAAAAATACGAATTGACTAGAAGCCCTCTTCTACGTTTACCGTCTAACCACTCGTACTCTACCTAGTTGATGCAAGATAGCAAGTTTCAGTCCGAGTTTTAGTGCGCGAGGCCCCGCGCGGCGGTCACCACCCCCGCGAAATCCCCGCGCGCCTGTCTCCAACCCCTCAAAATTGCGTAATATCACTTCGATACTGTGAACCGACTTTTATGACTCTATTAAAACCAAACGCTGCTGTCAAATTAATTTATTCTATGTTAGACCCCTAACGTGTGTTTACATTTCTCGTTAAGACATCATGATTGACATATAAAATTTAATAAACACTGTTCGACACGTTCAAAATTTCGAATTTATTGAGTAACAAGCGAGAGAAAAGGCAGACAGACGGACTTTCACATTTTATGTATTGCGGGTAATTTGATCTGTTGACGGCTTCATATCCATTAGTGACCACAGACAGCCTGTCTACTGCAAAACCTGTTTGAAGTAGGCCATGTCTATATACAAACGTACTTTGTAATGAAGAGGCAAGCTTCTGTTAATTAAATGGTGTTACTAGCTAAAACACATTAACTTTACGAGCGTTTTTCGTAAAGCCTCATTACTAACGGTTTTGTTTGGCACCTAGCGATAATGTCTTGAGAGTTTTCAGTTATTGTATTAATACCAGACTGTACAAGGTATTGTCTTTCGAGTGTATGTATGTATGTGTGTTTGTTTTTTTGTTTGTGACCTAGATATTTCTTTGGCACGCCCTGTAGCCTATACACATTCACGGATTTAAACGTATGTCGTTTAATCGATGTCGTTCATCTTAATTGTGGGAGTGTTGTAGGGTACTCAATATTTCAATATGACGTCTGCAAAAAAAGCGAGGGGTAATAAAAAGTTTTTTTTAAATAGCCTGTTTCAAATGCCTTCTTACTTGTATAATAATTAAAAAGTCAAAATAAAAAAATAACTAAAAAAAAATAAAAAAAACCGTAATGTGTAAAAATACAAGTATTTAATTTTTTTTTAAAATATTTTATTTACTGTTCCTGCCTCGATATAGAAAGGTTTCATTGTAGACTAAATTTATTATACATCACTTCAATTTTCATCTTAGTGCACGTAAACATGTGTTACCTACATTGATCATTCGGTATAGCAGTGTTATGTTTATTTATGGCCAGTAACATATTTGCAGTAACCAGTAACATAAGTGTCGTGATAGCTCAGAGCGCAACGAACCTGTTTCAAATTTATAAGGCCCCATAGGACCATGGTTCGAATCCGGGGGTGTACCAATGAGTTTTTCTGACTTAAGTACACAATATCACTGACACCGTGCTTCGGAGGGCACGTTAAGCATTCGGTCCCGGACGCTGTCAATAGATGGCGGTCGTTACAGTTCCCAACCCGCAGTGGAGCAGCGTGGTGGACTTAAGCTCCAAGCCCCCCCTTCTCACCCTGGGGGAGGCCTAAGCCCCTGCAGTGGGGTAAAAATGGACTGATGATGATGATGAACATATTTGCATTGTAATGGCAAAACAAATGCCGTCAGTTACGTTAAATATTGAAAATCCCAGGAAAATCCTCTTTGTTCGAATCAAAAAGTTTTAACGTTTACTTTATCTTTTAAATAAATAATTGCCAAGTGTAACCGAATTTTTCTTATACCAGAAATAATTTAAAGGGTTTAACAATAAACAACAAATATATCACATTCAGAATTTTATTAATGAGAACGCAAGAAACAAAGTATTTTCAAACGCTGTTAACATGTTTTTTCTTTGTCAAGACATCACGCATCTTATTCCAAAATTCATCGGGTTTTCTCTCGTCACAAGACAAATATATTTTTGTTTTTAACAAATATCTTAAAGTCATCGACATATATTTTGCATCGACTTCGCCAATACGGACTAGTATTAAAGGATCGTAGTTACTGCCATCTTCCAATATTAATCTGTGGTATTCGGCCACTTGAGTTTCCCATCTACACCATTGGGATTTAGCGAAATGGTTACTCACTATCAACACAATGAATTTACTTTCGTTAACGCTAGAAAGTATCGCTTCCGATATAAAGGACCCAACTTCGAAATCTCTCTCGTAAACACACAGTTTCAAATAAGGCGGAAGAGATTCTAATTGTGTAATCATTTCTGATACGAATTCTCTGTCATCGTTGCAATATGAAACGAAAGCGTCGTACTTGTAAGTTTTATGCACATACCTATACTTTCCTGGTTTTATTTCCTTTTTCTTTCTCCGACCTATAGCTAATTTAGCCAAAAATATCCAATATCTTATGTAAATACGATATTTGTACACCATGATAGCAATAACTAAAATCACAGCAACTATTATCAAACTGGGTGCAGTCCAAGTTAAAACTACTATATTTGTGATTTTTTGATACATAGCACATTGTAGAGGCTTAAAAGAAGACATATATTCAGCGACCCTTCTATCTTCCCAAATATCTGGGCTACTGCATTGAAAACTTGAAGCTTTGAAATATGCTTCTAGAGATGTGGAACTGTTCACTTCTAACCACGTGTAAGCTGGATAAATGGCATTACAGTCGCACTCAAAAATATTGTCGTCGAAGTCAATGATGACATGGGAAGAATTTTTCAACAAATAATTCATATCTTGCAACATGCTCGTCGAAAAATGGGTTATTTTATTATCGGTTACGTAGAGTTTCTGGACGTTGATTCCGGAAGTAATAAATAATGGCTTCCACCAAGATATCATGAGATTACCACTCAGATCTAGAACTTTCAGTTTCTTTAATGGTTTCAACAAGGCAGCTGTGATATATATTAATTGATTGTTTTTAACAAACAAATGTGTGATATTGGGCATCGCTTCAAATATATTGTCTTTGTTATCAGAGAAGTGTTTTATAGCGCAGTTGTTTATAATTAGTACTTTGAGTTGGTTCAAACCTTCAAATTGTTTTTTAGTCAAATTTTGGTTAACTGCCAAAGGATTGTTCGCCATGTCCAACATTTCAAGATGTGGTGTATGAGTAAAAGTTCCGGGTTCTATGAAAAATAGAGTGCCATTTTTCATACTGAGTAGTTTCAATTCGTTTAAACCTCTGAAAGTGTATGTGTAAATTGATTTTATTCTGTTATATTCTAAGTTTAGTACTTGTAATTCACCGCTACTCAGAAAAGTGTCTTTACCTATTTCGAAGTAAACGACGTTTTCGAAACTATCACTGTTATGAGATAAATCTAAAAGTCTCAATTGTGTTGATAGACGATTACTATGAAGGCCCGCTATGTTGTTACCACCTAATAACAAGGCTTTAAGATTGGGAAATCTCTCCGGCTCGAAAGCGTTAGGGCCTATGATGACTGCAAGAACTTTTCTTAAATCCAAAAGCTCTATGTTGACCATTGTAGGGAAAGCATCGTCATTAATAACTTCAAACTGATTTTCAGCCAGTATCAACTTCTTTATCGTTGTCCTTGCGATCACATCTAATAAATCTCTAGGAGGATGTCTTTGAAATCCCATTTTAGATATGTCAAAATGTGTTAAATCTATACTTGCAAACATGATTTCATTTAAAAAGTCACCAATTATAGTAGTGTTCAACTCGTTTTTGCTTATGTGCAGTTCTTTAAGATTTCTCAATGGAAGGAAGCTTTTTGGATGTACGTAATCTATTTGGCAGAGTGATAGTTTTAAAACTTTTAAAGTTGTCCCAGCCATGACAGAAAACGTATTTTCAGGGATAGTTACGAATAGATTTTCAGACAGATCTAACCTTTCTAGTGCAGGTAATATATTAGGCTTAAGCGTTTTAGTAACATCTATTATATTTAAAAAGCCGTTATTGACCATCGTCAAATTGTTTAATTTAGTCAATCCTTCGAATATATTCTCGTCTATTTTATGCAAAGCAGTGCTATAGGAAATAGACAATTGCTCTAAATTGCTTAAATTCCGAAATGCTCCAGGTTCTATGTATTTTAGTTCATGATTCGCTTCAATTTCTAATACTTTTAAATAATATAGTCTATCTATTTCGATGCCCTTTCTTATATCTGTTATTGTGGTTGTCCTCACTCGTAAAATGTTGCTAGTGGCTAAAACCTGAAACAAGATATAAGCATTTTTATTTATTTAGGAACATTATAATAAAGTTGTTTATTTTGTTCAGACTAATGTAGCACGATCAAATTACATTAATATTTAAAATATCATGAGCATGAGTTTCGAAACAGCTTTATAGCAACACTTTTGAAGTCCAGTGAAAAAAAATCGAAATATACGACAAATAAAAACCGAATAATATGCAAGGTGCAAGTAAAGTGCAAGGTTGCTATGTCTCGAAACTATTGAAAAAATCAATAAAGCCAATTCAAAACATTAAAGAGAATATTATTTTAGTATTACAAATCGCCAGCTGTCAAATTAACCTGAACCACACGCAACGGGAACAAAAGCTCCTGTTGGCCAAACTAGTCTAACAAACAGTCTGACCACTGGGAAACACTGTTTTACTGACTGATCGATTTGCCGAGTGGTTACAGACACTAACTGCGGAGCCAATAGTCGCGGGTTCGATTTCCGCCCAGGACAAATATTTGTGTGCAAGAACATGCCTATTCGTTCTGTATCTGGGTGTAAAAGTATCTATATATGTATATATTTTAAAGAATATTTATGTATGTATATCAGTGGTCTAGTACTTCATAACACAAGCATATTAATTGCTTACTTTGAGTCTAGATGGTGCTGTGTAAGATGTCTCAGATATTATTATTATTAACGGAACCGTAGAAATGTGCGTATAATTTTTTTTTATTAGCTCTGTCTATAAAAGCCTCTGGACAGCCACTTCAAGTCATATGCACTAATTGAAAAAGTATTTGTATTTATATTGCAAAGTTTGTTAGTATGATAGGGTATCGCAATTGTTTTCTAACAAGTTAGGGTTGCGATACACTCTATAGTTTGCAATACATTACTTCTCGCTCGTAAATTAAAAAAAAAAAACAGATTTAATGTAAAACGACGGACGTGCATGTGTGCGTACCTTCGTACGTATTGGCCTACGTACATGCGTAAGTAAGCCAATTAAATATTTCCCGGTAATGGTATCAAAAAACACGGAAATTGCATTAAGTAATATTTTAAATTTGAACATGATCTCCTTCTGTTTTGGTTTGTACACTGTATCTGTGTGGAAACTTTTACTTTCACACAGTCGCGACTTTATACTTTCATCCGGCCCTACCGCTTTCCATTTGTCAAAATGTGGGCTGCATTTCTCACTGTATTTACAGCCGGCTCTATCAGAAGTCTAGGCCATACATTTTCCTTATTCCTCGATTTTTTTAAATAGCCTTTAGATTTCTCCTTAACGATAATAATAACGTATACATCACAACAACGTCTAGACCCCATACTAAGCATTAGCGTGTGTTTTGGGTACCAAGCGAAGACATCACACACATACGTATAACAACCAAGACTCGGTACCAGTATCAATATTCATCATATAAATACTGACCCGACTTAGGATTCGAACCCGGGACCTCCTGGAAATATCTTCATTGTTCATTAATAGCAGCCTTTCTGCATATTTCATGCATTTAATCATGGACACATCTTTCGCATTTCTTTTCCTTGCGCTTGTTTACCTGTACAAGTCCTTCTGACCATAATGTTTTTAAATACATTACCATAGTAGACAATCTTCATCATCATCATCATCATCTCAGCCACAAGAAGTCCATTGCTGGACATAGGCCTCCCAATTGATTCCCAAATGGACCTCGTGGTAGCGTCCTGGATCCAGCATCCCCCTGCTGACCTATTATGAATTATGAACTATTATGATTAGAAATATGACCTTTACAAGGTAATATTTCCACCTCGTGGCTGGACGTCCTACGCTGCGCTTGCCGTATCTCGCAAGTAGATGATAGATAAATATATAATAAGCAATCTTAAAATTCAATATTTACCAACCATGGGGAAAGTATTGCAATTTAATCCACCGAAACATACAACTATATGTATACGTTCGTCGCCGCGACATAAGCATTTCGACGGTGGCGCCACCTTCACGGGCGTCGGTAGAAGCAAATCCCTGGAATAGTGACGGGCATTCTCTATATACTGAAAGTCCGCTACAAGATTGCTACGGGCGTACTGAGCATAGCATAGCAGCAACCATATGTATCTTGAAAGAGGCATATTATGTATCTGAAAACGGAGAAATATTGAAGTAAGCATAGTTATATTTTAGCGTCAGGAAAGAAAAAAAATGCATTGGAATTTATTAGTTTTTAAGCGAAATCTTCAGAATCGAAATTTATTTCATTTTTGGATAGCCTAACATATTGAAAATAAAACTTGAATACCTGAGTGACAAATACATCAATATCCAACAAAAATTCATAGAAACTCTAAATTTCGCAGATCTGTTACTAAGAACGGACGTTTATTTTTTTATTTAGAGTAAACTAGCATCATACGTACAATACATTCACAAGAAACATTTATCTTTATACTTAAAACTAGTACGAATAACAATTATAGGTTTACCCAACATTCGTAATTTTAGGATTGCTACAGAAAATGAAATTACGTTTTCCATCATTTCGATGTAAAGTTCTCCATCCTGATTATTATGATAGCGGCATCGGCGGATCTCGAGGATATTAAAAATTTGGATTAAATAGCAAATGAAATTGATTACATATAAACCTTTAACTGCCTAAAACGCCCCAAAATAAATCAGCAATTTCCCCACACGATAACTTTATGAAATATAGCTATGGCTATTACCAATGAAATAGAAAAATTAGTGACATAAAATGCGTTCTTTATAAAATATCAAGAACTTGTGTTTGAGGTTACATGCTTATTTGACACTAAAAGAGGAAAAGAGGTATTAGTGATCAGTATGGACCTTTCTACCGATAGTTATCAAAAGTACGTCCATCTATACCATTCCATTCCATCAGCCCGTTATACCCCACTACAAGGGCTTAGGCCTCCCCCTAGGATGAGAGGGCTTGGAGCTTAAATCCACTACGCTGCTCTAATGCGGGTTGGTGGATTGTAACGACTGCCATTTATGTAGTAAGAAAAACTCATTGGGACACCCCTCGATTCGAACCACGGCCTCACGGTCTTATAAATTTGAAACAGGACATCTATGCCATAAAACGTGAAATAATATAAAAATATACTTTTACGAACACCCCGTGTGTTCGTCTGAATGTAGTACAAACTTATAGAGAGAGTAGAGCTTCTCAAACTAAAATTTCAAGTGAGCAGATGGCGCAAACTAACAGTTACTGTGAAAAACAGTTTAAGTTTATTTTTTATCACTTATCTTATTTTTTAAACTTTTGTTTAGTTTGGTAAGCTCTACATGGTGTACAAGTTTAGACTACGTTCAGCCGAGCTCAGCGTATATAACATACCATGTGTTCGGTAGAACGTAGTCCAAACATGAAAGTTTACCGCACTATTTGAACTTTTTAGTTCTGGATGGCGTCAACTATCGGTTACCGAGAAACACTTTTTAAAGTTTCATTCCTTTAATCACTTTCCTTTTTTTTGAAATTTTTGTTTCGTTAGGTAAACTCTACACTCTCTATAAGTTTGGACTAAGTTTATCCAAACATCCTGTATACAATAAGAAATCTACAATGGCACCATACAATGCCTCCGTACATTTGGGCACAACTTTTACAGTTTTTGCCTATATAATAGCTGTACAATAGCTTCAGAAAAGGTTCAGAGCTACACAAAAGACATCTGAATTTTCCGCACATTCCGCTCGCGAGTTATCAGTCATTATTTTGAAAGCATGACCTACGATAAATTAGGCTGTTTATGAAAGTGGGAAAGCTTTGGTCAGTATCTATTCCGTATTCCTAATCTAACCCCAGAGGTCGAATTGTATAATCCTTTGTAAGTCAATACATAAGTCACACACGAAATACCTGTGCAAAATTTCAACTTTCTATGTCCACCTGGCAGGCTGTGCGTTGATATAAGTCCAAATATTACCGCCCCTTTTCACGTATATATACAGGATGAGTAAATGAACAGGGACCTCTATGATAGCTACCATAACCGTTGGAGATGGAAAGTTTTGTTCTTAGAAATCAATCTTAAGTTTTTGGACTGTATTCAAGAATTTTTTGAAAAACTCATTTTTTCGAAGATATTCACTATTTTCTCAATTTTGTTTTTTTGTAGAAATGAATCCACCTGCGTATAGCGAACAAAAAGTTGTATGACACATTTTTTTTATGTTACTAGAAACAGACGAAACTCGACGATTTATGTTCCTTAGATTATTGACTTATTTTCCTCCGAGTGACCTGAGAATGATGCCTGAATATGTCCCATTTGAAAATGGAACAGCAGTTGCTGTTCTATTTTCAAAATATAACAGACTGAACGACAGCTTGCCAAGAAAAGTACTGGCCACTAATACTTTTTTACGAAGTACCATTTACTTTCAAGGGCGAAATTCAAATTTAGAATGATAAGTTTCCCGCTTTCTTTTATGTCATAATTTTTATGCATTGATTGTCATTGTTACTTTTCCGCATATTTTACTAAAAAAAAATATTATAATATGGTATTAACTAATAACGAACGTATTGAACTTTCAGAAGCATGCTTTATAAACAATAAGTGCATTAGAACTGTAATACGATGGTATAACCATAGAAATCCCGACAGGCATACTCCAACGCCTAAAGTTCTAGAGCGTATGTTAGTAAATTTAAAACAGTATGGAAGTTACAATAGACCTCTTCTACGAGCACCGATGCACCAAGATACGGATTTGAATGTTTTATGCTATTTTGAAGCGGATCACGGAGCTTCAAGTAGAGAAGCAGCAAAAGAAATTAATATTTGTCTAAAATCCGTTATAAATGTTTTGAAAAGAAACAAATATAAATGTTACAAGAATGGCAGGATTGTCCAAAAGCTACTTACTGCCGGGTGATAATGGTCGTCGTTTAACATTCTGTAGGTGGCTATTAAGAAAATCGAGAGCAGATGCAGATGTTAACTTTTATAAAACAATTCTCTGGAGTGATCACATCTATATAATAATATATCAATATTTTCACTCCGTTACTGAATGAATTTTGAAAACCGGTTAAACACGTTTATAATAATTTGTTCAATAATAGTATATTGTTGCACCGAGCAGAAAGTAATTTATTACTGCATGAAGTGGTTATTTGGAGCTCGCTAGCGAGGGTTCTAAAAAGCACGACGGCAATACATAATGCGAGGTGCATAATCTGCTTTTTTTTGTACTATATTGCAATTAAATACCTACATATAATTAATTAATGAACATATAAGGTTAGCACTTTTAAATTTTTTTGTGAAAATTAACTCCGTTGACGTTCTTGCCGATTTGTTGGAGTTTTTATATCACATATCTGTTACTTAATAGTACTATGATGCAAGTACGGTAAGCTGCATATTATAGTCGAGGTGTTTATAGGCACGAGGTGAAACCGAGTGCTTATAATAAACCACTGTAATGTAATAAATACAAACTGTAATGGCCAGCTTACTGAGTACGAGCATCATATGACGTTTTTCAATACATTTGCGATTAAAATTAGGTAGATACTTCATATGTAATAATGGCGGGAGCTAAGGGCGCGAGCGGGTTGCTTTTCGCGGTTTACGCATGCGTTACAAACACAATGCTTGTTTGTGATTGGTGTAAAGGAAAAAGGCCTAGTACTGTAAAATACAACATTACGGAACAAGTTTGGATATCAGTACGAACTGCCAGGAGGCGCCTTAGTCAATAAATAAGTTTTTTTGCAATTATGAACATGAAGGGGCCGCTGCCAGATCTGCAAAACTGCTAAGCCAATTCCGATGTGCATTACACAGATATCACTTAACAGTAGGTAGTTAAAAAAGTTTTGCTAACATTTGTTTCCCTAAACCGGTCAGGACGCTTTTGATCTTTTAATCTATTTTCATATGTAACACTAGTTTTTGTACGCAGCCCCGCTTGTGTAGGTGTAGTGCTTCTTTCACAGACAAGTCAACCTTATAGACCACGCTTTGACAGGGAGTAGCATTCGCCAAGGCTATGTAGTGACACTACTTAGCTACGTCTCTTCTGAGCGGTCAGTTGGAAGCACGTCGGAAGCCATTAAATTGTCAATTTTGAACGAGCCAATGAAAACTAGCCGACTTCTCCCCGCACCCCGCCACTTTTTGGCGATTTCGTTTTCATACTGACGTTTATTAAAGCGTGGTTTATACGTTGACTGGTCTGTGGCTTCTATCTATGTTTTCCTGTTTTCAATCTCACAACCGTACTGCTTCTTTTTGAGTTCTACTTCTACATTGCCGCTTTCGTCAATCTACCATTTTAACTGTAGTGTCACATTCTTTAAAAATAAAAATGAAAAACTTGTAAAAATAAAGAATAATTGTGAAGAAATCTGACAATTTACAAAATACCCATCTTCCTTCCTAAAAAAAAAATTTTGTACGTTTTTAAGCCATTCCCTTGACAAATTTCGTCAAGATCGAGTTAGTGGGTTAGCCGTGAAAAGATAACAAATACATAAATTTTCCGAGACAAAAATTTAACCAAGGTTTCTTCAGTATTCAAGGTATCTCTGTCTCGAATTTCATCAAACTTACTCCATCGATTTAGCAATGAAAAATTACTTTTTATGAAAGAAAGGAAATTTAAATTTTTAACATTATCTATGGTGCACAAAAAGGTTAGTGAAAAAATGTTTAAAGGCGTTTATTCAATAAAAAAGAAATTTAATTGTTACCATTTTCGTTTCGATTTAAAAAAAAAAGAGATTGAATTATTATTATCATTATGGTTTTGATTTTTTTATTTATTTTCTTTTTAAATAGGTTAAACTAGTTTTCTGAAAATCGCATCAAAATCGGTTCAGCCAAAAGCGAGAAAATCGCGGACAAACATACATACATACAAACATACAGGTCAAACTGAGGACCTTCTTTTTTAAATTCGGTTAAAAAGGGAAATAATTAAATAACTGTTGGCTTTGGCCATGTATATAAATGTGTCGTGATAGCCCAGAGCACAACGAACCTGTCTTAAATTTATAAGGCCCCACAGGGCCATGGTTCGAATCCGGGCGTGTACCAATGAGTTTTTCTGACTTAAGTACACAATATCACTGACACCGTGCTTCGGAGGGCACGTTAAGCAGTCGGTCCCGGACGCTGTCAATAGATGGCGGTCGTTACAGTTCCCAACCCGCAGTGGAGCAGCGTGGTGGACTTAAGCTCCAAGCCCCCCTCCTCATCCTGGGGGAGGCCTAAGCATCTGCAGTGGGGTAAAAATGGGCTGATGATGATGAAGATGATGATGTATATAAACACCGCGTTGTGACATCAAAAATGTGAGCAAAAAATTTACCACGTAAACAAAATACACACCAGTTGATGTTTTGAAATAATCGCCGTGAAGAAGAATTTTGTGTGACTCACATGTAACATTCGTACTGGAAACAATGATTGGAAAAGATAATAAAGATTCTGAAATTACGTATGTGTAATTTTAATAATATGTTCGTTTAAAACAATGACATAATGACGTATGGTCTGTCTAATTTATGTGTTTGGCATTTTGCTCATGTTTTTGATTGTTTCGAAGTATCAGACGCTCCATCTCCGATTATTTTGCTATCTAAGGTTTTGGTTTAAATTCTAAGACAAAAAAATCCAAAATTTTATGGTTGTAAAGATTATTAAGGACATTTATTTAATAACTTCACTATTTTTTAGAGAACCATCATTTTCTAACGTATGTTCCGTCGTAGGTATTTTTTAAATTTTTATATACTTCCATATCACCCCAATATTCCCACTCCCAAGGGCTTAAGCGCATAGGGCGCTAAGGTGTTTGGAGCTTAATGCACCACGCTGCTCCAGTGCAGGTTGGTGGATGTCGACGATTGCCGTCTGATGGCAGCAACTGAGACCGAGTCTCATATGAGATATTATTAGGGAGGGCGAAGTAATTTTAATTAATTATCTTCCTTAAAATGTGCGCAAAATTCATCTCTACACCTGTGGCTAAAAAAAAGTTCTATAACTTGTCATATAAACTTATTTATTTAAATAACTTATATTTTAATTAATAACATTTTTATTGATGAAATTATTAAATTATTTGTTTATTATCTAATAAGTTGTTTTATAATTTAAATACTTAATAAATATAATATTCTAACAGATTTGTAACAAGTTTAATTCTTCTAGTCAGTACCTAAGTATTAATTCAATGCACAAGGCAGGCTTGCCCCCGTAGATCCGCCATTGAAAAATAGTCAATTGATCTAAAACACAGATTATTTGTAAGAAATTAAGATATAAATCAAAGAAAAAGTAAATCTCGTCAGGAAATATATTCTCTCTCAAGTATTTTAATTTATGCCAAGAAAATTTATTAATTTAATAATTTATTTACTTACTAAATAGAAGAATGTTTCGTGAATTTCCATTGGAAACATTTCCGTACTTTCCCTAAATAAAAATGTTTCTTGAAAGAAGGAAGGAAATAGTGTATGTATCTATTTTAAGGCATTAGACGTAAGTATATCTAAAAACGTCACGAACGTTATCTCTAAGTTCATCTTTTCTCTTCCTATATTTACATTTATGACACAAAAGATATAAATATTTAAATAGAGAAAAGATCTTCATCGAACATGTCTCATGAGACATAAAGTCAAGTGGTTCGAGAATCACCCCCCCATATCAGTATCTTCAGGAACAAGAAGACTGTTTTTAGGTTATTCCTGAACCGTTGTACTGACTATTCCTTGACATAGATAAGTGATAGGTAAAAATAATTAAAAAAAAAAAACCGAGTTCAAAAACATAAATTAAAAAGTTAAAAATAAAATTTTCACTTTAAAGAAAGGAGCATTAACAGGCGGCATATAGTTAATGAAGTCGGTGCCAACTCAGACACTTTAAATTGTGTTCTATTTTTGTTATAGTTATAAATATATCATTGTTGTAAATTGTTATTACCTGGTAAGTACCCATTTAAAGTGTCTGAGTTGGCACCGACTTCATTAACTATATGCCGCCTGTTAATGCTCCTTTCTTTAAAGTGAAAATTTTATTTTTAACTTTTTAGTTTATGTTTTTGAACTCGGTTTTTATTTTATTTTTTAATTATTTTATTTTTCAATTTTTAGTTGGACGCATCTGTAACTTATTTGTATTTAGTATAAATGGGGCTACTAAACGCGCTACTCTAATGAGACAGAACCGTGATTACGCAACGTAAATTCAGTGTCAAATTGACGCATCAGCATGCCCAGTAGGCAGTGGTATTCCTATGTAAAACTTCAATCTTAATTATTATTTTTGTGCGAACTGAACATTTTGGCATATTCAACCGTATGAAGGAAGCCCAACAAAAAGTAACTGCTGTAAATCGTTGAGGAATTCCCTCGACTGTTTATGGTCTTCATCATCAGACCTGTAATGGCACTTATAACCCATATGAGTGCAAAGTTCTCTTTAATAGAAATGAATTAAGTCCAAACACCAGGTAATTGCTGTAAATCGTTAAGGAGTTCCCTCGAATGTGTATGATCTCCATCATCAGATTTGTGATGGTACTTATAACCCATATGGGTGCAAAGTTCTAATTAATAGAAATGAATTAAGTCCAAACACCAGGTAATTGCTGTAAATTATTGAGGAGTTCCCTCGATTGTGTATGGTCTCCATCATCAGACCTGTAATGGCACTTATAATCCATATGGGTGCAAAGATCTCATCAATAGAAATGAATCAAGTCCAAACACCAGGTAATTGCTATAAATCGTTAAGGAGTTCCTTCGACTGTGTATGGTCTCCATCATCAGACCTGTAATGGTACTTATAACCTTTATGGGTGCAAAGTTCTCATTAATAGAAATGAATTAAGTCCAAACACCAGGTAATTGCTGTAAATCGTTAAGGAGTTCCTTCGGCTGTGTATGGTCTTCATCATCAGACCTGTAATAGCACTTATAACCCATATGGGTGCAAAGTTCTCTTCAATAGAAATGAATTAAGTCCAAACACCAGGTAATTGCTGTAAATCGTTAAGGAGTTCCCTCGAATGTGTATGGTCTCCATCATCAGATTTGTGATGGTACCTATAACCCATATGGGTGCAAAGTTCTCATTAATAGAAATGAATTAAGTCCAAACACCAGGTAATTGCTGTAAATCGTTGAGGAGTTCCCTCGATTGTGTATGGTCTCCATCATCAGACCTGTAATGGCACTTATAATCCATATGGGTGCAAAGATCTTATCAATAGAAATGAATCAAGTTCAAACACCAGGTAATTGCTGTGAGTCGTTGAGGAGTTCCCTCGACTGTCTTTCAGCTCCATCATCAGATCGACTCTCGACCATCATTAAATAGTACTAGTAGTAGTACTTTATCAAAATACTTAAAATATGATACTTTAAAATACGATTTTTGAAGGTTACCCTCGATTTCTCTGGGATGACATTATCAGATCCTGGTTTCCTTATCATGGTACCATTTCGGAGATATCTCCCTTTCACAAAAAAAAATCATCCAATTCGGTTCATAAACAACGAAGTTATCCCTGAACACACATAAAAAAAAAACATATATACGGTCGAATTGAATAACCTCCTTCTTTTTTGAAGTCGCTTAAAAATAGAGCCTCGTGATAACTATTATAGTTAATTTAATTTCAAGCTCAGAACTTCAAGACTAATAATAAATTATGAAGTAAAAAAATAATTTTCAAATAAATATAATGATTTTTGTTGTTTGATTGTAAACATATTCGTTTGAAGAATTTTATTCTCAAAAATGACTAAAATTTGTTATTTAACATGATAACTTACATTTTATTTCATAATATTATTTAAATAAAGCGTGGGGTGCTTTTAACTATAGTTTAATAATAACTTTTAGGCACGAATAGGCACTTCTGAACTTCTTTGTAGGCACTCATACCACGCCTACGTGACACTAACCTATTCTGATTTATATGATTTTTCAGTTCGCACTTAAACATTTTTTATACGTCAAGTTATCTGGAAGAATAAAAATACTGAATGAGGTGTGTTGTTTTAGCTAAATATACCTACATATTTTATTTTCATGACCTTGTATTATGGACAATTATTCTTTTTAAAAATTTCGAGTTTATTAATTTCGTCCCATAAAAGGCGCTCAAGAGAACAACAAACTCAACGTAAATTAACAAGTCAAACGGATGCCGAGCGTCTTGGCGAAAGATAAGATAAACAATCTTTATGACGGACAGATTGATGCAAAAACAAGGACTAGATCTACGCAATACGAATTATCTACAGTATTTCAGAAAGAGCTTAAAAAAATATTTTATCAGAAGTGTTTTATGCGGTTAGTACACCTTGGCCGTCATTCTGTCATATTTTGGCGCCATCTTTACGTGTTACACATTTGCATTTGAAATTCGAATGTTTTGTAAAGTACAGCAACTAATTTGATTTGAGCTTATTTGGCTGCGTACATTGGATGGATTATCAATTCCATGGGGATTTCACTACTTTTTTTTTCCAGAATTTATTAAACCCTGCGGCATAGGAAATCACAAAATCGAAATTAAAAGTATTTTTGCGTAACTTAATTTTTGATATTGATTTTCTTAAGGGGCAGTCTTTCTTATTACTAAACAATAATAGTGTGGATCGATACTGAACTTTGTTCTTCGCTACTTGGTTTAATCACGACGCGGTAGGTATATGGTAGGATGGATTTCCGTTCTAACGTATAAAAATTATACAGCGAATCATAGTGAGAATCATTTCGCTGGGCAGACGTTGTCGCTAGCGATTACGGTTGCACCTGTCAGCACGGTTACCATGAGTTTGAATAATTATAGCGTGTCGACACTCGATACCGACTCGTAAGAGATTTGTATGTGAATTTCAGTTCTTCTCGGTGCCGCTAGAGGCGCTTTCCATACAAATCTGGTGAACTGTCGCTAGCGAGTGTCGACATGTTACCCAATTGAAACTCATGGTAACCGTACTGGGTGCTGTACACATTAGTGGTATTTTGATAGATCGCCCTCGAATTTGCCCGCGTGGACTACACGAATGTATTTTTAAAATCTGAACATCACTTTTAACCCCGCAAGGGTTCATTTTTAGAAATTAATAAAATAGATACGTTTTACGTCTTTTTTGCGGGAAGTCTCAAGTACAGTAATACGCACGGATTTTTGCCGCTGTGAAGTTATTTACAGAAAGCGTCGCAGTAGCATAAAATAACGAAGAAGGAAAGACCGGATAGCTCGCCGGTATTCGCTCGCGCTCGCGGCCACTAGTACCCCTCGCTGCCCGCGCGGCTGTACCTGCGCATTAAGCATTCGCCAACAACTCAGAGCGGCAAAGATTCGTGCGTAGTACTGTAGACATGCGCAATATATATAAGGTGCTCCGGAGATAAAATGGAAAGAACTTTTTAATGAATCTCGCATATTTTTCAATAGCAATAAAATATTGTTCAGCATTACGTAATGTACTAGTGTACTAACTTACGTGTAGTACCGTATGTGCCGTGTGATATCGTGTAAACGTTTCGTTACTCGCTACCCGAGTTGTAGTGACAAGCGATTACATTGCTTATTAGGTACTCGGCGCCCTGCACTACGAAAAGTAGAAATTGTTATATTTACTTTTCCTTTCATATCTCAAATAATGAGCAGCCGACAGAAAAGAAATTTGCATTGATTGAAAGCTGCTGCTATAATCCCTCAGGTATATCTATACAAAATTATTACAAGTACAGTTCAGTATTAGGTCAGATCTCGAAATGGTAACTCGTTATATAGTTATAATTTTTCCATTCAAACTTTAACACCCCTTTACACCCTTAACTGATACGATTACTCGTGATTTAAATATTCTATTCACATCTGCGACCTGACATCTTTTCAATGATAGCCTTATAAGTTATTTTTACGCCACGCAATCTCTGAGATAATTTTCCAGCTTTAGCATAATTATAAGACTTGCGTTGCTATATACATGCAACTTACTACGACCATCGAAAGAGGAAGGGTTGGACGACATGGACGGTCCCTTACTCATTAAAACTAGCAATTAATATCGTTCTCGTGTATTTTGTTTATTTGTGTTACGACCGTATCCAGTTCATCCTATGTACGCACCATGGCATATGCGTGGTGTCTCAAGGTGATTTCAATCCTTAGCCATCAATACCAGATGGTTGAATCAAGTTTCGTATTCTACCAGCGACCGTAATTACAACGAACAGACCGACCACAAGTGGGAAAAGGAAATGAGTAGGTTCTTACTGCTTTTCTTCTCGCACTCATCATCAGTCGCGCTTGTCATGTCGGCTGCCGACATGCGAACGATATGTAGAATGACCTCCAGTGTGTGTGCGCTACACATAAATTTTGTCATTCAAATCGTTTATTGCGTATATATATATATATACAAAGTTTGTTACACTCATTCCTAATTTTAAATTTAATGGCAAACGGGATCGGCTCACCATGCTGATGGCGTGCCACGAACAGACATGCCTATCGTTGTTCTGCCGATCTCAAAAAAAATAAGTTTAACTACATTTAATTTTAATTTTTTAGATTTCTATTAAATCTATTTAATACATATATAATTTACATAGCTATTAAAAAAAACTATGAGTTCTATCGACTCTGGTATGTGGTAGATGTGGGCCACAAAAAGAGTATCAATTAACTATGTATCTTGTGACAATCCGTCACAAGAATCAGCGGATCACGTTATCTATATGCGACTATGGCGAAGGCCTATTAATATACCTAACAATAATCTATGGATTTCGATAGTACGATTAGAAGTTTGAAAAAAAGACGTTACGTTTAATTTTTTTCTCTTTTATTTAAGAATATATTAAGCCATAATTTGCGAATTTAAAAAAAAAAAGTGTTAAAATAACGACTCCATATTTTTTCAAAGGCAAATATGAATTACGCTGGCGACTGCCTCTGTGTTAAACATAAAAGTCACAAAAATATACCTATTAAATATCTCAAGGTTCGCAAGCAGGCCGGCCTATGTAGTATTATCTGATGTCGGTGCTTTGAATACTAAATGTGACAAATTTTTTATTTATTATAGTAAGTTAATAAACAATGATTGAATGAACATACTTTGTGAAATAATTCTAAATTCCGGTTTTCCTGTTGAAAACTTCAGATTAGTCGGTAGCACTGCGGACCGTAGTAGCCTTTGAATTGAATATTGTAAATAAGATTTTCATTATATTTCCAAACTGTTGTTGACATTTTACACATACCTAAGTAATAAAATATTATAATATTTCCTAAATGGTTTCTAATTTTAATTACAACACTTACTTTCAAAAATATTCATAAAAATATTTCAATATCTACGACTGTTTGCCGACTCGTATTCTGTATACTATTAGCTGACCCGGCAAGCTTCGTACCGCCTCAGAACTTAGAATGGTTTTAGAACCCATAATTATGTATTGCAGCGCCCCGCCTGGTAGCCCATAACCACAATCCTTAAGGACCTGCTTTTACGTGATATCTATATATAACTCGAAAACCGCGTCAAGATCCTCTCATCCGTTTTAGAGAAACATATCTATCGCAGCGCCCCCTGGTGCTTAATAACCATGAAACTCATTTAGAAATCTGTTTTGAAATTATCATCTTATCTAAATACAAATTTCCGAGTTAGCTTGATAAAAGAGTAAAAAAATCGATTTCCGAACGCATCCTGTTCGACAGGTACGAACAATTTGTATGGGAGAAAGAAATTGTTGTTTTTTACTATAACGTTGTTTTTACCTACAATTTATTTATATTTTCTCACCTTTCAAACCTTCCTTGGGCTTCTAGAAATGTTTCAAAACCAAAATTAGCCAAATAGGTTCAGCCGTTCTCGAGTTTTAAAGAGACTCACGAGCTTTATTTAATTTTTATATATATGGATTACCTGAATTCAATTAAAATCGAAATATCATACTTATATTTTAATATAACGATAAAAATACTCCAGTTTAATATCTTACACTATGTCACTCACATTCCGATTTGGGCACAAATATTTACACGAAAATTTCCACACGTTACGTACCTATATGCACTGAATGCTTAAAAACAACATACCTTTTATTCTAAAACAACAACCGGCCATTCACAGTACAATAGTATTAAATTCAGTATTTTTTTTGCCATAACTAAAAAATTTTTACTTGTAATATAACTTTGGCATATCTACGCGTTAAGTTCGCGTCGTCGGTTGGATGCGAACTGTGAAATAATCACAGATATCTGCTAAACGGCTCTCAAAGCGTAGTGTTTATTTAGGCGGTATGAACATAGAAAATCATATAAGTAAGGATGTAGCTGTTTTCCAATAATATAATTTCGTGATTTATATTATCACAGAATTAAGTGTACTTTAAACCTCAATATATATATATTTTTGTAGAATTTTATTATCATTTCATGAGCACTTAATACGTGATGTGCCCGCGTTTAAGTATTTCTGAATTTAAAAAAAGTGTAAAGTGTAGAACTATACATTCTTAGTCACGATGACGACAATTCCGAAGTTATTCATATGAGAAACTTTCCTTCCAGCGTTTGCGGTTTGCTGCTACACAGGCTGATTTTTCCGAATTGTAATATTATAATCATTGGTGAGTTTAATAAAATACGTGTTTTTTACTTTTACTGTCATTTAGTACTAAAATATTCAGATATCGCGTCACAAATCATCAAAGGTTGTCTGGAAGAGATTGCTCTTAGCGATAAGACCGCCCACTGTACCTACCAAACATAGATTTATGAGATACCTACATTATTTATTTTTGTTTTAACTTTTGGTGTACAATAAAGAATATATTATTATTATTATTATTATCATTTACATTTTTTTTTTGTAAATGATTTTGTATACTAGTTATACTCCCGCATTTCTGTCGCCTCCTAAAATTTGCAGCCCCAGACCAATGCTTTTTTGGCATACACCATTGATTCGGAAAGGGCTCGCAGTGATAAATATAGAATTAATCTTAACCTGTAACTTGCTGAGTTAGATCTCAAATTATCTGTTAAAAGTGCCTAAAGTAAATTTTAAGTTTCGAGTAAGGCTCCTCTCTCTACGAATCTTGATTCAAATCTTTTTTCTTTCTTCGTCGCTGCTCAGCCAGTGCTTGCGCCTCATACTTCTTACACGTAAGGCCAATGCCTCACAATATTTCACACCCAGACGCAGGACAAATAGACATGTTCATGCACACAAATATTTGTTCCGGATGGGAATCTAACCCGCGACTTTGGGTTCTGCAGTAAGGATCGCTAATAGATCGCGATCGATCATTCCTTAGCTTGACTTACGAGACCGGTAAATCTATATAAATAAACACCTACCTACTTAACCGCAAATTATTAAACAATCGATCCACACAGAATGATGCAGTGTGAATATTCTCTTCGAAAAAGCTATGTCAGATGCGCATTATAGTTTAGGAGACTGACGTCATCTTCGTTATCTTATTTCAGCGCACCATTTTACGCCAAGGTAATAATTTGATTCAACATTCAACTGCAACATGGATACACATGGTTTCTGACGTCACCAACACGTCACGTGCTTTATACGTGATCGTTGTGCCTAGGTTTCATCATCATCATCATCAGCCCATTTTTACCCCACTGCAGGGGCTTAGGCCTCCCCCAGGGTGAGGAGGGGGGCTTGGAGCTTAAGTCCACCACTCTGCTCCACTGCGGGTTGGGAACTGTAACGACCGCCATCTATTGACAGCGTCCGGGACCGACTGCTTAACGTGCCCTCCGAAGCACGGTGTCAGTGATATTGTGTACTTAAGTCAGAAAAACTCATTGGTACACGCCCGGATTCGAACCATGGCCATATGGGGCCTTATAAATTTAAGACAGGTTCGTTGTGCTCTGGACTATCACGGCCTATCTGGGCCTAGGTTTAGCTTAACATATTATAGTTTAGAATTGAAAATTCATAATAAACAGCAGTCGGTTTCTGCGCTTGCATTATGCTATGAATAGGGTACAAAGACTTGCCAAACACGTCTTACGAGTATCATTGGAATTGAAAAGAAAATTGTTGACCAACAACTAATCAACAACTCGATAGCTTAACTTAAATTGAACTAAAATTTTATTTATTTAATACTTTAAAAAAATTAATAATACGAATAAGAGAGCTAGGAAATAATCGTTTTACAAATGTTATAGAAGCTTTTTTTTTACTTCTGACGGCATTTTTTGTATAGCATTAATTCGTAAATCTTTTTTACAGTGAGAGCGATGGTCACATTTAATGATAAAAGGGCTTTACAAATCTACCATATTATGTCACTAGCGACCGCCCGCAGCTTCGCTTGCGTAGACTACACATTCCTGTTTTAGGTAGTATTAACATTCGAAATAGTTTATACGTACTTTTTGCGGAAACTATATTGGGTACACCCATTCAAACTTTCAATCTTCACTCTGCCCACTCCTTTAAGAAAACCGATACTCCCATACTTTTCACCTCCCGTTTCCCAACCTTAAAATGTGGAAATTCAAAAACCCTGAAACACGTCATTATTTATTTATGTTAAAAGTTTTATGTTTCTAACTTTAAAGAACAAAGACTCTTATACAAAGCCCCTCCATCCCTCTCTCCTTAAATTTGAAATTTCCAAATATTCCTTTCTTAAAAATTAATACTCACTTTATAAAATAAATCACTGTTTCAAATTTTGGCTTCCTAGACTTAGTAGTTTCGGCTTTATCTACGCCGATAGATAAGTGACGACAAACGACAGACAGCCACAAAAAGTAGCTGATGTCACTCTTGACAACCTTCTTTCACGTCTGCAAAGTTTCATTAAAATTTGTTCAGCCGTTTTGGAGATTAGTTCGAACAGACACATAGACGTACAGACAGACAGACGAACAAAAAGTAGCGTATGTCACTTTTAAACACCTTCTTTTCATACCCGTGAAATTTCATTAAAATCGGTTAAGCTGTTTTGGAGATTAGCACGAATAGACAGATGGACGAACATACAGACATACAAAAAGTAGTGTATGTCACTTTTGACCACTTTTTTCCATGTCTGTAAAGTTTCATCAAAATCAGTATAGCCGTTTTGGAGATTTGCTCGAATAGACCGACAGACAGATAGTATTATTTTATACATATAGCCTATAGCCTTCCTCAATAAATAAACTATCCAACACAAAAATAATTTTTCAATTCGGACCAGTAGTTCCTGAGATTTCAAACAAACAAACAAACAAACAAACTCTTCAGCTTTATAATATTAGTATAGATAGATTAGGCTCGATACGATACGTTAGAAAAACGGCCTCGGCCGACGGCCTAATGCGAGGCGTTTTCTGGCCACGCTTATCCCTCTGTGTGAGTATGTTTACTTATATTCGTCATTCAAAGGTCGTCGTCGAATCTAAGGCTACTTTATCAGAAACGAGATTAAAAATATTTCATTAAAATCAGAAGTGTTTTTCTTTTTATCCTCAATAGACAACCGATTGGCCGAACGGTTAGAGACCCTAACTGCGAAGCCAAGGGTGGCGGGTTCGATTCCCGCCCGGGGCAAATATTTATGTATATGGACATATTTATTTCGTTCCGAGTCTAGGTGTAAAATATTTATATATGCATATATCGTTAAAAAATATATTTAAGTAAGTATGTATATCAGTTGTCTAGTAACTCATAACACAAGCATAATACTTGCTTACTTTGGAACTAGATGGCACTGTGTGGGATATCCCAGATATTATTATTATTGTTATTAGTATTAAACTTTATTTCCTACATTCACCAATTTCACATGATTTTAGTCTTTCATATTAACTAAACGTCCCTCGGCGGCTCGTTGTTTTTTCAGTTGGACTCGGGCCAAGGATCCCGCTTTGAAGGACGATCCAGAACTATCTGAATAACAGGGATTGGGTTCCAACCCGAATTGTTTATTTTCTATATTACAATATTAAAAATTATAAAAATATATTTTTTTAAATTATTAAACTTAAATAAATATACAAAAATCGTACCGGTTACAAACACCCAGACTTCTATATTTTGCCTAATGTTGACTACACATAAATCTATTTAATAAAATATTTCTTGTCTCAAACCCGATACCGGTATTTTTTAAAAGGTCCTCGCTCGTGTAGTCAATAAAAATACACGAGATTGATAGAACTGTTAGGTATCACCATAATATCAGTAAAACGGTTGAAATATCAACTTTGTTGTTGCAACGTTGAAGTTGATTATTGTAAAACTGGTTTATCCAACGACTCTGGCGGGATCTTGTTTGTATTAGTACGTTTACATTTATTATTTCCAAGTAAATCTTTTGAAATAATTTATATGTGATCTTATACATTACTTATTTCATGCAATATTTAAGTAGTGAAATTCCATCATAACACGTTATTGGGTATGAAGATAGGAATAAATACATTGGCAACGATTACATCTTATTATTAGTTTCTAAATAATCTTCATCTATACATATACATACATACAGATAAATAAAATTGGAGTGTCTGTTTGTAATATTGAAATAACCGTTTTTTACCACATGCATATCTATACTAATATTATAAAGCTGAAGAGTTTGTTTGTTTGTTTGTTTGTTTGTTTGTTTGTTTGTTTGAACGCGCAAAGCTCAGGAACTACTGGTTCAAATTGAAAAATTATTATTGTGTTGGATAGTCCATTTATCGAGGAAGGCTATAGGCTATATGTATTACATCACGCTACGATTAATAGGAGTGGAGCATCAATGAAAAATGTTGCAAAAACGGGAAAAATTATTCCTTTTGGGAGCTTCTTTCCCGCGCGCTGCGTAAACGCTTGATGTTAACCAAAAACCATGTATTACGGAATTGTTCCCCTTTAAAAGTTCTAACTAAAAGTCCGCGACAGCATTTGTGTATCTTTTAAGGTTAACTTACTATAACCTTTTTTATGACAATCAAATTTTTTCTGACATAATGTACTATTTGCGAAGATGTCTTTTAAACGTAATATTAATCCTTATCAAATTAAATACGTTAGTTGTCTTAAGCATTTCATGCATATTATAATTGCCTTTTACACCACACAATTTCAATTAATATGTTAGCAGTTTTTATCGAAATATGAAAACTATAGCGGGAGAAAATAAATTCGCTGTCTGTCTCTGTTCGTTAACTTTTTACTTCCAAACCACGCAATAGACTTTGATACGGTTTTCAGTATTATTTTATAATCTATTAATCTATATAATAGAAATGCTTATTATAAAGCTGAAGAGTTTGTTTGTTTGTTTGTTTGTTTGTTTGTTTGTTTGTTTGTTTGTTTGTTTGTTTGTTTGTTTGTTTGTTTGTTTGTTTGTTTGTTTGTTTGTTTGTTTGTTTGTTTGTTTGTTTGTTTGTTTGTTTGTTTGAATGCGTTAATCTCTGAAACTACCAGTCGGATTTGGAAAATTATTTTTGCCTTTGATAGCCTGAATCTAGCGGAGGGTTATATAGGCTATATATATATGAAGACGAACTGTCTGTCTATTCGAGCAAATCGGCTTCGGGCAAAACGGCTTAAACGATTTTGATGAAACTTTACATTACACATATGGAAAGGATGTAGTCAACTTTTTGTATGTCCATCTGTCTAAACCGATTTAAATGAAACATCACAAGTATGAAAAAAATGTCATCAAAACTAACAAATGTTACTTTTTCTCCATCTGTCTATCTGTACGTGTACCTGTCTATTTGAGCTAACCTCCAAAACGGCTAAATAGATTTTAAGGAAACTTTGCAGACGGGAAAGAAGGTTGTCAAGAGATTTGACATTAGCTACTTTTTGTCCGTCTGTTTGTCTGTACGTCTATGTGTCTATTCAATTCAATTTTATCTATTCGCGCTAATTTCCAATACGGCTGAACATATTTTAATGAAACTTTGCAGACGTGAAAGAAGGTTGTCAAGAGTGTCATAAGCTACTTTTTGTGTTTGTTTGTCTGTCTATCTGTCTGTCGTTTGTCCACACTGATCTATCAACGTACAGCCAAAACTACTAAGTCTAGGAAGCTTAAATTTGGAACATAGGTTTATTTTATAACGTGAACACAAAGAAAGGCTTTTTTAGAAATTTCAACTTAAGGATGGGAATGGAGTAACTTAAATAATGACGTGTTTCAGAGTTTTTAGATTTCCACCTTTTAAGGGTGGGAAACGGGAGATGAAAAATTGTATCGGTTTTTTTAAAGGGTGGAAGGGGAATGAAGATTGAAAGTTTGAATGGGTGTAACCAAAATTGGTTCCAGCAAAAACTATGTATAAACCATTTCGAACATTAATAGTACCTATAACAGGAATTTGTAGTATACGCAAGCGAAGCTGCGGGCTGTCGCTAGTGAATATATATACGGTACATACAATAAAATACCGATTTCAACAAAAATTTGCAGACTTACAGAAGGCATTACCGGGGGTGACATAGGCTACTTTTTGTCTTTCTGTCCGTCTGTCTGTCTGTTCCGGCTAATCTCCGATACGACTTAACCGACTTATTACTAACTAACCGATTAATCTACAAAACGGCTGACTGATTTTGGAACCGACTTTAGGGATAGCTATTTTTCATGCTAAAATAGCTAATTGGAGATTTTTTTAGGTAATTAAGTTTCAGAATGTTCTAGTAAGTGCTATAATGTTTTGGAGCGTCGCGTTCCTGTAACTGTCCCAGTACAACTGTTTAGTCCACGCGAGCGAAGCCGCGGGCGGAAAGCTAGTAATACATAAACATGGCCACCCTGTATTGCATAATATTTACTTACATGCAGAGTCACACGACATTTTTTTCTTCGCCGAAAAAAAAAACGCAGTGTGGCTTTTCAGCTTCAGTCATTTGTTTCGGTCACGGTAAAACATCAATCAACGTATTGAGTGAAACGAATTTGACCAGCAATATGATTTACCCTGTTGATAAACAATTTCAGTAGACCTCCACAACCAAGCACTCATTAACCTAAAAATACTTAATACATTGCGAACTAACTACCGAAGTACCCCTAGTAAGTCAGCTGGCTATGTACGTACACGTCAACTTGAATACACTCATTAAGTCTACCAACAGTCAGTAGGTACGCTGCGAATTCAAAAGTAAATTTCAATTGTAAGCCAATGATCTCAAAATTACCAATCACCAAATATATCGAAAAAAAAACACGTTTCTTGTATGAGGACCCCCTTTAAATTTTAACTTTATTTTATTTTCATTATTTGTTGTTAATAATACACACTCAGTAAAAATTTCAAGTGTCTGTCTATTACGATTCAGAATTGCCCAAAGCGCAGCGAACCTGTCTCAAATTTATAAGGCCATAGTGCCATGGTTCGAATCCGGGCGTGTACCAATGAGTTTTTTCTGATTTAAGTACATTAACTATCACTGACTCCGTACCTCGGAGAGCACGTAAGCAGTGGCTCCCGGACGCTGTCAATAGATGGCGGTCGTTACAATCCCCAACCCGCAGTGGAGCAGCGTGGTGGATTTGAACTCCAAGCCCCCCTCACCCCGGGGGAGGCCTAAGCCCCTGCAGTGGGGTAAAAATGGGCTGATGAAGTGAAGATACAACCTTGTGCTAGACGGATGGACAGCGGAGGTTTAGTAATAGGGTTCCCATAGGGTTGCATTTGGGCACGGAACCCTAAAAAATCTAAATATCAACAAATAATATATTTATTGCCAATTTTTAACGTCATTGGCCCCACCGTGTGCAGTTGCAGCGCTTCATTGGTTTTTCGTGTTAAGAGGCTTGCCATTTTGGATTTTTCAAATTTTGTATGTCGACTTAGACGGAGTTGCGGAAAAAGCTAGTACTGAAATTAAAACATGACGAAGACCTTTCTGTCCCGCAGTTAATAATTGAACGGACGTCTCGCGAGTCGGCTCGAAAAAAGTCGAACCTGATACTCGCCCGATCGAATCCAGAGCATAGTGTTGGATTTTAAAAATATAAGTGAACGGCTTCGCTTCGGTGAAAGTCGGTCAAATCGAGATGCGAAGGGGCAGAAAAAAAATAGCCCCATTAAAGGAATCCGATAGGTTCAATAAGAACTGGATCGGCCTTGTTAACTGGAACTTATCTTGTTATAAATCATCGAATTATAAAATCTCGTTCACACGTTTCCAATAATTTTCTTTAATGAGGCTTTCACGCCTACATTGAGAGTACAGCCCTTCTTCATCATTAAGGAGTTCAGAGCATAGACCCACTACGCTATTCCGGTGCGAGTTGGGGGCTGTTTTCTTCGACTGTCAAAGGATTCACATATTGGCGAGTTTGTGATGTATATTTCACCAAATAACATAGTTCGAACTTGATATATCACTTGTAAGTAGCTTTTGTTTGTACAAACTGACAGTTAACATTTTTTTCTTTAATTTTTTATGTTCCGTACCCAGGAGTACTAATACCCTATTACTAAGGCCCCGCTGTCCGTCCGTCTGTCCGTCTGTCATAGGGCTGTATTTATATATACTTATTGGTAGACAATTGAAATTTTCACTGTGTATATTACTGTAGCCCCCCCCCCCTACCAGTAGCAGTGTCGTGATAGCCCAGAGCACAACGAACCTGTCTTAAATTTATAAGGCCCCACAGGGCCATGGTTCGAATCCGGGCGTATACCAATGAGTTTTTCTGACTTAAGTACACAATATCACTGACACTGTGCTTCGGAGGGCACGTTAAGCAGTCGGTCCTGGACGCTGTCAATAGATGGCGGTCGTTACAGTTCCCAACCCGCATTGGAGTAGCGTGGTGGACTTAAGCTCCAAGCCCACCTCCTCACCCTGGGGGAGGTCTAAGCCCCTGCAGTGGGGTAAAAATGGGCTGATGATGATGATGATGATGATTACTGTAGCCGCTACAACAAATATTATAATAAAAATAAAATATATTAAAAAAAATTATTTGAAAGTGAAGGTAAATGCCTACCTACTTTTACGTGGTCCGTTTTTTTGCAATTAATTTAATGTAAGTTTTTTTTTAAATTAACTGCTGTATAGTTGTTGTTATATGTAATTGTTATTTTTTTAATATAGTATAGTATATACAAAGGTGAAACGCAAAAAGAAAAGGCAAAGAAATAAAATACGACATCTAATGTTCAATATTATTCATACAATACGAGTATTACACAATAAACACACACCAAACGAGTATATATTTAGTTACAATATTTTTATAGTGGTGAAGGTAACTGCATAGACAATGTTGTGATCAGTTTGTCCATTTGTCTTAAATTTTCGGCCGCTTGTCTCGCCAATCTGCCTTCTGGCAGTTCAGGCGGTTCGTTGCGTAAGAGTTGTGCTGACTGAGCCAAAATGGTACGCGATTCCTGTGAACAGAATACTCATATATATTACAAAGCATACATACACTAATAAAGATTCGGTACTAGCTTTCGTCCGTAAGTTTGGCCACGTAGATTTACATAATATCTTTATAAGTAGGTATATATATAATTTTTCTAGCCTTACAAATTGTTCTAGGTCACTGATAGAATTCTAGTTCAAATTATATTAAACACTCGTATCATACTGTGGATGTTCAATAAAAAGTGAAAATAACTAAGACACAGTTATCCTACTAATACTATAAAAGTGATAGTTTTTCTTTTAACTACGTTATATATACTCCTGTCATGAATTTTTTCCACATATCCAAAAACAACGGTTTAACTGGTAGAAGGGGGGAGGGAGGGGGGACATATGACTAACAAAAATTAGGACTTCAGGAGTGCATATCAGCAAAACAAAATTTATCTGTTAAAGGAAATTGTAGAGTGTTGTAGAAATTTTCACAGTGTGTAATACTACGACTGTTATACTAATAGGAAATAAAACTAAAATAAAGTTAAAAATTAAAGGATGTCTCCATATAAGAAACTAGTTTTTATATTATGCGGTGGTATGGAACCCTTCATGTGCGAGACTGTTGCGCACTTGGCCAGTTTTTCTTTTATTTAAAACGACCCATCTCTAGAAAATAAGATAGACGGGAAGGGGCACTTATAGAGAGCCATATTCCGTAATCGTCACTTGTCAACGTAAGTAAGAACCCTTGTCTTGAAGAAAAATGGGAGGAGGGGTTTCAGGAGTCGAGTCACAAAATAGCCATCAACCAAATCCAACTGCATGGCGGGCTACAATGAGTTTGAAGTAGTATAGCTATAACGGGTGACACTCGCTAGAGATAGTTTACTATGGACAGCGCCTCTAGCGGTACCGAGAAGAACTAAATTCACATACAAATATTTTATGAGTCGCTAGCGATAGTATCGAGTGTCGATGTAGAGTTGTCGACCCATTAAACCAATTTAAATAGCCGTGTGTATAGATATAATCTATACTGAATACACTATATAATCTAGTCAGTCTAACGTAGTATACCTTTAGATACGTAAGTCTGACTAGACTAGTGCTTATGGACATCATGGACGATTACAACTGCGAGTGAATCGTCGCGTCCAAAGATATTTTCGTGCCCGATGTCGCTTCAACGAGTGACTGCTTCTATTGTATTAGTCGCTTGAGCGACTGTAAGAGTAGCCTGATTGTCATTCTTCTTTTTGAATTCGTGCTATATACGGCATAATGGAGAAATTGCAAGAATTAGCACTTTTCGGCTGTACCTAACCGTTATAAAAATTAGACGAAGACGTAGGTACTAGGTACAACTATGCAGAGAGTCGCTGAGTCGCTCAAGCGTGCGATCGTCGTCGAGCGACTGAATTGGAAGCGTCTGGTTCGCCGCATCCGCATATCGCTCATGAACGGTCATACTGTTACTACGTTTAGTCGCAGTAGTCGCCCATGACGTGAATGAATGGTAGCATTGTTAGCCAAGCCAGGTCTTTATACTAGTGTAATGGTTACACAACAAACCAAACAAAACACTGTAATTAAATTAATCCAGATAAGTCAGTCATCCATCAAGCAAGCAAGTTACTTAATGCATACTTAACCTTAAGATTGTGCGTGCGTAAATTAACACCCATTTCTTCTTCTTATCTTATATTATTATAATCACGTACACGTAACTCCTATTAGTTACGGATGTGACGCAAAAATTGATTATTTTTAATTTAATTAGATTTATTAATGACACCTATCTGGGTAATAGTAACAAGCAGTACCATCACAGCCTCATCGTGTTGCATATCGACCACAGCGTCATCTATTTTTTAATAGCGACAATCACCTTCGTACGAAACAATATTCCGCAAAATTATGAAAACAAAATATCGTACTACTATTTAAATTTGTAAAACAACAATTAGTAATTTTTATATAAACCTTCATTTCATTTTCAATTATCTGTCTCATACGTGGTGTGGGAAAGAAATGATATTCTTAAGTAACTCAGTTTTCTTAGTTAACTTAGTGCCTGTAAGTGTTCCTAAACATGTTCTAATAAGCCTAAAGAGTGAGAGCCACTTTATTACTACTTTTGCCGTGTCAAAATGCTTCAATGGTTATAGTGAGGGCGATAGACCAACTGCTGCGTATGAATTACCTGGTTCATGTAAAGAAATAATCTACTTTTAATAACAATATATAATGTGGGGTTTTATAGATATTTGGAAAGAAAACATGAAATTCATTCTTTAATTTCATTTGAACTTCATAGTTGATGATTGAAATGACAACTATTAAAAAAACCCCATTGTAGAAATCACAACTGTAATTGTATTATTTGTAGTTACAATAGAACTCGTTTACCAAAAATTAAGCATCGCCGTAACTATTCCGTTTACACTTGATTTTTTTAGGTAGCTTTGGCGGGCATTCTTTGATCGGTGAACTAGAGGAAAGGAGTGAAAAATATTTTCTAATACTGCACCTGAAGAAAAAACCGTCCTTGGATATGTTTCAGCCCTCACGAAAGAAAGCATATAATGCAAAAGTCTTGTTTTTTAAGAAAACTTACGGTAATAAAAAAAAGAAAATAAAACTAGTTTTTTTTAATTAATACAATTCATGAAAGTATCTTTTTTCTAGACTTTAAATTCTTTTATTGAAAAATTATGCATTCTGAACCTCTCATAAATTGTGTAGGAACTGCAGCGACCACTGCTTCATCTTCAAATTTTTGATTTCTGAGGTGAACTTTCAACTGCAAAAAGAAATAGAAATCACAGGACGTGAGGCCCGGTGGATATGGAGAACGTTCCATTGATTCAAAGCCAGCATGTTCAACGGCAGCCATTGCAACTCTGGACATGTGCTCTGGGGCGTCATCTTGGTGAATCAAAACAACTTTAGCGAGTTTGTTACACCGTTTTTTGTGTATAAATAAGGCACCTACCAATCTTACGACATATTATGAGTCGAGACAGAACGCGAGAGACTTTTTCGTTCCGAGGTCAGTCAACGTGACTCGCCGGTCAATTCAATTCAACAACTAGTAGCGATCTGCCAACCCACAGAGTAGTATTACCATAGACCACATGCTATATCAATCACATGAATTTTTATATCAAACAGTCGTAATAGTGAAGCCATGTTTCATCCATAATAATTATGAATTGAGCCAAAAATCTGCTACGATTTTATTGTAATAAATTTAAACAGTCTTCTTTGTTTCTGCACGTCCGTAAGCATTCGTACTCAATGCGCTGACACTCATTTTATGCCCAGATGGTCGTGCATAATATTATAGACTTCCCTATCGAAATCTTCACTTCTTCAGCTATATATAAAACGAACAGAAACGCGACGACCCGTAAAAAAAAATTTTTTTCGACTGTTTTAATAATTTTTTGGGTTACTTATACTCCAAGCAGCTGTATTTAATTACGGAGTGAATTCCGATTTTCTCCATTTCCAAGGACACGCTCCGATATATAGGAAACAAAAAGTTAGGTCTTAAAAAAAACCGACCAAGTGCAAACCGGACTCGTACACGAAGGGTTCCGTACCACCATACAATATAAAAAAGCGAGCGCGACGTTAATCGAACTTAACTATTAATCGTTATTATTATGTAATTTAGAAATTATTGTATAAATATATTTCATTTTTATTTCGTTGGTTATTTAGAAGGCACTCGATCCTCTCTGGCTAATCCGAAAAGTAATAACATGAGTGCACTGATAGCTAGAGACAATTTTTATGACTTATTTTATTACAGTGAACCTTTGACTTTTAGTATCTATTGTGAAGTAAATAAGCTCTGCAAAGAAAAGCGTAAAATTATAGTACCTAATAATACAATGTAGTTTTCATCATTAAAAGTTTTTTTAAAATTATCTTTTACAATAACATCACAAAGATAAAATGCATCTAGTTTTCGCTTATTGGCTAAACGCTATCTGTCATTTTCTGTGGAATTTTCACAAATTTTTTACTTATAAAAGTACATTTCAAAGTTAATCTATTACTCGTTAAATAATACATTCTAGTCAGCTGTGATAGTTTTCCTTTTAACTACGTTATATATACTCCAGTCATAAATTTTACCTACATATTCAAAAACAACGGTTCAGCTGGAAGAGGAGGGGGGGGAGGACTTAAGTAGTGCATATCTCAAAAATTGTTGACTTTAAAAAAAAGAAATTGTTTGAAACCTGGATATTAATTTTTAAAACCTATCGTTTGGTATCTCTTGCGTTAATTTAAGATGAATTTTTTTTGTGCTTCAGTTACATGTATGGCTACCAATCTAAAAAAAAATTTTTTGTTAATTTCACTACGTCGTTGCGTAGCGGTTCATAGATTACACCTATTTTCCAAATTTCATCTATATATTGCTAATAGTTTCCGAGAAAAACCACAGACAGACAGATAGACAGACCGATGGACATGGCGAAACTATAAGGGTTCCTTTTTTGCCATTTGGCTACGGGACCCTAAAAGAGTAAAAAATAAACTTTTTTTGACCTATATTGTAACAAATATCTAGGCAATGTCTGCTAGTATTATTTTTTTAAGGAGTATCTATCTCATTCGCACTTTTTATTGAACACCCCTCGTATTATGAAGTTACGTTCGTCATACATTTCCAATCTTCTTTAGTTTTTCCTCCCATATAGGCGCCTTCGATCAGGATAAATAATATCTGTGTCACTGTCGTGTTATTATTATGATAGCTGAGTGGCAGCGAGCCCGCTCTTTGCTTCAAAGGTCGTGGTTGGAATCCCAGAAACAGGCATGTACCAATAAGTTTTTGCTGACTTAAGTACATAACTAACACTGACTACTTGCCTCGGAGAGCACGTTAAGACGGTCCCGTTGCCAACAACAGAGGACAATCGTTAAGATCCACTAACCCGCACTGGAGCAGCGTGGTGTATTAAGCTCCAAGCACTACGAGTATCTCTGCGAAAAAAAAAATCACTTCGTTCCGTTGCTCCGTCACGACTTGAAGAAAAGACAAACAAACAGACGAACACACTTTCACATTATAAAGTTAGTGTAACTTACAGTGACATAACCAAGCATGACTCCAGGGCCTTCAGTGAGCGACTTGCGCCTGCCAGTTTCAGCAATTGCCGCGTGGAGTTCGAATAGCAGACTACCACGAAGTCTTGATTCAGCTGAAAAAAATCTTAAAAATTAAAAAATCACAAGAATTAAAAAAATAGGTACAAATAAAAAAACCCGCAGAGGGGTACCGTACTGTACCGTTCTCGTACCGCTTGACTTTTGTCTCATGAGACAATTTCAATGAAACTTCTTTTGTTTCTAGTCAAAACGCTATTTTGTATCATGAAAGTTGGTATGTCTCATATGATTCTCGAAAATTTTAATGTTTTATATGGCTTTTGAGAATACAAACTTACGTTTTCGCTAGAAACAATATTGAATTTCATCACAATGTCTCATGAGACATAAAGTCAAGTGGTCCGAGAATCACTCCCCAGTAGCATTACACCACAATAATAGCAATACTAAGCAACGATGAGATGACGCCACATTTTATTTTTGCCCAATAAACATGGTCGATTATTAATTTGAAAATAACTCACCCGGTGCTAATACTTCAAAAAGATCAGCAATTTTCTTGCAGAGCTGTATCTTCAAAGTCAATCTTTCATCAGTGATCGCGGTCAAACCAAGTTCGTGTTCTTGGCCTATCATTTGGCTGAGAGCGATTCCCACATCGGTTATATAATAGTGAGACGGATGAAGATAGGTGCTGCAGTGCTGGATGAACCTGAAAACATGTTGTTGTTAAAATAAGCTAGTATTATGTAAAATGCTTGTATTATGAGGTATTAGAAAACTGATACGACCGACGATATAAAACTAGCTGCGGGTAGTGGCTGGATGAAGATGGCTGAGGATAGAAGAGTGTAGCGTGCCCTGGCAGAGGCCTACGTCCAGCAGTGGACGAATGTGGGCTGATGCATGGATGGAACCATGGAGAAAACTGATGTACATACATAAATAATCTTTATGATACATACATATATAGATAATTTACACCCAGACACGGAACAAATAGACATGTTCATGAATACAAATATTTGTCCCGGGCGTGAATCGAACCCTTTGGCTCCGCAGTCAACTAATCCGCAGTCTCTAACCATTTGGCCAATCGGTCAATCAAGCATCGCCTATTGCGTTGTGAATAAGATTTTTTTTTTCGAAAACAATGAATTGCAAAATATAAATGCGATGAAATGCGAATTATAATTATCGAACTTCGGTCGTGTGAACTACCACATTTGGTATAGGGACCGCAAAGGGGACGCCACATTCCAGGATATTAGGAATTTTCTAGAAAATTCTGTAACTTCTAGGCCACTTTTAAATATTTTTGAAGTGAAAACTTCTTTAGCCGCGTTGGGCATTTTTTGGTAGGGGAAAATCTTATATGTTCGCGTCACGACATGCTCATTTAATTGTAGAATCACTGTGCAGTACAAAAGTGTGTACTAAATAAATATAATAATAGTTTTAAGATGAAAAATAAATAACAGAATATTATTTTAAATCTTCGTATTTATTTTGGCGTTTGAAAATTTTATATTATTTATTTTCTAATATTTTATTAACCTCTGCAATGCATCACGCAATTAGTATTTCACAGTGGCTTGGATGTTTTCCTACTACCTTGGTAAAACAGATTTCTAGTTGTTCGATCATATTATTATCGTGGATTTTGAAATTAAAAATTTCATAAAATCTAATAATAATTTAAGATTATTATGTTGAAGTTTAAAATATGATTATTAATGCCAAATTATAGTTTATTACCTTATATTATTAATATCTTTAGTTTAAAATAATGAAAAAGGCTCTCACTTTCATTCCATTAAATATTTTATTTTATTTAAAAATTTAATATTTCCAAATCATTATTTATTAATTGAAATTGTGAAAAATAAAACATGTGCTTTACTATTTTTTTCAAAATGATTATCTATAATTTTATATCATTCGATTTTATTATTAGAAGTTTACGAAAAAATATTATCATGGAATTATTTTAGATATCCGTTTTCCACATTTGTTTAGATCCTTGATCCTGACGATGTCTTCAGACGGTGGTAAAAAAAATGGCAGTTATAGGGACTGCCGATAGAAGTGAAAACTTAGAACTTTTAGTGTTAAAATTTGAAATTTCATAATGCTTAAATTAAAATTATCAATCTGGTTTTTACATGTATTGACACTCCGAGCAACAATTATATGCATGTTTATATGTTTCCATTATAAACCAAAAGTGGTGGAACACGATGTGGATATATGTGAAAACCAGATTGATGTTGATAATTTTAATTTAAACAGGAAATTTCAAATATTAATACTAAAAGTTCTAAGTTTTTAAATCTATCGCCAGTCCCTGTAACTGCCGACCAGTTTTTTTTTTAATGATGTTTTTGTTACATCGAACTGTATCTACAAATATAAATAAATAAATTTTTTGCACCTTTCGCAAGCGTCTGCATCTTCCTTAGGCATGACGCTCAGCTCTTTTCCGATATCCTGCAGTAATTGTTGTATGATAGCATCCGATATGTTGTCCTTGCAGACGCTACAAATCCAAAATTTGTCGTCAAGGTTCCTCTTTTCCGGGTCAGGCGATTTCGTTTTGTGTAGGATTGGCACTAAAAATGTTTCGGGCAGAAGGTAACCTTTGCAGTTTCTGAAAATGTAAAATATATAATTTTTAGAATAGACCTACATTCGAATCTCATAGAGCTGACAGATAGATCTATACTGGGTGTTCGGCTGAACGTAGTTCAACTTCAAAAATATTTTCTCGGTACCTAACCGTTAGTTTGCGCCATCTGACAATAATATAATAATAATACATGGGACTACCCACACAGCGCCATCAAGTCCCAAAGAAAGCAAGTATTATGCTTGTGTTATGGGTTTCTAGACATCTGACTGACAATGCTATAATACATATATAGATATTTTAAACCGAGCCACGGAACAAATAGAAATATTCATGCACACAAATATTTGTCCCGGGCGGGATTCGAACTCGCGACCCTTGGGTCCGCAGTTAGGGTCTCTAACCAATCAGCCAATCGGTCAGTCAAATCAGTTGTCAAGTTTGCTCACTTGAAACTTTTTGTTTAGTTCAGTAAGCCCTAAATGCTCTATACGTTCACACAAATCGTAACAAAGTCAATCCTGTAGGTACCTACTCAAAGTATTTTTCCAAAACAGTAAATGTTACGGTTTATGTGCACAATACTGAACTCAAAACAATCGTCATCGTCATTAGCCCATTTTTACCCCACTGCAGGGGCTTAGGCCTCCCCAAGGGTGAAGAGGGGGGCTTGGAGCTTAAGTCCACTACGCTGCTCCACTGCGGGTTGGGAACTGTAACGAGCGCCATCTATTGACAGCGTCCGGGACCGACTGCTTAACGTGCCCTCCGAAGCACGGTGTCAGTGATATTGTGTACTTAAGTCAGAAAAACTCATTGGTACACGCCCTCACGCACTCAAAACAATAATTTTTTTTAATTTTAATCTGTTTGTCTGTTTGTATAAACACGATGAATTCAAAAACTATTGAACCGATTTCGATGAAACTATTTTGTAATTTATTAATGTTAGGTAACCAGATTTATTACGCTTTGTTACAATTTGTATTACGATTTTATAGGGTAGAGGTGATATAATATTTACATTAAATCTGCATAATTACCTAATCCTTTTCAATCGTATCATAGTGTCAACGACGGACCGAACATTGAACGGTGTAAAATCAGTGAAGTGCGAACTTTGACTATACGAGTGTATATAAGTTTTTTATAAGTTGTTTATTTTGTATATAATAGCCGAATATTGTATATAACGACGTTTTGAATAAACGAGCTTGTAACGGTTTTTTATTTCCCCCCGCGCCACTGGCGTCTGCAAAGAAAGAGAGGAGAGATGGGCACTCTCCTCACACAGTGCGCATTTTACGCCGCGATCGGTCCGCTGCGCTACGGTGCCGACGAGGGCATAAATACGGTGACAAGGCGCCGTAGCATTTAGTCGTCGAAGAGCAGCGGACCAGCAAGATCAGGAAGAGCAGACAGTGGCGCGGCGTGGTGAAGTGAAGCCGGTGCAGTGAAATACTGAAGCCAGTTGTTTCAATCCATACAGTCCACTACCGAAGGGGGCCCGCCGGGTGTTCGCATGACCCCGGGGCTCACATTTTTGGTCGACTTCGAGCCGAATCAAGATGTTGGTCTGCTTCAAATCAAGATATTTCATCGTTCAAGCAAAGAAGACGTTTTTAGACGCCCGCCCGCCCTGTCTGTACCATCGTCCGCTGTCTGCTTCGTCGGCTCCTGGGCCGCCAAACCGACGCGCGGCCCAGTACGTGTGAATATCACGCCATCACCGTAGCGTGGCGTGGTATCGTTTCGTTGCACCGCACGCCGCCGCGTGGTGCAACATCGCGACCGCTGCCCCTGCCCGTCGCGAGGCAGCGGCGTTCGTTTTAAGGCCCTCACCGGTGTGCCTGGGCCCGCGCGCCGCAAGTCCCGTGACTTTGCGTGCGACCGCGTGTCGGGACCGTTGAGCGCCGCCCGTGCGTTGAGCGTGCGCAGCCGCGCCGCCGTGCTAGTTCGTGTCGCGTGTTTTGCGGCGATCGCGATCGTCCGTACGATCTCGCCCCACTGCTCGCGCCCGGCCCATGCCGACGTGGCATCGCGCACGTGTTTTTAGTTAGCAGACCGCTAACGCCGCGTACGTGCACAGACCGTTAAGTGCACACTTCAAGACTCTGCGTACGTGCACAGACCGTTAAGTGCACACTTCAAATCGCCGCGTACGTGCACAGACCGTTAAGTGCACACTTCAAGTCGCTATAAATAGCGCATTCTAAGTTTCGATTCGACGAAATTCTTAGTTTCACTTCGATTCGACATATCGTTCGAAGCGACATACGTTCGTTTTCAAGATGGTCGGCACACGTTCTGGCAAGTCAAGACCTGACGAAACACCTCAAGACTCTGGCATCATGTCGGCGCCGCCACCACGAGTTGTTCTCGGCCCTCCAGCCTCACCGTCGGAAGATACAGCCGCCACTCAGGTACCACCGCCCCTCCACGACGCACCGCCATCTACTAGCACGGAGGCCACGCCCATCCCGACGCGCGCACGGTCCACACGCTCGACCACTACCACCAAGTCGACTGTGGCCCGACGTAGACGTGAAGCGGAGTGCTACAAATATTTAGGTATCACGCTTGACAAGCATCTCCATTTCCGCGATCATGTCAAGCGTGTTTGTAAAACAGCTAAATTCTACTTAGCTCGTTTGTCAGGTATGATAGGTAGCCGCAGTAAGCTATCGATGCGCAACAAGCGCACCCTATACGTAATGGCCATAAGGCCGGTCATGACTTACGCATGCCCGGTCTTTGCATACACCAAGCAATCGATACTTAAGCCGCTACAGACCATACAGAACAAGTTCTGCAGAAAAGCTATAGGCGCCCCATGGTATGTTCGAAATAGTCTGCTTCACAGCGATTTCGACTTACCATCAATATCCAAGTACATGAAGGACGCAACCGAGCGCTTCTTCGCCGCCGCGGTCATGCACCCCAATCCCCTACTTTCGGAAGCGGCCTCTTACGAGCCCCCGCCTACCAATCACTTTACCAGACGCCCACGGAATGCTTTAACAGATCCGCCTGATGACTTCACCTCCGAGGTCGAGAGTCTCAGAGCACTAGGCAGATCAGACCCTCAGTCTGATGTAGGCGAACAGTACCCACCAGAAGTCACCTAGTAAACGTAACAAATCTGTTCGAATGGCGTCTGAGCCTTTGTTTACTCACAGTCGGGCCGTCCAGCTCGTACTGCCCTCCCAAACCGAGGGATCGACACGTGTCGGCCCTCATCTCTACTCACTCATACGCCGTACGTGGCGGCACCCTTAAGGCACCGCCCGTCAATGGCACCAACGCACCGAAGCATCCTCAATGCGTCCGGTCGTCGTTCAGTTCAAATCCTATAACACTCAACGGAGTATAGGTTGAGGAGTCGTTTAGCCGGTCGGGCTACACCTTCTGTGTAGAAGTCCCAACCCGGCACTACCTGCGCGGAAGGTCGGGCGCGTAGGTGTCTGTAAGCAGATTCGGCCCTCACTAAATAAAAAAAAAAAAAAAAAAAAAAAAAAGTGAAGCGGAGCTAGCTGCGGCGGAGAAATGCGCCGAGATCGAACGTGCCCGACTGCTGCGAGTGGCCGAGTTAGAGAGTGACCGCCTATCGCGAATGGCCGAGTTAGAAAAGGACATAATACAGAAACGACTTCAAGCACAGCTGGACGACATCGATGAAGATGGTGACGATTCTGACGTGGATCAAGCCGACGTTATTGACGATGCCGCCCGCCGTACCGAGAAGTGGGTTAGCGCTACGGAGCCGCGCAAGCCGGCCGGTGAGCCACCGACGCTGCCGCCGCTACCGGCACTGCCGCCGCACGCTGACCACCTACCTAGCGACCACCATCCGGGTTCCAGCGACGGAACGGAGATGGCTCAACTGGCACGAGCTATCACCGCCCTGGCGACACGACCTGACCGCAACGCTGCGAAGCTGCCGGAATATAGTGGGGGCACGAACGAGTTTCTGTATTTCAAGGCCGCGTACAACGAACAACAACATCGATTCACACCGGCAGAGAACCTGTCTCGTCTCCGTCGATGCCTGACCGGTGAAGCCAGAACAGCTGTCTCGTATCAGCTAATCGGTAAAAGTGATCCCAATGAAGTTATGACCGCACTAGAAAAGCGCTTCGGACGTGCGGAGCATATCGCCGACGACGAGCTGCAGTCGCTACGTGACATGCCGCGGCTCACCGACGTGCCCCGCCAAATCAACGTGTTCGCCTGTAAAATCAAAAACACCGTTGCAGCGCTGCGTGCCCTTGACGCTGAGGACCTACTGAGAAGCACCGACATCGTGAAGGCCGTGAAAAGTAAGATCGTTCCGTTAATGCACGACTGGACGAAATATGCAGCTCGGCGGCGCGACGACCGAACGCCCGAGCTAGTGAAACTAAGCGATTTTTTAAATGTGCAAGCTGACAACTATGCTTTAGCCTGGCGTGTCGACCGTCAAGATCGCCCGGCACCGACTACACGCGCCCCCGCACCGACGTCGAGGGAACGCAGCGCAACGGTTAAGAGGACAGCGCCGGCGCGAGCGGTACATATGGCTGCCACCGCGACCGCCACCGACACTGCTACCTGTCCGCAGTGCAAATCCGCTGATCATGAGCTGCAAGCGTGTAACAGATTCAAGCAAATGAACAATGATGCAAAATGGGAGTTCGTCCGCAGTGCAGGGGTATGTTTCCGATGTCTGAGGCGAGGTCATCGCTCAGGTGTCTGTCGTTCCAAGAAAAGCTGCTCCGTGACTTCCTGCGGTCAACGCCATCATACGCTATTGCACCGAGCACCACCTTCAGTATCGCACGAGACGACGACCGACGCGAGCGAGGAGGCACCTCAGGAGGTGGTGGCGAGCGCGGACGCACCTGGCGGCCGCGCATTATTGAAGATCGTCCCTGTCACCGTCCATGGACCGGCTGGAAGCGCGCGGACGTTCGCGCTGTTGGACGACGGGAGCACGGTCTCGTTGATAAAGAGCGAGCTCGCTGACCGAGTTGGTTTGTCAGGAGCACGCGAGCCGTTAACCGTCAACGGTATCACATCGACTGTCAAGGTCATGGAGTCGCAGCGCGTCACCTGCACGTTGTCAGGCCCCTCTGGACCCCGCTACGAACTACGCGACGCTCGTACGATGGATGAACTGCAGCTGACGTCTCAAACTGGCGCAGATATCAGCCGCTTCGCACATCTGGCCGACCTGCCTATCGAGCGCTACACCGACGCGGTCCCAGAGATTTTGGTGGGCCAAGACAACTGGCACCTGCTACTGACCGACGAGCTGCGACGTGGACGACACCGCGACGAGCCCGCCGCCTCTCATACCCTTCTCGGCTGGGTAGTGCATGGCGGCACCGGGGGGAGCCGTGGCGCCGTACATTTTGTCGGACTTTTGTCGAGCGCCCGCTTTTCGCTCGACCGACTCAAAGATCCCGGCATATTCGACGAAAATGGACGTGGCGAGGACGAGACATCACTGCGGACGCTGCGGCCGACCTGCGCCCGCACCGACGACGACCATAGACGGCAAGCTGGCCCGCTCTGGCGCGAGGGGGTCGATGCAACGCCACTGCGTTCAGGCAGCGCAATAAGACGGCTGCGCACGCCGGAACGCAAAGTGGACGTCGAAATGATGTCAAAGGAGGCCTACGCCACTCAGACGCAGCGACCGATCGACGCTAGCCACGCGTCGTCTGCTGCGCCCGCAGTCAACAAACTCGATGGTGAAGACGACCACGCGGCAGTCTGCGACCTCAGACTTTGTATGCTGAGCAGCGCCGCCGAGGCATCACACATCGAGGACAGGATGCGGCCGACGAAGTGCGTATACTGGGCCGACTCACGCACCGTCACGACACGGCCGCACGATGACCCGCGAAGCAAATGGCCGACGTCCCCACGCACCGCCTCGACCAACATGTCCGACCGCGAGCTGCGCGCCCCCCGCCGCGACGGGGAGACGACCGCGACGACCGTCGCGACCACCGCTCGTGCGGCGCACCCACCTGACGCAGCGCGCTTACGAGGGACGAGGCGTAAACATCGACGCGACGAGATGCGGCGACACCACCTGGACCGGGCCGGGCCGTGGCTGAAGCAAATACCGACCGACGCCTTCGCCACCGAGCTCAGCTGTTTGCGTGCCGGGCGCTCTCCGCCCCACAACAGTAGCCCACAACATCGGTCGCCGTACTTAGACGACGAGAGCGGCGTGTTGCGCCTGCGCGACCGCGCCGGCGGCGGCGCCGCCCCTTATACCAACCGCCGCACGACGCACCCGATCCATGCGTGCGGCCGACATCCCGTCCCCAATAATTTTGCTCCGCAGGGCCTGCCGGTTCGTGCACCGACGACTGACTGCTCGAGCCGTGGCCTGCGCCCGCCAGGTCTGCCACCTGAGCGCCGCCACAGCCTGCACACCACCCGCTCGCCCACATTTCGACGGATCCGGCCCGCCTGCGCCGGGCGACTCTGACGACGACGACGAGCGACGGGTCCAGCGCGCCTACACCGGGCGCCTTCACTGATGAGTAGCGTGTCCGACGCGCCCACGACGGGCGCCTCCCCCGGCGACGACATTGACGAGCAGCGTGTCCGGCGCGCCCACGCCGGGCGCCTTTGACGACGACGCGACGAACGTGGCGCACGGCGCAGCGCTTCGCCGACCACTTCTGGCTGAAGTGACGGCACAAGTACCTGCCGACGCTGCCGCCGCGCCACCTGCCCAGCAACCACCTGCCCAGCAACCACCTGCCCCAGCTGCGTGTCGCTAACGTGACGACCGACCCCGCATGCCTCGCAATATCTGGCCGCGAGGCGTCAACGACGTGTGCGGGAAGCTGACGACTGCACTGCCGGCGGTGTGCTGTGACGACTAGCGAAGAGGTTGGTCCGTCTGCCGGGCCAAGATGTCGTCGAACCAGCTCGAACGACCGGGGGGAGTATGTCAACGACGGACCGAACATTGAACGGTGTAAAATCAGTGAAGTGCGAACTTTGACTATACGAGTGTATATAAGTTTTTTATAAGTTGTTTATTTTGTATATAATAGCCGAATATTGTATATAACGACGTTTTGAATAAACGAGCTTGTAACGGTTTTTTATTTCCCCCCGCGCCACTGGCGTCTGCAAAGAAAGAGAGGAGAGATGGGCACTCTCCTCACACAGTGCGCATTTTACGCCGCGATCGGTCCGCTGCGCTACGGTGCCGACGAGGGCATAAATACGGTGACAAGGCGCCGTAGCATTTCGTCAGTTTGCTCTGAGCGTCCGACCCGCGCGGACGTCTCACATTGCGCCCGAAATCGTTCGCGAGTTCTTGTGCAGTGCTTTCAAAAAGCTTTTTTCAAAGCTATTTCTATTCACATACAGCCATTTAAATCCACGATATTATTACTGTGGTCGAATCGGTGGAAACGCATAACGGTGCCAACAATCCGATTCGGAGCGGTGACCGGTCCGCTCGCCTTTCCCTAACGGGAACGGCAAGTTAACCGACGGGCCAGGTACCACCGACCTTGGGGGCTACCCTCGTCGACGCCTGGTGTCGCCCGCCCACCTCTCCTATCCTTTTACCTATTCTTCGGCCGTAGTTTGGCCGCCAATTGAGTATCTCTTGGCGGTCTCTCGGTCGAGGCAGCTAGGGCCTTAGGTACGCTACCCCTGGTTTTGCTCACGCGAAACTAGGGGACGCACCGTAGGTGTTAGTGTAGGAATACACCTCACACAGAACACTACACGTCACAACAAGCACAACTCACAAACAATGTCAGCCACGAATGCCCCCCCCGCCCTTCAGGCAAATATTCTTAAAGAACTAATGTCCGTCCTCGCTGCCTTTGCCGCTGCGCACGACCTACATATCCCAACAAATCTAAATCTGGCCAATATTTTCGCGCCTAATACCGCGAACTCGTCCGCCGTTGTCGTAACGGAAAATTCCACGCGCGCCAATGCCGTCATCCCCGACTCGCCGGCCTTCCCGGCCACGAGTGTGAGCGAGACGGAGAGTGACGCCACGCCCTCTCGCTCGCACTCGTGCAAGTCTGACACTATGTCAGATAACGGCTCCATTACGGGCAGTAAGCGCCCCCGCCCCGCCTCGGGCACCGAATCTGACTGTACCGACTCCGATTCAACAATTGTTGAATCCGCTTCCCCTGACCCCGCTAACGACGGCTTTGAATTAGTCAAAGCCGGCCGCAAAAAGAAGCGAGCGTGCGACCGTCGCCAACTCGCTACCTCCGCCGAGTCGATGGTAGTCGACCCTCCCCCTCCCCCCGCGGCCACCGCACACCAAGCCACCGCCCGCGCCCCTCTCGCTCCCGCGCCTTCAGCGCTCACTCGTGACGCCGTAGCGGCGCACAACAAAATAACGGCTCATAAGCCAACCCCCCCGCCCGCTGGGAAATCACCCCCGCCCGTCGTCCTTCGGGACAAGACTAAATGGACGGTGGTCGCAGCCGTGTGCGGCCAACGCCACATAACTTATAATAAAGCTGTGAATACCTCCGAAGGTATTCGCATCTCAGTTACCGACACAGACTCTTTTCGCGCTCTCACGCGCTATTTAACGGATGCTAAAATCCAATTTCATACTTTCGCGCTCGCTGAAGAGCGCAAATTAAAGGTCATCCTTCGCGGAATCCCCGACGAAGTAGACGACCAAATTATAATTGAGGACCTCCAGGCCCAAAATTACCCCGTTAGATCGGTACACCGTCTACATAGGCGCGACGGTTCATCGCTAGGCCTCGTCCTAGCCATCTTAGAAAAGAATGAGCTCGGCAAGCTCATTCTTCAAAATAACAATATTAAAATAGCCGGTCTTTCTGGCATTCGTTCGGAAATCCCGCGACGCCGCGCCGGCCCTGGCCAATGCCATAGGTGTCAGCTTTACGGCCACGCTTCCATTAACTGCAACGCGAATCCGCGTTGCGTTAAATGTCTCACGCCCCACTTCACCTCGGAGTGCCCGCGTGACAAGGCAAAGGACGGACCACCAGCGTGCGTCCTCTGCCAACAAACCGGCCACACGGCCAATTATAGAGGCTGCCCTAAGGCGCCTAAACTCACTCCACCGCCAGTGCGTCCCGCACAAAGGCAATGGGCCCCGGCGGTCCACAACACGACCCATTTCCCGGCGCTCATTCAACGGCGCCCGCATTTTAACGGCCCTCTCGCTCCCACGACCGCTCGCCCCGCCGCGCCCGCCACAACTTGGGGACCGCGTCCTATCGCAAAGGCGGCTGCACCGGCCGCTCGTAATACCGGGCCCGTGCCCAATAAACCTCTTAAAGATGCGAGCTCATTCCTCGCAAATTTAAGATTAATAAAAGCGGCCATAGCCGAGGTCTCCGAAGACGAGGTCGCCGCCTTGGCCTCGGAGATCTCAAATAGTAAATGCACTAAGGACAGAATGGCTGCCCTTAGTCGTTACCCCACAGTGATCGAATCACTCTATTAAATTCATTTTAATTATAAATTTTAAATTTTTAAATTTTTTAAATTTTTAAATTTTTAAATTTTTAATTTTTATTTTCAATACTAAATTGTAATGAGTGCACCCGCGTGCACACTGGGCGCTCGCGCTGGGCGACATAAACCGAGTTCGGTCTCGATTATGTCGTTCAACGCGCGTGGCCTTAACACAAATTTTATAGAGTTAGGTGAATGTGCGTCTGAGTACAGCGTAGATATTATATTAGTCCAGGAAACCTTTTTATCAAACAAAAGGCCCAGGGCCTGCAAAATTAAAAATTATAATTTACTCAGAACGGACCGCGAACGCGGAAGGGGCGGGGGTACCGCGGTGTATTTTAAACGCACGCTGTACTGTTGCCCTATCGACGCGCCCTCTCTTATTAACGTAGAGGCGACAGTGTGCAGATTGGCTATGACCGGTCACGGGACCCTTATCATAGCCTCTGTGTACCTGCCGCCGACTAGTGAGTTGCTCCGGAGCGACATAGAAGCTCTTCTCGCCCTTGGAGATTCCGTTCTCTTATTCGGCGATCTTAATAGTAAACACACAGATTGGAACTGTGTGGCCACCAATATGAACGGCCGCAGGCTATCGGTCCTAGCCGAGGCCCTCAATTTAGACATAATCGCGCCACTTACACCGACGCGATTTCCCGATAATAATACTCATCATCCAGAAATTCTGGATTTCGCAGTTCTTAAAAACGTGGCGCTGAAACTGAGTTCTATCGAGACGCTTCACGCCCTGAGCTCAGATCACCGGCCCGTTCTCATGAAATTGGGTTCACCGGAAAATCCGCCGGAGGACCCCAAATTCATCACCGACTGGGATAAAGTCCAAGCCGCGCTCCAAAAAATCGATACCCCCGATCTTAATAAAATCCCATCGGAAATTAATTCCAATAATGATATAGATTTAGCTATAGGGGCTCTTACTGAGCACGTTCAAAAAGTGATCGCGGACTGCTCGCGGAAGGCGCCGGCGGCTAAACCCCGCCTGAACCTGCCGCCTGACGTGCGCGAACTCATAAGAGTCAAAAACGTTGCTCTGCGCCGCGCGAGCGCATATCCCACGCCCGAATATAGGTCACGAGCGCGCGCCCTCCAACGCCGTGTGAGAGCGCGCATAAGTGAGTTACGTAACGAACAGTGGAACGACCTTATGGAAGGCATTAAGCCAACCCATAAGGCCTACTGGAGTGTCGCCAAAGCGCTCCGTTTAGACGGACACGCCGCGTCCCCCCCACTTAAGAAACCAGATAGCTCCCTCGCGTTCGACGATAACGAAAAAGCTGACTGTCTTGCAGATAGTCTTGACGCCCAATGTTCAATAAGCACACTTCCGTGCGACCCCTCTCACGTAGCCTACGTCGAAAACGACGTACGCAATCACGCGGCCCGTCCGCCCTCAGCGGACCTTCCCCCAGTCACTTGTGAGGAAATTAGTAAACATATTAAGGAGCTTAAAAACAAAAAAGCTCCGGGTCTCGATGGCATCAATAACAAAGCACTCAAATGCTTTTCTTTTCCATTAGTCGCCCTTCTGGCAACCATTTTCAACACATGTTTCAAAAACTGCTACTTTCCACCGATCTGGAAGGAAGCCGTCGTAATCGGCATTCCTAAGCCAGGCAAACCTCGAGATCTTCCCACCAGTTACAGACCCATAAGCCTCCTCAAGGTTATGGGCAAACTCTACGAAAAAGTTTTAAAGACTCGTCTCTGCGATCATTTATTTGGAAAGGGACTAATTATAGACGAGCAATTTGGCTTTCGTCCCCGACACTCTTGCCCTCAACAAGCTCTCCGCTTAGTTGAATACATATCTTCCGGTTTCAAACGGAAAGATAAAACCGTAGCAGTATTTTTCGACGTAGCCAAAGCTTTTGACAAAGTTTGGCATGCAGGCTTAATATACAAGCTGCATAAACTTGAAGTCCCAGATAGATTAGTTTTTATAATCCAAGACTATCTCACCGACCGACAATTCGTCTATAAACACGAGAAATCACTCTCAACGCGGAAAACGTTAAAAGCTGGAGTCCCGCAAGGCTCCACTCTCAGCCCGATACTGTACTCAGCGTATACCAACGATATTCCGTTGCCGCGCAACGGAGTCCAATTAGCACTGTTCGCCGACGACACAGTGCTCTATTTTCGCGCGCGCGTTAATAGTCACATCGCTCCTCGACTTCAGTCTTCTATAGACGAACTCACGCAGTGGTTTCGCCTATGGAGGATTGAACTAAATCCGGACAAATCCGCGGCCATCTGTTTTCGCCATTCCAAAGCGAAAGACCCCTCACTCCTCCCAAAAAACATAGATTCACTCAAAATGTCCGGTGTCAACATTCCGTGGCAACATAGTTATAAATATCTAGGTATTACGCTTGACAAGCATCTGCACTTTCGCGATCATGTCAAACGTGTTAGCAAACTTGCCAAATTTTATATGGCCCGCCTGTCCTGTATGATAGGTAGCCGTAGTAAGATGTCGATGCGCAACAAGCGCACACTCTATGTGATGGCTATCAGACCGGTCATGACTTATGCATGCCCGGTCTTCGCTTACGCCAAAGAATCGATACTTAAGCCGCTACAGGTCATACAGAGCAGATTCTGTAGAAAAGCAGTAGATTCTCCTTGGTACGTTCGAAATAGTATACTTCACAGCGATTTCGACTTACCAACTCTTTCCAAGTACATGAAGGACGCGTCAGAGCGCTTCTTCGCCGCTGCGGTCGCGCACCCCAACCCGCTACTTTCGGCAGCGGCCTCTTACGAGCCCCCGCCCGCCACCCACTTTCTCAGACGTCCACGGAATGCACTAACAGATCCTCCTGACGATCTCACCACCGAGGTTGAGAGTCTCAGGAATGCAGGCAGATCAGACCTTCAGTCTGACATAGGTGAACAGTACCTAGCACCCGATATTACCTAGTTAACGTAGCAAATCTGTTCGAATGGCATCTGAGCCTTATTTGTTCACAGTCGGGCCGTCCAGCTCGAACTGCCCTCCATTGCCGAATTTTTAATTCTTAATTGTAATTTTAATCATAAGCCTACGAGACGGCGCCCTTAAGGCGCCGCCCGCCAATAGGCACTAACGCACCGAAGCATCCTCAATGCGTCCGGTCGTCGTTCATGTCAAATCCTATACGCTCTCCGGAGTATAGGTTGAGGAGTCGTTTAGCCGGTCGGGCTGCACCTTCTGTGTAGAAATCCCAACCCGGCACTATCTAAAAAAAAAAAAAAAAAGCCGTAGCATTTAGTCGTCGAAGAGCAGCGGACCAGCAAGATCAGGAAGAGCAGACAGTGGCGCGGCGTGGTGAAGTGAAGCCGGTGCAGTGAAATACTGAAGCCAGTTGTTTCAATCCATACAGTCCACTACCGAAGGGGGCCCGCCGGGTGTTCGCATGACCCCGGGGCTCACACATAGTAAAGAGTTATTAATAGCTTTTTTACAGTAGATAGGTATAGATCGCCTCAAACTTTATGGCGGATCGGAATACAACGCTATAAGCGTGCTTGCGCAGGTACAGTCGTATACACCTCGCTCCACTGCGTCCCACTACACCCAAAACTGGTTGCTGCAACGCGACTTGTGCCTATGTTCACATCCGCCATAAAGTTTGATTGGAACTAGATAATAAAATTGTTACCAACTTCCCCTGATTTTGAAACTTAATGAAAAAGTCGTGTACATTATCAAAATTTGGGCTGGGCAGTGAAGACAAGGCTATCTATATGACTTTAGTTAAACATCTTTGTATGAGTCGAATAATTTTTAGCGTTACCGAGAAGAACCAACTAATTATACAAAAATCACACTTTTCAGATTTTAAGGTTGTCTTTTTATTATTAGTTTTCATTGCGATTTGTACAGTTTTAAAATAAATTGTAAGTTCCTGAAACACAATAATTACATGAAAATGATGGTCTATTCCAGGCCTACTAGTTTTTATAAACGAAAATGCAGTACATTCACTTTTTATTAGAGTTAATGATTCCCGTCGGTCATTGTACCAATACATATATATTTCGGGTACAGTTACGCAAACAATTTAAATTTTTGACGTGGTTAAGGTTACAAGATAATAAATTATAAAAAATTTCAAATTAATTAAAAAAAAATACTTTTATACAAACGTTCAGACTGATCGATTTACAAAACCAAAGGCGGATTCGATTCCCGCCCGGGATAAATATTTATGTGCATGAACATATATTTGTTTCGTGTCTAGATGTAAAATATATGTGTAAGTATTTAATATAAGAAAGACATATGTATGTGTATCAGTTGTGAAGTACCCATAATACAAGCATAATGTTTGCTTACTTTGGGACTAGATGGCGCTATGTGAGATGTCCAAGGTAATTATTATTATTAAATACAAGTTCTAAAATAGCAACGTCAAAACAGATTTGTTCGTCTTCGCACTAGAAATCATATGTGCGAACAACTTTAGAATATTTTAATTAGTCTGAATGTCCTTAAATCTACATTTTGAATACATATCTGCCGTATCTGTATCGACAATAATAATCTGCAATCCCTTTATTTATAGTTTTCTACGTGTTTTGATACTTTAATTACGAAAGAACCTTTGATTATGAACAAATGTACAATAGAAGGTTAGGTCGCGTAATATGTAAGCGCGAAGATAAAGGCGTACCTATTATCTGAAAGTAAACAAAACTATTTTAGCTTCACACGTGGCCGGAACTAATATGGGTTCCGATTTTCAAACTACTCCATAATATATCTAATTTGTCATAAAATTTCTGTTTAAGTTATTATGAAAAAATATCTAAGCATGTATACTTGTATGAATAGTCCAGTAACCATAATACAAGCCCTAGATTGGGATTAAATGGTCGGTTGTGAGATGCCCTCGTGTAATTATTATATTAAACTAAGAAGAGCCTGTCACCATCATCATCATCAGCCCATGTTACCCCACTGCAGGGGCTTAGGCCTCCCCCAAGGTAAGGAGGGTGTTTGGAGCTTAAATCCACCACGCTACTCCACTGCGGGTTGGCAGCGTCTGGGACCGACTGACTGCTTAACGTGCTCTCCGAGGCACGGAGTCAGTGATAGTTATGTACTTAAGTCAGAAACACTCATTGGTACACGCCCGGAATCGAACCATGGCCCTATAGCCTTATAAATTTGAGACAGATTCGTTGCGCTCTGGGCTATCACGACACTGTCGTGAGCGAAGAGCCTGTGTTAGGTGTTAAATAGAGAACATACATACTCACACATATATTTTTTTATATACATACATATGTACATATTTTATACTCACACATGGAACCAATCTATATTAATAAAATTGAAGTGTCTGTCTGTCTGCCTGTCTGTCTGTTCCGGCTAATCTCCGAAACGGCTGAACGGATTTCAATGAAACTTTGCAGACGTGCAGAGGGCAAAACCGCGGGTGACATAGGCTACTTTTTGTCTGTCTGTCTGTCCGTCTGTCTGTCAGTTTGAGTTGATCTCCGAAACGGCTGAACCGATTTCAATGAAACTTGGCAGACGTGCAGAGGGTATTGTTAGGAGTGACATACGTTGCTTTTTGTCTGTCTGTCCATCTGTCTGTCTGTTTGAGCTGATCTCAGAAACGGCTTAACCGATTTCAATGAAACTTGGCAGACGTGCAGAGGGTATTATCAGGAGTGACATAGGCTGCTTTTTATCTGTCTGTCGGTCGGTCTGTCTGTTCCGGCTAAACTCAAAAACGACTAAAGCGATTTCAATGAAACTTTGCAGACGTATCTACTTATGTGACTACGTGACCAAATTTTAAAAAGCTTATATTTTCGAAACCATCAATCGCAGACCTATCGTGTTGGTACTCAAACTTGATGTTTTGACGAGATCTATGTGACCACGTGACCACATTTTTAAATGCTCATATTTTCGAAATCATCAATCGCAGACCTATCGTGTTTGTACTCAAACTTGATGTTTTGACGAGATCTATGTGACCACGTGACCACATTTTTAAATGCTCATATTTTCGAAACCATCAATCGCAGACCTATCGTGTTGGTACTCAAACTTGATGTTTTGGCGAGATCTATGTGACCACGTGACCAAATTTTCAAAAGCTTATATTTTCGAAACCATCAATCGCAGACCTATCGTGTTTGTACTCAAACTTGATGTTTTGACGAGATCTATGAGACCACGTGACCAAATTTTCAAAAGCTTATATTTTCGAAACCATCAATCGCAGACCTATCGTGTTTGTACTCAAACTTGATGTTTTGACGAGATCTATGTGATCACATGACCAAATTTTTTTATCTGCCTGTCTGTCCGTCTATTCGAGCTAATCTCCGAAACGGCTAAACCGATTTTAATGAAACTTCAAAGATGTGATTAAAAGATTGTCTGGAGTGACATAGAATACTTTTTGATTGTCTGTCTGGCCGTCTCTCGGTCTTTTGAGCTAAACTCTAAAACATTTTAACCAATTTTCATGAAACTTCGCAGACGTGAAAAGACGGGTGAGAGGAGTGATATACGCTACTTTTTGTTGGTATGTTTGTTTGTTCGTTCGTTCGTTTGTCTGTCTGTCTGTCTGTCTATATAGTTCAAGCTGAACTTTTGAAGATTTTAATGCAACTACGCAGACATTAAAAATAGGTTGTCAAGAGTTATATAGGAAACTTTTTGTCCGTGTGGCTGTCAGTCTGTCTTTTTGTTCCGGCTTATCTCCAAACGACTAAACCACTTCTATGAATCTTCGCAGACATAAAAAGGAGGTTACCAGGGGTGACACAAGTTGGTTTTTGTCTGTGTGTTTGTCTATATGTTTGTTAGGCCTAATTGTCGAAACGGCTGATCCGATTTTACTGAAATTTTGCAAATATAAAGAAGGCGTTGTTAAGAGTGAAAAGCAATTTTTTTTTATATGCCTACATATAGAAAATCATAGTTCCAATTAATCTCCAAAACACCTGACTGATTTTAAGACCGACTTGTGGGATAGATATTCTTCATGGTAAAATGACTAAATGTATTTTTATGAAATTAGATATAGAGATTTCTTAATCAGTTAAGTTCAAGAATATTCTAGAAAGTGTTACAATGTTCTGGAGCGTCTTTAAACTGCACCGGTACTACTGTATAGTCCACGCGAGCGAAGCCCGCGGGCGGAAAGCTAGTATATAATAATAATACATGGAACACCTCACACAGCGCAATCTAACCTCAAAGTAAGCAAGAATTATGCTTGTATTATACCAGATACAAGACAACTAATATACATACTTAAATATTATTTATATTTCATACTCAAACACATAACAAATGTTCATTTATATATTTGTCCCGGGCGGGAACCGAACCTGCGGCTTTGGTTCTGCATTAGAGTCACTAATCATTAGACGAATTTGTCAGTCAATTGGTAGGTTCAATTAACCTTTTTTTGTGTTAACGAGTTCAAGCCATATAAATCGGACTGACCCAGTTCCTAATAGCTTATTTGAGATCGAACTGTCGTCGTACTAAAAGCTCAAAGGGTAATTTTTGACCACGAATTATCACAGAGATGGCGGGTCGCCATCTGTGAAAGAAATTTGCTTACGGATGCTAGAGCCATAAGTGTACATAAGCTTGCTAGAAGCGTAATATGAATGTTATATTTTCATGAAAAATGTTCAATCAAAGTTTCTCCACACAATGGGTCCATATTGATTACAGGGTGAGGTTTTAATGGCCAGTCACATTTCAATATAATGATCTTTGGTAGAAAACCGATAGCCGTCTTGTTTCCTTTTAGTATCGTTCTATAGAAAAATATTGAGATATGACTACACAGACCTTTCCCGAAAAAACCAATAACTCTAGTCACCATTCATGCCCACCGCCCCATTCTGTTTCAAGGCCTCGGGCGCGTACGTTTACTATAGCGTTAAGAAGGCAACCAGACATATAAAATAACACTGGAAATAAAATTATTTATTATGAAAATGTAACTCATATTTTTTATTTACGCAATGAGGTATATTGGTGATACCTAACGTCTAGAAAAATTTTGGCCGGTTACTAAAATCTCACCTTGTATATATAAACCGTTGTTTGTCCACAACGGTAGGTACCTACTAATTTCTGAACAATTAAAGCTAGAGGTTTAGAATTTGACATGTAGTTTATGGTCAAATACCTGGTAGACTATGTTCCTCAATTTTTTTTTAAATATTATTCCACATTGAATCGTTACGCATCTAGACTTTGGGCAAATTCAAATCGATCCCGGTTAGGACAGAAAACTGTAAGAGTCTAGTGAAGCGACTGTACAGCTTTTGGTTTTTTTTTATACATAAGAATACAGAAAAACTTGGAAATTCATCTATCGATGGGTCGATGTGGCACAGTGGAGTAGAAAATGATTCCCTGATACCAATATCATCTGTGGATTATAGTGTGGTTCATAGTACAATAAGTCAGTTCCACTTCCACCGAACTACGAATGCAGCAGACTAGAAGGCGCACGCTTGTTAAAATAAACGCCTCAAAGCCGACTTTTGTAAACTATATTTGTTTAAAAAAATATTTATTATTAACTGCCTTTCATTCTATAGTATGTAACTAATTGTGATGAGTAATATATAAAGACGCATCAGGGGTCGAAGATACCGCCTGTCTACTTTCCTCCTTCTATGGTTCAATAGTGATGACTGAGTCTCAAACTAAACGGCCAGCTTTACTCCTCTATTCAACTAAATTAAAGCTCGGTGGTAAGTTCATACCTACTGGGAATCATCGAATAAACTTACTTCTTTTTGCATTTGACCGCGCTGTACATGGTCCCGAATTCAGTGGGATCGGAACATCTATCGCAGTCGCACTCGAAGAATTTGCTATCAGCAAGATGATGTCTTCTCGCTTCTGTACCCCACAAGGGGTCGGTGTAACAGACGGACAAACGGCCGCCCAAAGGTACAGGAGAGCCGGCACAAAGTAACTGTGTAAAAAAAGTGCAATAAAGAACAAGGTAGTATGTATATATAAACTTAGAATAATCGCAACATAAGACAAATCTGGTGTTGTCAAATATCTTTAAGAGCTTATATCATAAACATGATTTTCAAAATTATTGTATTATAAATTGCACTCGACAGGTTTGGCCATTTCATATATAACCACTGTATGACCATCAACCTCCATTGATGTATATTTTTTATAAGTAGTTAATTTTAGTTTTAAAATAGATTTCATTTAAATGTAACATTCAAAGAATGTACAATCTCACCTTACGCTCTGGTGACGTATGAGTCACCTCTAACAGGGACAAGTTAAGGCGGGCGTGCCATTTGTAGTGACTATTATTAAGATTTTTATGGTATGTGATATTCGTATAATTTTTTTATTCATATGGGTCTTTAAATTTAAATAAGTGGGGCAGCGCATGTCTATTAACAAATAATATTGTACTTACGATTTCGCCCTCGGAAGTGAAACTTTTGTTGCAGTTAGCGCGACAGGCGTGCTCGACCATCGAAACGCGTTCAAAAATTGCCACATACTCTGGCTCCACAAGGGGTACTTCGTGACCATTTATCTGTGAAAGAAATAAATTGTAGGTATAAAATCAGGTACGTTCTTATAGAATATTAAATCGAATTGCAACTACAATATTAAGTAGGTAAAGTCAGTCGTACTACGGTAGTAAAAGAAACTCGTAAGATGCTAAGTCGAAGACGAAGCGAATTGCCAACTTAACGAAACTACTATATCTATTGCATTGTATTGTGTTGCATGAAATGACATCGTATTGTACTGTACTGCACTGTACTGTACGTATTGTGTTATTTTAATATTACTATGATGAATGAATTATGAACCTCAAATAAAATGCTTCACCATTACCCGAAAATGGCAACATTGATTTATTCTGTGGCATGCAATAAACTTACTATGATTATGATTCTCGGAAATCTACGATTGACTATTAAAATTGAAGTCTAACCTGTACGATTCCACAACATCTCATTATTTCTTCTTCGCTGAAATTGTTTAGTTTAAAAAAGCTGAAAATAAAATCCGATATCATCTTTTTGTCCGTCATCCATTTTTCGGTGCCCTTACGGTCTTCGCAGTGGGATTCCAAGGATTGGAGTTTCTCCCATAACTTAAGATTATTATCTCTTTGGTAGAGGCATCTCAAAACTGTGATGCACTGGTAATTCGGATGTGGCATACCATATGTTTTTATGTGCGCCTGAATAAAATGTTGTAAAATTAACAGAATAACTAGGTACTATAATAATAATAATAGTAATATAGGTACTGAAAAATGAATTATTTAGAACTGTGTGCTTTTTAAATAAACTTGCAAAGAGGAGTGCGACAGGGGTTTGCGATATCCCCGAAACTGTTCACCAACGCATTGGAAGATGTTTTCAAGACTGTAAATATCGTAGCATCAATGTCAACAGCGAATACATCTCTCGCCTCCGTTTTGCTGACGACATAGCCATCATGGCAGAGTCGATGGAGGACCTCAGTGGAATGGTACACGGCCTCAATGCCGCCCCTCGGCCGGTGAGACTCGGGATGAATTTTGGCAACACGAAAGTCATGTTCGACGAACATATTCTACCGAGACCGGTAACTGTAGAGGGTGCGACTCTTGAAGTTGTGCAAGAATGAATATATCTAACACAAACTGTCCAAGGGAATCGAAGCCTTGACGCCTCCCGGCCAGGTAGACTGATGACCTAAAGCACCATACCGGGGGTAATTGGATGCAGAAGGCGGAGGACCGTGTGTGGTGGCGAGCATTGGGAGAGGCCTATATCCTGCAGTGGAGTGACACGGGCTGATGATGATGATGGTGATTTCTAGTTTACAGCAAAATATTATTTTGAGTTCGGGGTTTTTACTACAAACAGAAATGTTTACAGACGCCTCTCGTGCCTTTTTAATACTTATATGAGACTACTAGAAAAACACTACAAAGCAATATTCAACAAAAAACACGATAAAAAAGTATACCCAATTTTTTATTTGGTTTAACAATATGGTACATTAATAACAGTTATTTATTAATAACAACGTGTCGTGATAGCCCAGAGCGCAACGAACCTGTCTCAAATTTATAAGGCCCCATAGGGCCATGGTTCGAATCTGGGCGTGTGCCAATGAGTTTTTCACTGACACCGTGCTTCGGAGGGCACGTTAAGCAGTCGGTCCCGGACGCTGTCAATAGATGGCGGTCGTTACAGTTCCCAACCCGCAGTGGAGCAGCGTGGTAGACTTAAGCTTCAAGCCCCCCTGCTCACCCTGAGGGAGGCCTAAGCCCCTGCAGTGGGGTAAAAATGGGCTGATGATGATGATGATGATTAATAACACATAGACATTTTATCAATAAATGAATAATTTATACAAATCTTATACCAAATCATGAATAAAATTACTAGTGGTCGCCCAGTGGTCGAAATTCGACCGTACTCGCTTTTTTGAAACCGCCGCTAATAATTAGGCAAGAGTAAGTCAATAGGCATGATGACAGATTTTGAAAAACTGTTCCAAAGTGTTCGGAAACGTATATTACTTACAATGAATAACATATTTCTACTTATAATAAAGAATTAGGAGGAAAAAATAACATTTTAGTTTTTAGATTTAAAATTCGCGCCAAAACGCTTGTCAGTGTCATGGCGTCGCTAATGACGTCACGTTTGAGTAAACTTCGAGTAAACAAAACCAAACAAAACGTATTTGTAAACACTGACGTTCCTTATACGCTCATTGAATAATTTAGTTTATTAAATATGAATTCTAAAGTGTACAGGTGGTGTGCGGTCCCTCAGTGTGATAACATATCATTAAAAACTCCTGATAAGTTATTTGTGTTCGTTCCACAAAAGAAAACGATACGAGACAAGTGACTTAAACTGGCAAGGCGAGATCCAACAGCAATGTTGTCTAGTACTCACTTTTATTTTTGTGAAGATTATTTCGACGTATTTCATTTCCTTTGAAGATTCTAAAATAGTATATATCTTGTTTGAGGCCTAAAATTAAAATAAAAACAATCTTTTTCGAGGTTAGGTTTAAGCTTGCACCACTACTGTTGTCTTAATAGGTATTTTATTTAAAATTTAAATTATTCGGTATGTTTGTTAAATAATAATGTACATAAAGGTTTTGACGTTTCTAAATTCTGCTGAACAAAAAAATCTTTATTTGATGCTAAAAATTCTCCCAGCATTAACACGTCCATTTTAGGCAAATTATCACTGTTTGCTTTAGTAAATCCTTGTTGATCCTTGACTCGCGTTATTTCACTTTCATTTGGTTTAAATAATACGAACGGAATAAACAAAATTGAATATTAAGTGAAAAAAACACAGCGTTCGTTCGAGTTCATTTACTTGTTTACTCAAAAGTGACGTCATTCGCTCTGATTGGTGTTCAAAATATCATGGCGGACTTTCGTATTTCGTAGTTTCATTTCATCAAAATAATTATTAATCTCGCTATTAATAGAAAAATAAATGCGTGTTTCGTATTCCATGACCCAAGTTTCATTAAATAAATATATAATTTCAGTGATTTTCAATTACTGTCATCATGCCTATTCAAATTGCAACAAACGACAGACTATACCTAAGTTTACGTTCAGAAATTGTTATTTTGGCGCTGTAACAAAGCGTTAAGATATGGACAGCTTTGTAAAAGATTATATATAAATTTTAGCTTTCGGCACTCTTTCTGCATATAAACTTTAACTATGCCAAATTTCACACTCTTCCGTGCGCGCATTATGCATAAAAAGGGGTACCATCATACCTTTTCGCCTCTCGCCTGAGTGTAATGACATTCGGGCAAGTGGTCTTCATTTGTAGAACAATGCACATTACAAAATGGCCAACCGCATTTTTCACAATCAAACACCTTTCCTTCTTCCAACAGTTTATAACATCCAAGACAAACAGGGGGCGTCACCTGAAACATTATAGCGATTAATATTAAAATACTTAGTGGTAGTAGAGGAATAAACCTGGTCCTAAAATTCATACGGGATTTTAACGTACCAGAAATCCAAGTGAGAAACTAAAAGATTTGTGTTTTCTTGTCCGTAAGATTTTCATGTATACATAGTATACCTGCGTTGCGGACCCAGTACCATACCATATTAACCCATTATGCCCCAATCCAAGGGCTTAGGCCTTCGAGGGTACCTACTTACAACTTAATTCACCAAGCTGCCAGTGTGGATTACTGGATTTTGACGACGGCTTGACGTTCTCTCCGAAGCACGGTGACAGTGATATTTATGTACTTAAGTATGAAAAAGTCGAACCTTTACCTTCTAAACAAGAATCAGGCTCGCCACCACTCGACTATCACGTCCCTCTATGGACCAATTACAGGCAAAAAACTAGTAACAAGTAAATTATTGTTTGAAAAACAAAAACATATTCTTCTTCATCGAGTGAGCGTGGTATACACTCGCTCAGTTAAAGAAAAATACACGTTGAGGGAATACAGTTCGATGTAGGAACTTGCTGATAGCTTGCTGGTAAAACACGTCCGCATCATTATTCTCTATATTTATCCAAAATATTCCTCACCTGCGCAGGGCCTGTGATCAGCGATTTCTCTTTAAGTATCACATCTCCAGGTTTGATGTCTCTCGTCGCCTCCAAATATCTGCCAACTTTGCTATCACATTTCAATCTGGCCGGTGTGCATTGATGTTTGTGAATTTTCCAATGCTGTTTCTGATGGTCCCTCGAACAATAATACACTGTTTGACATCCGGCGCATTTTTGTTTGGCTTTAGTTTCGCAGACAGCACATGTGTTTTCTTCGCTGCTCATAGTGTTATTTCCTACAAATATTTTATGCTACAAAATACTCGGTAGTTGCTATGAAATGATTAGCAGTTCACGGGCATAAAATTATCAAACGTGGCTAATAATTTTAAATAATTGTATTTCAGTGTATTTAATTAATAGACCAACATATAAATACAAAACTGCATCCAACACGTATATTTATAATAATAATAATACGTATATTTATAGAACACTATCACAAATGCACGATATCCTGAAAAACACAATTTGTTTGTACCACAAAAAATTCGAATTTCAAAAAATATATAAATGCTTTCTGTGCTTATTCAAAACGAAGTCACTATTTCAATAACTGATATATGTATTAAAATAAAATTTACCTTATTAATTTGATAAACTTAAATACAAATTTAATGTGTATTTCCACAAACAAACGAATTTAAGAATTTTAAATAGGTTATTTAAGCTAAATAGGCCGCTACGTCCAGTGAATTCTACCGCACGTGTGCCAACGACTGGCTGGTTTATAAATAAACGCAAATTTCGTCTAGAAGCATTGTATGGATTACTAATGATAGTTCCCTGCTTCGTCTTTGTAAAATTTATTTCCGCTGTATATTTTTAGCCAAAAGTAATGTTAAAAAGACTAGTTTTAATTTAAGTGCTTTGGTTTTGTCTCATAGATTTTTAGCTATAGGTATTTACATTGTTACGATACTAAAGTGGTTTATAGATATTGTTAATACGGTACTGGGTTCTCGTTTGACGCTTCAAGCTTTAAAATATTATCCTTATTACATATTTTAATAGCTACTCTTTTGTGATCCAAATGCTAAAGATTGTTTTTTAATTTAGGTTCAGTGTTTTTTTTTTAAATTAAAGATTGTTATTAAAAAGGTTTATTCACACATTTTTTTAAACATTTTAGCATGAGAATACCTAAACTAATTCGTATGAAGAATGATAATAACAACAATAATAATTTTTATTGCGCCAAATACACATAATATAACATAAAATACCATAAAAATCTGTCTGAAGTCTCATTTTATAAAGTACAAAATACCAAGAGACTTTTCTATAAATGAAACATAATTTACTTAATTGTTATATTTTTATTTATGTGTGTGTGTGTGTAAGGGTGTATTTGAAAGTGTGTGGGGAGTGCATGAATTTGAGGAAGTATGTAAGGGGGAATGTATATGTTTAGTGTCCAGAGGTTGGTACGTTAATTATGCATAAGCTTACTGGGCTATACTAGACTATCTAACTCTTCAGCATGTATCCCACCTTGAGCTTGGTAGCCGATTACCTACTCGCGACATGGTTTTTCCCATGTCATGCCTCTACCTCACTTAGCCCGTCCGATTTACCACATCAAAGCGGGTTGACGAGAAGCCATTGAAGTATCATGTAAACCACCGTTTAGCTCCATCATCAGACCCTCGTTGCATGTGCTATGAAAAGTGCTCATGAAAGACAAATGTAATGAGACCAACTTCGGCAGGGTTACTGGCAGCCCTTGATGGGTGTTCTACATCGGCAATAACTCATTCAGTCACTCGTATGCACAGACCAGTCAACTTATAGACCACGCTTTAATAAACGTCAGTACGAAAACGAAATCGCCAAAAAGTGGCGGGGTGCGGGGAGAGGTCGGCTAGTTTTCATAAGCTCGTTAAAAATTGACAATTTAATGGCTTCCGACGTGCTTCCAACTGACGGCTCACTAGCGACGTAGTTATGTAGTGTCACTACATAGCCTTGGCGAATGCTACCCCCGTCAAAGCGTGGTCTATAAGGTTGACTTGTCTGTGCTCGTATGTCACTCGGCTACACTCATCGTGATTACATGATTAAAATTATATAAAAATGCCGTCGTGCGTGTTAAAAACGTGTAAAAATTAGTCAACTTCGAAGAAAAAAGATAGTGCCGTAACTTATCATCGGTAAGTAAGTAAACCATCAACTAAAATCAATCAAAACAAATTTTTGTCTTTTGCCGCCATTTCTACATGAAAATCATATATTATGAAAAGTGAACCGTACAGTATGGATACGTAGGTACAAATGGTTGGGGGGAACTATATAACTTAGGTGTAACTGATTATTTTTTAGTTTCTTTATTACTCAACCTATGCCACCTGTCTGTCACAACGTATTTTTCAGTCAGAAACTTACTAAGTTAATTTTGTTTAAGGGTAAGTGAAACTTTATACCACATTGCAACGATGATTTTCATTGCACTTCTTTCTTTTCTTTACCGATAAGGCAAAGTAAGGTAAAGTGTCGGGTCTAGTTAGTGAAAGCGCATATTCTAGTATCTATATACAGTACAAATTATAGTTGAATGTGTAATTGTTTTACTTATATGGGGAAATATGTATACACAGTATTAATTAAAATAGACATTGTAATTAAAATCAATTTTGCCTGTTTCAATTTATTTTACTACGTTCACTTTCATTACCCAATTCAATATGCAGAATATAAACAAACTTTCGCATGTCGCCTCTATGACGATGACATCGTATGTCTATGACTCATTAGCCGCTTCGCGTGTACCCCGCACTGCTCACTGCTGCACACGTATGCGCAAATTTTGTTCGCGCCGTCTGTTCCATAGTAATATTATTTCTATTTCCCGATAATTCCTAAGACATTAATTTAAACTGTATGGTGTAAAGGGCAATCATAATCTGCATGAAATGTTGAAGTTAAATAACGTATTTAATTTGATAACGATAAATACTTTATCCGTATAAATTGCTTTCCAATTACCTCATCACAAGACACCATTTTTTCAATCATATTATCAACATCAAACGCTTGGCGCAAATATTTGGTTCGCGGCGTGTCGGTTCTACTAGTATATACCTAGTTCGATGATTTAAAAAGCAAAACTTTATCTAAATAAAAAAATGTCATCTAAATCGTGACACCCGTTTCCGAGATTTTTATTTATTTTTATTTATTTATTTCATTACAAAATTTTTGTTACATTATTTAACACATGCAGATTCTATGTCTACGGATAGGTAAGAAATAATTACTCTATGAAATCCGGTAAGCGCTCGCATTAAACCAATATTGTGTTGCAGTAGCAGCCCAAAAAGACCAAGGCCTGTGTCAGGGTAACCACTTACCCAAACATAAATTGAATATAAGTGAGCGTTCGGTACAGCAATCATTAAATTAGCGTTTGAAATGCTTGAAACAATCATATATCCTTATACACCTAAAAATATACATAAATACACCCTCCCACTCACAGATATATAGATACGAGATATAAATATACAAGAATTGCTCATTTGATAGTATACGATAATTGCAAAATTTACATGTGACTCAGACCCTTCGTCACACTGTTTTTCGACAAGGGTGGGACGAAAGTTTTATTTTAAATTAAATATCTCGTAACTGATCGAATGGTAATGAATGGCTATCGTTATGTTAACATATCATTGACTTTCCTTTGGTTTATAACGTATTTGTGAATATGTGAAAGAAGGTAGCGTGTTTCAGTTTATTACCATGGAAAGAATTATAAAAACAGCGCAAAGTCGTAGTAGGTGCTTTCAATGTATATAATTACGTCATAATTTCAGTCTGATAACGTTCACTGCTGGGCACAAGCTCCTTTTAATGTAATCCACTTCGAATTGTCATGAGCCTTCAGCATCCAGCGATGTTCCACCGTTGTCCACCGGTCATCTGTTTCTACCTGATAGAGAAGTGTCACACGCTTCGTTTTGTGTCCCCTGCATTTAGTTGCCCCTTCCAGAATTTTCCATCTATGACGGGAGCGTACTCATATCTCGCTAGCACTTCTTTTGCGGATGGAGCTGTTTCACCAAAACAGACCGTTTTCGTGAAGAAGATATTATGAGAATTTTTTTACTAGTTATTATAATTTTGTTCATTTTCTCTTTTCAATTGCAATTAAAATTAATAATCGAACTACAAAGAATTTCTGGTCCGCGTGGTTCGATTGATCAAACTACGCGATCGAATCTCGCGGCCGAAAGGGTTCGAAAGGTCAAATGAAAACGCATAATATCCAAAAATATACTTTATTTAAATGCTATTAAATTAGTGAATCACAAAAATTCTAGAAAAATAGTCAATTAGAAGTGAAAATTAAATTTTGTCTTTTAGTCGAAGGAATGAATAGTTTAATTATTTAAATTAGAAGGAGAAATCAAAATTTTATAAGATACTAATAAAAATAATTTGTTATGATGTTCGATTGTAAAGGGTCATTTTGTAATTCACTAGAACCAATGACAATCTCAAGTATGCGATAAAAAATAAACCTTTGATAATATAATGTCTGGATGGCTCCTCGCAATACAATGTTAGCGGCCAACTTTTACATACTTGTGTGTGTGACTGAACAGACCACATATCATACTCTCGCTAAGCCATACTAACCATGTACAAATCATCCTTGTGTGCGTGTATTATAACCGAACAGTTGAGTGACATTTATATCTACGTTTTTACGCCGACTCTCTATCCAGACATTGTATAATCAAAGAAATACATTTTTCTAAGAATTAAGCGTTTGAAAGAAATTCTTGTGTATTTAAGTATATAAATTCAGCTTTCTTTCTTTCAGCGTCTCAATAAACTTAATAGTCAAATTATTGCGGCTCTGTTCACGAAAGAATGCAAAAGTAATTTGACTATTTATCAAATTATACCACGGGGGTAATTCATTTTGTAGTACTGATATTTCAAATTTTCTAGTGAAATCCAAATAACTATTTTTTATATTTACGTGTATCAATTAAATAGATAAATGTAACATTTTAGAAATAGAATTAAAACTATATAATATTTTGTTAAATATTAAACATAAAAAATAACAATAATTTAAACATTGATCAACAAAACAATACAACAACAATAAGTGTACATAAAAAACAACTCACTTCATGTTATTATAACAATACCGGGTGGCAATGCATTTTTTTTTTACAAGAATTACTTTTTGCTTTCACCACAGTTTATATTTTGTCGTCAACTTGTATATCCTCTAATTAAACCGATCCCAATGATTTTTTTTATTTTCAGATTAAAGGAAACTGCCCAGGTAGGAATGCCCAAATTCACGTCAATCAGTACCCAAGATAAAACCTCGATCACCATAATTTACATAGAAGTAATGAAAATGACAAAAAATAAATACCTCGAATTATATTAAATTTGACACAGTCGTTTATAGCCGAGTGGTAGCGAGTCCGCTTCATGTTAGAAGGCCGTGTTTCGAATCTTAGGGCATGTACTAATAAGTTTTTCCTAACTTATGTACATAACTATCAGTGACTGTGCCTCGAAGAGCACGTTAAGCCGCGTCGGTCCCAGTTGCTATCAATAGACGACAGTCGTTAAAATCCACTAACCCACACTGGAACAGCGTGGTGGATTAAGCTCCAAGCTTCCTCAAGCCGAGGGGAGGCCAGAGCCCCAGCAGTGGAGTATTAATAGTTTGATGGTATAATATATTATTTTTATCTCTTTTTATTTGAGCATTCGCAGTTAATAGCTTTTTGGTTGATAGCTGTGACCGCTGTGCTTGTCAAATGAGTGTCTTTGAACATACGGCTTAAAAGTAAAATAAGGACAGATATAAGGACAGTTATTTTCTGTCCTTTTTTGTCCATGCTCAACCGTTATATACAGAGCTTTATGAAGCTTGCCTACTTTAGTCATATCTCTGTACATGATAATTTATGCCCTAAACAAAAACTTCATGAAATAACACATCTGTTCCACGCTATCGGTTATATAGACGTTGTGTTGTATTCATCACCCGTCACAACTAGTTACGTAAAATTAAATATAAGGTTGATACAGTTCCAATCAACCTTAATGGCGGATGTGAACATAGGCAGAAGCCGCGTAGCAGTAACCAATTTCAGGTGCAGCGGGACGCAGTGGAGCGAGGGGCATATGACTGAACCTTGCGCAAGCATGCATAAAGCGTTGTATTCCGATGCGCCATAAAGTTAGATTGGAACTATACTTACCGTTAAAAAAAAATTTAAGATAATAATGTTGTCAAAATAATCGGACTTAGAGTCGTTGAGTTTAGCGCGGGCGTCTTCTAGTTTGTTGCATTTGAAATTCTAGGTGATTAGATTTGATTATTTTGATGTCTCTAGTTATTATATATAAGCGTTGTATGTTTTCCAAATAAAGTAAAAGTAAAGTAATGTATTTGAAGTGGGTGTCGTGCATTTACCAATTTCGATAACGAATGCGTAAACCGAAGGAAAAATGTCAAATGTTCAAACTTTTGAATTGAAAACATATGTTGTCCTTTAAACGCATTCATAGTAAGTATACCTCTACAAAAATCGCGAAATAGAAATCATTTTTTATTTGAATGAATATTTGTGAGAACGTACACTTGATTCTAGTAGTGATGAATATAAAAACGATCTTAACATTACAAACTTAAAGGTAAGCCGTTTAGCGTAGTCCTTCCGTGCGGCACATTCAACTATCCCGGATAGGTTAATCTTAAAAGATTTATATACTTTTGGTGAGTGAAATACATGATATTTATATATATAAATATGATGATCCCTAAAAGCTTATGCGTATTTTATAAGATATAGTTTATTGCCAAATAGGAAAATTATATTGTTTTAATTTTTAAACGAAATTACTTCTTGCATTACCTTGGCCTTAAAATTTGTTGATAACTTTGTATGCCATTTCGAGGAATTTTAAACGAAATAACAATAATCGAAAACGAAAATAAAATTACATTTCTCATTGATTTCCTATGGACACAAAATAAATATTAAATAATACCAGTTTTATACTAAATATCAAAACTAATATAGCTAACGTACAATGATTAGATTTGCCGCCTCACGAAACAAGAAAAGGTATTAGGTCCGAAGAGAAATAAATTAATTTAAAAGTTTCGTTGAAGGTGGTCTGCCATCTTAAAGTTCTTACGCGATGGGATTAAAGTTTAGACAACAGCTGAAGATAATTTGTCACCATTTTTCAATTAAATATCACAATTTCTTTTTTAATTTGTTTTCGCCATATGTTCAAAAAATGATATTTTCATGAGATTTTCCCAATTATTTTCTCCCAGGTCTTGATTTTCGTTAGCGCTTCTTTAGCAGCTGTTGCCATGAGTCCTTCTGACGACTGGGATGGTTCGAAATTCAATATCAGAGCGGATTCTGTTAAGCACGTGACTATCTGAAATATAAAAAAAAAATTAAAATGTACTTGTTTATATTCCCTTACTCTATAAAACGTAGTTCGAAGTGTAAAAAGATTTTTTCAATTAAAAGTGTGATTCACGTTTCAAAATCGATTATCGACACTTCCCGTCAATATTGTTTCAGAAAGTATCGCAAAAAATAAATGGCGACTATATAAAAATGGGAGTTTCCTGGAAGGCGCGAGAAAGTTCAAACCTCCGAATACACGAAACGAGCCACTTAAGCACGACTTAGAGCCAAACACGAGCCAAATGACCAGTCAGATAGCTTTGTAGTGTCAGTTTACTGGAATAAATAAGCCCGACGTACACGATAACAGAATAGTGAGGCAGAAAAGAACTGAATCAGTCTGTTCTACTCACTGTGCGTTCCTACTGACTCCGTGTGATTGGCATTTTTGAGACAGAACAGTAAACTGAAGTCAGTAATGAAGGCAGAATAATAGATAGAAGTCCGGTCTATACGTACAGAATGTGGGTAATTATTTTGAATAAATAAAGGCTGTTTTTTATTAGTCTTATTATTAGTCTTATTTTTTCTTACATAAAACGGTAATTTCATACTACAACCCCTGATCCATAATTATTTCACTTGTAAAAATATATTTTGATGAGAATTTTGTGGTGATAGCCCAGAGCGCAACGAACCTGTCTCAAATTCATAAGGCCCCATAGGGCCATGGTTCGAATCCGGGCGTGTACCAATGAGTTTTTCTGACTTAAGTACACAATATCACTGACACCGTGTTTCGGAGGGCACGTTAAGCAGTCGGTCCCGGACGCTGTCAATAGGTGGCGGTCGTTACAGTTCCCAACACGCAGTGGAGCAGCGTGGTGGACTAAGCTCCAAGCCCCCCTCCTCACCCTGGGGGAGGCCTAAGCCCCTGCAGTAGGGTAAAAATGGGCTGATGATGATGATGATGAGAATTTTGAAGTTAAAAAAAAATTATATAGCTATTTATAGATTAGTAAATTAGAACAAAACATGTCATGTAACATTGGTACACCTACTTCTTTTAATCTGTTCCGTAAATTTTCCTTTGTGATGATTTTCTTTTCAAAGTCTCTCGTAGTCAGGATCATCAGCGGTGCATGCAGTTCATACAGGGTGACGCCTGAAAATTTAAAGCTCTTTTAAAATATCGGAACTTTAGATTGTACCTCTAATTTCCATACAATTTATTTGACCAAAAGTAGGAAGCTACTCGTTATTACACGTTGTTATATTTATTTTACTAGTTTAATAAGTAAATAAATCGTGAAATTATCGTTTTTTATAAAAAATATGTTCTTCTTAACACAAAATGGTTTTAAGTATCGTTTTTAAAGTTCACAATTTTCGATTTAATTATGCATTTGTGAGAAGTTCCTTTGAATGCCAAAATTAAAACTTCCCATAGCCTTTTTTAAAGTATAAAAATTTTGTTATACTCATATTATCCCTTTAATGATAATGGCAGACCGATTGACCTAGTGGTCGAATACGTCGACCGTAGACCTAAAGGTTCGATCCCCGTGTGGTAGAAATATTTGTGTGTCTGCCGGGCTAACATACATACACGCCTCTGTTGACCATTATCTCGTGTTAAAACGAGATAGTTCTACATGCCACATATAGAGCTATTTCATTTGGACGGGGCAAAAAGCGTCAACAAAATCTTGTCGCGGTGTGCATGTTAGCCGGGCTGAACATGTCTATTTGTTCCCTGACTGGGTGTAAAATATCTATATACGTAGTTATGTATTACTAAAAATATCTAATTATGTATAATATATCAATTGTGTATTTAATTATTAAAATAGTAAAATAATTATAACAACGTGTAAGAACGAGTAGCTTCCTACTTTTGGCCTAATAAATACAGGGTAAGTCAGAATGTTATGCAGGTTTTCAAAAATTTATTATGTGAAATATAATGAACATATAATATTGTGAGATATACTGTGTGAAAGGTAAACTCTCAAAGTTTAGTTTAGTGTAGTTTTAAAAAAAAAACACATCACAGGTGTTCTATGTGAGCGCCTTTTGTTACACGATAGACATCAAGCCGATATTCAATCTCCTGCCAAACTTTCTGCAGCATATCGCGGTCGATATCAGCAATGGCTTCTGTGATGCGAGCACGCAGTTCATCCAGTGTTGTTGGAAGTGGTGGTACGTAAACACGATCCTTTACAAAACCCCACAAGAAGAAATCACACGGGGTTAGATCGGGTGAACGAGGGACTAGTCGACGGGCGGCCAGTTGATTTTCGTTTACAGACCTCCCATCTGGCGGGTCTCTCTGATATTTTGTACGAAAATGTCGTTGAACAGTAATCACGGAGTTGTTAACATGGTAATCAAGCACACAGAACGACTTCTGCTCGCCAGTCGGCGCCATTTTCTTTAACTGCTCTCCTGCTGACATCTTGCGGGCGAACGCGGAATCAGTTTCAGGAAACTAAACTTTGAGAGTTTACCTTTCACACAGTATATCTCACAATATTATATGTTCATTATATTTCGCATAATAAATTTTTGAAAACCTGCATAACATTCTGACTTACCGTGTATTGTATGGAAATTAGAAGTACCTAGGTACCTGTCATTTAATCTTAAGTTCCGACGAAGGTTGTCTGGAAGAGGTTAATTTTAGCGGTAGGACCGCCCATTGTACCAAATTTAGTTATAAGAGATACCTATGTTATTTATTTTTGTTCTAACTTTTGGTGTACAATAGAGAATATTATTATTATTATTATTGCCTAGTTCCCATCAGGCTCTGTCTAGTTTGGGAGCACTAGATGACAATCTATGAGATGTCCTAGATTTTATTATTATTATATTAATTAACTAAATATTATCTTACCTCTTAATCTAGAATATCCAGGTTCAATAACGTCGAACACTTTCATTAAATCTTTGCATATCTCTATTTTTCTAAACAACTCATTTTCAGGCATTTCGTGGATCATGTAATCGGTTACTTTCCCATACAACTGGCTTAACGAATATTTTGCAGATAGGCACAAGTAGTGCGTCGTGTGTAAAACGTTCCTGTATTTATGTAGGAATCCTTCGAAGCCTTTCACATCGTTCGCATCTATTTGTTCGAAATCGTCTGTTAACCTGAAAAACCACAAAAAATATTATCTATTTGAATTGAATACAACGTTATTTTTCGTATAGATTCAAATCGAAACACAGCAATAAAAAGAAATTGCAATTCCATTTGACCAACAAGTTACTGAAGAAGTCGTTATGTATGGTAAGTTAAGGTTAAAGTAATAATGTCTTTCGATAACATATGCGCTACTGTCTAAATTAACAAAATAAATAACGCGAAACGAAATAATCACGGGCGCAGTCGGATGTAAAACCAAGTCAAATTATATATTTTATAGTTTCTCATAGGAATTTTAGTAATATTATTTATATGCTTTAATAAAGATTAACTGCTCCCAGGAGACGCATTATGTTGTTGGCGCATAATCAAAAGATTTGGCTCAACCAATTGTTGTATTCAAAACACTATTTTTAGTGCCATAAAAACAAAAGTGGCACAAACGAATGTCTTGAGCCTCAATAATATAAAGAAAGCGCTGTCTGATGAATATATACTCTTTATTTATTTACAGTACGACTAATGGTTATAATGCGCATAGAAATCTTCGTCACACTTCGTATTTCCGACAAAAAACGAATCACAAAACGTAAACACCCTAAACATAACACTCGCATTTTAAACCTTATAGTAAAGAAATTAAAATTAAATGTCGTTTAAGAATAGGGTAGATGCAAGTTGTGTTGCTAACTGGACACGTGCACTTCTTGCCGTGCTGTAATTAATTAATTATTATAAATAATCAATAATTATAATTATTTCCTCATTGACAACAACATCTATGTCTGTATGATTTCACAATTTGCGGTAATAACTTAGACACTTCAAATAGTAAATTAATCAAAAAATGTAAGTAAAATAAAAAAAAATATGAAAAAAATATAGATTTAAACTGTAACTGGTTTTGTAAATAAATAATAGTGGTCAAAAGCTTCGTCCTGAATCGAGTCTAGAAAACGCTATTGACGGTCGCAAGAGATACGTAATGACATCTCTATAAAAAAACCGGCCAAGTGCGAATTGGACTCGCGTATCGATGGGTTTGTACCATCACTCGATATATTCGTTTTACGTTTTTACAAAAAAAATGTAATTACAAAATATTTTTTTATTTAAGATATAAGGATCTTCGGGTATTTTTCTTTACTTTTGCTATGACACCTTGCTTCTTGTCAAATTTCATGATTCTAAGTCAATGGAGACGCCATAACTAAGAAGAAGAAGTCAATGGAAGTACCCTATAGGTTTTGATTTTTTTTTTCATCATAATGAATGGACTGCTCTCGGATTTCATAATATATACCACTAATTTAAAAAGAATAGTGATATACACAATTTATTTATTGCATTATCACATGTCAATCTTTAGGTGGCCAGACAAAATCATCTTATACACAATGTGACGCCTTATTTCATTACTGGGAATAAACATAAACCCACAGTACACCACTACTAGATTCCATAAAAAAGTTATTTATTTAAAGGTAATATGTAAAATTTTATAATAAACTTTCAAACAATATCATAGATTTGTCAATAAATAAATTAAAGAATTATGTAAAACGACAACTTAGGTCTAAAGCATATTACAATTTAAAAAAATATATGAATGATAAAAATGCTTGAGATTAAATTGATCTAATCCACTTAGTTTTTAAGACAGTGATTTGTAGCGAGATCATTAAAAAAAAAACAATCCACTCTACGTTTCTTGCAGTGTTCTTATTAGAGTGGATGCGTACGAACTTGCTTAGACCAAGCTTTTCTGTCTGCCCATTTTATACCCACTGCACAGGCTTAGGCCTCCCCTCGAGATGAGGGGGCTTGGAGCTTAAATCCTACGCGCTGCTCCAATGCGGGTTGGCGGATTGTAACGACCGCCATCTATTGACAGAAACCGGGACCGACTGCTTAACGTGTTCTCCGAGACATGGAGTCAGTGATAGTTAATGTACTTAAGTCAGAAAAAACGCATTGGTACATGCCCGAATTCGAACCATGGCCACATGGCTTTATAGATTTGAAACAGGTTTGCTGCGTTCGGGCTTACACGACACGAGACCTAGTTTTATGTCATTTAAATTAAATTGTGTTAATTTACACGATTTCATACCGTTTCAACAGTATTTGTACCGCTGCAGCCGGCATCGTGTACGTACACCCGTTATCAGTACACCCCCACGGCGCATTATGGTCCAATGGTGCACTCGAAAGGACTCGGCCCGCACATTTGGGACACCGAAACGCACTTCCATACGTCCCTAACTCGGTGGGGTCAGCACAACGCTTGCATATGCAGGAAAAGAATTTGCTGTGCTGTATGTGTTCACGCCGTTTTAATGTGCCCTGAAATAAAAAATAAATAAAAAACAATTTTATACGAACCACAGATTAACGAAAGAAGCGCTTGATGCAGCATCCTAAAACAACGAAACGTGTGTCTTGGCGCTGACGGTTAATAAAATTGAAAGAATTAAAGTTCTAGATGTTTTCTATTTATTTTATCTGATATGTATGGAAATTCTTGTGATGTTGAAACTGTCTCTGTGACGTCAGAAGGATGATTAAGCTAATTCATAATTGAGTAAATAAAATAAAAAAAACAAAAGCAAAATGGAAATATAAAATATCGAATTGATGTCACTGTGTCAAATTAAAATATAATCCTCATGAATTAATCAAAATACTATAATTTATTTAGTCTAATCTAAGGCAATGTAAATAATAAACGACTGTCCATGTGACGTCACAGAGATATTTTATCAATCGAGTTTTGGAATAAAATACTAAAACAAATGTAGACTAAATTTTTTTCTAAGAAAGGTACATAGCTTAGTTTATATTATCGGCAAAAAACATTAAAATGTGTTAAAAACATTGTCCCAAGCCCTTCGGTATCGAGACCTCGTCGGTTCCATGTAATCATGTACTAAAATACGAGTTGATTGTTCGTAAAAATTTGCAGTGTCCTTACAGGGTCTGAAGCAATAAAGGATTATGATTATGATTAAATATGCGTAAGTCAAAAATACGGTCGATTAAATGGATCGTTACAATCCCCGACCCGCAGTGGAGCAGCGTGGTGGATTTAAGCTCCAAGCCCCCCTCACACCGGAGGAGGCCTAAGCCTCCGCAGTGGGGTAAAAATGGGCTGATGAAGTGTATGAAGTGAAGAAATTGTTCGAACATAGCACATCCATCGTCTGCGCGTTTCCTCATGGTGGCGAATAACATGTGAGCGAATGCAGCAACAAGAAGAAATAATGGTTTTTTAGAGAAACTTCTATACACTCTCACTAAAAACTGACACAGAATGATTCGCGATCGTATGTGGAGAGACGTACCATGCAATCGAATCTATGCGGCTCTGAAATCAGTCACAAAAGTATCGCAGTAGCTTAATTTCATAGGAGTCATAGGGCCTAAGCACCGGGCATGCGCTTTCCACTTCACAGGCACATAGATAGTTAATCTAACAGTACGTACATTATAAGCATGTATTTAACGATTTAACGATTTACCTTCGTAGTTCTAATAAGTAAACTACATTCAAGTAAATTCATAACAATCTAAAAAATAATAATATTGGTTAGATATATCTAACACGCCCGTTTTTACTTGTTACACACACTAGGTGACGCAAGAATATCCGACCTGCAATGACAACGGCAACGGCTTGGACCAAATTCTTTAACACATAGTTTTTATATTTTTTTTTCTGTAAATATAGACCCATTTATACCTTCTACTTAAAATAAAAAAAGAAGTCTTCAATTTCTTAGTTATTTTGTTTCCAAAAATTGTTTAATATAATATACCTGTGACGTCAACTGGACAGATACTACATTACATCTTAGACTAAATAAACAATTTAATTTGACATAGTGACCTTACTTCAATATTTTTTATTTAGTTTTAGCTTTGGTGTTATACTGTGAAAAACAGCGCAATACGCTCAACCGCCCAGATGACGCCACAGGGACAATTTCAACGTCAGATTAATTTTCATAAATATCTGGGCAATTCGTAAATGGAATTTTTTTTTAAAGATTATTCTAGAACTATTCCTTTTCATTTTAATGACCATCAGCCCAACTTTAAAATTCTGGTCCAAGCCAATTAATGCGGTAATTAATATAATATAATAATGTAATACCTGGGACATCCCACACAGTGCCATCTAGTCACACACTAAGCAAGCTTATATTATGGGTGCTAGACGACTGATATACTTAAATATCTTTTTTTGTAATAATATACACATATATAGATGTTACACCCAGAAACGGAACAAATAGACATGTTCATGCTCACAAATATTTGTCCCGGGCGGGAATCGAACCCGTGACCATTGGCTCTGCAGTAAGGGTCTCTAACCACTCGGACAAGCGGTCATGAAATTTAGTTTCTACTATATATACTCGCAGTAGTGACAGGTGACTGCATACCAACCTGTAATGTGTATGCGTAACATAAAGATATCAAATCGCCAGTTTTGTGTGGAACAGCTGCGCGTACAATTATCGGCCGTCCGTCACGCTTTTCCGCGTCTGTGTGCGTCGTGCTCGGGGTGCATTCGTGTGCAAGCAAATACGCGCGGTCGTATACTGCGCGTGCGTTGGCTCCACTGCCGCCTACTTCGAAAGCGTTCACCTGAAAAATAACAGATAGTAGGTAGGTACTTTTATTTCATTTATTTAGGAAAACTTACAGCTGTGGTTGACACATTATTAAACTTATAAGTAAATAAAGCTATTGCAACTTTTTACATGTAAATAATTATTTCTAAAAGATGCTGCGACATGCGACCATGTCTTGCACAACCTTCTTTGGAATAAATCATACTTGCAGTACCGTACCAGGAAGTGTCCCGCAATTTTTTAGCAGCCGTGCTCGAGCGGTCGAATATGTAATTTGAAAATGGAACGAACTCTTTTAAACCAGAACATTGTTAACTAAAGAGACAACTCCTCTAAGTTTTATTTAAATTTCGAACTGGCACGACAAAAAGAATGCACCATCAATGAATTTAAAAAAGTTAAAAAAAAAGAAATCGACATTGGAACGCGGCGAATTGGCGGCAAAATTACCTAAACTATTTTTATTGTTGTAATACAGTTGTCAATATAGTTAGTTTATATTAACTTTACCTACTATAATTATTCGAAATGAGTTCTACAAGTGTTGAAGACATTTTGACACCACCTGAAATACAAGAAGCTGCAAAAACTATTATTGAAAATTGTTTCCAACCGAAATCGAACGACAGATACATGGAAACGTACGAAAAGTTTATTCAATAGAAAAACGATATTATGTTATTGTTTTAATTTACACGCATCTTTCAAAAATGTTATCACCAAAATGTTACAGAACAATAAATACGAATTTAATTTTATCAATTTCTAAAATAATTTAAACTCATTCTTGGTTTGATCTGATGAGCTCATGTGCCAATGCCTTCTCCAAATTTGGAACTGTCTTACAAATAGACATCAAAGTCAAAATCAGCGCGGTCGCTAAATGCATTAAGCAAGCTAGCGTTGTGAAAATGTAATTAGTTTCATGTTGTGAAAAATGGAACAATTTCGAAAAAAAAAAAACCGCGCATTTATGTTTTTTTTTTCTTGCGATGCATCAAAAAATTTAAATTTTAAAAACGTATAATCCTAGTTTTTGCCGATCTGAATACCATATAATTATTTTGCGCCAATCGGTTAAGGTTTAATGGGTGCAACTGTCAACGACGTTTGTATGGAAATTTGCCACTACACACTCCTCTTAATGATCAGTATAAAAAATAAGCAATTCAAGTTGGGTAAAAAATACTAACTTCGAGTATTCCACAAATTGTGTGTATCTTCTCCACGTCATAGTCCAAACCCCAAGAAACGCGAATCCTCTTCACAACAAATTTTTCGTTCATAGGCCAGATGTCGCCACGTGCGCGGCGTATCTCGTTGTGGGCTTCCATCGCTATTAGTTTTTCCCATTTTTCCGGGGCACACGATTTGAGCAATAAACATCTGTAGACAAAAAAGACAACGAATCAAAGCAAATACCGGCAAAAAGTGTATGCCATAAAATAGAAATTATACGGCGTGTTCGGGTGGACGTAGTTTGAACTTATAGAGAATGTAGAGCTTACTGAACTAAACAAAAAGTTTCAAAAAAAATAAGACAAGATCTAAAAAAATTAAACTTTAAACATATTTTTCTCGGTAACCGTTAGCTTGCGCCATCTACCCACTTGAAACTTTTTGTTTAGTTTGGTAAGCTTTACACGCTCTACAAGTTTCGACTTCCTTCAGCCGAATGGTGTATGGTGAATAGAAAACATAGCAAAAAGAGAATGGGACATACTGATTTCAAAAAACGTTATTATTTATCAAAGACTTTTTCTGAGCGGTTTATTGTGTTTGAAGTAAAAAGTATTTTGGGATTTGCGAGATCATTTTGTGAAAATTCTTAGAAAATGTATAATTTTTAGTTTTCTTTGAGATTCGCAATGAAACATTTTGAATTACGTCATTGAGGTATCATCAAATAGAGCTTTTTAGACTCTTTTTATTTCATTTTATGATGGTAAGTTCTATCCGTTAGCTATGAGTTTTCAAAGCGGTAAGCAAATGTGAACCTACTTAACTCTAATAGTGCAACATGTTTCATTTAAAACCTGAAGTACTTAATTTAAGAAGGAAAGTGTTTGTTTCCAAATCTTTACAGCTTCTTAGTCAGTATGCCATTATAATGATAGTATGGATCAGATTTTTTAATATGTATCATTCTTCTTAAATGTGGTAAATTAGTTAGGTATTACAGTATCCAATGAATCTGAATAACTAAGCGTTGACTCAGTATTTAGAAAATTCTCGTAGCAGGAAGCATGGCCGTTGCTGTTCCCTTAACACAGCGTGTGTGTGTGCTATATGATTTTTTAATATGTATCATTCTTCTTAAATGTGGTAAATTAGTTAGGTATTACAGTATCCAATGAATCTGATTAACTAAGCGTTGACTCAGTATTTAGAAAATTCTCGTAGCAGGAAGCATGGCCGTTGCTGTTCCCTTAACACAGCGTGTGTGTGTGCTATATGATTTTTTAATAGGTATCATTCTTCATAAATGTGGTAAATTAGTTAGGTATTACAGTATCCAATGAATCTGATTAACTAAGCGTTGACTCAGTATTTAGAAAATTCTCGTAGCAGGAAGCATGGCCGTTGCTGTTCCCTTAACACAGCGTGTGTGTGTGCTATAAAGTGAACTTTACGTGTACATCATCATCATAATCATCAGCCCGTGTCTCTCCACTGCAGGATATAGGCCTCTCCTAAGGCTCGCCACCACACACGGTCCTCCGCCTTTCGCATTTAACTACCCCCGGTATGGTGCTTCAGGTCATCTGTCCACCTGGCCGGGGGGCGTCCAACGCTTCGCTTTCCGGTACGTGGCCTCCATTCGAGAACTCGTCTACCCCATCGGTTATCAGTTCTACGGCAAATGTGACCGGCCCATTGCCACTTCAGCTTGCTGATCGCTTCGGCTATGTCGACAACTTTAGTTCTTTGACGGATTTCAGTGTTTCTGATTTTATCCATCAAAGAAACACCGAGCATAGCCCGCTCCATAGCACGCTGAGCGTCTTTGCATTTATGGATCAGTCCTGCCGTGAGAGTCCATGTTTCGGCACCGTATGTCATTGTAGGTAGGACGCATTGGTTGAAGACCTTGGTCTTCAGACATTGTGGTAGTGGCGACGAGAACAGATGACGAAGCTTCCCGAAAGCTCGGTCGGCCTCTTTGTTGAAGTTATGTTTGCCTAACTGGACAGTCTGTCCTAAATAGACATAGTCTTGCACAACTTCTTCTAGAGTCGCACCCTCTACGGTTATCGGTCTCGGAAGAATATGTTCGTTGAACATGACTTTCGTCTTGTCCAAGTTCTTCCTGAGCCCCACCCGCCGAGAGGCGACATTTAGGCCGTTAACCATTCCGCTGAGCTCCCCCAGCGACTCAGCGGAATGGTTGACGGCCTCTTTACGTGGACGCGGCCTTATTACAACTAATAATACTTGCCTTAAAGGCATGACAGCTTGGTACGAATCTTTCAAGTCATCCAAATCGTTATAATTGGGCTCGATGTTTTTGTACACGTCACATTCCTGTTTAGAGTGACCAATCCATTTTCCACGTCCAGGACACCGTTCGCTGCACAAAGGCCATTTACAAGATGGGCATCTGAAATTAGAATATGTTTAAATACAGAAAAAGTCTCAATTAAAATATTTAGTCCGAATTTCAGTAAATAGTGCGGTGAGTGGACACAATTTAGCACACACTTTGAACTTTTGCAGTTTAATTAGGGCTTGTGAAATTTATATTTTTAATTGAAAGTTTCTAACGACAAAATGAAATTATACATTATAAAGTTAAATTTGAAATTCTGAGAATATTACTATGAAAACTTTTTGAGTCTATTTAAACAGGCTCCGCGCATTGACACTTGTAGTGTCCGATTTAAAAACGAATTTCATTATATCAAAAAACGTAAATTAAAATATCACCTAAACGTTCGGTTATAATTTTTACATTTTTTAGTTAGTTTGTACATGATTAGTATGACGTAGCGAGAGTATGTGGTCTTTTGAGTCCCACACACAAGTATGAAAAAGTTGGCCTATAACAAAGGTTTGTATGGACGCGATGAGAACGGGTTAAATCCTTTAAGGACTGATCATTGCATGACCTAAACCAAATGAACCAGTATTAACAAAGAATTACTACATCAATTGTTTTTGATTAATTAAAACGTTTAAATTAAAGTTTAAAAAAAGTTTAAATAAAACAGAAGTTTAAAATGTTATGGAGGCACATAATAAATATTTTAAAAATTTCATTTTTATCACAGATTTTTATGTCTTGTATCATAATTTACAATGAATGATTTATAGCGTTAAAAAAGTGCAACATCTATGTAGTGTTTAAGCAAAATAACTTTTTTTTTCTTCTAATATTATTTTAATTCCTTCATATCTCAGTTCTAAAAGGATTTAACTTACTTTCATCGCGCGCCAATACTGAATGATTGTTGCGCCTGTACCACAGACCAGTCAACCTTTAAACCACGCTTTAATAAACGTCAGTACGAAAACGAAAACGTCAAAAAGTGGCGGGGTGCGGGGAGAGGTCGGCTAGTTTTCATTGGCTCGTTCAAAATGGACAATTTAATGGCTTCCGACGTGCTTCCAACTGACGGCTCACTAGTGCCGTAGTTATGTAGTGTCACTACATAGCCTTAGCGAATGCTACTCCCTGTCAAAGCGTGGTCTATAAGGTTGACTTGTCTGTGGCCTGTACCTACTACTAATTTTTTGTTATATTTTTGCTAACTTTATAGGACCTTTGAATGCTACATGTGTACATATCAAAAGATATGACGACCGCTTAGCCTAGTGGGTAGCGTCTGCCTACGAAGCTGGAGGTCCCGGGTTCGAATCCCAGGTCGGGTCAGTATTCATACGATGAATATTATTACTGGTACCGGGTCTTGGTTGTTATATGTATGTGGTGTCTTCGCTTGGTACACAAAACACAAGCTAATGCTTAGTTTGGGTCCTAGACGTTGTTGTGATGTATACGTATGTTATGTTAATATACAATGTATTTTTACTAAAATATGATATTGGAACACATGAACAAATTAAAATATCTCAAAAAAAAAACTAATACACAATACCTACCTACCTACCTACAACCTACCGCTTGTTTGGCCTGTATTATTGTGCTATTCATCGAATCATTCCGATGGAATATGGCCCCTCAATAAAAATACACCGTTTAAAACATTTTAGTTTATACGACGTCTGTTACGAAAATCGGATACCTTGAAACTGTCTTTTTTCAATCGGCTAATATTTAGGTCAACACGACATGGCGTTGTACAAAGTCTATTTACTAAAGAATTGCTTATTCTAACCTGCCAGTTACTTCGATGCAAATGATATGTGTCTGTCCGTGTGTTTGTTTATAGAACGATATCCATTGATGGATTGCGATGGGATACATTCTGTACCTATTCTAGTTTGTTATTGTGTGGCATGGTCAATGTATTTTGCTGGCGCTTGGTTATCGTTTTTGGTTGACTTCCAAAATAAAAGTCAAAATAAAACAAAAAAGACGCCAAAGAGAATTGCGAGAATGTGAAAAGTGCTGAAATATAAAGAGCGCGTTAAAATTTGGATCGTAAAGCGAAAAATCACTTAGAATCTTCGATTATATAATGTCTGGATAGAGAGTCGGCGTCAAAAAACGTAGATAAAAATATCACCTGACTGTTCTTTTATAATTCACGCACACAGAGATGGTGTTTAGTGTGACGTGGCGAGAGTATGTGGTCTGTTGAGTCACGCACACAAGTATGTAAACGGCCTGTCATTTTTGTTGACATTGTATTGCGAGGGTCCTTCCAAACATTATACAATCAAACGTTTAATGTTACCGGAGTAATACGGCTACTTATACTAGTATTTTTACCATCTCCGTCTGTTTGTCTATCTTGTCTGTCACACCTTTGTAGTTTCTACATTTATTAAGATATGAATAACATTTTGCGTGCTAACCAGGCAGGGTTTACTTTTATTGGTCATAATTTTTTTTTTAGATTTTTATGATCGAAGTAGGGTTGCATTTTTTTAAAAATCCATGTAGGGTATTATTACAAAGCTTTTTCACAATTAAATAGAAGGTTCATAAACCAGGTTTTATTCTAGTTCTTCGTTTGTGAAAGTTTCAGTTCCAGATTAGCTTTCCGCGAAAGCATATAATAAACCGATTCTCAAATTTTGATTTCGAGTTATTAGATTATAAACTGAAACTATATACGGAAGAAGAAAAATTTAAAACAAATTATTTGGCTCGCATTTGGTTCTATGCGGGCTATGCTCGGTATTTCCTTGATAGATATATCGACATAGCCGAAGTGATTAGCAAGCTGAAGTGGCAATGGGCCGGTCACATTTGCCGTAGATCCGACAACCGATGGGGTAGACGAGTTCTCGAGTGGAGGCCACGTATTGGGAAGCGAAGCGTTGGACGTACCCCGGCCAGGTGGACTGATGACCTAAAGCACCATACCGGGGGTAATTGGATGCGGAAGGCGGAGGACCGTATGTGGTGGCGCGTCTTAGGAGAGGCCATATCCTGCAGTGGAGAGACACGGGCTGATGATGATGATGATGATAATGATTTGGTTCTATAATTAATGTAAATAACTTCTTTCGCAGCAAAGCAAGTAAACCAGGCTACTATTCTCTGATTTTGATAAAATAATGCTATTTTTTAGAAGCTATTCCATACCCAAAAAGTGCCAACGGGAATTCTATTACTAAAGCTCTGCTGTCCGTCCGTCTGTCCACAGGGATGTATCGTTTGAACAGTAATAATAATAATAATAATACATGGTACATCTTACACAGCGTCATCTACTCCCAAAGTAAGCAAGTATTATGCTTGTGTTATGGGTTACTAAACAACTAATATACATACTTAATTTTTTAAAATAATATATACAAATATAAGTATTTCATAGCTGGACCCGGGACGAAATAAACATGTTCATGTACACAAATATTTGTCTCGGGCAGGAATCGAACCCGTGATCCTTAGTTAGCAGTTAGGGTCTCTAACCACTCGGCCAATCGGTCGTCAGTAATAGGTAGACACTTGAAATTTTCACACATTGTGTACTGCTATGGCTGCAATAATAACAAATATTAAAAATAAAATAAAATTAAAAAATAAAGGGGGGTTCCCATACAAGAAACGTGTTTTTTTTTTGTATAGTACGGTGGTACACGAAACCCTTCGTGTGCGAATCGGACTTGCACCAGTATTTTGAAAATAAATATACTAACTTGCATATATTAGCTTCTTCGAGCTCCCTGTAGCAACCCAAACATATGAGTCCACAGCCAGTGCAAGGACCTACCGCTAAGGCCGGTTCTTCGATGATGATTTCACCTGCTTTTATATCGCGACTAGCCACTATGTATCTGAAAATATAGGATAACTTCTTAATCGGATGTACATAAAGATATCGCGTTGCGACCATAATAAAAGTTACAAAAAATATACGCCGCAGACCAAATATAGGCCACTTGATGTTTCAAATATTCACTGTGAAGTAGAATTTAGTACGATCCACGTGTGAAATTTGTACTAGAAAAGAAAACAAATCACATTGTTTATGTGTTATGTGTAATGTTTAAAATAAACAATGATAATGAGGCTTGTCTAATCTCTGAGTCTGTAATTTTGCTCGGGTTTTCGATTGTTTCGAAGTATTAGAAGTTCTTTCTTGATGATTAGGCTATCTAGGTTTTTAATCACCTTTTTTAGCATTAAATACAATCTGTGGTATAAAAACATAAAATACGTGTTCTTCTTTTAGTATCACCTAGAACTAGTATTGTATTTTCTACTCTGACAATGCGCGGACGACTGACAATTGCACAATTGATACACCTCCCCACCATATCAGCGTTTGTACCTCTCTAGTGCGTATTATTTATGTCTGACTCAGTAAACACTGTACCAATTATTCTTTCGGGAAAAATATTTTGATGTGAAAATTTTACCTAAGTTCGAAATCATCTATTTTTCAAAAATTGAGTTTTAGATAGTACCTGATGCCTAGAAAAATTTGGTAGATAAGTGATGAAAAAATGTCTCTGCATATACAGGGTTTTTGGCTGAACGTAGTCCTAACTTATAGAGCATGTAGAGCTTACCGAACCAAACAAAAAGTTTCAAGCAAGCAGATGGCGCAAACTGACGGTTATTAAGGAAAACATGTTTGAAATTTGAATTTTTTTATTACTTATCTTTTTTTGTTAAGGAGTGTGTAGCGTACATCATCAGCTTAGCAGAATAAGATGATGACCCCCAGACGCAAACACCTAAGTAACTGAAAAAGTAGAGCTCAAAAACACTATGCGTACCTATAAGTTTGTATCCATCGGAAACGTTTTGGTTAGTTCGGTAAGCTCTACGAGCTCTATACGTTTGGACTACCTACGTTCATCCGAACACCCGTATACCTATAGGTTACATTATTTTTCACGTGTCATGAAGTCGCCAAATCATATTTTTCTTCAAAAGTACACACAAATTACTCCGGCGTCCGTTTACACTGTTTGTTGTGGGGTGGCGGACGGAGTACCTACTCCAAGCAAATGCATCCACCGATTCCGTCCGACGCTAATAAAAAGTGGCTGCGTATAGTAACTTCATCTGCTTCATATTTGTATGGCGAATTCTCACATAGAATAGATATGATAGGTATAATAGAAAATATTCACAATCCATTTATTTTTAGACCAATTTTGGCAAAGAAACTATAGTAACTGAATAAGCAGTTTTTGAGTAAAACGGCATTGGACATCCTTAGAAATTATTCAAAGACAACCCTACTAGTATAATATTGTCTAAATTACAAGACAACACGTCTACAATGCGCAAGGGTTGCCACTATGATACAATTATTTCATTTACATTTTTCGTTTCACTTCAATATTATTTAGTTATTACCTATAACGTGTCTAATAAAGAGAAGGAGATCACGAATACAAGGAAAATACATGACTGAAGATAAAACATGCGTCTTAGCGACAATCGACATCTACGAAACATGTGCAGACCACGTGGTCAAACAGAGGAATAGATCCAAAGAATAATACATTTTATAATACCTTCCCATGACATCCGACTTCTTGATCTCATAACACAAATCCGGTTCGCTTTTCTTGACTTCCGTGTCTGCGCGCTCGTCTTTGCTCTCTGATTGGTCCGAATCGATAATGTTCTCTTTGTTTTTGGTTCCATCGCCGCTTTTACCTCGCCTTTTCTGAAAAAAAAGGTTATATTATACTATAATATATTCTTTAAAATATTGCTTTAGGAACTAAAAAAATATATACACAAAATATGCAAAGTAGCATCACGTCGGAGGAGACGGGGTTATGATATTTTACGGTTTTCATGAATGGAACGTGACATATTTTTTCAGCGAGCGCCGTATGAATGAATCCCCGGCGCTCGTTGCCAATGGCCGAATGTAAAAATCTGTTTCGTGCCATTATGATTTATTTGCGCGCCCGTTGCTATAGATTCAGACGGTGTGTACTTATGAAAAATACACGCTACAATGTTCGGATGGATTCGTAGAAGAGCAGATTATGAATGTACGGGGTTCGAGTTCTGCGTCTTCAATTATTTAAAGGTACTTTCACATTTCCATTTAAGAGGATAGTCTTTCTCTCCGCGGGTTCGAATTGGCATCGCTATTTCCGTTTCAACCCTCTTCCTGAACTGTTCCTGAGTGATAGAAATGATAAGAGCAAATCCCTAAAAATACCTATAAAATATCCGTAAAAACAGCTTGGGGGTCGTTACTGTTTCCACCCCTGAAACCTGTATGAATTGGAACCAAAACTTGCAGGGTCATTAAGAAAGGATGTCTCTAGAGCAGTACATTGTGTTTTTTTTTTTAATTCGCATTAATACCGAATTTACGGCTCATAATTTGGAAAAACGAAAAACCGACGGAAACTACTAGCTCCCCGCTCGCCAGACAATATATTTCATCCATAGTTGGTCGACACAATATGTTTCGTAAATGGAGTGGAACATTATTTCTGAGATTTACTGTAGGAATTAGTGATAGTTGAGCTAAAAGGTCAGGGCAGTCAATAGCATATCTGGTGATATTTTTAGCAAACATTTAACACCAGCGATCTCACGATGCTTATATTTTAAAACTTTGTCTTTAAAAAAATACTATTAGCGGTATAAATCTATTTATTACCATATTAGCCGATTATACTCCACATCAGGGGTTTAGGCCTCCCCTCGGGACGAAGGCCCTTGGAGCTTAATCCCGCTCCGTTGCGGTTTGGTGGATTTTAACGACTGTCATCTGGTGAGGGTAACCAGGATCGTTAGCTTAACGTGCTCTCCGAGCATGGAATCAGTGGTATTGTCAGTGACCCAATTATTGTACAATAATGCAAATGATAGCTGTGTGAGCTAATTCGTAAGAGATGTTAGATTAAACTATCTGTGCGGCTGTGAAGTGCGATGCGAATGCCCACTCCTTATATTTTTTGTGACTAACTTCAGAGCTGCACAGATATGTTGCACGTGTTGTATAGCGAATCTAAATTTTAGATACCTTAGTAAATAGAGGGATCTTGGTGCTGTGTCATTACCTATTCTATACAACATAAAATTCTTACGGGGTGGTGTCTGTATATAGAAATGTTGGATTTACAAATTTTTAATTTCGTGTGCATTTATCTGTTTGTACTTTGTTTGAACACTTCTAACTCAAAAACCAATAAACCGTAATTAATTATTTTTTTCCATCAAACTTGTTATTTAAATAAGTAAATGAAATCATGATTCGACCTATACAGGATAGGAATTACCATCACCTTGCTATTAAGAGCAGAGCGGTAAATATAAAAGTAAATGCATATAGTGCGGATTTAACAAAATAAATGACGTCCTAAAAAGTTTATCACGCAGTCGGATGAAATATTATCACCTAACTGTTCGGTTTTAGGTAATTTGGTGTACAGAGAGAAGGTTAGTAGATGGTTAGTATGGCGTGGTCAGAGTGTGTGATCGTTCAATCCATAAAAGTACGAATCGACTAGAAGCCCTCTTTTGCGTTTACTGTCTAACCACTCATACTCTAGCTAGTTGGTGCAAGATGGCGAGTTTCAGTCCGAAAGTTACCCGCGCGCCGGTCTTCACCCTCGCAAAATTGCGTTTGACAATTACAACACTATGAAGTGACATTTATGACTCTAAAAACCAAACGATTCTGTCAAATTTATTTACTCTATGGTTCAGTTACACATAAAAGTTGGCCTATTTTTTATATGTCGTCATTGTATAGAGACATAAAGTATGTGAATTGTGAAAACCGTCACATGTTTATTTTATACGCGTGTTTTTAATTTAACAGCTTTCATTTTCCATTCGCTCGTATTGAATTTCTTTAATAATAACGAATTTTAAAATAGCTCCGCGTTTTATTATAATCAAGCATTATGTGTTTTTGTTTTAGAAGGCGGCGATTGTTCGTGGATGCGCGCGCGCACGCGCGTAGGCTTAGTTTTCCCGTCCCCGTTCCCGTAACCTTAAAAAATCGATTAGATGAAACCTTAGCCTAATCTATAAATAATTTAAATTGTTTTCAATTAAAGACATTTTAGGTGACCCACACAATGAAGTTATAAAAACACTTAAAATTGTGATCAATTCAGTTAATAATATAATATAATAATAACACACAATCACAACAACGTCTAGGTCCCAAACTAAGCATTAGCTTGTATTTTGGGTACCAAGCGAAGACACCACATACATATAACAACCAAGACCCGGTGCCAGTATTAATATTCATCATATAAATACTGACTCGACCTGGGATTCGAACCCGGGACCTCCAGCTTCGCAGGCAGGGTCGCTGCCCACTAGGCTAAGCGGTCGTCAAACACTTAGTGCAACACTATAATAAATATTATTAAATTTGTTCCCTACTGATATAGAATTATGGTAATAATAATAAACACAAAAATTTGTCTAAACGTCGGTGAATTGTATGATTCATCTTATTGCAAACGGCATGGTGAGTTCCTAACCGCTCGTTTGTATGTGATTTGACTGAACGATTGGCCGAGTGCCAAGTGGTTAGAAACCCGTACTGCGGAGCCAAGGATCGCGGGTTCAATTCCCGTACGAGACAATATGTGCATAAACATGTCTATTTGTTCCGTGCCTGAGTGTAAACAGTATCTATATATGTACGTATTATAAAACAAAAGCATAATTAAATATGTTTACCAGTTGTCTAGTACTCCATAATACAAGCATAATGCTTGCTTACTTTGGAACTAGATGGCGCTGTGTGACATGTCCCAGATATTATCATTATTGCCGAAGGCTTTACTCTTTTCTATAAACCCAAAAAGTGTCTGAAGCCGTTCGTAAAATGTCGCGCCAATAATTAGGTTTCCATTTTTGCCTGATTCAAGTCATGTTCACATGGATGATCGTGTTAAGATAAATTTTAAATAGCGCCAAGATAAGTTGATGGTCCACCATTTAAAAAAAAAGGTTAGGTTAGTTTCTGTTAGTGTCAATGCGAGGAGCGAAGCGGAGCGTCGAACCACCATGAAGCGTCATCGTCAATTTCTAAATGCTGCGACTACGCTGTTCGTAATCAAACGAATGTTACGATTTGCCGACTACATATAAATCATCATCATCATCACCAGCCCGTGTCTCTCCACTGTAGGATATAGGCCTCTCCCAAGGCTCGCCACCACACACGGTCCTCCGCCTTTCGCATCCAACTGCACCCGGTATGTTGCTTCAGGTCATCTGTCCACCTGGCCGGGGGACGTCCAACACTTCGCTTCCCGGTACGTGGCCTCCACTCGAGAACTCATCTACCCCCATCGGTTATCGGTTCTACGGCAAATGTGAACGGCCCATTGCCACTTCAGTTTGATGATTGCTTCGGCTATGTCGACAACTTTGGTTCTTTGACGGATTTCAGTGTTTCTGATTTTATCCATCAAAGAAATACCGAGCATAGCCCGCTCCATAGCACGCTGAGCGACTTTAAATTTGTGGATCAGTCCTGGCGTGAGAGTCCATGTTTCGGCACCGTACGTCATTGTAGGTAGGACGCACTGGTTGGAGACCTTGGTCTTCAGACATTGTGGTAGTGGCAACGAGAACAGATGACGAAGCTTCCCAAAAGCAGCCCATACATATAAATGAAATGAAGTAATTTTTTTTTTTTAATTAAGTCAGTTCTAAAAAGACCCTACGGGATCGTTTGTGTAACTTTAATAACGCGACTAATCAAGGGTTAATAAAGTCAGGACAGGTGTTTCTAACGACTGATATTTGCTTTTCCAAATTTTATCATGACATCTTTTCTTTCTTTATGGTAAAAACATTGAATTTTTTTTATTGCTGCCTGCCTGCCTCGGTTGAAATTAAAATAAATTCGTTACGTCTAGAAAAAAATAACATGTTTAATGTGTTAACGTATTTACACAGTTGACCGATTCCGAAAGTATTTGAAACAATAATATAAAAAAGTTCTAGCTGATGGCGTAACTTTTAAAATTATTATTCTTGGCATTGATTTGTTTGAACGTACTAAAATATCAAGGAAAACCGCAGCTGTCGTTCTATTGTTTTCCTACGCTGCGCTGCTGTGCTGGTGCACGAGATTTTAAAATACATTTAATTATGAATAAAAAGATTTTGATTTGATGTCAAATTTAAAAATTGTCATTTCTAGTTTCTAGCATCTTGCTTGGGGACTATCAAACAAAAGACAAAAATTATTTAACAAAATACAAGTACCTATTTTTTATCCAAGCGAAATTGTTATAAACAGAAAACGCCATAATTAAGAAGAAGAAGAAGAAAGCATTTATCCAAGCCATAGAGTAAAAAAAATTGAGAGCAACCTTTGGTTTTAATGGTTTTAATATGGTTTCAATTACAATTTGACGCCCGCTTAGCCTAGTGGGTAGCGACCCTACCTACGAAGCTGGAAGTCTCGGGTTCGAATCCCAGGTCGGGTCAGTATTTCATCATCATCAGCCCATTTTTACCCCACTGCAGGGGCTTAGGCCTCCCCCAGGGTGAGGGGGGGGGGTCAGTATTTATATGATGAATATTGATACTGGTACCGAATCTTGGTTGTTATATGTATGTAGTGTCTTCGCTTGGTACCCAAAATACAAGCTAATGCTTAGTTTGGGGCCTAGACGTTGTTGTGATGTAAAAAAAATAGAGTCATAAATGTCACTTCACAGTATCGAAAATGTCAACCGCAGATTCGCGGCGGTGAAAATACGGCGCGGGGACCTCGCGCACTGAAACTTGTACTGAAACTCGCCACCTTACACGAGCTAGCTAGAGTATGAGCGGTTAGACGGTAAACGCAGAAAAAGGCTTCTAGTCAATTCTCACTTTTATGATACAAACAGATAGAAATTGATCTGTGATAAAGGAAAGAAATCTGAAATGGCGGTGCTTAGATCAATGCTGTGCTTTGATATAACCATCGATTTATATGTCTAGGGATATGGCCTATAAAACATTTGACTAAACGAGCGGTGGCCTAAGATCGTTAACGCCATATGTTATTGTTTATTAGAACTACGTTGTTAGTGGGCAAGCGAATGGTGTGAACCCAGGACAGTGACACAAGCGTTTTTACCAGTTAACCTAAAAGAACATATTTTGTACGATAAAAGAATTGTAACTTTATTTTTTTTTCGGTAACCGATAATTCGCACCACCTGTATAATAGGTTGTATCATGCAAAACTATTGTAGATGACGCTCTCGGCAATGGTACCTTCTTTACAAATTGTGAGATTTTCGTTTTGTAATTATATTTTATTTTTGTAAAAATTATGTATTCAACGCTATCAGTGACTCAATTAAAAGACAAGTTACCAAAAAAAGGCTGATTTGATAGAAAGGTGAGCAACAGTTTATAACATTAAAAATTAATAAATAATGTCTCATCGAATATAAATTTTTCAACAATCTTACATACGTATTACGTCGTGATTTCTATTCCTTTGTATTTGTTTGTTGTAGATTAGACTATTATGACCGCAATTATAACTTCGGTGTTATAGAAGAAGACTGTTTAGTCGATGACAAATATCTTTCATGGGTTAATAAAAACTGTTTCCAATTTTTCCTTTTCAAAGCCTTTTCCCAATACTAACAGCGTTTCTCGTCTGTTGGGAATGTAAAAATGTAAAAATCGAAAAGTCTATCTTAGACTTTTCGATTTTTACATTTGAAAGATGTATGACATTATTCTAATATTTAGGTATATGTTAATAAAAAATACTAACTTTTATATGAAACTGACAGTTCAATTGAGTACCATCGCTTATGGGCCACCTGGCGAGAGAAAAAGACAGTAACACAGCCCACTGAAACCAGAGAACGGCACTCTATGTATCTATAAATTTATTATTTTAAATCATGACCATATTTTATAAAATTTATATTTATATCAGCTACATCTGAGAAATAGGATATCCATCATTTGTCAACATGGTCATAAATAATATCATAATGCACTTGACAGACGCGTTGATCGGGAAAAAAATTAACATGTTTTTTTTTTGTTTATTTAGTTTGTTCCAGTCATGTTCCAGTACATTAAAAGAAATGTCATTATTAGACAACGTTACATCGTCGTTTGGCACCAACTATACTTCGGTCGCGTTCAAAACTAATAAACGTTAACGGCCGAGAAAATAACTTCGGACATTTTCTTGGTATTGAACGCAGCTTTTATGTTTCGTTGTTTAATGAGCTAGTGAATTAATGAATTTTTTTAAAGTTTAGACGTTGTAGACGGAAGACAAATGGATTTGTCGTTTCAAAATAATATGTATTAGCAACATAGACTTAATATATCATAAACAAGTTCGGTCAATATCGCTGAAATTAGCTATTATATGTATGCAGAATGTTGTGAAAAATAGGAATAAATAAATCAAATTTTGGCCAAGCTGCGTAAATGCATAAACATAGGATGTAAATGGATGATAAAAGAAATGTATCTAAAATCATTTTTAAAAACCACAACAAAGAATTTAAGCAAGAAAACATTTAAAAAAAGTGGTCTGAAAAGTTCAATAATTAAATTACTGCGTGTTACCTTATAATACAAATAAAATAAAATTTAAGATAAATAAAATTAAAATAAAAAAATTAAAAAAACCGTCGTACATGTGTGGTAGATCCCATAGATGTACTTTAGTTATTAGTTACTTAATTATTTCACTTTTAGAACCACCTTTTTAATACTTTCTACTTATATTTGTCGTCGATTTTTAAAATGCTACTTTTTCGTTTTTTACTTTTTAAAGATTAACACGCCTAAGTGGGATATTTTATAACCAGGTGATGATGATAGTTAGTAAAAAGCCGTTCAAAATAGTGACATCTACTCCAACGCCCCTGCATGGCGGCATAGAACTATAAACTAATCAAGAACCTGCTCTAATGTGATATATAATGCGAATAACCATATCTAAATTAGCCTAGCTCAGTGCCTTCTGGTGGCCTATTACAGCAAAACTAAATCATTTTTTTGCAAAAAGAAAGTTAAAAAAATCATTTAGCTTATACTTGTCGTCTTCAACTTAAGTGTTCGTCGTGCATAGGTACCTTCAATTACAAGTGAAAAATATATGTCGAAACATATTCTAACCGGAACTTAATTTACCAAAACAAGTGTTTTTGTCTGTTATTCCAAATTATTTTCCTAGAGGATATTGACTACGTGACGAAGACCTTAGCCCTTCCCCCCGTCCTTGTGACCAAGCGTGGTATTTTGAAGACCCTCCCCCCCCCCTTAAACGGGTCACATAGTATGAGTAAGTTCCTTAAGTGTAAAACATATTTAAGAACCCGCTCTGAAGTGACGTCATCAAACTAAAAAAAAACATTAAAATCCTAGCTGCGTTAGAAGAATGCATTCACTGCAGCGCCCCTTAGTGGCCTTTATCCGTATGATTAAGATATGATTATGATTAAGAACCAGCTCTGAAGTGATATTTACGTAAAAGAAAAATCCGCATCAAAATCGGTCCAGTAGTTCTTCAGGAAAATTGTGACAGACATACGCATAAACACCTCTTATCTCAAACCAAACACATATAACGTCTCCGTTCCGTCGTCGTCGTGAGTAAAAAGAGTGAAACGTAGCGCATAATTTCTTTGTACTGTAAAAGTTTATCGTGATAATTGACGACCGCTTAGCTTAGTGGGTAGCGACCCTGCCTACGAAGCTAGAGGTCCCGGGTTCGAATCTCAGGTCGGGTCAGCATTTATACTATGAATATTGATACTGGTACCGGGTCTTGGTTGTTATGTATGTGGTGTCTTCGCTTGGTAACTAAAGCACAAGCTAATGCTTAGTTTGGGGTCTAGACGTTGTTGTGATGTATACGGTATACGCTATTATTATTATTATTATTAACCGTGAAGATGGTAAAAAGACTGAAATACTGTTCATGTTAGCTTTAAAATGAGACCAGGCGAACCGGGAACAAAACGCTGGCCGATAAAATCAACTTTGCTTTTCTTAGGAAATATAGCTAGTAAGATCCAAATGATTTGCACTCACCAATAGTCTACTAAAACAGAATTTTACGATTGCTATAAATTTCTCATAAAATTTTAATCGTGATCTAGATCACATAAATATAGTATAGAAATATAGTGATGTAACATTTAACGACTAAGTATTGAAAGCGCCCGATGTGACCATATATCAAATTTTTGGTGGCATCCGCATGACATATAATTTGTTTTTTTTTTTCAAACCGGTAACTAATAAAGCTATTTGTCTGTTTCAAATGTTTAACGGACGCGACGTTAGTGGAATTTATATAGGCTACATGAAAAATAAAATATTGAGGTAATTTTCACCTGTCACAATACTACAAATTTTAACGTGGTTAATAGAATAACATATGAAATTCTGTCAATTTTTAAAATAATGTAGCCTGCATGGGAGCATTTGGCTCTGGGGAGAAATTTTAACCCTAATCTACAAATGATTTATTTACTGTGATCAAGTGTGAGAGCTCTTACAGTCTATGGCCCATTTTAATAATACTCTATTAAAACCGGCCATAGACCTCGCTTTGAGGACTGTATCAGCTGAGTGTGTGTTCATGTCACAGACAAGTCAACCTTATAGACCACGCTTTGACATGGAGTAGCATTCGCCAAGGCTATGTAGTGACACTACATAACTACTTCTCTTGTGAGCGGTCAGTTAGAAGCACGTCGGAAGCCATTAAATTGTCAATTTTGAACGAGCCAATGAAAACTAGCCGACCTCTCCCCGCACCCCGCCACTTTTTGGCGATTTCGTTTTCGTACTGACGTTTATTAAAGGGTGGTCTATAGGTTGACTGGTCTGTGGTTCATGCATTATAACGATATTAAATTTAGATGACGTCAGCTAACGCATATACTGTATCTCCCTTAATTGTCTACTCACGATGCGTTTACTATGACAACGTCGACTCAAACTTGATAATGAAAAAAGTAAAGTTACTCTAGAGTTAAATTGATCCAGTTAAAACTTTATTTATTTTTCTTCCAGTGAACGCATACAAGTTTTAATAGGACATGAAATATATAGGTATTTTTTTATATTTTTTCATATATTACCGAAGAACCTTACCGGGGAAAGTTGGATGTGAAAGGCGGAGGACGTTTGTGGTGGCGAGCTTTGGCAGAGGCCAATATTCTGCAGTGGAGATACACGGCTGTTGATAATGATGTTATTACTGACCTAATCTGAAGAATCTAGCTGGATGGGGAAACCGGAGGATCGTGTGTGGTGACGAAACTTGTGAGGCATATGTCCAGCAATGGACAGAAAAGTGCTGAGGATGTACATGTTATTACGTAAAAAAAAAACTGATATATTTCATAAATATTCTAATCGTTTAATCTGACATTTTCAGTTATCACTGTAAATTAATTGATAATTAATGAAGTATAATTAATTAATAAAATATATGCTTGACGACCGCTTAGCCTAGTGGGCAGCGACCCTGCCTGCGAAGCTGGAGGTCCCGGGTTCGAATCCCAGGTCGAGTCAGTATTTATATGATGAATATTAATACTGGCACCGGGTCTTGGTTGTTATATGTATGTGGTGTCTTCGCTTGGTACCCAAAATACAAGCGAATGCTTAGTTTGGGACCTAGACGTTGTTGTGATTGTGTGTGTTATTATTATTATTGTGTTATATACAGTAACTAATACATACTCTTTTATTTTACGTATTTAAATTCATTTAATATTCCTAATGACCGGTTAAGTATATTAAAATGAATATTAAATTAACGCCATCATGAAAGTGTAAAGTGTTCTTTTCATTAGCACCAGACCTGTCAACGGTTGCCGGATGTATTGACAGACTGATGTGTGCGCCCACGCAGCTAATTGTGTGGATTTTGCCACTGAAGCAAATGGTGTAATGGTCTAGTGCAGCTCTCTTATAATTTTCCTTTTGTGTAAAACCATAGTTGCAGAAGTGTCGTGATAGCCCAGAGCGCAACGAACCTGTCTCAAATTTATAAGGCCCCACAGGCCACACAGGGCCATGGTTCGAATCCGGGCGTGTACCAATGAGTTTTCTGACTTAAGTGCACAATATCACTGACACGGTGCTTCGGAGGGCACGTTAAGCAGTCGGTCCCGGACGCTGTCAATAGATGGCGGTCGTTACAGTTTCCAACCCGCAGTGGAGCAGCGTGGTGGACTTAAGCTCCAAGCCCCCCTCTTCACCCTGGGGGAGGCCTAAGCCCCTGCAGTGGGGTAAAAATGGGCTGATGATGATGATGATAGTTGCAGATAATAGCCACGAAGAGGCAAAACTTACGCCACATAGCCGAAAACAAAATACGATCGGCAGTTCGGTTATGTCACGTACGTGTTGGGTCTACGTTGTCGTTATGGTAAAATATGAGCTAGTAAAGATTTGACTCAAACATTTCCAATAAATCTATGCTTTCTTATTTACATTTTACTGTCTTATGTTTTTACTCATTTTTTTAGTATTGACGGAAATTTAACTACATGCCATATCCATATCAGCCCATTATGTCCCACTGCAGAGGTTTGGACCTCCCTTCAATATAGCGCAAGGAGCTTAATCCACCACGCTGCTCCACAGCGGGTTGGTGGATTTTAACGACTGCCATCTGGTGATGGCAACCGGGAACGACGGCAGTGATAGATATATACCTAAGTCAGAATAAACCCATTGGTACGTGCCAGGTTCTGGGATTCGAACCACGACCTTCTAAACAAGAAGCGGGCTCGTCACCTCTCGGCTATCACGAGTATAACTACATGCGTTTAAGATAAATTTATCTTTAGAGCGAAGATAAAAACATTTTCCGAATTCAAGCTCCAGCATCTCAGACCACAGAAGTAGAAACGAATAAAATACCGATGATTTATAGTTTTAATAGAAAAGCTTCCAGTCGCTCATTTAAGTGCAACCCTCTCGACCGAAACATTAAGCCCTTGAAATGTTCAGATAACAAGTTCATCTATTTCGGTCGACTGTAACGTTGGCACGCTACTGACCACATTTTCGTTTCGTGGACATATGTAGAATCATATGCCAAGTTTATAATAATTAGAATAATGTGTCACTCGTGGACCTGTCGTATGATGAAATCGCGTGAATCACGAGAAAGAGTTTTGATTTTGTTCCCAGTTTCATGACAGATGTGATATAAATTTGTGTAGGATTTCCTGCGTGTAATAACGTGTTGAGATATGAAATATTATTCAATTTTATGTTCTTTGAAATTTAATTTATTAATGTACTAATACTATACGTGAAGAGAAAATTTTGTACCCCTTTTTAAGCATATTGCGCGCACGGAGGAGCGTGACATTTAGTATATTTAAAGTTTATATGGAGAAGGAATGCAGAAGGTTAAAATCTAATTATAATAATGTTACAAATAGTGTAATGTCAGGCATGTTATAACCATTTGTTACAGCGCCAAAAGCGCAATTCTGGACGTAGAGTCCGCGCCACCAAAAAAGTGCCGCGGCAAAAAAATGAACTGACGAAGTGGTTTGTTGGCTAGTTTTTTTCATCAGCCCATTTTTACCCCACTGCAGGGGCTTAGGCCTCCCCCAGGGTGAGGAGGGAGGCTTGGAGCTTAAACCCACCACGCTGCTCCACTGCGGGGGACGGTTGGGGACTGTAACGACCGCCATCTATTGACAGCGTCCGGGACCGACTGCTTAACGTGCCCTCCGAAGCACGGTGTCAGTGATATTGTGTCCTTAAGTCAGAAAAAGTCATTGGTACACGTCCGGATTGGAACCATGGCCTTATGGGGCCTTATAAATTTGAGACAGGTTCGTTGCGCTTTGGGCTATCACGACACTTGTCTACAACAGTTGTCTAGTACCCAATAATACAAGCATAATACTTGCTTACTATGGGACTAGATGGCGCTCTGTGGAATGTCCCAGGCATTATTACTATTATGTTTGTAACCTAATGATTCACAGAACAAAACAAATAATAAAATAAAAAATATATTATGACGTAAATTATGAAGTTCGTCCATTAAAATTCTGACAATGTAAACGTATAAATAAAAATACACCAAACGGAAATCGTTACGCACAGCTGCGTTCCATATGCCGACAGTGAAGACATTCGTATCCAGAAATATGGAAACGAAAATAAAAGATGTGGGCTAATATCCCAACTAAGAAAGATAATATGAGGATAAATCTGTCTTTTCAACCGTTTCGAGACATTTCATTTTTCTGTCACAACATCTACCAGGCGCCGGTGATAGAGAGAAAATGACATTTTTTTTTTAAATTTATATAGAAACAGTCATTTATTTTGAGACAGACGCGTCGTTAGAAAGGTTAAGTATTCATATTTTACATTATTAAATCTGAAATAAAGCTATATAATCATACCAACATTAAAAGTATATTAAATTTCTCTTAGAAAGCTAACCCATTAGAAGCTTTATTGTCACTTTTGTCGATTTGAGAAAGTTCAAATTAGTTAAGTTCGTAATCATATACTATAATATGAGCAATTCTTGTATATATATTTCGGCTAACTCGGAAACGGCTCTAACGATTTGAATGAAATTTTATATTTACATATAGGTATCACCTCAAAACAGTTTTCTAAATGAGTTTTATGGTTATTAACCACCAGGGGGCGATGCAGTAGATGTGTATCTTCGAAACGCCTAGACAGATTTTGATACGGTTTTTTTCTATTACATTGGTACCACGTACGAGTAGATAATTAAATAAGGTGTGCAGTTATGGGCCACCAGGGGGCGCTGCAATAGATCTCTAAAACAGCTGGGAGGAGGTTTTTTGCATAAGTATCAGCTAAAAGTAAGAGGAAGTATAACTGTGTAAACACGTACGATTACATTTCAAAATCGGTCGCCCGATTTATAAATGTAATCGAATATATGACGTGCAAATTTGAAATTTGTTGTGCAAGAACTTGAAATACTTGTTCTGAAGTCCATAACATGGAGCGAATCGGGTATTTGTCATTTATATATACGTACCATACCATATACCAGTCCATTATGCTCCACTGTCGAGGCTTAGGCCTCCCCTCGGACTGAGGGTGCTTAGAGTTTAATCTACCACGCTCTTCCAGTGTGGGTTGGCAGATTTTAACATTTTAACCACTGCCATCTGACGATGGCAACCGGAAGCGACAGCTTATCGTGCTTTCCGAGGCATGAGTCAGTGATAGTTATTTACTTAAGTCAGAAAAAAGGTCATTGGTACATGCCCTGCGATTCGAACCACGACCTTCTAAACAAAAAGCGGGCTCGCCGCAACACGGCTATCACGAAACATTTGTCATTAATTATACGAACTCCGCAAGATCGCGAATGAGCTTCGCAGTTTGGATTTCTAACCACTCGGCCAATCGGTCAGTACAGTATACTAATTATTTATTTTAGTTAACCCTTTAACTAGTCATCAATCTTTATCAATCAATTGTCTCTGTTAATTCAATGGGTCGTGACCTTCGATCTGACCAAATATGGTTAATGTGTAGTGAATATGTAACTACTATAATATAAGAATGGGCTTGGACCAAAATTTTATGTTGAGCTGATGGTCACCAAAATTGAAAGGAATAAGGCTCTAGAATAACCTCTTAAAATATAAATTTTATCTATTTACGATTTTGCCAGATATTTATGAAAATTATTAGATTTTAAAGAAAATTTACGAAAAACGATCATTCCTCACTTATCTCTAAAACTATTAAACTGAACCTAAAATTGAAAAACAATCTAAAAGAAAATAGTTAAATTCACGTGGGAAACAGAAAACATACGTAAAAAGAAAATGCCAATAAAATGTGTTGCTTAATTTCATTGAAAACTAATATGTAATTCCAATTTGGCTTAGTATGGAAGCTTACTTATAACTAGCCGGGTTCAACTCCAAACTTAAATTAATATAATATATAACGTATACATCACAACAACGTCTAGGCCCCAAACTAAGCATTAGCTTGTGTTTTGGGTACCAAGCGAAGACACCACATACATATAACAACCATGAACCGGTACCAGTATCAATATTCATCATATAAATACTGACCCGACCTAGGATTCGAACCCGGGACCTCCAGCTTCGTAGGCAGGGTCGCTACCCACTAGGCTAAGTGGTCGTCGAAATTTAATTCAGATTTTAAAAAAAACCTAGTACGTAATATGTACCGAAGATATAGATAAGATCACTTAAGAGGAGTGTGTAGTGGCAACTTTCCATACAAACGGTATTAACGGTTGTACCTTATTAAACCTTAACCGATTGGCGTAAAAAAAAAATAATGTGGTATTTAGATCAGCAAAAACTAGGTTTATACGTTTTTAATTTTTCAAATATTTTGATACATTATAAGAAGAAAAAAATATAAAAAACTATGTTTATTTTTTAAATTATTTAATTTTTCACAACATGTTCAATATGAACTAATTGCATTTTCACAACATATGATAAATAAAAAAATAACATAGCGCTTTTAAGTGTTTTTTATTCTTGCGTTGTATCAAAATATTTAAAAAATTAAAAACGTATATACACCTGGTTTTTGCTGATCTGATCTCCATTTTTTCGCCCCAATCGGTTAAGGTTTAATAGGGTGCAACCTTTAACGCCGTTTGTATGGAAATTTGCCACTACACACTCCAATCGATCCAATTGTAAGTTACTCAGCCGAATTGTCTCATATCGGTAATAACTTTTTTGGCATAACCGCAGTTTCACTTTTAATAATATAACGCCAAATCAATCAAGGCGGTTTGGCGTATTGGCGCGTGCCGTGACATACGTTAGTTGCCAATAGCACAAACCTATGGTGCCAATGCGCCGGCAATGTCGCCAAAATGCCGAGCGTGGTCGTCGAGCTTGCTTCTTTATTTTTTGTTTAGATTGCAACTTCAATTGTATTGGATGGGTAATTGCCTAAAGCATACAATGTATTTCATGGGCACGTGTTCAAACAAAAGTACTGTGAATTCTAGTTTTATAGCTGACTGAGTGGCCGATTGGCTGAGTGGTTCGAGACCCTAACTGCAAAACCAAACGTCGCGGATTCGATTTCTGCCCGGGAAAAATATTTGTGTTCATGAACATGTCTATTTTTTCCGTGTCTGAATGTAAAATATTTACATATGTATATATTATAAAGAGTATTTAGGTATGTATATTAGTTGTCTAGTACTTACTCATAATACAAGGATAATATTTGCTTTGAAATTAGATGGCGTTATATGGGTGTTTCAAATATTATTTATTATTTATATAGAAAAATCTTTGACATTGAGGTAAAAACATATATTGCACTCTAATGAAATATCTGACTTTTTCAAACGTGGAAGTTTAGAAAATGGTGAAACATAACTAACAGTTTTAAGTAATGGTGTTCTGTGGTAATGGCTGATTGCAAAAGTTCAATGGTTGAACATAGTCCAAACTTATAGAGCGGGCAGAGCTTACGGAACTATACAAAAGTTTCGAAAATAAGATGAGTGATAAAAAAAGGAAACTTTAAACATGTTTTTCTCGGTAACCGTTAGTTTGCGCCATTTGCCAACTTTATACTATCCGTTTAGTTCAGTACGCACAACAGGCTCTATAAGTTTGAACTACGTTCAACGAACACGCGGTATATTGTTATGGTAATTATATCGTTTTAATTTCAACAAACGAGTGATCCCATAATGATTCCGTTTTTTCTTCTCGAATGTACAAAGCCCTAAAAGTTCTTATGTGAATGAGCTCTGTTACTACTCTCGCCTGCCGAATATTCAGGACTTCAGAACCTGGCAACCTTGACAAAAAATTTCAAGAATGCTAGACAAAAAAATCCAATTAGGACATTCTGCTGTCATTTTTGAACGTCATAAACGCGCCAACCGTTTGGCCTAGTGGGTAGCGACCCTGCCTACGAAGCTGAGGGTCCCGGGTTCGAATTCCAGGTCGGGTCAGTATTTATATGATGAAAATTGATAGTGCTACCGGGTCTTGGTTGTTGTATATGTATGTGATATCTTGGCTTGGTACCCAAAACACAAGCTGATGCTTTGTTTGGGGCCTAGACGTTGTTGTGATGTACACGTTGATATTATTATTATTATAAAGCTAAGTTTAAGCAGGTTCATACGCGACCACTCTAAGAAGAACACTGCAAGAAACTTAGATTGGATGAAATGAAACGATGAGGTGAGCACTTCTAAATGTACCTCTACAAGACATAGCGTCCCGGTCCATCTCGGGTACATTTAAGAACAACTATCTTGAAGCGGAGCACTCCTGAATAAACCGAATCACGTTCACGGGTATAATTAGTAGGCAGTTGAAAAACAAGCGCACTCCTTAATATACCTGAGTACAACGCGACGCACCGCGTCGTCGTGTAGTCACTTGTTTTTTCATTTAAAATTAATGGTCTATTTTTTGAAATCATTAGGTTAGGTTAGGTTTGTTTATGTCAATGTGAAGAGCGAAGCGGAACCGAGCGACGAGCCACTCAAAAGCCTATTCATCAATTTCGAATTAAGTTTGTTTTCGAAATTGATCAACAGACTTCTAAATAGAACATTAACCTAAACAAAACTGATTCGAAATTGATGAATAGGCTTTCGAATGGCTTGTCGCTCCGCTCCGCTTCGCTCCTCACATTGACATACACAAACCTAACCTAACGTAATGATTTTACTCGGCTACAACTAGGTGTAGCCACACTTCGGCTATCAGACGTAACATCATATATTTAGTAGGAATTAATAAGAACATGCTAAATATTAAATATACCTTATAACGATATCTCTACTCAAGTATGTTTAGGAGTTGAAAATTTATGCGTAGCATGTACAAATTATACCCAACCAATATCACCATGATGTATATTTAGTATTGAGGAATAAGGAAACGGTAAGTACTAAATTAAATATGCCTGATCATGGCGCTCCGACTCGGGTATATTTTGGAGTCGGGACGTTAGGAAAACAGCGTACAAACTACACCCGATCGAGACTCTATGGCGTGTCTCCACAACGTAATTACGTTATAATTAATCTACAATTATGTAAATACGCAAGTATGAATTGACTGGAAGCCCTCTTCTGCGTTTCCCGTCTAATCACTCATTCTATAGCTATCTGGTGTAAGATGGCAAATTTTAGTCCGAGTTTCAGTGCGCAAGGTCCGGGCGCGCCGGTCTCCACCCTCGTGAAACCCCCGCCCGCCGGTCTTCAAATCCGCAGAATGCGTAATGTCACTTCGATACTGTAAAGTGACATTTATGACTCTATTAAAACCAAACGCTGCTGTCAAATTAATTTACTCTATGCTTTGATGTTTATTATAAAATATTACACAGATTACGATTGAATGAATTCCTTATTTTATGAAGCCTAGTAGGAGGGCCTAGTAGTAAATTATTTTCGATTTAATTTTTCCATTTGTTACTTATCAGTTGGTGTTGTCCGTACCTTCTTTTTATGTGACTTCTTGTTCATCCTTCGGCCGCGCGTAAAATCTGTAACAAGAGAGCTTTACTATGACATCAAAGTAGAACAAATATAAACGATTCAAACGTCGCTCGTGCAGATAGATAATGTTCAAACTTCAAAAAACTTTTTGAATCTGCTATTGGCGTCTCGAGTATTTATAAAAGTTAAGCAGCTTTTATTTGGGTTAAAAAGAAAAAGTTTTTTTTAAATATACAATCAATACTGATGAAAGAATTGTTGATCGAGAGCTGTTAGCGTATCATCGGCTTGGGTTATATTTTTAAATTTAAAAAAATGTGTAACAATAAAAAAAATTGAGTAATATTAAAAGCTCAAATAGGATATAGAATTATTTATAGGCGGAGAACTGTGAATCGGGTTACTGTCTAAATTGTTTTGAAAATGTTAATTTGATCTCCGTGCAGTCATCTCACTTTGTCTAGCGAAATAATAATTTATATTACTTTCTATAGTTCTAAATATAGTGTTCAGGTTATAAACGTCATATCTATATTTCATAAGAAATACCTACTTAATGTGTACGATTCATAGTTTACGTGGCTAGCGTGAAATTTTTATTACTTTTTTATTTGTGTTCATTGTGAGAAATGTGTAGGGAAAGAATTGTAAATATGATGCCCTAGTTTATAACAGCACATATTGTAAATGTATTGCTTCTGTATTACCTCCAATTAAGAAAATAAAATAAACACTTCTGTGTTGTCGTTCAAAAAATCTAATAGAATATAAATCAGTCTTTGATGGAATGAGGAAACTGACAAAATATAAAACGCAAAAACATCACCCTCTTAATGTAATCAGAGAAAAAAATGTAGTTGTTAGTGCTTACAAGTAAACAATATCTTAAAGCAAATTAATATTATGTTCGGATAGATCGTAAAGTTAAAGTTCAGTCTAAATATTTTTGTCTCTTTCTTTCAATCCAAATATCATATCAACAGATGGATAAAACATATTAAACTAAATTCGGTCTTAAATAAACGTTCTACGCCTTAGGTATGCGGTGGGAATTAATCGACATCAAACTTTTTAATTGAGAACACATGTTGCTAACACAGATTACATACACGGTGATTGGAGATCGTGGGGGTAAGTTTCATTTAGTTTTAAGCATGTTTAAGATTACGTATAGGTACTTATTTTTTAAGCTCCAAGCTCCCTCAACTTGAGGGGAGGTCTAAGCTCCTGCAGTGGGGTATAAAAATGGTTGATGGAATGGAAAAAAAACTTGTTTCGTTCTTATTTAATTATTGTGATGAATATGGACAGTCTCTAAAAGGTATTATAAATTGTATGACGAATGCGCAATCTAAAATAAGGCAGTCCTTAAAACTACAAAGCTAATAAGGGACACAGTTAATTTATATTCGTAGATATATATTTTTTTTTTTTAAAACGAGACTATGATATTCATAAAGTCAATTAATTTGACAGCACCGTTTGGTTTTAATAAATGTCACTTCACAGTATCGAAGTGACATTACGAGATTTTGCGGGGGTGAAGACCGGCGCGCGGAGACCTTGCGCACTGAAACTCGGACTAAAACTCGCCATCTTACACGCGCTAGCTAGAGTATCAGTGGTTAGACGGTAAACGCAGAAGAGGGCTTCTAGTCAATCCCTACTTTTATGATAATCTATATTAATAAAATTGAAGTGTCTGTCTGTCTGTCTGTTCCGGCTAATCTCCGAAACGGCTGAACCGATTGCAATGAAACTTTGCAGACGTACAGAGGGCATTACTGGGGGTGACATAGGCTACTTTTTGTCTGTCTGTCTATCCATCTGTCTGTCTGTTTGAGCTGATCTCAGAAACAACTAAACCGATTTCAATGAAACTTGGCAGACGTGCAGAGGGCATAATCGGGGGTGACATAAGCTGTTTTTTGTATGTCTGTCTGCCAATCTGTCTATCTGTTCCGACTAATCTCCGAAACGGCTAACCTGATTTCAATGAAACTTTGCAGACGTACAGAGGACATTACCGGGGATGGCATAGGTTATCGTGTTGGTACTCAAACTTGATGTTTTGGCGAGATCTATGTAACCGCGTGACCAAATTTTTAAAAGCATAAGTTTTCGAAACTATCAATCGCAGACCTGTCGTGTTGGTACTGAAACTTGACGTTTTGGCGAGATTTATGTGACCACGTGACCAAATTTTTAAAAGCATAAGTTTTCGAAACTATCAATCGCAGACCTGTCGTGTTGGTACTGAAACTTGACGTTTTGGCGAGATTTATGTGACCACGTGACCAAATTTTTAAAAGCATAAGTTTTCGAAACTATCAATCGCAGACCTGTCGTGTTGGTACTGAAACTTGACGTTTTGGCGAGATTTATGTGACCACGTGACCAAATTTTTAAAAGCTTATATATTTCGAAACCATCAATCCCAGACTTATCGTGTTGGTACTCAAACTTGATGTTTTGGCGAGATCTATGTAACCGCGTGACCAAATTTTTAAAAGCATAAGTTTTCGAAACTATCAATCGCAGACCTGTCGTGTTGGTACTGAAACTTGACGTTTTGGCGAGATTTATGTGACCACGTGACCAAATTTTTAAAAGCATAAGTTTTCGAAACTATCAATCGCAGACCTGTCGTGTTGGTACTGAAACTTGACGTTTTGGTGAGATTTATGTGACCACGTGACCAAATTTTTAAAAGCTTATATATTTCGAAACCATCAATCCCAGACTTATCGTGTTGGTACTCAAACTTGATGTTTTGGCGAGATCTATGTAACCGCGTGACCAAATTTTTAAAAGCATAAGTTTTCGAAACTATCAATCGCAGACCTGTCGTGTTGGTACTAAAACTTGACGTTTTGGCGAGATTTATGTGACCACGTGACCAAATTTTTAAAAGCATAAGTTTTCGAAACTATCAATCGCAGACCTGTCGTGTTGGTACTGAAACTTGACGTTTTGGCGAGATTTATGTGACCACGTGACCAAATTTTTAAAAGCTTATATATTTCGAAACCATCAATCGCAGACCTACCGTGTTGGTACTCAAACTTGATGTTTTGACAAGATCTATGTGACCACGTAACCACATTTTGAAATCCTTATATTTTCGAAACCATCAATCGCAGACCTATCGTCTTTGTACTCAAACTTGATGTTTTGACGAGATCTATGTGACCACGTGACCACATTTTTAAATGCTTATATTTTCGAAACCAACAATCGCAGACCTATCGTGTTGGTACTCAAACTTGATGTTTTGACGAGATCTATGTGACCACGTAACCACATTTTTAAATGCTCATATTTTCGAAACCATCAATCGCAGACCTATCGTGTTGGTACTCAAACTTGATGTTTTGACGAGATCTATGTGACCATGTGACCAAATTTTTAAATGCTCGTATTTTCGAAACCATCAATCGCAGACTTATCGTGTTGGTACTCAAACTTGATATTTTGACGAGATCTATGTGACCAAATGACCAAATTTTTTATCTGTCTGTCTTTGAGCTAAACTCTAAAACATTTAAACCAATTTTCATGAAACTTCGCAGTAGTGAAAAGACGGGTGTGAGGAGTAACATACGCTACTTTTTGTTTGTTCGTTCGTTCGTTTGTCTGTCTGTCTATATAGTTCAAGCTAAACTTTTGAAGATTTTAATGCAACTATGCAGACATTAAAAATAGGTTGTCAAGAGTGATATAGGTAACTTTTTGTACGTGTGGCTGTCTGACTGTCTTTTTGTTCCGGCTTATCTCCAAAACGACTAAACTATTTCTATGAATCTTCGCAGACATAAAAAGGAGGTTATCAGGAGTAACACAAGTTGGTTTTTGTTTGTGTTTGTTTGTTTGTTAGGCCTAATTATCGAAACAGCTGATCCGATTTTACTGAAATTTTGCAAATATAAAGAAGGCGTTGTCAAGAGTGAAAAGCATTTCTGTTAGTCTGTCTGTTCCAGTTAATCTCCAAAACGTCTGACTGATTTCGAGACCGACTTATGGGATAGTTATTCTTCATGCTAAAATGGCTAAATGGATTTTTATGAAATTAGGTATAGAGATTTCTTAGGCAGTTAAGTTTCAGAATGTTCTAGAAAGTGTTACATTGTTCTGGAGTGTCGCGTTCCTTTAACTGTCCCAGTACAACTATGGTCAAAGCGAGCGAAGCCCGCGGGCGGAAAGCTAGTATTTAATAAAAATTTCTTAGTACAAACGTTGAAAACAAAAAATAGACCAAAGTCTTTGTTATTAATTTCAACTTGATTTCTCCACGCGTTCATGAGAAAAGGAGTTTTGACAGACAGACCAGACAGACGGACAACGAAGTGATCCTATAAGGTTCCCTTCATTTCCTTTTGAGGTAAGGAATTCTAAAAAAGAAGCGTGTAAACATCCTGACATGTTACAAATAGACTATAAACGATAACAAAATTAGTAAACAAAATTATAGTCGGTTGAAGAATATGGAAATTGTAAGCTATTAAAATTATTATATATTACTGTCTCTTTCTTGCAAAACGAAAATTAACATTATTTCAAATGGGCTGACGTCACACATAGGTTCGCTGTGCGGTATTGCCCTCTCTGTCTAACAAGAAATTTTAAACATTCCTGATATATGTCACTGTTGTGATGTATTTAGAAAACTCTTTAATTTAATTTTTTTTTTTTTAAATAGTCAACTGTAGTATATTTTTGTTGTTTTTTTGCAATAACAAGATTAAACTCAATATGACATAAATATTGACTGACCGATTGGCCGACTGGTTAGAAACTCTAACTGCGGAGTCAAGGGTGGCCAAGGGTCGCGGGTTCGATTCCCGCCCGGTACAAATATTATAAAATTATTTAAGTATGTATATCAGTTGTCTAGTCCCCATAATACAAGAATAATGCTCGCTTACTTTCGGACTAGATGTCGATGTGTGGGATGTCCCAGGTATTATTATTATTATTAAATATTAGCACTTTTATTTCAAGGACGCTTTGTATAATTTGTAATTTCCAGAAACTGATTACCATCTATGAGTTTATTTGAAAATGTCGTAGAAACTACTCTTTGGGAAAAATTTTGAAAAATTTTCCGACTATCCCGAAACGAATCATGCCGTGTTAATAAATTAAATTCGCTGTTCTAGATTAAATATCAAGAGAACAAATGTCTCGTAAACTAGGCTTTGATTTGAATAGTTGCCAGTATATAAATAAACTTTATAACAGACCGAGTTAATGGGGAACGGTTTGATTGAAATGTTGTGTCGGCCTATTACAATACCCGTATTTATTTTAATGCCAGCGACCCGTCTGCGTGTGATGTAGATTCATGTATTTATAATAATATCCAGCGTCGGGTTGCAAACTATCTGACAAGTAAATGTCCTCCCGGAAAATCTTATGAAAATTCAATGATAACGATTAAACTGATCGATGCGTGCTTTAGCAACAAACATCCAATGTTATTTTGAAAATTTTGTAGATACGGAGCAGTCATGTCAGTACATTAGGCATAGAATTTATAGCGTACCGTGATTGGATATCATGTAAAAAACTATTTTTTTTATTTTTTCCACTGAATTTGCAGATGAAGAACCATTTCGCGATCGAGTGGGGTATGGTCAAATATGCAATTTAATATTACCTAAAGCATGTGCTCTTATTTTGATAAAGACATTCATGGGCTATGAAATTTCAATGCCTGCTTCCAGTGTGTATTTTTCAAATGTCGAAATCCTTCATTATATTTAAGAAAAATGAGGACGCTGGATGCAGGCCGCTACCAGTAGGTCCCATTGGGAATCAATAGGGGAGGCCTATGTTCAGCAGTGGACTTCCTATGGCTGAGATGATGATGATGAAGAAAAATCAATAAAGGACGTATGTTATTGGTATATTTTTTGTGGCCTTTATTTTTAAAGTCATTACGATATATTTCTGTACCTACTTTAATAAGTGTCAATCTTCCAAATGTATGGATAAGTGTGTTTTACAAGAAATGGCAACGAACGTTTTTACTTCATAAACGAAGAGCACTAAAACATGTCAATTTGTCTATCTATCTGTCATAGGTGTCTAACTCGGTGACAGTAAGAGGTATCCAAGGGAACCATTCACTGTTAAAGTGGCAACTACCACGAGAAATAATAAAAATAACAATAAATTAAAATCCGAGGGATACACGGATATTATTAAAATCGTCTAGTAAAGGCGTTAAAAGTCAACATGTGTCTAAGATACACTTGTCTAGTTATTTGGTTTTATTTAAATATGGCAAGTACTCGATAGCCGAAGCGATCAGCAAGCTGAAGTGGCAAAGCACCGGTCACAATTGCCATAGAACTAATAACCGATGGGTAGACGAGTTCTAGACTTAAGCCACGTACCGGGAAGTGAAGTGTTGGACGCCTCCCGGCTAGGTGGACGATGACCTGAAACATCCAAGTACACCATACCGGGGGTACTTGGATGCAAAAGGCGAAGGACCATATGTGGTGGAGAGCCTTGGGAGAGGCCTATATCCTGCAGTGGAGAGACACGGGCTGATGATGATGATGAAGTATATAGATAGATATTTAGGCACCTATATACCGTGTAAGCATTTTTAGGGGTCCGTACACAAATGATACCAACGGTGACCCTATTACTAAGTCTCCGCAGTCCGTCTGTCGTCCGTGTGTCACAGGGCTGTATCATCTAAAGCGTATTAGGTAGACACTTGAAATTTTCATAGAATGTTTATTAGTATAGCCACTATAAGGAAAAATAAATAATAAATTAAGTAAAAATAAAGTTTAGAAAGTAAACAGGGTTCCCATACGAGGAACGTGTTTTTTTCGTTGTTATTTGTAATCGGTGATTGCTTGTAAGTACATACTTCGGAATTCTTGGTTTTAAAGTGTCTGACATGCATGTGGCTGAATTTTTTAATTCAATTAAGTACTTTTTGAGTTTATACATTACAAAAAACAAACAAAAAATAAAATCTTTCTATTTATAAGTTCAGATATAAACATATATCTGACTGACTGATTGGTCGAGTGGTTAGAAACCCAAAGTGCGGAGCCAAGGGTCGGGGATTCGATTCCCGCACGGGACAAATATTTGTGTGCATGGACATGTCTATTTGTTCCGTGTCCGGGTGTAAAAGTATCTATATGTATATATTATAAGATTGAATATTTAAATATGTATACTAGTTGTCAAGTACCCCTTTATAGAAGCATAATACTTGCTTACTTTGGGAATAGATGGCGCTGTGTAGGATGTCACATGTTAGTCGTGATAGCCCGAGCACAGCGAACCTGTTTCGAGTTTAGAAGGCTGTGCGGCCGTGTTCTTTGGGCGTATACTAAGAGTTCTTTCTGATTTAAGTACGTACATAACTATCCTTGCCTCGGATAGCACGTTAAGCCATCGGTTCCGGTTGCCATCAAGAGATGGTAGTTAAAATCCACCAGCCCGCACTAGAGCAGCGTGGTGGATTAAGCTCCAAGCCCGCTCACCGTGATAGGAGGCCTAAGCTCCTGCAACTGCAGGTATAATGGGCTGGTGGAATGGAATGGGATGTCCCAGATATTATTATTATGACATATATATTTTATTTTGAAACACAGAAGTTAAAGGTGAACATATCGTTTTGACAAGCATATCCATCAGGCATAAATAAGGGACATAAATCTGTCACACACGCCCCTTGGCACAGAGCGACACATTTGTCAGTTGAGAACACTGTGTGGTATAGTAATTTAGGTTACGAAATGGTGTCGACCAATTTGTAGCCCTAATTATCATACCAAATACCTAAATCTGTTCGTTTAGTGTTTGAAAGCTACCATTGAGATTATTACTGACATGGTTTTTTAGCTGTGTTATAGCGGTGATGAAAATTCGGTCAAGTGCGAGGCAGACTCTCTTACCGTGGGTTCCGTACCACCAGACAATATATTTGTGATAAGTATTTAGCAAAAATTTGTGTTTTCTCCAAATTAGACATGGCAATAACCCGTGAGAGAAATAAAAAGATTATTTAAGAATAATCTCACGATTCTTTCATAATTTTTAAATGACTCCCTACATTATCCATCCTTTCCATCAGCCCTTTTTAAACCACACTACAGGGGCTTAGACCTCTCCTCAAGATGAGGGGGATTGGAGTTAAATCCACCACGTTACACCAATGCCGGTTGGCGGATGGGTGTGGTAACTCCCCACATGCCCGGATAATTTTTTTTTTTTGTTTCATGTATGCATCTCTGAAAAATAATTAAATTAAATTTCTGATTAAACACTCGGATTTCAACAATTTACACAAAATATCCAAAAAAAAAGTTTGTAACACATTTCCTTTATAAGCCAGGGAATCGTAACATACGAACGGAGGGATGGACAGACGGACCGCAGAGTGACAGCAATAGGGCTTCGTTTTGCCGTTTGCGAACGCAACCTTATATTGCGTCACTCATTGATGGATTTTACGGTTTATACTTAACAGGCACACAGTTTATCCAGAGAAATGGGAAAATAATAGAAATGTTATGTACCTACGCGTGGCACTCGTGCCGATCAATTGCGATGCGTTGACGCGACCAAATTGGCCAGATATGAATATTTCCTGTTAATTTGTATCACAAAGATATTTTATCGAACAACTGTATACTTTACGATGGTTTGCAAACATTTTCAAATTTTAGTACGTAACAGAGTTTGTGTTAAATCGGCGCCATCGACCCAACACAAATGTCCCAACGTAAAATTTCACATCTATTAACTTTGTTAACAATGTCGATCCTAAAATAACTTAAGCGGCAACAACAGGTTTGATAACATAAATAAAAAACCACTTTAAAATTTTCTCGTGTCCCTGCAGTGGGTAATAATGGGGGATATGATATATTATTGGCTGATTTGACATATATCAAAAATATAAAAAAACGTCTAAATCTATTTATGAATTGACTTATAGCTCCACCCTCGTCTTATCTATGGATTTCTATTATGGATAAGACTCGTGCGTCCGAGATTTTTTGCTTATCACACCCTGAGTCGTTCCAAGGACCCTAAGAGAAATCCGAGAAGTGTAATGATGAAGACTGTAAGATATACTATACTATAGCTTTGTTATTATTATTACTGTTATTCGCCTATTGCATATTAACTATCGTAAGAATCTTTCAAAAACTATAATGCAATGATCAAAGAGTGGTCTCGTATAAGTAAATATGCGATAACTATACTATGTCGAAAATGGCGTACTCGATTCGAGTCAGTTTCGTTTGCGACCTCTGCTGTGGTCTGTATCACGTCGACCTGCCGCGTGCTTTCATATGAAATGCCGTTTTGTGTAATAAACTGCAAAAGGAATAACTACAGAAATAAGAAGAAACGTCGTAGCAAATAGTCATTCAAATAATAAGTTGCCGCGTGCAAAATGTTAATAGATAGGATTCTGTCTAGTAGAAGCACGAGCGAAACCAAACATTAATTAGCTTATGCCCTAAGACCTATGATCCTTAATTTGGTTGGCAAATGGCTAAAGCTGAAGGGATAAGAAAACACCTTCCATACCAGACTTGTTACGATGATATATCTACGCACCTTAATTCACGTATTACCGTGTTACACTGAATTGTGTGTTCATATAAATATTTGTAAATACATCATCACTGAAATCTAACTTATAATAAAATTTATAGTTTATCAATAATAGACATTAGAACTAAAATCGGTTTATAAATTTTTGATGCTTACTATTAAAGAAATAAATATTTATTTTTATATTTAAAACTGCAATATATTATTAATATTGCAATTTTATAAATAAAAATATTAAATATTTTTTTTTATAATGCCACATATTTTTTTCATAATAATTCAAACATATATTTTATCTATAAGTACTTACATTTATAAAATCCGATAAATATACTACGCCACTTTATATATAAAAAACAAAAAAAAAATCACTTTTAAAAGTATCCACGAGCCCGACGCAACCAACGTTCGGTCTACGCGGCAGAGTTTCAAAGACTGCGTAAACCCTATATTACCCTTCTCTATGGACTGCGTGCGCAATTATAGGTATAGCTTTTCCTTAAATCAAGGGGGATTCATTATAAATAATTTTATGTAGGATTTGTATGAACATGTGACTCTTCCACTATAAATCAGCGTTGACGGACAGCTAGCAAATTATAAATAAAAATATATTTGCGTTGTACGATACATATATAACATTTTGATATCCAGCCGTTCGTTAAATTGAATATGTTCACCCAAATCAAGTTTAAAATTTGTTTTTATTTCATTACCTATTTACCATATAAGTTATAAAGGGCTACCTCTACTGTATCTATACTTAAAATTTGATCTATTTTAAATTCGATAATGAGTGAAAAAGTCAATAAAACAGAAGCAACAAATAAAAGGACGGGGCATTATTGCGTATAAAGTACATTTGTTTCGCTGGTGTCAAGTAACTGAACGTGAAAGTAGTAATTTTTTTTTCTAATCTAGAAAAATAAACACAAAAAAACATTTTTGCTTCTATTGATTTTTTCACTAATTACCAAAAATTTGAATTTCACACTTAACGTTTAGGATAAAATTTTAAGTACAATACAATACCCAATAAAATTTATAGGTTCTTAACCAATGCCCTTAAAAAGATATTTTTGTTCTATTGAACTTCACGACGATTTTTTAGTATAATCGAATCAAATCATTTTGTAATGTTTCTTTGTTTATTTATTTAACAAAAAATTATTATTATATTTAAATAATTTTAGTCACTACGACCAAAATTGTCTTCAAACTCGTCTACTTAGGTGAAAAATTACGAGAAAAATCATAACTGTAGCCAACTACAAAAATTCGCGGAACATTATATGCGGGTGATCCAGGTATTCCTGAGGGACAGCCTGTAAGCTGCACTTATTACACATAACTTTTATTCTAATACTCGTAGCACTAACGATTGTCTGGCTTTACTTGCTTCAAAAAGTCAAGCATCTTTTCCCTCCGCCGTCCGTTCTGGTTCGCTGGTTCGACCCCAATATCCTTAATCGTAGAAGGACCAAGTTGTTGATCGTATCTTTCACATTCAAGAAAACTTTGGTAGTTTCTAAAAATATATGATAGTCGTGATCAAACATCCCAATCACATTTAAGTCAAAGAAGATGTTAAATCATAAAAGTACGATTTTACTAGAAGACCGCTTCTGCGTTTACCGTCTAACCACTCATACTCTAGCTAGCTCGTGTAAGATGGCGAGTTTCAATCTGAATTTCGTGCGGGAGGTCCCCGCGCGCCAGTCTCTACCCCCGTGAAATCCCCGCGCGTCGGTCTTCAACCCCGCAAAATTGCGTAATGTCACTTCGATACTGTGAAGTTTATCGATTTACTCGATGTGTTAAATACATGAACTACGACAATAGTTACATCGACTAAAACATAGTAAATCTTTTGTACAAGCTTTCCTTGGACTACCTATATCTTATTTGTTGCAGATCGTGTCAAACTTTATAACGTATCTGAATACAACGCTAAATGTGGATTTGCTCAGGTACAGTGATATACTCTTCGCTCCACTGCTTCCCGCCGACACCTAAATTGGTTGTTGCAACGCGACTTGCTGCTTTCGGATCTACCATAAAGTTTGATTGTAACTGTACTGAAGAGCAATTGTGTAACATTTAGGACAACCCCGTGGACAACCGCACACACATATTCTTAAAGTGTGGCGGAGAACAAAAAATAGTTATTTGTACAACGAGAGAGCAAAGTTCATAAATATATATCTATATATATAGAATAACAAAACTTATATGCCGAATATCTTTGAGTAACGTACTACTCGTTAAGTTCATTAATAAATAAATAGTTAAATTATTTAAAAATAGAAAAAAGCCGTATTTTACTAATTTAAGTTTGGTCTTTACTGCCAAGTAGATACCTAAAATATTAAATAAAATATAAAAGGGAATGCCCAGAAACAACCTCATAAACGTTAACCAATGATGGTGGTTTTAATTTACCTTCACATCTACTTCTGATATATTACACACACCCCTTGCAAATGGCACAGGGTCCCCGCAAACGGGCCACTCATCACCATGTGGTTCAATGTGACCGGTTGCGACCACTTGCTTTTACTATCAACCAATCGACCACTTGTGGGTGCGGCATGGCGAATATCCCGTTTTCGGCGAGCCCAAGAAGAGCCATAGAAAGTAGAAGTTGTCAAATGACATTTATAACATCACCGTATGTAGGTATGACAAGCACAAGAAGTATGACCAAAGTGTACATGTGTCAATCTAACGTCTATGTGTAAATTAAATGCGAGTTGTGGATTCATAGATGTTTTTTTCAAACTCCACTCATTCTGTGTCTTTCCCTACAAATTAAACCACTTTTCGGTATTTCGTGAAATCCCGCTCTATATTACTCTTAAAAATAGCAACGCCATGACATGTATGTAACTCTAACATAGTTATGGTTCCATCATAGCGGTCATGCGGTTCTTGAGATAAAAGCCTTCAGACAAAAATATAAACAGATAAAATGATGCACAAAATATGTATAAATCACAACAACGTCTAGGCCCCAAACTAAGCATTAGCTTGTGTTTTCGGTACCAAGCGATGACACCACATACATATAACAATCAAGACCCGGTACCAGTATCAATATTCAACATATAATTACTGACCCGACCTGGGATTCGAACCCGGGACCTCCAGCTTCGTAGGCAGGGTCGCTGCCCACTAGGCTAAGCGGTGAAAATCTAAGTAGTCACGGTAAATCCAACAATATATTCTATGATAATATAATACATAAACAAAAATAGACTAAACGCAGTAGGCCGCGAGTGCAACAAGTAAGCGTCTCGGAATTTCGCAATAGTTTTGGCGAATCCCGGTTTTGCGGCACATTTAATTAATTTGGCAAGAGTTCCATGCCAAATGACGCTAATGGCGGGAACCGCTGCGCGTTCAGACGGTGTCGTGATGCCAATGCAACTTTCAACTGGTCATTAATGATACAGAAATACAAGAACGATTTCAATCACACATGTATATTTCCAGAGTGGAGGTTACTCAGGACACGAGGCTTTTTAAGTTTCTCGCAATAATTGTCCACGAACTTATAATAAAATAGACAGCTTCCGCAGCACCCTTTGATAGCCTGACTGATACTTAAGAACTTAGCCTGAAGTGTTACCTATTTTTTAACCATATCTCATTACTATGTAACAAAAATCTTTGCTATTTATGGTTGACGTAATAACAGTCCATACTAGTTTACATAAGCTTTCTTTTAAGGAAAAAATTAAGAGAAAAAAGTTATTATGCTCTCCTGAAAATTTTATCAACTGGACTCGTGCAGTTTTGCAAATGACTGATTCAATTGGACTATCCGTTTTAGACAAATACATGTACTCCAGCGCCCCCTAGTAACTTAAAACCTTAAAAAAATTGCTAATGAAAAAAAGAATTTTCTCGGAGGTAATATCTATGTAATACCAGAAACCGGATCAAAATCGGTCCAGCCGTTTTAGAAAAAGAAATCAACTGCAGCATCGCTGGTGGCCATAACGGAAACATGTTTAAGAACCTGATCTGAAGTGATACCTATGGAATGCAAAAATAAACCGCAACAAAATCCTAGCCGTTTTAGACGAACACAACTACTGAAGCGCCCCCTGGTGATCTTTATACGTAAAACGTGTCAAAGAACCTGCTATGAAGTGATACCTACGTATTACCAAAACTCGCATCGAAATCGGTCTAGTGGCTTTTGACGAAAATGCGGTTCAATGAGAAACTGGTATCAGCATGACCACGTAGCCATACACACAACCTCTTACCCCAAATGCGAGAAATGAATTTTGAAAATATAGGAAAATTTAACTTAACTTCGTAAGACATTATGTTTACACTGATAATCTACTTTTAACTTAACCACTTCGAATCAGATGTCATAAGCAGAATTTTCACTGGGATGGCTATAATTACCGATGTGTGTACATACGTATTTGCCGACTTTGTCTACCGACCGATTGGCCGAGTAGTTAGAGAGTCTAACTGCGGAACTAAAGGTCGCGGGTTCGATTCCCGTCCGGAACAAATATTTGTGTGCATGAACATGTCTATATATGTGAAAAGTATCTATATATGTATATATTACTTATATAGAATATTTAAGTATGTATATCAATTGTCTGGTACCCATAATACAAGCTTTGCTCAGTTTGGGACTAGATGGCGCTGTGTGAGATGTCCTAGGTATTATTATTATAATTAATAAACAGATTGTCACAAACGAAACGTCCTCAAATATGCCGTAGGTACCAGTTTCAATTTCAGCTTTATAGGCCCTTACAACCTAACCCCCCCCCCCTCTCTCCACCGCGCCTTCCCAAATGAAGCGTCTATTCAACTAATTGCATTTGGTGACGACTTACTAAAATATATTATAAATATTCACAAACGGGAAACTATTACATTAGTTGCTTCGACGGGCTTCCAATGAAATAGCTAGTTTTTTTTATACCCAGGCGAAGGTAAGGCGGATAAACGTCTCCAGTTCGCACCCACTAACAACTGCCTAAAGGATAATAGGGAGGCGTGTCGTTAGCCCGAAAGCTCCAACGACTTCATCGAAGCGGAGCTAAATAGCATAACCGTACGCTTGTATCAAATCTCAGACTGTCGAAAGTCCATGCTACCTAAATATAGGTCTGTACATACATGGGGTAGGTATTTATTTATGTAATATATTATTAAAAATTATTTAAGTATTAAGTCGTCTAGTAACCCATAATACAAGCACAATACTTGCTTACTTTGGGACTAGATGGCGTTGTGTGGGATGTCCCAGGTATTATTATTATTATTTTTCTTTAAACTAGAACCGTTCCCACAGTCCCTAAAATCTAAAGGAAATTGAGGAACGATTAGGAGCTGATATAGGTCGACATCGTATCCGTTGTATATTTAACCAGCTATAATATCACAGTCTCGTCCAGGAAGAATAATAAACAAAGGCATCATTAAAGTGGTCTATTTTAAAGGCACGCGACGAGCAGCTGCGCCGCGACAATCGTATCAGAGTGTTTCATACATTTTTAGGTATTATAATAATGTTAAAAAATGTAGTTTGAAAATAGGATTTATTAAGAAATGTGTAATAGAACGGAATTTGTAGCTTTGGCTCGTTAACTCAATTATTTAAGCAAATGATTGTCGTTTAAATTCTATAATAAATATTGCACACAAAAATACTGTGTATTGTCGTGTCGTGACTACACATATATTAAAATTTGGAGAAACTTAATTTTATTTAAAGAAAAAATCGGTCCAGTGTCAGGTCACGCATTAGGGTTCCGTATCCATAACAGCAAATACTCATCATAAGTCGAAATCGTGAGTTTGAATCATTGTGAGTTTGTCAAAGCTGGAATGCATTTATTTTATTGACTAACACGTGAACTAGTTTACCATAGGTAATAATCGTAATGAGTTTCTTAGTGAGTTCGTATATATACTATTAATAAGGATTTATTCGGGTTTTAGGAAACAGTGGTTCAACAACATGCAACTTATATGAAAAAGCTACTTTAGTTTACAGTACTTCTTAAATGGAATATATTTTGAAAAAAACTAACAAAGAACTCGTAATTATATTAGGAAAGCTTTTCGACGCTACACCTTGTACAGGTGGCATGGCGGAAGGACGCTGGATGCAGGCCGCTACCAGTATAGTAGGTCCTATTGGAAATCAAAGGGGGGGCCTATGTTCAGTAGTGGACTTCCTATGGCTGAGATGATGATGGTTCGACGGTACCCTACTCGAGTGGAGACGCGAAAACATTTGTCTTTCTTCATTTTGCTTGTATAGAAGAGCCCAGGAGGCAACATCACGTACCCTAAAATAAACAGTATACTTACTTATATAATACACACCTATGTAGTGGTTACAAAATCGGGGTGCTCAACTGAACGTGGTCCAAACTTATAATAGAGCGTGTAGAGCTTACTGAACAAAACAAAAAGTCTCAAGTTACATTTTGTTAGTCATCTTTTTTTAATAAATCTTGAATGTCCACTGGGTTCTTATCGTAACAGCGTAGGTATATATTACCCTTAAAAAATTATATGACTTTACTGAGGCGGCTAACATGGTCTGCCGAACACCAGGTATATAACCGTGCCTTTCAGATTTATGGCAATAACAGCCTGTGAGTAAAATGGCTGTGATATACGACAGAGAGATGGATATAAAGAAGAACTATCATAAGTGTTGTGACACCGATCCAGACATTCGGTAAGAAAAACTGAAGAATTTAGTCGCGTTTTTGGAAAGTAGACAAGCACTATAGAAACACTAAAATCAAAAAGTCAATCACCAAACATTGTATATAGTTAGTAGGTAGAAAAATATTACAAATACCGCCTAAAAGATCCATTCGGTGGCAACAATAGCTTGATGGTGGCAACACGAAAATATGTAGTTTGATGATTATATTAATATTAATAACCCATGGGGTCATACTTTCCGGAAGATCGCTCAGATCGCTCTAAAAAATTATCGAGGTGCGATCGCCGATCCCAGAGCGAGCCAGCAACTTAACTACTTGTCCATTTGAAATAAATTAAACGGTATTTTACAGACATAAATATTGCCAATATATTGACATGAACAAAAATAGCAACATATGTAGTGGCAATAGGAAAATATAATGCTGAAGCCCAAAACAAGGAAGAGCAAAATAAAAAGGTATAATCCCATGCACGATCGACCAAACCACTCTCGGGTGCGGATAGTGAGATCTTTGCTATTGTATAAAGAAGTCGAAGAAAATCAAACCAGCTCGAATTAGGTTGACCAAGGTATTTAACGCCCGACTACGAAATTCGAAGTCATCAAATTCACAGCTCTATACGGCTCAGACGCTGTCGATCGACTCGAATGTAGTGCCTATGGAAGTGGAAGTTCCTGAGGTATAATATAGTTGACGAGTGTCAACACCAATAAGAACAACATGGTCCCGTCCATGTTTGTCATGGTCTCGACGGGTGTCTACGTCGCAGCCGATAAAAGTACTTCGACAAAACGTTTCTGGATAAGGAATTAGGTGTCTCCTGTAACGAATAGTACGTGACAGACTGTAGTTCACTAATTACTTTGTTTGGCCAAAAACAAACAAATACATTGAGAAGCATGTTCGAGTACGATGTTTTCACCAACATGTGTGTTCCATCCACGCGAGTCCGACTTACGCTTGACGAGTTTTTAAAGATATGTTTTTAATAATGTCCTGCTGATACTATGTCGTTATAGCCCAAAGCGCAACGGACCTGTCTCAAATTTATAAGGCCCCATGGTTCGAATCCGGGCGTGTACCAATGAGTTTTTCTGACTTAAATACATAACTATCACTGACTCCGTGCCTCGGAGAGCACGTTAAGCAGTCAGTCCCGGGCGTTGTCAATAGATGGCGGTCGTTACAATCCCCAACCCGCAGAGGAGCAGCGTGGTGTATTTAAGCTTTAAGCCCCCTCCTCACCCTGGGGGAGGCCTAAGCCCCGGCAGTGGGGTAAAAATGGGCTGATGAAGTGAAGTGAATGTCCTACTCGACGGGGCATGTAAAAAAATTTCTCCTGGGATGGGAAAAGACTGTAAAAAATAATTAAACCGACGAACGAAAAAGAAATCGAAAAGGGCAAAATGAAACTCTTTCATTTTAATAACTAAGTTCCTAAACTAATGTAACTAATTTTGAGTCGGCGCCAAACTACCAAATTAATTACATAAATGTGACAGCGGGATGCACGGTTTGATAGTTTAATGATCTTCTTTGTTTGTTTGGCGGTAACTCAAAATTAGGTAGGCACATTACACAGGTACATTAGTTTTGGAGCTTAATTATTAAGACTAAAAAGGTTTATTTTTCGACAGACTGGCGGAAGTTATAACGACATGAGTTATAATGGTTATAACCGCCTGTTTAACTTTGCCATAGCTTAACTGTTTAAACAAAGATTGATAGTACCATATACTTTTTTTTTGTTCGTATCCAAAGGGCAAAACTGAGATCCATTGCTGTGGCTTTGCTGTCTGTCTGTCCGTCCGTCCGTCCATATATCACGAGTCTTTAGCTCGTAAACGGAATGATTTACAGACTTAATGAGATTGGATATTATGTCCAAAATTTTGACTCAAGCCACAATATTGAATCAGAAGTTCAATTGTTTTCGGGCGGGTCTCGTAACATGGAAAAGAAATCGAAAGAAAAATTTGTTCTTACTCTCCAGGCGTATGGAATAACATTTTATAGAACTCATTGAGTATAAATATATTTTTTTGGTTTTCATTTTTAAAAATAAAATTGTAAGTTTTAGACTATTTTTGTCACAGGATCTCAAAAAGTAAACTAGATAGGAATTTGGAACTTTTAGGTATTATTTATCATATTCGGCGTCAATAGAATGCCGGTTGCCGTCAATAGATGGCAGTCGTTACAATCCACCAACCCGCATTAGAGCAGCGTGGCGGATTCAGCGCCAAGCCCCCTCATTCCGAGGGGAGTCCCACTGCAGGCGCAATGGACTGATTCTTAACGTAGTTTGTAAGCTGTGACCAAACCAACTATTTTTTTCTTTTATCGGTTGTTGCGATGTCTAGTTGGGAAACGAATTATATAAATACTCAATACATAACACATATATATTGTGTGGTGCTACAGAATCTCCGGTGCACTAATCCGATTCGCGCCGATTTAGTTTCTTTATAATTTGACGCATGACTAATGTACTTGGGATTAAATGGTGCTCGGTTTGACGACCCGCAGGTATTATTATTATTGCCAATTTCCCAATGCCTTGAATTTACTGGTAATTTATTCTCCCTGAATTCCTTTACGTTCCACACATGTGGCAAACATGCCAAGCACTGACCATTCGAGCATGTGGGAAGCCATTCGTGTCGGTAATGCTTTGTGCAGCAAAGCAATAACGTGTCGGTTTTCTTGCGCATTTCAAAGTGGCCGTACGAAAAAGAAACATTTGCCAAGTAGTGTAAGAGGTATAATTTCAACAAACATTTGTCAATTATTAAGGTGGGGTTACACGGAAAACATTTGCTGATTTTAAGGCCAAATGTTTGTCCACATGTGTGGGACCGACCTTTGCACTTCATCTCCGACAAATGTACTACTTAGGGTTATTATGTATGGAGTTATTGTCTATTTAAAAATAAACTCTAGAGATGTTGAAAATATAAAGTTTTTATTATCTTCTAATATATGATATTTATATTACAAGTTGATAGTTTACAAGAAACATAATACTTATTTTAATCTTACTTCAAAGCCAACAAACTATATACATTAATGTTCACCACTTAATTAGGAACTCGTCACTCCAATCTCTATCTACTTTTTAAACGACTTCAAAAAAGAAGGAGGTTTTTATATCAAACACAACGGCTTCTAAATTATAACAAAAAGAAAGCAATAACTTCCAGTTACTTAATACCGAACATACGTATCATAGTATCTTTATCCTGTCAATTCGGATTTTTTTTATTACTCATATTTTTTTCTAAAAGTTCCAAATAACTTTTATAACATTTGGAACTGTTTTCAACATAAGCGTTATCACCTACATTATACCAAACAATATGTGTTGAAACTTCTTATCTTCTTATCTTAACAGTTTGACAACAAATACGTATCAAAAATTAATTTTTATTCTTTACTTTTTTACAAGTGTACATTTAAAACAAATTAATGACACAAAACCCAAATCACAAATATTAGAAATAAATATACCTAATCTTAAAGATATGCAAATTATACTTGTGCTTAGTCTAAGATACCTTCCATAGAAAACAATATAAATCTAGTAAGAAATGTAAATCTTCCTGAATGGGTTTATAGATTTTTTTTTATACATGGGACTTCCATACAGCGTCATCTAGTCCCAAAGTAAGCAAGTATTATGCTTGTGTTATGGGTTATTAGACAACTGATATACATACTTAAATATTCTTAATAATATATACATATATAAATATTTTTGCAAAGACACCACACACATATAACAACCAAGACCCGGTACCAGTATTAATATTCATCATATTAATACTGACCCAACCTGGGATTCGAATCCGGGACCTCCAGCTTCGTAGGCAGGGTCGCTACCCACTAGGCTAAGCGGTCGTGTTGATTTTTGTAAGATTGATTTGAAGATATGATTGTTGTAACAAAAAAAAAATGTAAAAACAAGTATTTTCTTACAAAACTGTACATCACTGGCTAACTAAGGACTATATGAACGTAACACGAAAAGCGTGAAAATATATTTACAAGAAAAAAAATGTGTTCGAGCCAGAATATCACAAGTCCACTGAACTATATATTTTGACTCTCCATAAATATAAACTGATTAATACCTAACAAAACTTTTAAGTTGTTATTGCATTTTTAATACGATAATCTTGAAAATTTTCGTAGTACAAGGTAGTTAACTATGTACTGGTACTCATCACATATAAATAATTAAGGTACACATATTGATTCTTGTTAAATTAAACTGGGATGACAGTTTACAAAGGAAAGGCACTTTTTATGCTTCAATTAATAGTAATATTGGAATACCCTGGTTCATTAAAGGCACTTATTCTAAAGGAAGAAAATTTTATACTTATACTCATATTTCCCGCTTATGATTTGGACACGGTCGTTATTCTGCTCGTTTACATAGAATGAGGAAGATATCACGAGCTCAATTCAGTAAGTTATTGGGCGAAGTTTATAATATGGCTATGAAATCTGAAAATATTATAAAAGGTTTCGCTACAACTAGACTTTATCCAGTTAAAACCTAAGTTCTGAAACGTCAATTAAAATTAATCTTTATTTAAAATCCGATTATATACAATTTTACGTGCACAAACGCTTTTCAAAATTGTCTCAGAGATAATCAATGATCAACTACAAGAAAGAGTATAATTTGAAGTGACAGAACGTTGATTAGCGCCATTTCTGTTGTTAAACTCTAGTCCACTCTAGTCAAACCCCGAGTTAGTAAATCGCTCATTTATGGTTGATTAAACCTCAGATCAGACAATTTACGACATGTGGCATGGAGGCGTGGCGCGCGTGTCTAGAGTTAGCCCGACACGGGCATACTTTCGTGTGCCCGGGCACGTCTCGGCTCATTTGGCGGCCGTCTGTTTACAGGGTAGTTGTTCGTAACGTTTTTTATTAAAATGCCTACTTGTGCTATAGTGTTATGCAAAAATCGAAGTGAAAACCAAAACTACACACAAGATGGCATCAGTTTCCATCGGTAAGTACAAAAGAAAGCTTTAAAATGTATTTTATAAGACTTTGTAAGTATTCAATCTCTTGAAGCGTCGCAAGGAACGCATGGCGGAGCTAGTGTTGTAACGTCGATTCCAGCATGTCGATATTTTTAGTCAATAATAATAGTACTTTTCAGATGCTTTGCTTCAATTTATATATTAATTAAAAAAATTATATATTAATCATCAAAATTCAATATTCCGAAACGGACGCGTTTACAACAATGTTGTCATATATTGTTATTCTTTTTTATGTTCATTCATTCTACAAAAGTTCGATGATGGGCTATGAACAAGATCATTTTTTTGCATAGCCCTTCAACAGAATTTTAGAACAACCGATACTTGATAACTTTTTTTTATTATTTATCCTTTTCAGACGTCCTAATGATGCTACAATAAAGGAGCAGTGGATAAATGCCACTGGTAGAGGACCTAACTGGTTTCCTCCAAAGAGAAGCACAATTTGCTCGGTTCACTTTGATGAAAAGTGTTTTCAACCGGGTAAAAAGATACGAAAGCTCTTTCCGGTATGTATAAACTTACTTTAAAGTCTATAATTTCCTGTTTTCTACTATTCTCGAAAATTCATTACCTATCTTCTCATTCAATTACAGACTTCACCGAAACTTTCGACATCTAAAGTGTCTCCCGCGAGTCCGGTATCGACAGATTACGATCCTAAAATTGATGACTCTCCTCGCAAACGTAAGCTTCGTCTCTGGCTGAACAAACGTGAAAGTTTAATTAAACAACAAAGAAAAAAAATCAAATCTCTTCAACAAAGAAATGTTCGCTACCGCAAGAAAATCGCTGAATTAAAGGACATTTTAAAGGAGCTCGAAGAGAAGAACCTTGTTAACCCAGACCAAGTCAATCATTTAGAAAATATTGGAGTGAGTGACCTTATAAAACGGTACGAGAAAAGATTTGTATCAGGCCATATCATAAAGCAAAAATACTCTCCTGAACTAAGAACCTTTGCATTAACCTTACATTTCTATTCGCCGAAAGGTTATGAATATGTAGGTAAGGCAAAAATTTCAAACATGTCTACCTCACGTACGAACCATTGAAAAATGGTACCAATCAGTTGATGCCCAGCCAGGATTTACACAGGAATCCCTAAGAGCCTTAAAGGAGAAGGCTAAAAACATGAATTATCAATTGCTTTGCAATTTAGTTGTCGATGAAATGGTCATTAGACAACGAGTCGAATGGGACGGTACTAAAATGCATGGTTATGTAGACCTTCTGCCTTACTAATAAGAGTTACACAGTCTATATACACACCGTATAACACTGTCAGTCAAAATGTCTTACTAATAAAACGTCAAATTGTGTACAACATCTGTGTAAGCAATGTATAACTTTATACAACGGAGGACCCTAGTATAACGCGTGTATAGATGGTTTAAGCACGGTATAACAGCGTATATAGTACTATATAGCTAAGTAAACGATTTTGTTATTTCAATTTTAGAATATTATAAAAATGGACTTAATAGACTTTTTTGATATCGCTGACGCAGAAGACGCAAGGAGAATTGAACCAAGAAAAATAAAAGTTTATAAAGAAAGATTTAATATTTTAAAAGTAATGGATGAAGATTTTCAAAAGAAGTATCGGTTCTCCTTTCCGTATGTTAGATTTATTACCGATCTAATCAAAGATGACATTATAAAGAGTACAAGAGGTGGCGGTATTTCTGCGGAACTCCAAGTGATAACTGTCCTTCGTAGCTGGGCCCGTCAGGAGGTAACTAGCATCGATTTATATAGGCTCGAGAGGTTCATTTACGTATGTTCAGATTAAATTAATATCTCATATTTTTACAGATGCAAGATGACTCTGGTGACCTAAGTGGGTTAAGTCAGCAGTCAATTACAAATGTTTGTAGAAATGTGGCATTAGCCCTTGCGAGGAGAGCGCCAGCTTTTATTAGAATGCCTTCATCAGTAGAAGAGCAAGTGAATGTTATAAGAGAGTTCAGACAAGTAGCAGGCTTTAAAAATGTGATTGGTGCTATTGACGGTACTCATATAAAAATTCCAAAGGTGTCTGGGGAATCTGGTCAGTTCTATGTCAACAGAAAAGGCTATTTTTCTCTTAATGTTCAGGTAAGCTTAACTTATTTACTTAACATGATCATTTTGTATATATGACTAGGTATATACGAAGCTGGAGGTCCCGGGTTCGAATCCCAGATCGAGTCAGTATTTATATGATGAATATTGATACGGGTACCGGGTCTTGGTTGTTATATGTATGTGGTGTCTTTGCAAAAATATTTATATAAATGTATATATTATAAAGAATATTTAAGTATGTATATCAGTTGTCTATTAACCCATAACACAAGCATAATACCTGCTTACTTTGGGACTAGATGGTGCTGTGTGGGAAGTACCATGTATTATTTATTATTATTGTAAACATTTGTTCTTTACTATGCGGTTTGTTTCTGTACTCTGCTCAACGTTATTAAAGGAATGTTTCATCATAGTCGGAATCGATAAGATTTTTGTGCAATCATTAGCGGTACTGATCCTGCATGTGAAATCTATTCCTTTCATTCAGTACCTCTGGAGTCGCACAACTAGAATGTGAATCATATTTTAACGTAATTTTTTTTTTTAAATACTATGTGCATTGAGTGGATTAATTGATTTTTATCATTGCAGGTTGTATGTGATGCAAAATTACAAATAAGGGACATTGTTGTAAGATGGAGAGGCAGTACACATGATAGTCGAATTTTTAGAGAAAGCAACATTAAACAAAGATTTGAAAACAATGAGTTTCTCGGAATGTTATTAGGCGACTCAGGTTATCCACTCACTCCTTATCTGTTTACACCTGTTTCTTCACCAAGGAATACAAAAGAAGAAAGATATAACAAAGCTCATATAAAAACAAGGAACACTGTAGAAAGGTGTTTTGGTGTGTGGAAACAAAGATTTAGATGCCTTTTGATTGGGTTTACAGTTTCATTTGAAAACATCAAGTTGTATATTGTGGCTCTAGCCGTTCTACATAATATTGCAATCAATATGAATGAAATCATTGAGGAACCAATTGAAAGTACCATTCACTCTTCACAAGACTTAATAGTAGCAAATCCTACAGCTAGAGGTGTTGCAGCGAGAAATGTTTTCATTGAAAGAAATTTTTAATTTTCCTAAGTTTTAAGTCACACATAGGTAAAGGGACTGTATAAAACATAACTTGATATTGTAGTATTGTACAATAAATCTTTCATACTAAATTCATTCACATGTATATAGCAATAATACTTCAAACAGCTGTATTCATTTCCAAAATAAAGTTCCTACCTACATATTAACATTTGGAAGCTGAATGTTTTATTGTCTCAAAGGACATTAAAAGAGTTTTTAGTTTTCAAAAATAACTTTATTTTTCAAAACACATTTTGTTTCTTAAATTTTCATTTTTAATTTGTTGTTCATCAATTTGAAGCTGTAACAATTGCATTTTCATTTCATGCTCTTGTTTTTGCCATTCGTGACATTGGATCATTTGTTTAATTTTGAGTGTATGTTCCTCGGACACAAGTTTTTTAAAGTGGTTATTACGGTCAGCTGCCGACTCTACTACTTTGTTCTCCTGAAACAAATCAAATGTAGGTGTGTAAAATTTTAAGTAAATGTCTACAGTAAGGTTTTTCATAATATTATAATAAGTCATAAGATCAGTCCAAATCTAATTATTTTTAATCATTCTTACCACTGATTTTGGTGTTTTTCTTTTGAGTGCTCTCATGGGCTGTAAATAAAAAAGAATATATTCATATACCTTTATCAGCTTGATTATAATGAAATTTCAATTTTGCAATACTACATGTTCTAAAATATAATGTAACAATTTTAAACGATATGCGATACTTTTTTGCGACAATTTTTAACGATAAAGATATATATATCATAAAAACGATATGATTATTTCCTTGACTTTTCCATTAACCCTTGACTTTCCCTGACCACACATATAAATAGTCTACATAGCCTATTATGAAAAAGTAACTTCGGAGACAATTAATGTAAATGAAGATAAATTTTATGTTTTATAATTTTTAAATATTATTTAGTATTAAAAATCTCACCACTGCATCTCGAGGAATAATTTGGGAGAGTTTGTATTTAGATTTTGGCGTTTCAAGAGACACATCTTCAATCTAAAAAGCGTAAACAGAAATATTGTTAATAAATATTTTAATTGCGAGCAGCATATATGAAATAATAAAATATTTAATGCACAATCAATACAAAATCTCACCATGTTTTGTGGCATGTTAGTAACATCAGTCAGCACTGATGTTGATGGTTCATCTTGCGTTGTCGGTATATCAGTAGTCTGTATAAAACAAAAACGAGTGTTGTTGTTTTAAAAAAATTTGCAATTTCAATTCACTGAAAATATTTTAATGTACAAACCTGTGTACCGTGTGGTGTAATTTCTACTATTGAAGATAGCGGTATTACTTCTTCCTGAAAAAAAAAAAAGATACATAAGACTTCTCATTTAGAGAATAATGAGAAAACAATCCATTATGAAATATCAAACAATTAAAATATTTCTACAAATTCAACCCAAATATCTTTAAAAATGTGAAATTATGAATCTATATACACTTTCCTGAAATACACCAATATACATACAAGCTCATTCATAATTTCCCAGGGGTTTATGCTGAGACTACAAATTCACACTTGATACAACATTACACACGGATCTTTGCCGCTGTGAAATTATTTACAGACGGTATTGCAGTAGCATAAAATGGAAAAGGAGAGATCGGGTAGCTTGCTTGCGCAGCCACTACTATCCCTCGTTGCATGCACGGCCATACCTGCGCATTGAGCATTCGCAAGCAACTCAGAGCAGCAAAGATCAGTGCGTAGTACTGCAGTGCCCTCTTATGCTTCAACAACTTCCATCAATCTATTCATGCACTCGTCAATTTTTGATGCACCAATATTTAAATAAGTATATTACAAACCTCCACCATTACTTGATCACTGTCAAAGTAATTGTGATCTGTTTGAAATTCAAGTGGAATCATTTCTACTAAATCCCTCGTTTCCTGGTTAGGACTAGGTGGTTTCGGCCCTCCTCCTGTTTTATTTACAGCTCGTTTATAAACTGACAAAGTCTGTTTTGCCCCAAGTTTTAATGATCTCCACTGCTGTTTTAGTTCAGGGACAGGTCTATATCTGCTGTTGATTTCTGCAAACCTGTAAAAACAAACATATAAAAATTCATAAAACCAATACAATTCTACATCTAATTAAGTTTGCAACTCAATGAAATACCTTTTTACATATATTATTACTTTTATTTAAAAGTCTTATGCCAGTTGCTGACAATATACTCATGTTAACTCAATGATTACAATACAAAACAAAGATTTATAAAACCAGACAATGATGTCAACTTTAATGTGCGAGATGAAGATTGGTTCGGACCGGTGGTTCATAGTATTTATTGGTCCGTGGTATGCAGGGTCTGGGACGCAAGGAGATAGGCAGTGGTATGATCTTGTTTGTCTGGCCATGTATGAATTGTGTGCACGTGCAAGGTTTCAAAGGATTGCGAAGGGCTTCAACATGGTGTGTTGTGTCGCAATGTGTGTCATGAAATGGGATGGTTAATATTTATGTGGAATGGATAAGGGTTGATAACCTAACTATGTATATACTATTATTGTAAATAAAAATGAATAAGCTGGGTATTTACTTCTTTCCTATCTCAATCCAAGCAAGTTGCTTTTTTTTGTTGTGGTATGTATCCACCTCTTTGTTTTCGATGATGGTCACATATTCCGAAATGATGTCCCTTAGAAGATTCTAAAACAAAAATTAGAAGGCATGTATATTATTTTGTTAGTGAAACGCAACAAGCAAGTGAATGCCACAAATACTAGAATACAAAGGTGGACATAAGATAAATTTTACAAAATTGGCGGCCAATTGTCTTTGCAAAACTAACAATATAATTTCTACTCACTTTTTCCATCGCATCCCAGTTAGCAGCTCTTGCGCGTTTTGGTTTGATGTCCATGGTCTGGTCGAATAATGATAGGTACAAAACTATTTGTTAGGATAGACAACAGTACCAAATCACCGTAGCAACGTTCTTGTAAAATCCGTAAAATGTAATATCCACAGGTAAAATGATAAAACTAGGGAAACGACGTGAAAGAAAAGAAAGTGAATGTGTGAAGGAATGAATGTCCCAAACACTTCTTTTCACGTACAGTTCTTAGTTGTTTTATTATAAAAATTTATAGTACTTAAATAAAAAATTGTTTAAAAAATACAACGTAATTATTAACTCCTTATTTATTTTTGGAAATTGGATAAAATAAGTATCGCGTTAGTAAAATTTTACGTATAAAGAAAAGCTAAACGCTATGATTAACACATACGGTTCTGCGTGATGAGGAACGCAAATAAACAAATTTGCTATCAATCGCTCTAAACGTTCCATAACTATACATGCGCTAAGCATTGTTTATTAGTAAGAATCATAGACAAGGTCTATACAACTCTTATTCATTGAATAGTTGTACAGTTGTTTAAAGGTTGATTAAGAGGTTTTTATTAGTAAGGCAGCTTGTGTCTAACACTGCAAAAGAAGGTGATTTTTTGCCGGTAGCCAAAGAAGCCCTTGTATTTTTGGTTACAGCTATAAACGCTCCATGGAAAATACCAGTTGGCTACTTTTTAGTAGATGGAGTGACCGGGGAACAGCGATCAAATTTAGTGAAACAATGTCTAGAGTTACTTAAAGAGACAGGCATTATCATTACATCGTTAACTTTCGACGGGTCTGCGCCAAATATAACCATGGCCAAATGTCTAGGGTGTTCTTTTCAATTGGACAATATGAAAACCAGTTTTAAGCATCCCATATCTAACCGCAACGTTTACATTTTTACGGGTCTATGCCATATGCTAAAATTACTAAGAAATGCATGGGCTGCATATGGTACTTTTATGGATGACTCCAACGAACCAATCAAATGTAAAATTACTAAGAAATGCATGGGCTGCATATGGTACTTTTATGGATGACTCCAACGAACTAATCAAATGGTCTATCTTGGAAAATCTTAAAGATATACAAGAGAAAGAACATTTTCATCTCGCTAATAAATTAAGACGCATTCACATTTTATTTAAAAACCAATCAATGAAAGTACGTTTAGCGTCACAACTATTTAGTAATAGTGTCGCAAATGCTCTCATTATGTGCAAACAATTGACGACGCCGGGTTTTGAAAATGTAGATGCTACTGTTACATTTTTAAAAGTAATTAATAATTTATTTGATATTCTAAACTCGAGGCACATGGCACAAAATCACTATAAAAAACCTTTATGTCAATTTAATAAAAACCATATTTTTGAAGTACTCGATAATGCAGAGTTATTCTTAAAATCTTTAAAGTTACCAAATGGAACAAAACTAGTCGATTCTAGACGAAAAACTGGTTTTTTAGGATTCATATGCTGCATTAAGAGCTTAAAAAGTATGTATGTTCAACTTGTTGAAAAAGAACAAAAATTACTTTACATTCCGGCTTACAAGCTAAGTCAAGACCACTTAGAGTTGATGTTTGGACATATACGAGTTCATGGAGGCTGTAATAACAACCCCACAGCTCGTCAATTTCAGGCTATTTATAAAAAACTTTTAACAAAAGTAGAACTTCGCGATATCGATGCAGGAAATTGCACTGCATTAGAAAAAGTGTCGCTTTTAACATGTTCTTCGGCTGTTGAAAATATAAACCATTATATTCAATTACGGAACGCTGAAGAAAAAAGCACTGACGGTGATTTGGAATTATTATATGAACAAGCATTGTTTGACGAAGAAGTTGATTTGCTCGTTCAAGATTTGTCGGCATTTACTTGTCAAGGCGTCGCATATGTCGCTGGTTTTATAGTTCATTCTCTACTTAAAACATTGAAATGCGATACATGCATTGGTGCATTACTAGCAGATAATATAACGGATAATAAATATCAGTTCATAAATTTGAAAGCCGTCGGTCGCCTTATGTATCCTAGTGATGACGTATTGATAATTTGCAAGCGAATGGAAGTAGTAATTAAATCATTTCTACTACACGACAACAAAATCGCTGTCACAAAAAAGGATATTAAACAAGAGCTTGTAGCAAAGGCATTACCACATTTCATTGGAATTGGTGTCTTTAAAGATATATATTTTCATCAGTATGAACAGTCTTCTTTGGACAATCATTTAATTTTACTTACAAAAGCAATGATGGAAAAATATATTAATATTCGAATTCATTATTTAACAAAGAACGCTACACCTAAACTTTCAAAACGACAAGTCTTGATACTTGAAGACGGGCTCTTTTTCCGCAACTCGACGTCAAAGCGCCTATTTTGCGTAGGTGGGCAGCGTCATTCTCGCCACCCCAGCTCCACCAGAAAGCCCAGCAGACTCTTCACGTTGCCGATGGCTTCCGGGAGCGACCTCAATGAATTGAGGTGTTTGGCCCGGTAGGTGGCCACTCCTTCGCACTCAACGAGCACATGAGCGGCCGTTTCCTCCGCCTCCATGCAGACCCTGCATAAAGGACTGTCTGTAATACCCATATTAAACAGGTGTTTGTTAAAAGGACCATGACCAGTCAGAGCTCCGACCACCAAGCGCAGTTGGTCTCTTCTCAGTCGAAGCAACCTACGTGCCAGATTATTATTAAGTTTTGGCATGGCTGCCCTGGCCTGTCTGCACTCTAAATGGTTCATCCAAACCTGTTCATGCTGTAGTCTCGTGAGTTGACGCAGCGTTGACCGAATCCAGCTATATGGCAATGACAAAATGGGTTCAGGGCCCATTGCCACTGCCTCTGAACCTTCTCTCGCCAGCCGGTCCGCCGCGTCATTTCCACGAGAGCCGCTATGTCCCTTTATCCACTGAAGTGTAACAATGTTATGGTTATATACCTTCGTCAGTGCTCGGTGACAGTCATATATTAACCCCGATGTAATGGTGTTACTTTCCAGGGCTTGTAGTACCGCTCTGCTATCCGAGAGTATGCGAATGCTAAATTCATTTACCTCCCTAGCGACGATTGCTTGTGCTGCCAGTATAATGCCTGTGCATTCCGCCTGGAATACGGAATTACAGGTTCCCAGCGGCTCAGATATATTGATGTTTAAGTCCTCGGATGATACACCAGTTCCAGTACCTGACCTTGTTTTGGAGCCATCCGTGTCTTTTGAGTCACAACCTTCATCATAAGGGTGCAGCTCTATCTTATATTTTTTGTCGAAGACAAATTGTTTGGGGATCCTATCATTTACAGCCATGAGCATTGGCTGTGACTCGATGAATTCATCGAGTATTTTAGAATGTGGAACCCTGTTGTCAATCAACGACAAGTCTTGAACAAATATTTACTCTTTACTGGGCAGTAATACTACTCTGTAAAAAAAGTACCGGGAATTGTTCATTTAATTCTAATTTCAAATTCAATTCAAAAAGTCTTTTTTGTCGGTGAGTACGCTCAACTGTTTTCTATATTAGTGCGAAGTTTGAGCACCATCTGTCATTTAGTTTGTGTACAGTGCTCGATTTTGTTAGGTCCTCTCAAGTGTGTTTTGCGATTTTTATAATGGATAAAAACATTGAACAAAGAGTTTGTCTCAAATTTTGCATTGCGAATGGAATTTCGTGTTCCGAGTCGCTGAAAATGTTGCAGAAAGCTTACGGTAAATCGACTTTATCAAAAACACGTGCATATGAGTGGTACAGTGCATTCAAAAGCGGTCGGGGTGTGGTGGAAGATTTGCCTCGCTCTGGTCGGCCATCAACGTCTTCAACTAAAGTTAATATCGCTAAAGTGAAGGAAATGGTGACTGAAAATCCTCATTCAAGTTTGAGAGAGATAGCCGCTGAGCTTTCTGTGTCTCACTCATCGATTCGTATAATTTTAAACGATCGCTTGAGCATGAAACACGTTGCCGCTCGACTAGTCCCAAAAGATCTGAATTTTCTTCAAAAACTCAATCGCGTAAAAGTCGCCGAAGACATGCTAGAACGAGTCAGTTTCGACCCTACATTCATAAAACGCATTGTTACTGGTGACGAGACATGGGTTTACGAGTTTGACATGCAAACTAGTCAACAAGCTTCAGAATGGCGCCTTCCAACTGAACCAAAACCGAAAAAACCACGCCGAAGTCGATCAAAAGTAAAGGTCATGTTGACTGTTTTCTTTGACTATCGCGGTGTTGTGCACTCGGAATTCTTGCCAGAAGGTCAGATGGTAAATAAAGAATATTATGTGAGTGTTATGCGGCGTTTGCGAGAGCAAATTCGTCGAAAAAGACCAGATTTGTGGAAAGAAAATTCGTGGATTTTGCACCATGACAACGCGCCATCGCACAAAGCCATCATTGTGAACGAATTTTTGGCCAAAAACTCAACAAATACCATTGAACAACCTCCATATTCACCGGATATGGCTCCGGCCGACTTTTTTCTCTTCCCGAAACTGAAATTACCACTTCGAGGCACCCGTTTTCAGTCGATAGAAGACATAAAAGAAAATTCGCGGCGAGAACTGAAGTCGATTCCGGAAAATGCGTTTAAAAAATGTTTTGATAATTGGATTATTCGTTGGCGTAAGTGTATTATTTCGGAAGGGGCATACTTTGAAGGTGATAAAATAAATTTGGAATAATAATTAACATTTCATGTTTTATTAACCTTTTCCCGGTACTTTTTTTACAGAATGTAGTATGTTGGAGTTATTTCGTATCATCTATAGAATTTAGCCTACGAGAGAATGAGATTTTTTAAATTATTTTATTATTGTCTTTTTTACTTATTTAGTACACACGTTTTTTTAAATATTAAACTGATTATGGGCCTAAGCGTTGTATAAGTGACTCTTTTTTATTAAACAGTTTCCTTTTCCTGTTTGAGTTTTATTTTTTGAATAAGACTGTAATTTTATTCTTAACACTAGGTAGTAATTAAATAAGAATAAAGTTGAGACATACTGTGTTTCATATTTAAATATTCTCACAACATAATAAATATGACCTAATGTTGACATATCGATAGTGTTTTTTCCCTACACTACGAGATATAATTTGTATTACCGGTTGTATTACTCACAGTGTAGGCCGCGTCCGAAACGTCGTAAGTGCGGCTAAATCGGCGGCGCTTACGCGTTTCCGTCATATTGTTTTAACCAATTATAGCTCGCGTTCAGAGGGAGAGGTGGAGCTTAAGGAAAAAACGGCTTCACAAGTTCCATACTGAACAATTAATACCATTACATATCTCGTTGTTTCACTGATCTGAGGATTAAACTGTATTCACCATATTAATTTAGAAAAAAAACAAACACTTTGTTGTAATTTGTCAGTAATTAATATTAGTGAGTATTATTTTGCAATCTTAATAGTGTCTGGAACAAAATAAACTTCTTTAGAGTAAATTAAAAAATATAACCTGCAATTATTGCACTACCAGTGTTCTATGTTACCTATTTATTATAAATTTATACCTTTATCAATGGTTAAAATATTATTAAAAATATATAATATTTACATAATTAACTATAAGTTGTGCTACTTTTTTGCAGATTAAAAATCATGTCTGATTATCATCGTTATCATCTAGTGATGATGAATATGAATCCCCAATTGTAAATCGACGTGTATTTAGGGATAGAATAAATCCAATCGATTATTACAGTGATGATGAATTTAAATATTGATACAGATTACCAAAAGATATCGTATTCGAACTCGAAAAAATTGTTAAAATCTCATTTGGAACCTCCGACGCGTCGTAATAATTCACTGAGCACAATAGAACAAATTTTGGTAGGTAACAATAAGGTTTTACGCTACTGGTTAATTTCAACTTACTATTGCAGACCACATACATATACATAGAACAACAGTGTGTAGGATTATAAAAAGAACATCGGAAACCATTCCTAATTTAAGGCCTGAATTTATTCATACGTTTAGTACAGAAGAAGAACAAGTTGTATTAAAAACTAAGTTCTATGGCATATGACAGTGTCCAAATGTGATTGGGACATTAGATTGCACCCATATAAAAATACAATCTCCAGGTGGACGCAAAGCAGAATTATATAGAAATCGAAAAAGCTATTTTTCCCTGAACGTCCAAGTTGTTTGTGACCCTGATTTAAGAATCATGGATATAACTGCTAGATGGCCTGGCTCAGTTCATGATTCTATCTTCAACAATTCACATTTGCGAGCTGAATTTGAGTTAACTGTATTTATGGGAACAGTTTCCTTTTATGAGACAGTGGTTACCCATGTAAAAGCTATCTTTTAACACCAATCCTTCAGCCAGGAATTACAAACGAGGAAGCTTGCAATAGTGCTCACATTGCGACTAGAAACACAATAGAAAGATGTTTTGGAGTGTGGAAAAGACATTTCCCATGTCTTAGTATGGGATTAAGAGTGAAATTAGAAACTGCAATGAGAATAATTGTGGCATGTGCTGTTCTTCATAATACTCCTATTAATTATGATATTATAGAAGATCCTGTGCGTGATGAAGACGCATTTTTCCCAGACAACCCATCACAAAGGTCTGAAAACACCTCTGTACGCACTTCTTTACTGGCTACACATTTCAACAGACTTTAGTACCTTGTACTTGCGTAGCCCATGTAGGCTCACTGCAGGGCACGGGGGCCCTCCTCCAATCAAATTGGAATTGGAGGGGATGAGACCTTAATCCCCATGCTGGTCTAGTGTGAGTTCAAGTTACTTTTACTTCCAGCAATGCACGAAGCAGTCAAAATAACGACAAAAGCGTCCGTAAACGAAGGTGCTACGACGATTCGCTCAACAACAGATCTCTGGACATCTAGAAATAATGACTGGTACTTAGCAATTACGGGTCATTATATTGATAAAAACTTTATACTGCAGTCAGTCCTCCTGGAGTGTAAGGTATTAGAAAACTGTTTTTGTTTCCTAAATAAATTAAAAAAAAAAAAAAAAAAGCCACACAGTCACAAATTTTGCAGAAGAGTTGCAGAATGTCGTCCAAGAATGGAATGTGGCTGATAAAGTCCTGCTAGTGGTGTCGGACAACAGTGCCAAACATCAAAAATGCTGTAACAATTCTACAATGGAAGCACTTTGGCTGCTACACTCATACTCTGAATCTTGCTGTGAAAAAAGCATTAGGCTCTACTGCTTTAGTAAATATTTTAAATAAAGTAAAGACGATTGTTTCACATTTTAAACGAAGTAATATAGCGTGGAACAAATTAAAAAAATACCAAGAGCAGGCAAACAAAACCGTCAAACGACCAATTCAAGATGTGGTGACCCGATGGAACTCAATATTTTATATGCTGCAGAGATTCGTGGAGCTGAAGGATGAAATAAAATGTGCGATAAGTAATTTAGATTCTTTGGGCATCATATCTCTGACGAGCTATGAATGGGACATCTGCGAAGCTTTAATAGTGGTACTGGAGCCGTGCGAAGAGATCACGAGGGAAATGAGTGGCCAAATATACGTGACTGGTAGTTCAGTGCTGCCTATTACGGTCGGTTTCACCAGCGCACTCAAAGAAATTGCCGATCCAGAGTATCAGCATAATAAGAACATTGAAGTTTTCCCCGATGAGGTAGAAACGTGCCGACAAGACCTGCTATCTGAAATAACATCCAGATTTGCGAATGTGGAAAATAGCAGAACATTCACAACATCCATATTTCTCGACCCCAGGCATAAGTTATATTTTGAAAATCAAACCATTGCTTGTAACGCCAAGAAACACGTCATATCATTGGTGACTGCGATGATAAACGAAGAAAACGTTAGATTGCCGTCTACGTCACACCAAGAAGAAACGGCAGCCACCAGAAAACCGAATAGCTTGATTTAGAAGCATTACAATAAAACTATGCAGAATGTCCGACCAGCAGGATCAGCCAATAGCAGAGCGATTATTGAAGTGCAGCGGTATTTAAACGACAACGTGATAACTCCGCACTTAAATCCGTTAGAATGGTGGCGATGTAATAAAAGTACATACCCATATTTAGCTAAGCTAGCCCGGGCAAAACTGAATGCAATGGCTACTAGCGTACCTTGCGAGCGATTGTTCTCTGCTGCAGGGAATATTTTGACTGAAAGAAGAAGAAAACGACTGGGGAGCCGCAAAGTTCAACGAATACTGTTTCTTCATCAGAACCGAAGAACGTAATTGATTTAAACGCCCGCGCCATGTAAATATGTAAAGAATACCGTGTTGTAAATAATGTAAATATGTAAAGGATACCGTGTTGTAAATATGGAAGTCGGAAACGATCTATTAATTACGCATTTTTATTCTACCTACCACATGGTCTGAGTAGCGGTGTTTACAAACTTCATAAAGTCTACGTACTCAATCCAATCAACGGAACAATTTCGTATGCAAGTATTTCTACTTTAATGGTTTGCCTCTGCAAGTTTTTTTTGTAAACGCGATTGTGCTTCTTATTTATAAGAAGTCACGGTTCAATTTCCTGTGCAAGTATTTTTTCTTCCAATCCAATAGGGCTTGGATGGAATAAAAGCAGAAACTTTCGTCTTTATGTAGGTATTTATTTGTACACGCGATTGTGCTTCTTATTCATAGGAATTCACGGTTCGATTTCCTATGCAGATAGAAAATACTTGAAAGTATTCCGAACCCTGGGTTTAGGACCTGGTTTTTTAAGATAAACTTACTTGAAAGCCCTGGTACTCGAATTTGTAAGTATGACGTATGCCTATTAAGTGGTTATGCGCCCAGACATCGCAATTAGTCATGTGTAGTCACGACTGACTCGAAACGAACTGATCCCGCAAATGAACTAATCCTTTCGCTCATTATTTTCTTGCTCTTTTGCTCTTTCGTTCATTCAGTCATCGCTTGCTCGCGCTTTGCTTCGACGCTCCACAGACAATAACGCCGCTCGGCGCTCACTTGCTCAGTCAAGTCGGTCAGATTCAAGTGCGCACCGACCGTTATTTCGTTCGACTCGTTAAACAGATAAGTTCACAAATTTAGATAGGAGTCTCATCATTTCGTGTAATTATCATAGTTAAGTGTAGCTGTAATGTGCGTGTGAGTGAACCTGAAGGTAAATTGATAGAAACTTTCTAAATTATACTCATTAACCAATTTTTACTTATTATTGTTACGAACGTTAGATTAGTAGATTAATAGACTATTTTTTTTTTTAATATTTTAAGTTTTATTATAACTAAACTTATTAGGTAATAAGCAAAATGCCCCGAAAAAGTGCTTATTGGTTCCATTTTTCTCAAAAAGAGAATGGAAAAAGGGCAAAGTGCAACCATTACTCTTCGTCAATAAGTATAGTCAATGGATCAGTGGGAAACCTTGGACGACATATGAAAAATAAACATCCCACTATTTCCCTGTCACTTTTAAGACAGCCTATAGAAAGCAATGACTTACGACCAATCGGTCCACAACCTCTCAGCTCCGCTCACATAAATGGGGAGACGATCTCAGCAACCACACATCTCCCATCAACTTCATCTAACCAACCAATTACAAATTTTATACGTAGGCCTGTACCTGCCCGCAAAATAGACCAAATTGACAAACAAGTTGTGAAAATGGTGGCTAAAGGACACCACGCGTTGCGAATAGTATAAGAAGCAGAGTTCCAAAAACTCATTCAAATGTAGTAGGGCCTCGGTAATCCGGACTCTCGCTTGTTCTGTGATCGCTGTAATCCGGCCGGGCAATGGGATTCGCGGGGGAGGCCCAGCAGCGTGTAGGTGCGGGGGCTGTCATGAGCCAATGCGCCGTCAGTCTTTTGTTTATCGCCTTTCGTGTAATACGTAGTGTCAATTAAGTGCGCTCGCTAACATCACGGCGCCGCCACGTAAACATTCGACATTAACAATAAAAGACAAATTACGGATTATAGAAATGTTAGATAAGGGTGACAGTTACCCTGTCATTGCTCGGAAGTTTGGTATAGGCAGGTCAACTGTAGGCGACATAAAGAAAAACAAAGACAAACTCTTGAAGTTTGTTAGCCTAACAGAACGTGGTCCCGGTGTACGAAAAACACTGAAGAAATCGGAAAATCCTGTTTTAGAAGATGCTTTGTTTACGTGGTTTTTGCAACAAAGGCGATTGCATGTTCCTGTAAGTGGTGATATGATTTGTGAGAAAGCTCGAATTTTTCATCGCCAGATTACAAACTCCAATATCGGATTTAATGCAAGCCGGGGATGGTTAGACAAATTTAAAAAACGCCACGGAATAAGACGTTTAAAAATGGCCGGTGAAAAACTGTCAAATAATGAAGCCGCTATCGGACCATTCCAACTAGAGTTACAGAAAGTTATTAGAGAAAAAAAATTAACAGCGAAACAGGTTTACAATGCTGACGAATCTGGTTTGTACTGGCGATTATTGCCAGATCATACATTAGCCTCTGGCAATGAGCAGTCGGCTTCCGGAAGGAAAATGATGAAGATGAGAGTGACATTCATGCCTTGTGCAAATGCGGCTGGAACTCATAAACTTCAATTGCTTGTTGTCGGAAAATCAAAAAACCCACGGGCATTTAAATCAACACGTCTTCCTGTTTGTCATCGTGCACAAAAAAATGCTTGGGTTACGAAAGACTTGTTTCTTGAGTGGTTTAAAACGGAATTCGTTCCGCGGTCCGCCGCCATCTTTTGTCTGTTAATTTGCCTCCTCAGGCACTGTTATTGTTGGATAATTGTCCTGGGCATCCATCAGCAGATGAACTTGTCTCTAAAGACGGCCACATTTTTGCAATGTTCCTGCCACCTAACACCACGGCGTGTATACAACCAATGGATCAGAACGTTACACAAAATGTGAAGTTAAATTACCGCAAATCACTTTTGGTTAACTGTCTTGCATTATGTTCTGAAAACCTCATGGACTCATTAAAATCGATAACTTTAAAGGACACAGTTTTTCTTTTGGCTAATTACTGGGCCAATGTTAAGACATCGCTAATTAACAAATCATGGAAGAATTTGCACCCTGAATTTCTCACTGATAATGACGAACCAGAAGATGATGTTCCTTTAGCCCAGCTTTTTAACAGGTTTAGGGGACCCAATGATCCTCAAATAAGTGAGGCAGAAGCTCAAGAATGGGCTGCTGGTGGTGCCGAAAGCGAGTTACAAAGATATGAAGTGTTAACTGATGAGGAGATTGTGCGAGCGGCTATGTGTGAGGACGATGAGGAAAATGAGGACAATAGCGTTGAAATTCTAAAAATCACAAAAGTTGGTAATTCAGAGGCAGTAGGAGCTTTAAACACTGCTTTAAAATGGGCTGAAGATAACGAATTTGATAGCCACGAAGTTATGTTTCTCCGTCGACTTAGAGACCGGGCTTTCGAAATGAAGTGCGAAAATTATAAACAGAAGAGTATTACAGACTTTTTCAAGAAGAATGAACTAATGTTTTATTTTAACTTACTGATTTCCTTACATAGTTGTAATTTTGAACATGTACATTTTGTCTATATGCTATAATTTAAAAATTGATTAAAGAAACTAAGGTTAAACATGTGTTTTATTAACATTTAATATGGCATACTATAATCCAGACGCCTCGATAATCCGGAAAGGGTCTTGTTTTTGCCTCTCCGGATTAACGAAGCCCTACTGTGGTATCAACTTGCCCCGGATATGTATTACCGACCCGAAAAACAATATCAAATATATTGCTTCCCAAATATTACAACGAAATTTTAGAAGAAGTAAAAAATAAAGTTCGTTTAGCCAAAGCAATATGTATAACAACAGATGCTTGGACTTTATTGCGGTAACTGCTCATTATATAGATCACAATACACGACTGTGTTTTCATTTGCTTGGCTGTGTTCAGTACAATGACAGTCATACTAGTCAAAATCTATACAACTTCTTAAAAGATATATTGAACGAATATTCTATTAGTCATATGATTTCCGCTGTCGTTACCGATAACACTTCAAATATAGCAGTACGACTCGGCGGCTGGAGATCCGTAGGTTGTTTTGCACACCTTTTAAACTTAGTGGTGCAAAATTCATTGAAATCTGCTTTTCCCGAAATTATAGTTAAGACAAAGGCAATTGTCGAGTACTTCAAAAGAAGCTCACAAGCATTAAATAAGTTACGAGATATACAAAAACAAATGGATTTACCTGAGTTGAAACTTAAACAAAATGTGAGCGCGCGATGGAATTCTACGTATGACATGCTAAATCGCTTATTAAAAGTAAAGGACGCCGTAATAGCTGCAATAGCTTTGTTAAGAAATGAATTGGCGTTATCGTCTTTAGAATGGGACGTAATTGCAAACGCAGTCCCTATCATGTCGGTATTTCACGAAGTCACTACAGAAATTAGTGCTGAAAAAAACATTACTTTGTCTAAAGTGTTAGTCTTAAGCAACATTTTAATGAAACATGTTACCAAACATTTAAACACCAGCACGAATTATACAACCGAAATACAAATCCTCTTGAATTCCTTAAATAGTGAACTGCAATCACGATTCGGAGATTTCGAAAATAACGAACGATACAGTATACACTGAGAGTACAATATTAGACCCTGATGATCCTTGTACATTTGATGGAATCTGAACCAACCAAACCAACTCTATTCCGAAGGCGATATGCTGCAGTTTCATAATTTTTATCATTACCAAATCTTTTTTTTTTTAAACCTCAAGGATTTCGTAATGAGAAAAATTATGAAACTGCAGTATATCGCCTTCGGAATAGAGTTGGTTTGGTTCAGATTCCATCAAATGTACAAGGATCATCAGTACAGTCTACATTCACAGTTAAAACTTCAAATAAAAACAGTGTCTGGGATGATTTTGATGAAGAAATGAAAAATGTTACAACTCCAACAAATCAAACGAAAAAGAGAGCAAGAGTTTAATAAATTTGTGCATCTTGGGTCCTATAATGCTCAATTATTATTTATTACATCATGCGTTAAAGAATATACAAAAAAGCGAGAGTATAATACGATCCATACACCTGCAGACAAAAAAAGAAAGAGAGAATTCACTCGTATCTACTCTCTTTGCGGTATTCGCGTTTGTCGCGAGATGTATATTAAAACTCTACAAATAACACCACAAAAAATTAATGTAAGTTTAAATAAAATGCGTGATGGAGGGATAATCAAAGACAAAAGAGGTGAAAAACAAGGAGGATGGAACAAGATGCCTGAAAAAGATTTCAATTTTGTTGTAGATTTTATTGCTAAGCTTCCAAAGTATATATCGCATTATTCACGAGAAAATTTTTTTCTATACCTCCCACTTGGTATGACTGTTCCAAAAATGTATGAATTGCTTATGATAGAATGGGAAAAAAAATTTGGAACTATTCGGAAATGTGTCTCGTTTAGCACTTTAAAAAGGATTTTTCTTACAAAATTTAACTTAAAGCGTAAGTTACCTAAGAAAGACACATGTAACAAATGTGATACTTTCGCTGTACAAATAAAGAACTGTAGTCCTACAGAATTTAACAAAATGAATTCAATGTACCAAGAGCATTTAAAAAAAGCAGATACATCAAGAACACAAATGAAGAAGGATTTTGAACAAGCCAAAAAATGTCATTGTGTTGAATGCATGACATTCGACTTAGAAAAAACTCTACCCTTACCACGAATCCCAACGAACATAATTTTCTATAAACGGCAGTTGTGGGTATACAACAGTGGTATTCAAACTTCTTCAGATGATAAAGGCTTTTGTTACGTTTGGGTGGAAGGGGAAGCAGGTAGAGGATCACAAGAGGTAGCTTCCTGTCTTGTAAATCACATAAATAATCGGTTACCTTCTGCAGTCGAAGACCTAATTTTGTGGAGTGACAGCTGTGGTGGCCAAACCAGAAACATCAAAATCACCCTAATCTTGGAAGTTATTCTTGATGCACACCCATCCTTAAAGACTGTAACGTTAAAATATCTGGTATCTGGGCACACATTTCTGCCGAATGACACCGATTTTTCTAAAATAGAGTATAGATTGAAGCATCATGAACGTATATACACAATCAATGAATATATTAAAATAATGGAGCAATGTAAGCGTAAGAACCCACTTACTGTAATTAAAATGAAACCTAACGATTTCATTAGCTCGAAAGGACTCGAAAACCAAATAATTAATAGGAAAACCTTCACAGACAAAAGTAAAATTAATTGGCTGCAAACAAGGGAAATACTTCTAAAGAAAAATGATAGCACTATTTATATGAGACAGTCACACGAAGGAGACTTCAAAAGTCTTTGTATTGAGAAAAGAGTAAAACGTTTATTACTCAAACCAACAGCAAGTCAATTACGACCACTTTGGTCCAACGGCAAAGAAATAGCGTAAGCCAAGCTAAATGATTTGCAATCAATCATGAACTTGATCCCAGAAGACTGTCAAAATTTTTATAAAAACTTAATAGGAAACACAGATATTATAGATGATATAGATGCATTCGGTGGGGTACCAGATTTCGAATTAGAGGAAAACGAAGCAGAAAATATAGAAGAAGAAGAGCTTTAATATTTCGATTTTTATTGGTACAAAAATTAAGTACTTTCATAGAGATATTGATTACAGATCATTTTTGTTGCATTTATTTTATCACCTTGTAATTCTAAATTCTATTTTACAGAATTGATCCAAAACACTTTTGTTCTAATTATCTCTTAAACTGTTCAAAAATAAAAAGTACTTAAAAAACCTCTAGTTTTACTTGTTCAAACTTATTCATTTATTTCAATTACATTCTACAATATTATAGAGAAGACACAATTTGAACTTTGACAAATAATATCTCAAAAGAAAGAGAATATTGCTTGGATCGTTTCTGCATAACGCGGTCCAATTAATGTATTTTTAAAATTTTAAACAGGGGGAGATTCAAGAATGTTTTGATTTTGTGAGGTATGTAGAGTTATTATTAATAACCTTGTTCTGTGTATAATTTATAAGAAAGTTATAAAATATAATATGTTGTGTCAGAATCTATGAATCACGAATTAAAAATCATATTAGTCTGTGTCACAGCAAGTGTGTCTGTGCCATTACTAGGAGGACTGCATGGTGCCAGTCAAAATGGTCAAATGGAGTTTCGAACCACGTATACGAGGAGAATACACAAGGCGATCATAAATGTGTCAATAATTTAGATTGAAAGTGAGATATGTGGAAATTTTAGAAAACTGTGCAAAAGTTAAACCTGGCTTATTTACTACTGGAGACTGGTATCTTAGACTAAGCGGTTTGTATAGTAATAATGGAACTACATAAATAAATTTCCGCTCAAGAAATTATAACTGTACGCCTCATACAAAATAAAACACAGTGAAATATTTATACCCATTACTCACTGTAAAGTTCATATATGAATTGTAGAGTTTCAAAATTTAGTGTGACATGGCCACATTTCCTGGGCTCGATATGTCACATATTGGGTGGTAATCATGTGGTCTTCCAAGGTCTATGATTTCCAAGATGTCTGTCTTAAGTCGCAGCTTCAAGATCTCCCTCCAAATAGCTTCACGGTGATCCCGGTTTGTGATGCCCATTCGAATGAGAGTGTTGTCATTGATTCTCACCAAAGCACGGCCAGTTATAGCATGCTGAAATAAACATTTACGTAATATTAGATTGTATAAGTACAAGATGTTCACTAGAACTGATTAAACTTATTTTGTTTGGTCACATAATAACTGACTTATCCACTAGCATCCTATCTATGGGTCTTGTCTTCTCATTTAATTCTCACATGAAACCAATAGGATAAAATAAAATGTTTCCATTTTAATACTGTCTTCAGTCATTTAGAGAATATTTATTGGATTTTTGTATATATAATACACTAGCTTTTGCCTCCAGCTTTGTCTGTGGTTGTAGGTTCCATTCCATTCCATCAGCCCTTTTTATACCCCACTACAGGGGCTTGGCCTCCCCTCAAGATGAGGGGGCTGGTTGTAGGTTATGTAATATATATCGAATTTTAATAGGATCTTTTTAAAGTGTTTCTTATATGATTTACAAATGCTATGAATGACGGGACCGGGGCCAGGAACGGGAGCATTAATGGCAATATTTCGTCTCCTCACCCCTCCCTCTACTTCGGGTGAATATGTGTCGAGAACGAAAACGGAAAAAAAGAAGAGCGGAAATGAGATAAAAAAGTGAATCCTATAACATACGTATACCGCGCGAATGAAGTTGCGGGCGGGTCGCTAGTGTATATGCAAATTCCTCTTTAAATTTTTCGTATCATACTTTTCGTTTAGAAGTTATGACGGGTGTTAAAATAGAAAAAATAAGAAAAATGTCGCTAATAATAAAATACGAATTTATCTTTTTAGCTATCTACCCTTGGTAAGCCAGGGTAGGTCGCTAGTAAATAATTTTTTCATTTATCTACTGACAAGGGATTGTACAAATGTTACTACCTTTAAAGTGTGCCATTATACTACCTCTAGATTTTAATGTATATATAGCTTGAATAGCCCTTTTGTCAGAACAAAGATTGTTCGAATGTCAACGGCCTTTCCCCAGAACAGAATGCCATATGACATTATGCTATTGAAGTAGCTAAAATAAACCAGCCTTGCTGTATGCACATCGGTAATTCTTCTTAATAGCCAGATTGCAAAAACAGCAGAGCAGTTTACCATCCACCTCCACAATATGTGTAGCCCATAGTAAATTAGCATCAATAGTGCAAAAACGCAATTTCTTTCACTAAACTGAAGCTGAAGAAAAACAAGCACATAAATTAGTTTATCTGTTTATACCTCGTTGTGAGGTAGTCACCGTACGAAAAAGTCACCAACCTCAACGTGACTTATTCTGTATTTTACTTATGATTCATGTTGTATTTTTATAGGAGAGTTGTTCTGATTATTAAAAAAAGTGAATCTAACAATTTCAATAGTCTGGACCAAATTTGGGGTGCCAACCCTACTTAGTAACATTTGTGAACATATTTTATAATATATGAACAATATTTCGCCTGGGAAATGAGGGGTTCACAAGATAATAATAATAACACACACAATCACAACAACGTCTAGGTCCTAAACTAAGCATTTGCTTGTATTTTGGGTACCAAGCGAAGACACCACATACATATAACAACCAAGACCCGGTGCCAGTATTAATATTCATCATATAAATACTGATCCGACCTGGGATTCGAACCCGGGACCTCCAGCTTTGCAGGCAGGGTCGCTGCCCACTAGGCTAAGCGGTCGTCAAAGATAGGTCGGCAACTTGTACTATATCGTGTTGATACTCATACATCATATAGTTTCCGAGGTATGAATATTAGTTAGTGTGGTATATGAGTTTTTATTAATTTTTAAAACTAAATAATAATGAAAAATATTTTGAGACCACCTTGAACCATTTTCACTAATCTAAACGACCCCGAGATGCCGCAGGCATTTACTGGGATACCAAATGTGTCATCCTACTTAATGTAAGACAGTTTTAGTGTGATATTAGTATGGATTGCTATTGTTATTTCTGTGTATAAAATAAGAAAAACTTTTTAAAAAAAAGTCATTTATTACAAAAACTTGTCTATCAAACAAAATCTGCTGTTTCCAACCTTTGTAAGCCATGCGCAGCTAAATTAGGTACACATATAATCAATTTATCACTCCTAATTTTTAACTACTATACTATCTTAAATTCTTGAATTGAACTGGATATACAAATAAGCTCAAATAATCATTTTCTAAAAGATAGCTTATCACACACTTAAAATCTAAAAAAAAAAAAATTCATGATAAACTAGGTTACAAGTGAAATCCTTTTGTGTTAAGACCACCCACAGAAAAGGACTCTACAAAGTTATGACTTATGGACTGACAAAGTCCTTTTAAAGTTCCACCTGGGATGAAGCCTTTATTCTTTTTTCAGGACGTCCTCTGAACATTCCTCTGAATCTGAAACATATTCCTACGAAATTCTGTGCAGAGCTTGAATGTTACTTAGAACTTTGTATGGAGTTGTGTTTGTATGTCTAACATAATACGAAAATGACCTTATCGGATAGATAAATTTCCCTAAAAAACAGCATTAATAATAACAAAATGCTCCAACAAAGTTAAGCCAGAAGAACCTAAAATGTCTATTTAGTAAATGTTACAGTTTTTGGATCATGACCATTGATTACCAATTTTAATAAGGATTCGTAGTCGCTAATTGAAGGCGACGTAAAAGCATCAGCCAGGTGCCGTAACGTTTTATACTTTTATTTACATGAAGCATGGAAATTAAGCTCTATTCGTAACACTTATGACATATATTCGCATTACGAAAGTTCTAATGTGAGACCTTTTAGAAACAACTTTTTCGGACGAAATTATTTTTTTTCGTGTAGCATGGAAAATGAGCTCTATTCGTAACACATATGGCATATATTCGCTTAAAGAAATTCTAACATAAAGCCTATTAGAATACACTTTTTCGGACCGGCCGACATCGTCGGGTGATCGACGGCCGATGATGTCAGTCTTACAAATGTTTATTATGGGGTGATCGTGTTACACTGCCTACGAGAATGTGACAAAAATTGAATCCTGTTAATGTTCAAATTAAATCGAAAACTAATTGAATAACAATTTGCAGGCATGCTAATGTTAAATTAAAATGTTTACTTATCGGAAATACGATATTCATCTTTTTTCTGCGTATTTGACGAGTCGTTTTTGTAAATTTTTACGACACAAGTCGGCATCGTTCACGTTTGTTCGTCGCTAGGTCATGACACTGACTAAAAGCCGGTTGTTAGACTTATTGCGTTTTGGTAAGCTTTTTGCGCGGACACTTTAGAACACGGCGGCACATCTAGTTAAATTGGTATATCAATGGATCATAACTGTGCAGAAGTTAGCCACAAAACCGTCGCAGTTACTTATTTTGTTTTATTAAAGTTACTGCGACGGCATTGCGGCAGGCAGTATGCTAGACCTGTGCAATCAGACATGCTCATTGCACTCCAGAGCAGCACAGTTTTGACAAGAACTGTATAATATACAAACAAAAAAGGTTATACCAAGTTGGTATTTGTATAAACTAGAATATTTACATAATAATTTTTATAACATTATACATACCTTGTATTATAATGATTACATGCATTTTGGTTAATAGCTTCTATGTTTCCTAATAAGTTATTTGCATTATTAGCTACTTTCATTTTCATTGCTATTTTCAGGCTCAACATCCGAATCCAAACACACACGCGCAATTTCCATGTACCTCTCTAATGTCGACCTAGGTATATTAAATAGCGTTGATAGTCTTTCATTACTTTCCGAAGTGCGAAGTTTCATCAAATAAATGGCTAAACCTTGTTTAGGTTTCCTTAATCGCTGCTGAAGTGAAGGCGTTCGCTTCACTATTATATTGAATTGCTCAGAACTAATTCCAAACCAATACTGACATAAGTTTGGACTCATACTTTCAATATTTTCAAAATCAAGTGACTGGGTCACACAACTGGATAGTAGAGACATTATATCTTCCAGTTGTTCACTGCTAAATGTTTTTATTGTCAATTGGTTATGCAATTCCAACCACTCGTGACTTTTCAAATGTTTTGAACAAATACGAGCCATCTTTGGAACATACAACTTATAATCCAATAATAAACGTTGTTTAATTTCTCCGGAAATCGTAAGGCGACTTGTATTACTACAGTCTGGAAAAATGCAACGACGTGCCGTTGCTGCAGCACGCTTATAACTTGGAAGAGATATTATCTCTTGTTCGGGTGGAAGAATTTGTTGAGCTAATAAAGGCTTAGATGTTGGTGGAGGTTTCGGTGGTGTTGTCTGCACCCCAGCATCTGCATATTCACTCTTTTCTTTAACATTACTGCTCTCTTCTGTACCATTTTGACTCTCTTCTGTGGCATTGTGACTCTCTTCTGTGGCATTGTGACTCTCTTCTGTGGTATAGTGACTCTCTTCTGTGGCATTGTGACTCTCTTCTGTGGTATTGTGACTCTCTTCTGTGACATTGTGACTCTCTTCTGTGGCATTGTGACTCTCTTCTGTGGCTTTGTGACTCTCTTCTGTGGCATTGTAACTCTCTTCTGTGGCACTGTGACTCTCTTCTGTGGCACTGTGACTCTCTTCTGTGGCACTGTGACTCTCTTCTGTGGCATTGTAACTCTTTTCAGCGAAGTCTGAAAGCACCTTGAACAGAAATAATGTGTGATCTTAAAAAAGGAGAACTGAATATTTTCAACAGTGTTTGCATTATACACTTACATCTGGATTATATTTCTCTTCTACAGGACTTCCACAGAAAACTAGTAGGTTGGTTTCGGATTGAGCAGCACGAGATGCTCGTCTCCAACAACCTCTACATGCCCTCTCACTTTGTCGTATCTGTAATATTTCAGCGCCTACATTTACCATTGATTTATAAGCATTTATATAGCTTAGAGCACACTTTACTAATAAAAACAGTGGACTAAGATCTCTACCCCCTTGTTAATAATTTCGCTTTTTATTACCATTGAGTGGGTGTCAGTGCCGGATTTAAACATAGGCAATATAGGCAGTGGCCTATGGGCCACCACCACACCACAAATTAAATTAAATTGATAAAGGCTCAGTAGAAACAGAGTAGAAACAAAAAAATACTGAGTTTAGTTACAAATAGTTAGACAAAAAACTTATTTTTATCTTTGAACGGGAAAAGTTAACATATAAAAATCTGCGAGATCAAGCAGCACGAAATATGAACACAAATGGCGCCTTTCGCATATTCTACCGCGCCGCGCTAAACCAATAGCAACAGCGGAAAATGGCGTGTCACACGGCGCGCGCATAATTTTTACCATTAAAAAAGCAGGACTATTCCCATTGAGAAAGCTAGTCAGATGCGTTTAGTTTAGAGAGTGATGTTTTGAGGGAAACAGACTTTGACGATAGTATCGCTACGTTTATTAATGTGAAAATCAGACGAAAAATAATTTGGCTTGTAGGTACCGTCTAGTTTAATTTTGAATAATTTTATGTTAGCCAACTTATTTAGTTGCTCTCTTCTTTACGTTGACCTTAATATAAACTTTCAACAGTTAACCACAAACGATTTGAGGGCCTCTACCACATGCTCTGCCTAAGGGTCGCCGAAGTCTAAATCCGGCGCTGGTGGGTGTTATAACTGGTGCACCAACGGACATGTCTTTACGCTAGTAATAAGTCTGTATGTTATTTTTTTTTTATTCTATTTAGATTATTAGCACATATCTGTTTCTCAAAGAGGTAATCAAAGACAATAGATCATCACTTTGTAATGTTCTTACATACCTTTTTCATCATTCATTTCACACAAACTGGTCTATTTTTAATGGTTGATTTTTATTATTGTTTTAGATGTAATCAATTTGGTCAACATTACCAAACCCTCACCGACCCTTCCATCACATAAATCCACTATATTAAATTTTTTTATTACTTTTATTTATTTGTTCCCTCTATTTGACCAAAACAACCTCAAACATGCTTTTTCTCTCAGTCTAGTCATTAAATGTTCTTTCAAAACCTCACTGGTTTCTCACATCACTATTAGCAGTGCACATTAGTTTATCAAATAGTGGCCCTTCACATTTTACTAATCCCTAGCATAAGGCGCCAGTGCTTGGCATGTAAATACCCCTTAAAAACCAGATCTCAAAATGACAATGATATCACTCAATCCTAACAGACTTTGTCTGAATTTTTCAATGTGCTATATTGGCAGAGAAAAAAAATACCTATTTATGTAAATATATTTCATAACATTAAAACTGAAAAAATTCAGTGTTCTAGCATTATAAGTAGGTAGGTACTTTCTCACTGAGTATAGTTCCAATCAAACTTTATGGCGGATCGGAATACAACGCTTTATGCGTGCTTGCGCAGCTTCAGTTATATGCCCCTCGCTCCACTGCATCCCGCTACACCTAAAACTGGTTACTGCGACGCGACTTGTGCCTATATTCACATCCGCCATAAAGGTTGATTGGAACTGTACATAGGTTAGAAACATTGATACTATAAGAGATTCCATACGAGGCTGACATAATCGCCCACTGATTAAGGCTTCTATGATTAAATTAAAAATACAAATTAATGCCTTTTGTTAGGATATCACAAAGTTATATTCACCTCACAATTAGGCCACCAAGATAGCATAATTGCATGTTCAATTCCTTCTACTGGAATACGGGCACTTCTGGATCTCAAAATTGACGACCCACAACCTGGACAGACAAATTTGTGTCCAAATTCTCTTTCGATTACTTGGGATTGAACTTGTGTTTGAATAATTTTAACACATTGTTGGCATAAACTCTTTGAAGGTAATACCTGAAACGATATATGAAATAAAAATCACATGTGACAATATTAAGAATATAAATATAATGAATACTTACAGAGAATTTAGGCATCCAATTATTAAAGATCTCTTGTTCTTCTGAACTGAGATCTTGTACAGACAGGCGTGCAATACGAAAATTGTCCAAACGGACCGTACAGTTGATACACCTTTACAAAAAATCATTAATTTGTATAGATAAATATTAAAAAAATGTCACAAAAACCAATTAAGGGCATAGATCTAAAAATAAAATTTGCACATCCACTGTGTTGAGAGTTGATCTAAAGTATATGTTAAGGGTATTATAATAGAATCTTAGCAAAGCATGAAACTCGACCATCACTATACCAAATTTCTTCAAAAAAGTGTTTAGCCATGAAGATGCCACAAACAATCTCACTTTGCATATCACATTGAGATTTCAAGGTGCTTCTGTCAAATGTCATCAAAATTAATTTAGAAGTTTTCGAGATTACCTATCACAACAGATAAAGTCATAAATTCTATCTCTATATAACGTTAATAATATTATGTAGATAACAATTAGCTTACCTTTGGTACTTCATGTTTTGTTGAACAAAATGTGTCTGTTCTTAACATGCGGCGATAGATATATGGAAGTTCATATTTGTAACCACTTCACTCAAACTTAAAATATTATGATAACACAATTCACGTGAGCGATCATATGTCTATATGGCAAGTTGATTCTGCAAATTGCAATGTCAGTAGTAATATCCAATTAAATTTTTGTTTCTCACAAATTTATTTATACTTAATAAATATATAATAATTATACTATTAATATACTGTGATAATATTACCAGTAAAATATAAAAATTTAAACACATAAAAAATATATCTTGTTTCAAAACCCATTGTATGACATTTCTACAGGTAGTTCAACAATGGATGGTACAATATATTTTTTACTAACACATGTGCATTTGTATGCACAAGTGTAATGTTAGTTTTACTTGGTAGGATTTGTATGCATGAGAGATACTAAGGGGTGGTGTTTTTATTAACTATAGGTAAAATATTAGTGAACCTTTTCACAGTTAAGATATCGGTTTACTTTTCACTCACTAATGACACTACAATAAGAAATATTAATGTTAAATTTTTTTTGTAGACTTTTCTTTTATGAATGTTAAAAAAATTGAAAATTTGGTAATGTAATAGAATTCACCATTATAAGGCCCCACAGGGCCATGGTTCGAATCTGGGCGTGTACCAATGAGTTTTTCTGACTTAAGTACACAATATCACTGACACCGTGCTTCGGAGGGCACGTTAAGCAGTCGGTCCCAGACGCTGTCAATAGATGGCGGCCGTTACAGTTCCCAACCCGCAGTGGAGCAGCGTGGTGGACTTAAGCTCCAAGCCCCCTCTCCTCACCCTGGGGGAGGCCTAAGCCCCTGCAGTGGGGTAAAAATGGGCTGATGATGATGAATAGAATTCGTATGCAAAAAGCAGTTGACCCCAGTTTCCTATGATTTATATAAATGTGATTTTCAAGAGTGAAAAACGCATACGTGGTGCTACCTATACATGGTAAATTGGGAAGACAGTATTATTAATCAAGTATACTGACATCTAACGCTATGGACAGTGCGAAAATAATTATAACACTTTTTTTCCAATCTACTCAAACTCGCACAACAAAGGATTAGCTTGAATGACCCATCTTGTACTGCCCCTGTATAATTTAATGTCTTTGGGTGTAAGCTTATGTAAATATGTCAAAGCACTAATATTTACAAATTCACTATGAAGCAAGTTGATTGACACTCAAGCACTGTTTCAAGCAAAATAATTACCTCATGAAAGCGCTCCCAATAGAGTTGCCAATAGTCACTGCAATGGCGACGCAGCCATTTTTGTACATCAGCTTCAGTCCACTTATATACAGCTTTAGGTCTCGTTGCTTCTGTCTGAAATATTAGCACAGTCAAGGATCAATACTAAATCTAAAGGGTAGTTGGTATTTTATATAGCTTCTAGCGATTACCGGTTAGTTGATGGTGTTTATGGATCGTTGGTAGTAGACTGATGAAAACTCTATACTATTTTTTTCGGAACTCACTTTTTTTGTAGTAATTAAATATTTACATTTTGTAAATTACCCTTGTAATTTACTTTTTGTTGATTTATAGTTACTTAGAAGTCTGTTGATCAATTTCGAATTAGGATAATTTAGGTTACTGGTCTATTTTAAGAAATCATTAGGTTAGGTTTATGTCAATGCTAGGAGCGAAGCAGAGCAAAGCAACAAGATATTTAGAAGTCTGTTGATCAATTTCAAATTAGGTTAATGGTCTATTTTATGAAATCATTAGGGTAGGTTAGGTTTACTTATGTCAATGTGAGAAGCGAAGCGGAGCGACAAACCATACAGATCTATTTCGAATTACCTTAGGTTTATGTCGGGAGGGAAGGGGTTCCTAGAGGGAGAAAGGTATGATATGATATAATTACCATCCCCTCTCCTGCCTCATCACGCCATCTTGTCGGTTATTGCCAGAAGCTATTTAAAATTCTAAGCAATCTAAATGAGGGAAACAATAAACTGAGTACCTAAACAATTAATTCATTATTTGGATAATTATTTACGTTCCAGAATCTAAAAATATATTCGAATTGTATAAATATAAAACTACAGTTAACATTTACATGAAAAAGGTGATAGGGACTTATGTAGGTATATCCTGTTGCTTAAAAATCTGTTTGTGGTCTTCTGTACAAAGTATGCAGGTACTTATTATTCTACTGAAGTTTATATATAGATCGAACACAGAGATAGTGTTATGGAAAAAATATGTTTGTCAAGTCAAAGAGAAATTAATCAGGAGATATTCACTAAGTTCATAAAGATATGTTACTTAACGTACCTTGCTTTTATTTACAGTTGCATCCTCCACCATGGCGACTAAACTATGAAACCAAAGAGAACTGCAATGTGCTATGAGGTGCGATTTGATTTTTTACAAAGTCAATTCTATTTCGGAATTGAAGTTATTAAAACAATCCGTAGAACATTTAGATTAGAACCATTACGATTCTATAGTAAAAAAAGTACTCTATCTATTGGCCAAGACACCTTCTGCTCCTAGCTCCGTAATTATCATAGGTAATTACGTCCGTAATAGTAATAGACGTAGATTTAGATTAGATCACAGGACTAAATGATCTATTACATTACACCACATTTACAATTATACACTATCTATTCTGTGATTTGATTTACCATGATTTACTTTATTAAATAACTACAAAGTACTCTGTGTACACAGTACACATAGTACACAGTGCTACACACACAAGTACACAACAACGCAACGATTACTCTTGCGTAGTACATGTACAATGTACTAATAAGTTGATTAAGATACGTAACTCTGCTGTGAACTAACAGAAACGTTTCCGTACTCCGAGCGTTATTCGAACATTCGGTCTATAAGTACATACATTGGTACGATTGGTACATTGCTCTTTGATTTAAATAGGAACGCGAGTGAGTACAAACAACCGTATATTAACATTTGTTTGATATTGTGCAAGAGCAGGATTTACACACTTATGAAAAAAAGTTGGAATAACTCAGAATAATTAACTATTGAATTGATAGTTTTTCAATTAAATTCTTTATAGTAGAAAGAGATAAAAATATTGGTTGACTTCCTTAGTAAATTAATTGATCATCTCGCATTGTTATACGCAATATTAAAAAAATTAAAAATTTTCATTAGAATTTTTAATTAGAAATTTAAAAAAAAAGGTATGGTTACAACGATGAATTAAAATAGGTAATCGGTTTTCTATATGTCATCAAATTCATCCATATGATTATTTTATTTAAAAATATTTTCGTTAGAAAATACATAGGTTGGCTCTACTTACTACTAATACTTAGATTGGCTCAAGCTATAATAATTCTTTAAAGAAATAAAAATATTGGTCACCTAATTTGTAACATAATTCTATGTAGGATGCATCATGGAACTGGATCGATTGATAACATTACTGTAATGTTATCCCATAACGTTAACCTAACAACAAATATGGACAATTACGTCCGAAATCACGGTCCGAATAGTACTATAAGAGTGTACTAGTACGCAAACTAATTTGTACTAGTACGGAGTGCTCTCGTTATTGTCCGAGCAGGCACAAGACTAGCAACGATGTAAATTGCATAATGGATGGATGGTGGTAAAATGTAGGGTAAACATGGGGTAAAACATGGGTAAAACTCGTAAAACTGAGGTAAAACGTCAAATTTAATAAAACCATGGAACTAATATGTACTACGTACAACTGGAATGAGCTCTACGAAGAAATTTCGAGGTCCTAGAAATTTGACCTTGAAAACGAATTAAAAAGATAAAAGTAACAAGGACGTTAGTGGGTGCCATATTGTCTCATTCTGATTAGGGTGACAAAGTTACGTAGGATAAATAAGACCATAACAGGAACTTTTTAATTTTCGACTAACATCGAACAAAACTCTCTAAGCCTATCTTAACCCGTGACACTGAAGTAAACTTTTTTTACATGAGTATAAAGATTTCTGTATGTCCGTGTCAATAACCTATTCGTAATTTAGTAAATTAGAACCTTTAATTCGAACATTTGTCAAAATTGGTTTAGCAGATTTCAAATTAAAATGCTACAAACATACATGAGTATAATTATGGAGTAAAAAAACATACATGAATGATGGGAATCAATTTACATTCATTATTAACAAATAATTTTAATATTTATAAGGGATCATAAAACACGAACGTAAGCACTGAAAATGAGGTCTCGCGTGGCCACCGCGTAGTACAACTTGCGATAGCATCAAAAATACTGGTTGGATTTGTACGAAATACTGTTAAATCATCAAATTTACAAAAAATAAAATAAACGGCAGTAGCCCGACTCCTATCCACCTCGATAGAAAAGTAGAAGCAAGCAAACAGAAGTTCAAGAGAGCTAGTCACTAAAAGCGGGCAACCCGCAGAAAATATATGATCAATCGACGGAGGCTTCTCACCTCCAAAATAAATTGTGAATCAGTTAGTAACTCTAAAAATCAAAGCTCCAAATATCGATATCTCAATCACCTTAGTAAATTAGCTGCATGCTCCCTTTATGTATAATACCCTTTTGAAAACAAATCTCCTATTGATTACAGAAATAAAGCTACCTAGAATGTGATTCATAATTGGATGGCTGACCGCCTTTATTTACAAAATAGTTAAATCCCACAGAAGAAAAGATCCAAGCGCGACAAGTTGCGTAGTTACTTTTGCACGCCGAAGCCCTCAGAACCATCACTCAAAAAATTTCCGTTGAAACGATCCCAATGAGCCTAAACACGTTATTAAAAAGGTCAAGGATTCTGTAGATATATATGTTTGAAATATATTTCTCATATATATTGTCGCACTTCACCGCCTTGAGCGCACGTCGGAACTTGAAAACATAAGTTCGTACAGGCAACCAAGCTCCTTTCTTTCCCGAAAAAACCCAACAATCTCAAAAATTCCCAATCATACGGCGGATAAAAATAGATTTAAAAGACTCTAGGTACCAAAACATTATTTCTAGGGCCGAAATGTCTCAAAATTCAACACTGGTGCGAGACCTAAGGATCTCAAATATTAATATGATGGCCTCCTTCCTTTCGATTGGCACCAGAGATACGGACAGATTCAATACCCCATCGAAATCACACACACAAATCTCACAAATGCATATATGACGTCAAATTCATTACCCGTATGGTGTCAGATCTGTAACTAGAATGACGTCAGATATTATAACTAAATTATTTTCGTACTTTAACGAAAAACGTTTCTCTTTAAAACAATACATAGGTTTCCATCTTTCATATTCATTGAAATATCTGGCAACCTATTATTTCGGCCGTATCATAGGCAAAAGAGGGCAAAAGGCAACTACCAAAGTATTATTATTAACTAATCTAAACATTATGGACACCTTAGTATTATGACGTCAAAAACTTCAACTTTGACAAATGTCAAAATTCCCCAAATTCTCGTTTCAGTTGCCAGCATAAAACCATAAATTAAGACTATCGTTTTAAATATTAATAAAAGTTTTAACAAATATGAAATATACCATAACAAGCTTTAAAGATACTATTATCATCCGCATACCAAGATATTTTAAAAACCAGAAGTCACAAAAAATAGAGTGTAAAATAGTGTATTACTATCTATTTCTATAAATATATATTAATAATTTAGGTCTAAAAAATTAAGTTTCCTAAAAAAAAAATCTACAGATTTCGCTCTTCTCGCAATTATCGGAGGAAATTGAACAAAATTGTACGACAAAAAATTTTCAATGAAAGTTATGGACCAAAATTTTCGATGTGCTACCATACTTAGCCACGCAAGCTCTTGCATTTTTTGACGCTAGTGTTTTCGTCTACCTTTATAACTTCTTGAAATAAGGCCGAATCTTACTTTCTAGGGTAGCTAATCTGATAAACATTAAATAAAAAGGGCACATGCTCAAGTCAGGGTTTTCGACCGTTTTTAAATTTTTTTTTTCAAACTTGTAGACAATCTACCAGCCTCGGAAGGTTTTTTATTTTTTCGATATTAATTCTTCCGTTTTTGAAACAATCAACTTTTTGTCCGAAAAATAGGGAAATTTCGACTTTTTCACCGTTTTCGATTTTCCGATAAAGTTACGAACCGATTTTAGAAAATTTATTATCTTACAATGCTCCGAAAACTCTTGATTTTTTTGCCATCACTGTCTTGAAATATAGGCAAATTTATTAGACTCCTACACGAAAACGATCTAATAAACATATTCATTGTTACAAAAAGTTTTTATAAAAATATACTAAGTATGTAATATGTATTTATGTATTTGATATTGTGAACAAGATGAAAATAAATCAAAGTTACCAGCCGATTTTGTTATCTTTTATTGTAATAATTACTGTACTTACTCGAGATTGAACAAAATCTTTACCTACGTTATGGAGAAAAATTGACCTCATTTTCGGTTTCAACACACTAAAAAACATTAACAGTAGATGATATTATCAAATCAAAATTCGAAAAAAAAAATTTGTAGACCTGTTTTATATTAATATTTTGCTAATAGCTTGTCATCCTGCGTTGATGCTTTTTAGGTACGTTTCTTTTTCATTTATTATTAATTCTTGCTTAGTCAAGGACTACTATAACTTTGCGTTAACGGATACCCAAATAAAGCTAAATTACGGTACCTAAATAATGTTTAAAAAGAAAAGAAAATAGATAGAAATAAAACTGCAAAAGAAAACAGAAATAAAGTTGTTTAGTAAAAACTCCGCAAAAACAAAGAATCGACTTTTTTGATTTGCTACAGCTTTAAATTAAAAGAACTGATTTCGATAATTCTTTCACAGTATCTACCCTAAGTTATAACATAGTGACTAAACACAAAAATTATCAAAATCGATTCAGAACTTTCAGAAATATTAACGGTCAAACGTGTATAAAGTCCTATTGAATTAAGTCAAAATATTTTAAAAAGTGATATTAGAACGCGATGTGAGCAATCATGGCATTGCTTCGCAATGCTATTATGTAACCTTTATAGGCAGTGGCCTAATTAGTGAATTACCTACCCTAAAAAAAGTGTTCATCAATAGTCGAGCAATGGATGACCCCCATAATAAAAACGAAAAATGTGAAGAGGAAAAAATATGCGTCTCTGACTTCACCTCCGCTCGGCGACTGTGTACAACCAGCGACGTGAAATAGCAGCTCGGATATGGAACGGCCATAGTGGCGTATTAGACCAGCTGATTTCGATAATTCTTCCACTGTATCTACCCTATGTTGAAAAATAGTGACCAAATACAAAAATCATCAAAATGGATTCAGAACTTTCAGAAGAAGTGATATTAGAACGCGACGTGAGATCATGCATTGCGAAGCAATGCCATTACCTAACTTTTGTAGGCTACTAATTACCTACCATAAGAAAAATGTTCAACAGTCGAGCAATGGATGACCCCCATAATAAAAAACGAGAAATATGAAGAGGAAAACATAATGCATCAGCGGAAATTATAGATCCTGTATCGTAATTATCATGACGCATAGTTTTTTATTCCTCGGTTCCCTCATAATAAAATCTAAATTCACCATAGTACTTTTCCCAGTGTAGTAATATTTTATGCTAGCCACACAGAAGTGGTGTAGAAAGAGATAGTTAGGCACCCGGTTACTTCCCTTTCGCACTTTTTTTTTTTAATCACCAGTTTACGTATGACCACGCTAATGTTAGAGAGAGCTCCTTCCAGTTGTACGTAGTACATATTAGTTCCATGAATAAAACACAGTGGTTTTTTTTTTTTAAATTTTCGTCACGTGGATGACGTATTTGCCACAGACAAGAAAACGGGAAACGTTATTCAACAATATCATTGTGATTTTTTAACTTTCGTAAACGAAATTTTGAAAAAAAAAGATCAGTTTGGAAAAATATAACTAAATTATGATGTAATGAGAAAATGAAAATATATACATGTTCATACTATTGTCTTGTGAACAATAAAATCTGATAATATTTTGTAAATGATATGATTAGCCTAGGGATTAGCAGATGCTAGTAATACTGGGATGCATCTAGGGAGGGACACAGGAACAGAAATAAGATTCTTATATAAAGATGTAAAATGCAATCAAGAAGTATATGTTTTATATCACGTATATGTCTATGCAACATTCGCTGATAAGTACTGCTCTCAATGATTCCGAATTGAGCCAAGCGAGCCGGGCTACAAATATGGCCTAGCCTCATTCGGTTAAGGCAATTTGTAGCCTTTTTCCCTAGTTTAAGTTTGAAAAACCATGGTTTGGTAGGGATGAATGGTTGTATACTAGTGTAATATTTGGCTCATTGCTCGCGCGCCAAATTTCATTCCAGGAATCCCGAAGAAACGTAACCGCAGACGCAACGAGATCATGACTGAAATTTTTGAAAGGGACTAAATCATTACATTTTACAGCCTCTTTCGCTAATTGATGCGCCCTCTCATTACCTTTAATATCTTGATGGCTAGTTAACCAAGCGAAACGTACCAAATAGTTTAATTGAGAGCATTTGTACAATAATCTTCTGATATTTATTATTATGGTATATGTGGTTTTTAGTTTTAATGGTAATTTTATCAATGTTTATGAAGCACTCATAGAGTCGGTAAAAATAATACTTTTTTTTCAATTTAAAAGATAAAATATAATCTAAAGCCCACACACACCAAAACATTCTCCAGTAAAAACTGACGACTCGGGAGGAAACTTGATTTTTTGAACAATGTTGAACAGGGGATGAAATACTCTAACCCCTATATTGCCTGAAGGTGTAATTTTAGACGCGTTAGTATAAATATGATGCTAGCCTTTCCTATCTTGATCTCTAATAAAATTAAAACAAGTGTTTTGTTCAATAATACTTTTAATGACACCAAAATAGAAAATTACTTCTGGGGAGAATTAGGCATTCGTATTTACAATTAAACAACGCACGCAAGGGTGGTAGAAGAATGTGTAGGTGCTCGAAACGAAACCTATGATAACATAATCAAACAAGGGAAGGATTTAGTTAGTCTCTCTAGTTTAGATCTAAGAGGATGGCCATTAAGCTGAAAACCCCATTTTTAATGAAGAAAATTTCATCAGCTCTTTCTATAATAGCTATAGATAAAGCGTGAGAACAAGTCTTTCCAATATCATGGGAGATCGATAGTAGGGAGAGAAGTCACTTTGACTTCCAATCGAGATCTGAAGAAACTCCAGTCAGCGTCATTTAATCTATATTTAAGCGAGGCGTACGTTTGGGAATATCACTGTTTTGAAAAGGAGGCGAAAGGAGGATGAGAAAATGACCGCTGCCGAAAGAAAAAGACAAAACTTGCCAATAAATAAAAGAAGCCAAACTAGGAGAGCAAATCGATAAATCTGGCACACTTGTACCGATATTGGAAGATGAACGACGAGTTGCAGCACCAACATTCAGGATGCATAGATTGAAGTACTCTACCACATCAAGTACTGTAGCACCATGTCTCAAATTTATACATAAAAACAAACTACAATGTTTCTTAATTGTTATCGTATTTAATTTGATAAGGACTAATACTGTATGATCCGTATAAACTGCTTTCCAATTACCTTATCATATGACACCATTTATTTAAACATAATAGCCGCTGAACGGCTAGGCTGAATCATTGAACAAATTATTCTTTGCTCAGATGATCACACGACGCCAATCGGAGCCTTGCGTCAATTTTACACCAGACGCAACAGCATCCCTAGGTCCTTTTTATAGAGCGTTTCAAACGCACAGCTGACTCTGCACCGCATAGGCACCAGTTATTCTATATAGCAGGCGACAACATGGGAAACACAAAGTATATCAACACAGATAGCATCCCGGACCACTAAATAATTGAATATTATGTATTATATAAAACAAAAAAAATAATAATAATTGTACCTATGAATTGTACACTGATAATAAAATAAATCTGTATATAACTCATTTTCGTAATAATTATTCATTACGTTAAAATATGAAATCCAATATACGATGATTAAAGTTTATATTGCTTTTATAGAGCAAAAGCGAGACGCCACCCGCTGTTTCTTACACCTGGGATTGTGTTTCATTAACTTCGACCATATTCAGTACATAGGTATTATAAGAAACCGTGTAATTTTTCAATTAGTACATTTTATAAAATTCTGTGTATTGATATAAAATTCCATTGGCATGGTAAGATTTGAAGTAAATTTGATTGAGAATTGATGTAATAATGACAATGTCGCGATAGCCGAGTGGTAGCAAGCCCCATTCTTGTTTGGAAGGCCGTGGTTCGAATCCCAGGGCATGTACACATGAGTTTTTCTAACTTATGTACCTACTATATAACTACCGTTGACTCTACGCCTCGTTGTTAAAATCCATTAACCCGCATTAGAGCAGCGTGGTGAATTAGGCTCCAAGTCCCCATGTCCCGAGGGGAGGTCTAAGCCCCTGCAGTAGGGCATTAATGCGCTGATGGTATGGTATGGTAACGAGATAAGGAAACAGAAGCGAAATGGAACTAACTAGTGCTTAGGATTAGAAACATGGGTAGCAAAAAAATCAAGCAGGAAATGTTCGGGCAGGAGTTATACTTATTATAAACTCGCTTTCCAGCCGCGACTTCGGCCACGTGGACTACACAATTGTACCAGGACAGCATTGATATAAAATTAGGAAGATGTGGGCAGGGGCGGCCCTAGGGCGGTGCGAGCGTTGCGACCGCACCGGGCGCCGCCATATGGGGGGCGCCGAAAACTGCCGAATTCCCGACTAGGTACCGATCGACTAACGCGAAAGCAAATCGTACTGGTGCCTGGCGAGTAGCGACGAGCGACGAACGAAGAGGCGGTGAGGGGAACGGGTGAATGAAATTTCGTTTACCCTATGATAGATACAATTGAAAATGCATTGGTCACTCGGTTTGGACAATTATCCAAATTCAATGATACATGGTCTTTTTTGTATAACATCAAAATAATTCCTGATAAGTCTTTATTGGAAAAAGCCTGTGCAGATTTGCAAATGATTTTAACCGGTGGGGAAAAATGTGACGTGTCTATTTGCAAATTGGTTGAAAAACTTTTGAGTTTTAATCCATTATTAAAAAACCTTGAATCAGCAAAGCCAATAAAAGTTCTTCAACATATTAAAAAAAATGATTGGCAGGATATTTTCCCGAATGTGTGGACAGTGTTTCGGATTTTGCTGACCATCCCTATAACTGTCGCCAAAGGTGAACGAAGCTTTAGTAAATCAAAACTAATTAAAACGTACTTAGGTTCGACAATGTGTCAAGAAAGACCAAGAAAAACTGTCAGAACTTGTAATTTTATCAACAGAAAATGACATTGCCCAAGGATTGAACGCAAAGAACAGTGATTTTCTAGTTACTAAGAGTTTTTAATTAAATAAATATAGTCAAACTAATATTTTTTCCTTTATTCTCTTCTTCTCATCAAAAAAAATAATACACGAAATAAAGAACATAAATGTAAAATTAATTAGATATGTTATTTTTTTGTGTCTATGTAAACTGGGGCGCCACCATAACATCTCGTTTAGCTAAGACCGCCCCTGGATGTGCGATTCGACACGTAAAAACGTCCAGAAAAAATAAGTGCCTTACCACGCTCGATGGCACTCATTTTGCGTAGTGTTGTTTCGCCACCCGACCTAATCGGATGTAGCACAATACCAAAGTCAAAGTCAAAGTCAAAGATTTATTTAATTCCATTGAGAACACACACATGTATAGTATATATACGGTTCTATAGAATACGTCAACATAAAAAAACAAACAAAGTTTTTACACATCCATACACGCTATAAATTCGCAACATATTTACAATAATCGTCATGAAGACATCAATTTCACAACCAAAAAATATCCTCAGGGTGTGAGCCATCATCGAAAAAGGCAACACAGGAAGAGAAATCATCAATTAGAAGCACAAAGAGCTCAAATACAATTTGCCGTAGTAGCAACAAATAAATATTATTAGGTATATTATATATTATACACATTACAAATATATGTCATAGTAAAAATTCGTCTACTTTATCACTATTATTGCAATCACAATTCCAAACTTTCAAAATTCAGTTCGTAAAATTCACTAATCGCATATATTGGATTTTCTATTAAAATTTCTTTAATTTCTCTTTTAAATTTAGCTTCGGGTAGCACACGTCTATCATAGTTAATGTGATTAAAAAGGCGCAGTTTTTCAAAATCGCCATGACGCCCAGCCCTTTGCAAAGAAACTTTCGGCAAAATGAAAGAATTTTGAATTTTTTTATTTCTTCTGTCGACATCAGAGCACCTAGAGAATTCAGACTGATGTCTGCAAACATATGTCACACATTCCAATACGTACTGAGACACTACTGTCAAAACCTTCAATTTCTTAAATAAAAACCGACAGCTTGTCTTCTGTGGAACCCTACAAATAACGCGCAATGCAGCTTTCTGTTTAATTAAAATTCGCTTTATATCTGCAGAGTTTCCCCATACAAGTAAACCATAACTCATTATAGAGTGAAAGTAACCAAAATAGGCTATCATCATTGTTTCTGCATTCACTATTTTGTTCAGTTGGCTTAGAGCAAAAATACACGAAGACAATTTCCTACATAGATTATCTATGTGAATTTTCCAATTTAGGTTGATATCCATTTTTACTCCCAGTGTAGTCACTTCACTATCCACGCATAATTCTGAATTTCTATTCACATTCGTACAAGTAAAGTGGAGAACGCGAGTTTTAGTTTTATTTAATATTATGCCATTTGCATCAAACCATTTCCCAATTTCTTTTAAGACGTATTTAATGTTACCCTCCATTTCAGTGATAGTTCTTCCTGTTACCACATAACTTGTGTCGTCGGCAAATAATACAGGTCTAACACTATTTAAGTTTCCAGGCAGATCGTTAATGTAAATTAAAAATAACAGTGGACCCAAAACCGACCCTTGAGGAACACCAATATTAACGTTTTTAAGGCTTGACCAATTATTATTTACAAACACCATCTGCTCCCTATTTGACAGGTATGATTTTAGTAAATTTAGCGCTGAACCCCTTATACCATACCAATATAACTTTGCAAGCAGGACGTCATGACGCACACAGTCAAATGCCCTAGAAAGGTCGCAAAAAATACCAGCTGTCTTTTGGAGCCCATCCAAGGCCCCCCACACCTGTTTTACAATGTCATACAACGCCACTGACGTGTTTTTATGTTTTCGAAAGCCGTATTGATTATCGCTGAACAGATTATTTTCTTCGAAATGTTTTCTTATTCTGTCACTTATAGCCATTTCAAACATTTTAGAAAAGGCCGGTAAAATACAAACTGGTCTATAGTTACTTAAGTCATGAATTTCGCCCTTTTTGTAAATGGGAATTACTTTTCCAATTTTTAATTGATTTGGAAATACTTCTTCTTTGATTGACTTATTATAAACATATTGCAGCACGTCGATTAACTCATGCCTACATTTTCTTACCAATGTGACAGGGATGTCATAGTAATCAGGAGTGCATTTGTTTTTCAACTTAAGGAAAAGACTATTCATTTCTTTCAAAGTTATCGGATTTAGTTCAGCTGTAATGCACTGGGACTTATTTGTATTTTGTTTTAGATAGAATTCCGATTCTTCTACTGACATCTGAAGATTTGATGTTAATGTGTATGGTATTTGTATAAAATAGTTATTGAATTCATTCGAAATTTCCTTTGGATCCGATAAAGTTTTATTATTTACTTTTATATAGTCAATATTTTTCATTTTATGTTCCGGTTTTCTATTTGTGTTTTGTTGTATTATTTTCCAAATCATTTTACTTTTATTTTCTGCATTTTTTATTTTCTTTTCCATGCTGATTTTTTTAGCATTGACAATTACTTTTTTGAATATTTTCTTATAATTTCTACAGTAATTAACAGTTCCAAAGTTTGTACAATTTTTCTTTAATAAATGCAATTCTTTCGATTTTTGAACCGATTTTAAAATTCCTTCTGTAATCCAATCGGGTCTAGTACAGTGTTTCCTCCTCGTTGCAACTTTTTTGGGAAAATAAAGATTGAATTCACGAATAAAAATATTCATGAATTGATCAATGTCAAGTGTATCATTCAATTGACTAAAACTATTTTTCAATTGTATTTTAAATTTCTTTACATTCCCTTCAGTGAAATATCTTTTAGTGCACGACAAAGGTTTTTGCATATCAGTTTGTATATCATACACTTCTAATAAGATTCCTTCATGATCAGAGATGTTTGTTCTCAACACTTGAGAACTACAAAGATCACAATCTATATTTGTGTAAAAATTGTCTATGCAAGTTTGAGTAGTTTCACTTATTCTTGTCGCTTCCCCAATCACATGTTTACAATTATATTCCAAAAAAAGTTCAATCAACTCATTTTTTCTATGCGATTTAGATAGCAAGTCCACGTTGAAATCACCAGCAACCACCACATAAAACTTGGATTTACATGCCTTTGATAGGGCTCTTTTCAAAACTGATTTGAAAGTGTCAAAGTCACCTTTTTCAGACCTATAAACACAAATGATTATTATTTTTTCCGTGGGAATTTCTATTGCTGAAATCTCACAGGAAAATTCTATTGAGAGTGACGAAATGTCCACTCTATTTATCCATTTCTTATTATTTTGTACATATATGGCCGTCCCTCCATGACTAGACTTAATTCTAGAATAAGACGATCCCAAATCAAAGCTAGGTATTTTTATATTACTCTTGCATTTATCGATCCAAGTTTCAGTGAAACATAAAATATTAGGTTGACATTCATATATTAACAGTTCAAGCTGTGGTAGTTTGTTTGATATTGACTGCATGTTTTGGTGTATTATTTTTAGATTTTCTTTTTCCTTCGTTTGGTTTGGTCTAAAAAAATGTCTTTTTCTTCCTTTTTGTCTGATTTGTTTTTGTAGCATTCTTCTGTCTTTGTTTTACCAATCACTTTAGTTTTTGATTTTAATAAGTTATTCCTGCTATCTATGATTTCTTTTCCTTTAGCGCAACTTGCTCTTTCATTATTATCATTTCCAGTCAATTCCCTCGCCCTATCATTCTTGTTGCTCACTATTTCAAGATTACATTTGCTGTTTATGTCAGTTTCTCCCATTGACCGGATATTGGTTTCTGTATTCGTACTTTTTAATAAAGTGTCAACATGAGTCTTCACAATAGTGTTTTCTTCATTTGTAGAAGTGTTAAATCTGTTTAAATAGTAATTATCCTTAACACAGATTTTTTCCCAGATATTACTCAATACCAAATTCAATCGCGAGTTATTAGTTTGAAACTTTCCTTGCCGGACAATTAACTCCACATTTAAGTTAGGATTAATTATTGAACATTCATTCAACTGATTGTAGAAACTTGATGCTGTGTGATTTACAACATGTATATTTGTGGTTTTTGTCCAGTAACAGACATTAAGTAATATGTTGTTTATTTCTTTTCCATAGATGTCACGGTCATTCATTATTATTATTACGTGATCATTAGAGCCATGACTTAGGACGTCTTTGTTAGCATCTAAAATTAACTTTGCAGACGAACATCCCCTTTTTATATACACGGTTCTTTTGAATTTGTTTTCCTTATCTATGTCTGCCATAATACTAGCTAATCTCTTTTCGTACTGTTGACTAATAATAAGTAATTTAGGAACTGATTCTGTACTCATTGATCTTCTTTCAAACAAGATATTATTATGTTTTCCTTTATAATGGTGTACATTGAGTTTTTTTAAGCTTGATTTCATTTTTTCAACCGAAGTGTTCAATTCAACAAATGCAGAAATCACACATCAAACCCAAGAAAAAAAAATGGCATTTTGTATTTTCGGCAAGGAAAATTAGGCAGTATTTCATTCTGTGTTTTTTATTACAAACAGCCAATTTAGAATGATTAATGTCGTTTGTTTAAAATTATCAATAACGGTTGAGATATAAACCGACCAATTATCAAATGCACTTAATTACGACTAGGCTCGTACGTTTTGTATTCCGATAATATTTGGTCGCAAAATAAGTGGGTTCTGTTCTAAACTAATGGAATCGCATTTTTAATATATTTATTTCATTATTTTTTGTTTAACATTTTTTTTCTTAGTGCTTTCAAATATTATTATTAATCGTTATAATTGATTTATGGGTGATTATTTCGTCTGGAGTAAGGGAATTTTCGGAATTTTGTCATTGGAAATGACTTTCATTTCGTTGGAGTATAGGGCGTCATTTGGGAGTTTTCTGAGACAGGCAGATTGCACGAAGAGTTTTTCAGATATCGGGATGAACTGGTGTCAAAAGATGCAGCTCGGTGAGCTCTACAAGATAGCAAAAAGCAATTTGGAAAAATTTCAAAAACAAAAAGTTATCGGCAAAAAACGAAAAAATTCGCAATTTATTCCCCCGATTTTCATTTCGGGAGCCCGATATCTCAAAAACTAGGTCCGGATAAGAAAAAAATAAAAAAACAGCTCGGGGTAATTAAACGGGGGATCGACCGAGACTAAAATTGTTAGAATCGGACAACCGGAAGTAGTGGTTAAGGGTGCCTTTAGTTGGAAGTCGGATATACGTCAGTGTTACATTTCGTACTAATTCGGTTTGTTCGATCGAAATGTCGTACAGAATGTTATATTTCGAAATTTTAAGTTTATTCAGATACAGTTGTGTTATTTTTATTGCGAAAAAATTTATTTTAAAAAATATTGTTCAAAATATGTGTGTTTACTTTAGTACGTTAGGTTCATTTCCAAAGTCGTAAGAAGTTCGTGCGAAAGCAGAAGATCCGTATTTTTTTGACTATTAAGTATGTTTTTTTTTTTGGGGTATGGGAGGAATTGTAAACCAAAGGAAATAAAGGAAACCTTTTTTAGGAACATGTTTTTAAGAAACAGTTTTGGTATATCTATTTTAATTTTTGGTTAAGAGTAACTTTCGAAAAAAATAGTAATAGTAACCATTTTGTTTTTTAAATGTATTCTAATTTAGATGAGAATATATTTTATATAAAAAAATAAAATATAATATAACTCTCATAAATATGAATATTTAAGATATTGTTGTTACCTACGTTACCTACGTGTTCAATAAGTATGATTTACATTTTGCTGTAACAATCGTAATGAAACTGTAACCTAGCGGCATACTTTTTATATTCATAACAAACTGGCCAAGTGCGAGTTCAACTCGCGAATTAAAAGTTTTTTCTTACTAGAAACCCAGCCGTTGTACAGAAACACAATTACTGCAGCGCCATCTTTTGCCCTTCGTCCTTAAAATACTATGTGCAAATATCTTCTCTGCAGTAACACCTATATGATAAAAAAACCCCGCAGCGAAATTGGTTGAGTAGTCTTTGAGGAAAATTATAACAATCGCACACAAACATATATACACAAACACACAATAATTTACTTAAAACACATTACAGTTTCCATCACACTTTAGGTAAAAAGAAACGAACGAATATACCACGTAAAATAATTTGTAATTAATTAGTGTAAGTAATTAATTTGCCACTCCATGGATGTCTTATTCCGCTGTCGGAGGAACTCATGACTTTTTGTAATTTAATAACAAACTGTTACGTGTCTGCATATTTTATATTTAAAATTCAGTCTTATAACAAGGTTACGGTTCAAATTACTAGACTATAAACCTAACATATATCCTTTCCACTTCAAAAATTTTGACTTTTTGTGTTGTCATGACAGGGATATATTTCTATTATATTTTATAGTCAAAATTGAGTCTTGTGCCTAAGCGATACGGTTGAAATTACTAGACAGTAAATGGAACACTTGTTTTCAATCTTTTGTAGCAGTGTAACTAAATAGAGATAGGATCGTATATTATGCCTCCTTGGACTCTGTTAGCGGCGAATCTTAGCGTCTAGTACACAATGGGCCATGCACGGCCATATGCTACGATAGGCCAGCATCGCCCACTGGCGAAAAAGTGTTCACACAATGGTATATAGCTCATTACTGCCTCGCAAAGCACGTGCAAAGCACTACGATGGACGTCGAAGTAATCATGGCTGCGGCAATTTATTTGTATACTGCATACAAGTACTATAGAAGTGTATACTGCAACAGAGTATTAAAAAAAAATGGCGCAAAAGAAGGTCGAAGGTCTCTTCATTATTCCACGATAGCGACATTGTAGTATTTTATTTTATCTTTCCACAATAAATTCACCACCCCCATCGGCGATCGGGTACAATGGGCGACTGTGTGTACACACCGGCCACGCCACGCTACGATTCCTTTGAAAAAACCGACAACATCGCCATTGCGCGCCATCCACCATTGCCCACTGACAATTATCCGCCATCATGCGCCATTGCCCCCTGTACACAATGGTGATGGCCTATAGTGGGCCAGCATCAGCCATTGTGTACAAGGGCCTTTACTAGGCACTCTCAGTCTTGATATAATATGTCCTTTCATGTCTGTGACGTTTCATCAAAATCGGTTCCGTCGTTTCTGTAATGAGCCGGAACATGCAGACAGAAGCTACATTTTTATTTAGGTATATAGACAAATCAGAATCGGTATGTGGATCCGCGAAATAAACATGTAGAGCAGATCACTTGCGGCGAGGTCGTAGAACAAAGTGTACCTATAGGGTAGCTAACTAAGTTTCTTTCACATAATTGAACATAATGAAAAGCTATTGCCTTTTAACTTTAACTGAGACTTTAGAACTCAGGGGGTTATGAAATTATAGACTGTATGTAAGTATATATTTACTACTCTCGAATTAATTTTATAACAAATGGCCAATGTAATGACCTTAATTGCCTTAATTATTATGTAATTCCTGACATCATGATAGCCGAGGCGAGCTAGCTTCTTGTTTAGAAGATTGTGGTTCGAAACCAAAGGCATGTAGGTACCAATGAGTTTTTTCTAACTTAAGTATGTACATAATCATCACTGACTGTGCCTCAGAGAGCACGTTAATCCGTCGGTCCTGGATGCCATAAATAGATGGCAGTCGTTAAAATCTACCAACCCGCACTAGAGCAGTGTGGTGGATTAAGCTCCAAGCCCCCTCGTTCTGAGGGAAGGCCTATGCCTCTGCAGTGGATTGATAGTATGTTCTGGTATGCAATTACTGACTTATCGCAGTTTCGCTTGCTTAGTACAATATGGATTGTAAGTAAAGATTTTGGAGTACTTACAAAAGTAGTCATCACTATAGTAAAATTTATTTTCAATACATTTGCTATTAATACGGTCTTTATGACATCGAAACTTGGATCGTAATATTGTGTTTTACGGACTAGGTCCTTTACTTTACACCAATCACAAACGAGCGTTTTGTTTAATGCGTAAACCGCGTAAAGCAGTATCGTTCCCGCCATTATTAAATTTGAAGTACCTACCTCATTTTAACCACAACGTCGTATTATGCTCGTTCTCAGTAAGCTGGTTAAATAAAATTTTATAGGTTCTTCATGACTATAACGTCGAAAGTTCCGGGTTCCAATATTTGTCGCAGATATATTGAATTGCTGGGAACGTGTTTCGATTAATTTATTTAATTACAGAAGGGTATGACAAACATAAACCAGCACAAACCTCAAAACCTAGATGATTTGTCTGTGTTTGTGAGTTCGCGATGACAATACGTGAAATACAATTATAATATTTAAAACCACTTAAAACTATAATATTGCTATGAAAGCGCACGACAAAATCTTCTGTATTAGTCTTTGCACGATTGAAATCCGTTGGATCATTTGATACCAATGTGGGGGCTTTTCAGTCGTCTCTTTTACAAAATAAATATTGCAAACTCGAAGGGGACAGCGTAACCGCCTACATGCCAAGCCAACTCTAACCTACTCTAATTTCATTTCGCAACTACAAATTGACAACAGCATTGATGTTAAGAGCTGTAGCTGCTTTATTAGTGGTTTGCTTGCAGTCGTGTTCGAAAATGGCTGGAATTAGGTTTGTCGGTATATGTTTGTTGGTAACTGAAAATTGCGGACATGCCAAAAGTCTGTAAACATATCTTGCTAAAAAAGGGTTTCCTTTAAAGCATTTGTTAAGTTTTACTTGCTTGAATTTCTTTAAGAATTGTAAATCACACGGTTCAAAAGTTAAAAGATACATTGTGGCGACGACTTTAAGACGATAAACGACTTTAAGAGCTATGCGAAATATAAAAAAGTTAAGGAATGTAATGACATTATTCAACTTTTAATGAACTGTCCAACGATACCCCATACCCCACACGCTTAGGTGCGCAAAAATTTTTTTTCATCCTTTAGTTCAACTCTTCTTCTTCCTTATTATGGCAGTTCAACATTCAAACGTTTATTGCATTTTATGTAGCAGATACTTCCAAACCGAACATGGCATAAATGACATCGTTCCGCTTACTTATTTACTATGTATGTTGGGTATAGCCATAGAGTAAATAAATTTGACACCGGCGTTTGGTTTTAAGGTTTTAGTCATAAATGTCACTTCGCAGTATCGAAAATGTCAAACACAATTTAGTGTAAGGTGAAGACAGGCGCGCGGGAATGCGCGGGTACCTCTCGAACTGAAACTTGCCGTCTAGCACCAGCTCTAATTTACAGTATCAGTGGTTATACGGTAAACGCAGAAGAAAGCTTCTAGTCAATTCGTACTTTTATGGATAGGTATAGCAAATTAATAGGAGAAAGAAGGACCTTTATCTACTAATAAATATGAATTGATAATCTTAAAATCATAAGACTCTCAAAACAACTAGGTACCTTTTTATTTCGTTCATCAATTTCCTCAGTTTAATTTAAACATATAATACACTAGTGATGGGAGCTCCGTAACCGTAACCGAAACTATCGGATATCCGAAATAAAAATATATCCGTAACCGTAACCGAATCTGATATAAAAGTTTCGAATAATTTCGGATAGGAGCGTAGAGTCTAAATGAGACGTGTTATGACAAGTTTTTGTTTTTCCTTGACAGTTGACTTGACACACCAGTCACGCGCGTCTGCTGAGTAGTTAGTTATAACGTTATAACATATTAATTATATCCGTAACCGAAACAATCCGAAACTAACGGATAATCTGAAATAATTTCATATCCGTAACCGTATCCGAAACCGGTATAATATAATTTTATTATCCATATCCATGTCCAGATCCGAAATTACATATCCTTAACATCCCTGTAATACACATACACACAAACATATAAATTCTAATAATTCAATGCATGGAGAATTATCCGTAAATGACGGATCCTTGTTTTAATTTTTTCTCCACATTATTTTTTAGCGATTGGCAGATAGGACATCTGCCTGTGGAATTTCATCAGGGTAAGTGAAAGGTTGCGAGGGTCGCGGAAATGTCCTGAGTCTGAACAAAATTATAAGGGTTCCGTCTTTCGATTTGGATGCAGAACCCTAATAACTAACGAATTCTATAGAATCTCCACACAGCAAGAAATTTTAAGTACCATCGAAAAAAATTCTAGATGTTCACCAATAGACCATTATGTAAATAACAAATATAGGTTACACTTTCATAACATATTATTCCATCTACAGTTTTATTTTATAACTTTTGGTTCGGTGCTTTTGGTTACCTTTTTTGCAATGACGCGCCCGAGACCTTGAGACCGAGACGGGGCGGAGCGTGGGGCGGCCGTGAATGGTGACTAGAGTTATTGGTTTTTTTTCGGGAATGGTTTGTGTAGTCATATCTCAATATTTTTCTATTGAACGATACTAAAAGGAAACAAGACGCCATTGGTTTTTTACCAAAAATCTTGACATTAAAATTTGGATGGTTGTTAATATTTCATCTTGTATGATATACAGCGTGTGGAATACATTAAATTACATGCGAATGAATTGACGGCGAGTTGCCAGCTGTCGTTGGTTGTTACTTACTAGCGCGGCCTACAAAGCAATCGAGTTGTAATCTAACGGGTGGTGGGTGGCAAACGAAACTATTCAAAATAGCTTCTTACGAAAATAACACAAAATAGACGGTGTGATTTCAGCAGTGAAATGATTGTCAATATATTTACTTGTCTCATACAGATCCTGTTTATTTGACAACTCAATCACATCACACATATTTTGACTAAACAAAAATATAACTCACACTTGTGATGTTATTTTATGAGGAATTTTTTTAAGATGTGCCTAATGTCTAAACAACGAGAAGTTTTTCGTTTATTAAGACAACGTATAAAATCTAATGATCTATTTTTTAAACAGCTACTAACTACAACCACTACTTTTATTTGGATTTATTGTAGAATATTTTTTTTTCAATTTATGATTTAAAAAAAAACTAAAAAAGATTTAATACTCCTACAAAGAAAAAAAATTTTTGAAGTATAATGCTTTTTGATAAGTTTAAAATAAGAGTAAAGGTATTAACCAAAAATTTATTTATTTTTGAAAGCGTGGTGTGGTACTTTGACTATAATTTTATAATAACCTTTACTTTTATATTAAACTCAGCAATAATCATTACCTATATTACATGAAAATAATTTTTTAGTTTTTAGGTGTAATAAAGATTTTTAATTGTTTTTTGTAGTATTTTAAACTGTAATTAATTATACTATTTTTTAGACTTGAAACCAAACCGACTGTATAATAGTTGTCACTAGACTCGATTTTAGCTGTCACTTATCTTTGTTAAGAAATAGTCATTGGACAATCAGACATAACATAAATGAAATCAGGACATTGGCATGAAATTATAAAATTAGTTTACTATCATCGGTCTTTATTACGTCGCAAATTTTCAAATTACACGTCTTGGAGTTGATCAAAATTACGTTTAAAGATTTTATCTATTGATAGATACTATACCATCGGACCATTAATGCCCCACTGCAGGGGCTTAGGCCTCTGGCTTGGAGCTTAATCCACCACGCTGCTCCAACGCGGGTTGGTGGATTGTTCCGATTGCCACCTATAGACAGACGGCAAAAGGCACAGAGTCAGTGCTAGTTATTGGTAAAGTTAGAAAAAAGTAATTGGCACATGCCCTGTGATTCGAACCATGGCCTTCTAAACAAGACATTCACGTGATAGCCGAGCCAATATCTATTGATAGATACATACATATACAGATCAAGCTAATAAAAGTGTGTTAAATAAAATTTCTCATGCCTTAGGGTGGGATTCAAACCCAAGATCTCTATGTCAAAAGCAGTGGCTAAGGAACTCGACTCTGTGTACATTTTTCATAAACATTGTAATGTATAATTTCACTATTTAATTAATAGACATTTATTTCGTAGAGATGCCAGAAAATGGGGCATTTGTTGTGACAACAATGGATATCTAATTTCCGTTACTACGAAGGCTTCTCAGCGAAATTAATACTAATTCCATTCCAGTGTATTCAGTGAATGGGTTAATTTTGCAGCACAGTACTACGTGTAAGCAATCTATATTGGGTTGCCTTAGTTTAATTGAAAATATATTATTTGACTTCACGGGCTTTCAGCTAGAATTCAGGGCATTTATCCGGGTTTAGGGATGATTTTTGGACCGCTTGATTTCATGGCTCATGAGACAAATTCAATGAATACGAAATCCTAAAAATGTGTTTATTAGAGTTAAAACGTTTGACTATTTGAACAGACGAGAATTTTCTATTGAATGTTATAAAGAGTCGTCTCAATTTCCTTATGTTTGAAACCGTTCGAATCCACTATACAAATCGAATCCACTATTCAAAGATTTATGCATTGCAATTAGTTTCATGTCGTACCTACATGTATGTGGAAAATGAGATTTCGAAAAAAAACCCGCGCATTTAAATTTCTTTTCTTATGATGTATCAAAGAATTTAAAAAATTAAAAACGTACAAAACTAGTTTTTGTTGATCTGAATACCATATAATTTTTATAGTGTAAGGTTAAAATCAAGAGAAGCCTGTCAAAATTACTTGTCGCATTTTTTAACCACAAAATCCAAAATTTCTACAGTAAAAGGGCATGTTATTACTTACAAGATGGCAATAAGCGAGTCAGCAAATAAAATGATACATGTATTCCTTAATTAAATGTAATTGAACTATAAAAAAAGCTTTAAATTTATAAATAAAATATGAAAAGACTTTCTCCCTAACCTAATACGACGCTGTTGATGAATTGATTATAATAATAAAATATAAATCAAGGATTCTCAGAACAAGGATCTTTCATTGCAATGTAAATTTAATTTTAAATGATATTTCCTCAATATTTTCCACGCAAACCTAAAATTGATTAAAACTTAAATAGACAACCAATATAGTTTTTAAATAGTAAAGTAATAGTAAAAATCAAGAATAAAATGCATTTAAGTGGGATCACTATTTAAAGGAAGCAACTTTGAAGTATTTTTTCTATATTTAAATAAAAGTACAATGCCTTCACTTTTTAGTGCGTCTTTCAGTCTACCAAACATTCTCATCGTTCACCGCAGTGGCGCTATCGTTATCTGCATAAAACGATGAGAATGTTTGGTAGACTGAAAGACGCACTAAAAAGTGAAGGCATTGTACTTTTATCTAAATATAGAAAAAATACTTCAAAGTTGCTTAGGTGTTACTAAAATTATTATGACTGAAGCCGGTACGAAGCGACAACGTCGCGTCTCCTGTGCTAAGATAACAGATGCACTAAGCGGCAACCTCTAAAATGAAACCACAATGAGCACAAAACAGATGAAACAGCTGATAGTGTTTTGGACGCCATTTTGATATTTGGTATTTACCTACGTGTTTTTATTTATTATGACAATTATTGAGATGATAAAATAAATAAAACTACGCTCATCCATCGTTCCTGGTGTGATTTACTACAAAACCAAGGATTTTTGGTAAGTCTAAATAGTTTAATGCACATTATTCAAAAATAGGCATGTAAGCAGTCGCTGCCTATGACGCGGCATATCTGCTTAGAGGTACCTAATACAATACCTATATATGGTTTACTTACGTTGAGTTACGCATGCGCTGTATAGGGTTGACGAGACTGGGAACCAATTACCTACTTTTTTATGTTTTTCATTTACCTATGACATTTTTTCTTGAAAACAAGAAAACAATCAGTACAACATGCTTATTTTGGGACTAACAAATGATGGTATTCATACTATATATACCTACATGATTGTTTTAAAATTGTAGGTAACAAGAAAATATGCCTATTTATGCATATCTAAAATATTTATAGTTTCATTATAAAAACCCCTACTTTCATCGAATCTCGTTAATTCACAATTTGAAGAGGATATGCTGACGTGAACCTAGGAAAAAAATCATCTAAGAGGAAAACCTGGACATAGCATGGCGAACTAACTACTGATGTACCTACCCCTAGTATGTCAGCTTTACATGTAGGTATAGTTCCAATCAAACTTTATAGCGGATCGGAATACAACGCTTTATGGGTGCTTGCCATAGATACAGTGCTTGCGCAGGTTCAGTCATATGCCCTTCGTTCCATTGCGTCCCGCTAGGTAGGTACCTACACCTAAAACTGGTTACTGCGACGCGACTTGTGCCTGTGTTCGGATTCGCCATACAGCTTGATTGGAACTATACGTTTGCGTCAACTTCAACACTCATACCATAGTATGTGTATGGATCCACCACCTATAGTACCAAAGTAAGTAAGTATTGTATTATGCGTGTGGGGTGGTGGGGTGCCGTGCAGGCATTACCAACCTATAGCAATACCTTGGGCTGGCACTAATTACCGCCGAAACTCATTTTTCTCACGAGCGGGCTACTCTTTTAATGGTGTTTGTGACGGTGCCTGCGACTTGGAATTGTTTAGATCCAAGACTTCTTATGTGAAGAAAATCTTCACATCGGATTTTTTCGGCCTCACGTCTGATGACGGCAGATGATTCGTGTGTGTGATTTGTATTTGTATTAATTGTATTGTATTTTGTTTTTATTATTGTATTAACCTGTTTTTTAGCTATTTACATCAGTTTCTAGATGCGAATACCTATTAATAGCTACGTTTATGTCAATTTTGATATAACTAAATGTAAAAATGCTGTTGGTTTTCCGAATAAAATAAAATAAATAAATAAAATGTTTGTATTATGGGGTACTAGACAACTGATACACATACTTAAATATTCTTTATAATAAATACATATAATACATATAAACATATATAGATACTTTTACACCCAGTCACGAATCAAATGGACGTGTTCAAGCACACAAATATTATTTTGTCCCGGGCGGGAATCGAACCCGTGACCCTTGGTTCCGCAGTTAGGGACTCTAACCATATCTTCTCTATGCTGCAAAGTTACACATAATGCTGCCATTGCAGTTCTTAATTGGTTGTTCAGTGACAGGGAGACTTTAGTTTTTATTACGTCTTCATATACTATACCTATCATCCGGTAGTAGGTGACTAATATTATTGCTTATTACCCGTGTGGACTACACAGTTGTATGCACCGAGACAGCTAAAGGAACACATCGCTCCAGGACTTTGTGACTCTTTCTAGAACATTCTGAATTTAAACTACCTAAGGAATCTCCATACATCAAAATCTGTGTAGCCATTTAGCATGCATTTTAGCATAATATTTATTTAGCAGAACAGTTTGTTTTTCTGAGATGAAAATACTGTTTGTTATTCCAAGTTTTAGGCATGTTCGTAGTCAACTTCATTCATTCATGAATATCCTTTCAGCCGTTTTAGCATGAAGAATAGTTATCTACAGGAACCGTGCCTTTATCCGGAATAAAAAATAGCCTATGTCACTTTCCATGCAGCTCATAAACTATATCTATACAAAAAATCACTTCGAACCGTTGCTCCGTAATTGTGCGTGATTGACCATCAAACATTGAAACAATAAAACTTTCACCATTAGAAGCAATGTTAACTGGTAGCTTATGGCATATATTTTCGCACCCGCCCTCCACCATCCTTCCTCCCTTCCAGCTACTTACTCTCCCCTGCCCTCCCTTACCTCACCTCTTCCCTATCAACCCTCCCTCTATACTCACTAAAAAGTCCTTTTTAGCAAATGAAAGTCCCATCAAAATTGGTTCAGCCATTCCGGAGATTAGCTCAGAAACAAACAAATATAAAATTTTTACATTTTTATAATATTGTAGCTTTCTGGCCGCGGCTTCGCACGCGTGGACTACACTACACAGTTGTACGTACCGTGACCCCTTTTTCCGGAATAAAAAGTAGCCCATGTTACTCTTCAGCTTATAAACTATATCCATGCGAAAAATTATAGCAGTACCGATACAATTGTGTAGTCCACGCGAGCGGAGCCGCGGACGAAAAGTTAGTTTGAGAATGGAATATAGCCCATGTTACTCATTGATAATGAAACTTTCTATAGGTGAAAGAATTTTTAAAATCAGTATATAACTGTGTAGTCCACGCGAGCGAAGCCGAGGAGAGAAAGCTAGTATCTTTATAAATTATTATTGATATGTTCTTTAATATTGTAGAACATACTTTTGTTCTATCATTAATAGTTTCCGCAGCGCATGCGACGAAGGATGTTTTATGGCATTTTTTTTTACACCTTGGGTTAGTTACTTGGTTTTAGTAAGGATCCCTAATCTTTTCTAGCAATAAATATAGCCTATGTTACTCAGGGTGAATGTAGCTTTCTAATGGTGAAAAGAATTTTTTAATCGGCACAGTAGTTTTTGAGTTTATTCATTACAAACATACACACATACAAAAATACAAACCTTTCCTCTTTATAATATTAGTGTAGATAGGATGCTTCTAATTAAAAGGCAGACAGATGCCTTTTTTTTCAAAAGACATATATACCCCGAAGCAAGACAAGGCACAATGTTTACTTCTCTTTGAATTCAATTACTTACATATACGTTTCCAGTTAGACCCAAATCAATAACCACAGACAGAATCTACAAAGCATGATCCCACGCGATTTTTGCCTTTGTGAAATGAAGTAATAAAATATTATAATGTATTTAACCTTCAGGGATTAATCGAGGTTATTAGTGACTTTATGATATTTAACGTTTATCTACAAACAACTTGTCTAATCAATCAAGCTGGATACTTTTGTATTTGTATCTTTATGTTTGTCTGTTCGTATGTTCGTAACACCATGTTTGAAAGAAAGAAAAAAAACATGAAAGAAAAAAAGAAATAAAATTTAATCACGGCTACGGAAACTTTTATCTACAAACAACTTGTCTAATCAATCAAGCTGGATACTTTTGTATTTGTATCTTTATGTTTGTCTGTTCGTATGTTCGTAACACCATGTTTGAAAGAAAGAAAAAAAACATGAAAGAAAAAAAGAAATAAAATTTAATCACGGCTACGGATACATAATACATAAAAATATTACAACTGCCACTACTACTGCACACTATTACAGTACTTCATGAAAATTTCAAGTGTAAGCACTGACCGAGCAGTGTCGTGATAGCCCAAGTGCAGAAAACCTGTTTCAAATTTACAAGGCTGTGTGGCTGCGGTTCGAATCCGGGCGTGTACCAATGAGTTTTTCTGGCTTAAGTACATAACTATCACTGACCTGTGCCTCGGAGTGCACGGTAAGCAGTCGGTCGCGATTGCTGTCAATAGATGGCTGTCGTTACAATCTGCCAACCTGCATCGGAGCAGCGTGGTGAATTCAAGCTCCAAGTTCCCTCACCTTGGGGGGAGGCTTAAGCCCCTGCAGTGGGGTATAATGGGCTGATGGCATGGCACGACAAGTAATGACCTCGCAATCACCAAAAACGTCGAAAAAACATGTTTCTTGTTTACAAACCTACGTTAATTTTTAACATTGTTTTATTTTTATGATTTGTTGTTAGCGGTTATAGTAATACACTATGAAAGTTTCAAGTGTCCACCTATTACGGTTCAGACGATACAGCCTTGTGACAGACGGAGGGACGGCCAGCGGAGCATTAGTAATAGGGTAGGGTCGATGGTCGATCATACCTTTTGGGTACGGAATGCTAAAAAGATTAATGCTGGATCGGGAGTTTGGTTGTGTGGCGTGTGTCCCATCACGTTGCAATTTTTTTTTGCTTTTTGCAAAAGTACAAACGAAATATAACTAACGATTGTTGGTCGGCAGACGGCATAAAAGTAAGAATTGACTACAAGCCCTCTTCCGCGTTTACCGTCTAACCACTCATACTCTGCTAGCTCGTGTAAGATGACCAGTTTGATTGAGTCCGAGTTTCAGTGCGCGAGGTTCCCGCGCGCCGCTATTCACCCCCGAGAAATCCACACCAACCCCGCAAAGCGCAATATAACTTCGATACTGTGAATTGAAATTTATGACTTTATTAAAACTTAAAACGATTAAAACCAAACGCTGCTGTCAAATTAACTTATTTACTACTCATTATTGCAGGTGCATTAACCATATTTGTTCAGATTGAAAGTCACGTCACGAGCCATGACAGAGGCAATTGATTGATAATAATTGATGATAAGTCAAAAGGTTATTTTACCTACTCTATGGTAGACGGTTATTTAATAAAAAATAAATTCTGATTTTGCTGGTAAAAAAGAACATTAGGTACGTAAAAAAATAGTATTTACGTAGATTTCGTAAAACAATCCTGTTGAATACAAGCGCTTGTAAAAACGATATTATGACATTGTCAGAATTACGGGTTTGAAATAAACTAATACAAATATATTACATAATTGATTTATTTAAATAATAATAAATACAACAGAATGGCGACGAGGATAAAAATCGAATAGTAATAAAAATACATAATTTAAAATTTATATAAAAAAAAACTCATTAATAAATAAAATACGGAGACACCATTACGACGCACAAAGCTAATCCAAAATAATCATAATGGAAAATCTATTAAAAGAATTAATTACTACTCTAAAAATTATGCAAAATGAACAAAAACAATTGAGCATTCAAATTAATACAAATCTTCAACCATATGATGAAGAAAATGAAAGTTTTGATTCCTACATATAAAGGCTACAAAATTATATACAACTTCGAGGATTATCTATAGAAGAACCAGAACACGAAGACAAATGTAGACAAATATTTCTAAACTGCTTAGGTCCTAAACACTACGAAGTTCTGAAAAACTTAACAGCTCCACAAAGACCGGAAAGTACCGAATACAAAGAACTGGTAAGGTTACTTAAACAGCATATTTCACCGAAACCTAGTGAGATTGCTCAACAGCACAAATTTTGTTTACGAACGCAAAACGAAGGGGAATCAATTGCAAACTATGTAGCTGACCTAAAGAAAGTTGGTGGTCGTTGTAATTTCACATGCAACGAATGCAAGAAATCAACCTTAGATACACATTTGAGAGTTCAATTTATAAGAGGCTTACGTTGTAAAGAAACTAAGGAACGATTATTACAAGATACAAAAATCACAAAGTTTGAAGAAATAGTTCAAGTTGCTACTGCTATTGAAATGTCAAAATCTGAATCAAAACTCATGTCCGAAACGCCGTCTACTTCAAATAATATAAATAAAATTACTACAAATTCAGAGAAGAAGAAAAATACATATCAAAATACAAAGAAAATGACACCTATGAGAAATACTTTACAAACAAAGAATAGTTTATCCACACGTCAGAAGAAAACTCAACAACCTTACTGTTACAGATGTGGTAAAATAAATCATAAAGCAAATGAATGTCGTTGTAAGAACTTATTCTGCAAAAATTGTAACCGTAAAGGACACTTAGCGACAGTATGCTTCAAGAAACAGCAGCAACTGGTATTAGCTGAAACGACTGAAGATGATGTAAATGAGATATATGAGATATATTCGTTAAACCAAAATGTGAAGAATGATAAATTTTTGATTGAATTGAAGATCAACAATAAACCATTGAAGTTTGAATTAGATACGGGAGCAGCTGTAAGTACATGCTCATACAAATTCTATAAAAATTCTAATATAAATACAAAATTAGAAAATACAAATACAAAACTAAAAACTTACACGGGAGAAATAATACAACCAATAGGAGTTTGTAACGTAAACATTACATACAAAAGCAAAACTTTCAAAGGGAAATTATTCATAATTAAAAAGAACGTAGAACCAGTCATGGGTCGTGAATGGATTCGGGAAGCACAATGTGACTTTTCAGAAATAAATTCTTTAAATACAGTTGATACTAATTACAAATTACAATTAACGAATTTGATAAACGAAAATGAAGATTTGTTTAATGAGAAAATTGGAGAAATAAAGAATTACGTATGTTCATTCAAGCTTATAAAAAATTACAAACCTGTGTTCTTGAGACCAAGACCGATTCCTTTCGCGTTGAAAGATAAAGTCGAAGCGGAAATAGATAGATTGGAAAAAGAAAATATTATAAAGAAAATAGCTTTTTCAGAGTGGGGAACTCCCAAGTACAAGTCATTAAACCAGATGGTCGCATAAGGTTGTGTGCAGACTATCGTTCAACTTTAAACAAAAATCTTCAGGATGATAATTATCCTATTCCAAGGATAGAAGAAGTTTTCGCTAAACTAAGAAATGGAAAGTATTTTTGCACCATTGATATTAACCAAGCTTATCTACACATGAAAGTGGACAATCAAACAGCTCGAATGCAAGCAATAAGTACTAGCAAAGGTACGTATCAAGTAAATAGACTAATGTTTGGTACGAAAATTGCACCGAATCAATGGCAGAGGTACATGGATGAAATACTACAAGATACACCAGGAGTAGTATGTTTTTTTGATGATATTGCTATTCAAGGGACGTCATATCCAGTACTTTTGGATAGGCTTAAAATAGTATTTGAGATACTGAAGAAAAACGGGTTACATATTAACAAAAAAAAGTGTCAATTTTTCAAAGATTCAATGAATTACTTGGGTCACACAATCGATAAAAATGGTCTACACCCAACTAAAGAGAAAATTCAAGATATTCAAAACTGTCCGAGACCACATGATGTTACAACATTACGTCAATTTCTTGGTCTCATCAATTATTATCAACAGTATATTCCGAACTTGTCTACAAAGTTGCATCCGTTGTACGAACTATTAAAGAAAACTTCCAAATTTATATGGACACCAAAGTGTGAAACAGCTTTTCAAAAACTGAAATCTGAGATTTGTAGTGATAAGGTAGGTACTAGTTCCATTTCATGTAGAATTACCTGTCACGCTAGCTACTGATGCATCACCTACAGGTTTTGGCGCAGTTTTGTCAAACATCATGTCTGATGGTTCTGAAAGGCCAGTGGCTTTTGCATCAAAATCATTGACTAAAGCAGAACAAGGATATAGTCAACTAGACAAGGAGGCCGCAGACTAATTTGGGGTCTAAAGAAATTCTTTTCGTTTTGTTACGGAAGGAAAATAACACTAATTATTGATAATCAACCAGTAGCTAATACTCAATCCAGACAAGAATTTGCCGGTAACTACGTCATTACGGCTGATTCATTACGCAAATTTTTTAGCTGGTTTTAATTACGATATAAAAGTGAGACGTACACATGAACATGCAAATGCAGATTTTCTATCGAGATGCCCTAGTAAGTTAACTAGTGAGTATAATGAATCTACAATGGACGATAAATTCTACCTAAATCAATTGCAAATATTACCTGTTACGAGAGAAGACATTAAGAAGGCTACAGCCAAAGATCCAGAATGCAGAGAATTATACAACAAGTTACAGTCGGGTACAGGAAATCATAATACACTTCAAGAATATTCATTACAAGATGGATGTATTTTCAAGGGTATACGAGTTGTCATTCCAAAGAAACTACAACCGCAGATTATGGCTGAATTACATACGGCTCATACAGGTATTACAAAAATGAAAGCAATTGCCCGAAGCTATGTCTGGTGGAATGGTATTGACAAAGATATCGAACGAACAGCGAATTCATGTAGGAACTGTTGCGTTATACAAAAGGAGCCTACCAAGGTACCTACACATACGTGGGAATTTCCAACTGAACCATGGACCAGATTACATATAGACTACGCTGGACCTTTCTACAATCATTATTTTCTAATAGTGGTCGATGCATACACAAAATGGTTTGAAGCTATATCTACCACAAAAATAACATCCGCTACTACCATCAAAATTTTACAAAAAATGTTTACCACATATGGTTTGCCTCTACGTTGATTGTATCAGACAACGGAAGACAATTTCGATCTAAAGAAATGGAAGATTTCCTTAGATATGGAATTGCTTCAAAATTTACAGCGCCATACCATCCAGCAACAAATGGCCAAGCTGAACGCTATGTACAGATCTTGAAACAAAAATTGAGAGCTATGGTGAATGAAAAAGGTACAATAGAAGAGAAATTGTCAAAATTACTTATGCAACATAAGAAAACACCAAATAACACTACTGGTGTGAGTCCGAGTGAGCTTATGTTCAAAAGAATCTACAGAACACGTATTGATTTGGTGAAAAGAAATCTTACGACCAAAATGAATAATAAGCAAGCTATAGATCAAAGTTCAACGAACAAGAAATTTAATATTGGGGATACAGTTCAAATCAGATGTTATGATGGTTTAACAAAATGGAAATTTGGAAAAATTTCAGCTCAAAAGGGTGAATTACATTATGAAGTTGCGGTTGACAATCAAATATGTGTGAGGCACGTAGATCAAATTAAGAAGACAGACTGTACAGGCCCAAATACTAGTTTTAAATATATACCGTTCGAAATTACACCTACCCAACAATCTCCGAGAACAAAGCCCACAGAAAATTTTACACCCAAAGAGAACCCTACAGATGATGATACGCCAGGTGAACAGGAACAAACTGTAGCAGAAGCAGCAGTACCAACTCCAGTTAAAATTACTCCTCAACTACGAAGTTCGACTAGGCAGCGAAGAGCACCTAATCGATTAAACCTATAGTTTTAAATTTGGCTCGGTTTCATGTAAATAATTTTCAAAATTGTTTTATAAATGACTTGGGGGAGTGTTGAATACAAGCGCTTGTAAAAACGATATTATGACATTGTCAGAATTACGGGTTTGAAATAAACTAATACAAATATATTACATAATTGATTTATTTAAATAATAATAAATACAACAAATCCCGTGGCTGGAGTTCTGTTCGAAATGTAATCTAAAAGTTACTCTGTAAGGTTTCACTACATTTCATAAAATAAAGTCCCCCGCCGCGTCTGTCTGTCTGTCTTTCTGAACGCGATAAATTCGGACACTGTCGAACGGATTGACATAATATGATTGACATCAATGGATTGAGTGAGTCAAGAGGAAGGTTTGTGTGTATAATTCATTAATGTTTTGTGCAAATTAGTTGAAACATGACGATTATTGTTGAAGGAGTCGGAAAAAAATCAAGCCGGCTGGGAGCTTTTATGGAAAACCCTGCCTAATAATCCCTTTGAGATATAACAAAATAATGTATGGAGGATTTATTTCTCTTTTATAGGACTAAAGAAAAGTCCGGCATGGCATATGTCTATCTTTTATGGATAGCTTACTATACCTATTTTTATGTTTAAAAAAATGTTATATGATGAAGTACTTGGAAAGCAACTTATACGGATAGAATATTAATGTTTATCATATTAAATACGTTATTTACCTTCAGCATTTCATGCAAATTATGATTGCTCTTTACACTATACAATTTAAATTAATATCTTAGAAATTGCGCGAAATAAAACTCAAGCGGCCGGGCGCGGGTGCCGCGCCGGGCGTCGTCGTATTCCCCATACAGATGCGACATGTGTGGTTAGGCAGGAGTTATCAATGTTGTATTTAAAGAAATATTTTAGTCTGTTTTTATGTTTTCATTCTTTACTTTTTCAAATATTTATAGAGGTGGAAATAAATACGTTAAAAATACTTCAAGTGGGATGAATTTACGTTACATTTAAATCGAATTAAATCCAATCCACATGCTCCACGCAACAATTAGGACACTGCGACAGAAAAAAACACTACGGCTTATAAATATGCTTTACTACCCATGCGAAGCCGGGGCGGGTCGCTAGTATTTGTATAACATGAAATCGATGCCTCAAGTGCGACTCACTACATCCAATATATCTTTGAGTTTCAGTTACCTACTTCAATTTATTGGGATTCCGGATAAAATAGTTGTTAAGTTTATTATAGTCGTGTCTTAGGTTATTCTAGAAACTGCGTACAACAATAGGTATATTGTACACACAAACTTGTCGGCTTGCGTTTATTGGAATACCGAAACCAGTACGTGAATTTAGTAGGTACTATATCTGTCAACTCTATCGCATCGCTTATCGGCTGGCATAAAAAAAAATATTGAACAGCCTCCGTGGGTTGCGATCAAGTGGCATGTGTTTTTATGAAATACAAGCTTTTATTAACGAGCAACTTTGCAACATGTTTGGTTGGGTCAAAATTTAAAATTTTACAATACATGTGTCATTTCCATTATTCAATCCATAATTATGGCACCATTGAATTAATCATAAAAGTACTACGAATTGACTAGAAGCCCTCTTCTGCATTAACCGTCTAACCACTCATGCTCTAGCTAGCTGGTGTAAGATGAGGTATAGTCCGAGTTTCAGTGCGCAAGGTCCTCGCGCGCCGATCTGCACTCCCGTGAAATCCCCGCCCTCCAGTCTTCAACCCAGAAAAATTGCGCAGTGTCACTTCGATACTGTGAATTTACATTTAAATGACTCTATTAAAACCAAACGCTGCTGTTAAATTAATTTACTCTATGGAATTAACCTGTTATGGAGCAGGAATGTGAGTATTTAAGTAAGTTTCATTAGTTTAATCTATCTGAAAAAACATTGAAGAAAATAGCTTTTACATACTTACTGAATTTTCTTTGAAGGTGTTTTTAAGTTGTATTAATTAATTAATTTTTTTTAAATGTTCCTGAAATAAAAAGTTGAAATGAGATACATTTTTTAGAATTTTAGAACAATTAATGACTTAAATAAAAAAGTAATTTTAAACCTCTATATAATTTTAAAGATCTATCTATAAGTATCTACTCATTGATGTGCACTATAATTTTTTTTCGTCATCCTTGTATACACCCACAGCGGTTGATAGAAAACATCTTCCTTCCGAATTTCATCAATATAGTGCCAATATCCTTCGAGTAAAATGGCTGTGACAGACAGATGGACAGAACGAAATTGAAAGGACATCATTTTTTCCATTTGGCTACGAAATCCTCAAAAGGACTGTCCCAATGGATTAAACGTCGCGATAATATGATGGGAAAGAGAGTAGGATTAGTGTTTGTGCTGGTGGTTTTTAAGGTTTTATGTATCCTCATGGATTGCAGTATCATAGCAAAGAGAAAGAACGAATGGATTTGATTTGGCGCTATTGAACACGTATATCTAATGGGAGGGAAACGGCGAATTGCTCCCGCGTGGCGTTTCGTCGCTGCTACGTAATAATCTGGTAATATTGTAGCTTTTTACGGAGTTTATAGAATAATCTACCGACAAGATCCAATTTGTCAAAAAATGACCAAAACACAGGTAATTCTATAAAACTAGAGTTTGGGACTAGACGGGCCGTATGTGTTTTATTTACCGTGTAATCCAATTATATATTTAGATATATATATTTAGAGTCTTTCATTATCAAAGGAGAGTAAGAAATATCCAATAAGAAATATCGAAATAAGAAAATCTTTAAAACAGTATTTACATAATTTGTCCGATCACAATAAATACGCGATATGCGAACGCAAATTTCCCAAGTAATGACATCGTCATCATCATCAGCCCATTTTTACGCCACTGCAGGGGCTTAGGCCTCCCCCAGGGTGAGGAGGGGAGGCTTGGAGCTTAAGTCCACCACGCTGCTCCACTGCGGGTTGGGAACTGTAACGACCGCCATTTATTGACAGCGTCCGGGACCGACTGCTTGACGTGCCCTCCGAAGCACGGTGTCAGTGATATTGTGTACTTAAGTAATGACAAGGTAACAGCAATTACAGCGCCATCTGAAAAAAGCTTGGCCTTCTCCATCCCATTCTAACGAGACCTGTTAGAATGTGACGTTCTCGAATTAGATATTATAACCGTATTCATATTTTAGTATAATGTTTGGAGATGGTGTGGGGTGTGGGAGTAGCTTGTGAAACATTTGTGAAAACTTAAAGGTGGCAATGAAAAACTATACTTTATCATATTATTATTATTATTACCTTTACAAGGACATCTTTCCACCTTGTGACTGGACATCCTGTGCTGCACTAGCCGTGGCGTGGTCTCCACTCCAGATGGCCCCATCGGCCATCAGTTCTGCGTGATATGTGACCTGCCCATTGCCACTTCAACTAGCTAATCCGCTGGGCTATGTCGGTGCCTTTCGTTCGTATACGGGTCTCCTCATTTCTGATTCGATCTCGCAAGGAGATTCCGAACATAGTCCTATTCATAGCTTAGCAACCTTGAGCTTATTTATCAGGCCCACAATAATTGTCTACTTAATAGAAACACGTTTATTTAGACCCAGTTTATTTAAAACATGTTTTGTCTTTATTTTTTACTGGATCTAAGCTTTGAGAGAAAAAGCTATTTTTAAATTAAACTAGGTCTAATTAAATAAACGTTTTTTAATCGGAGAAAATCTTTTTAAACGTAAATGTTTATCTTGGCAAGGATTTATTTAAAGAAGTCTATTACATATATCAACAAATAGAATTGTGTTATTTTAAGTGGTCTTTGATCTATGCAAAGCAATTATTACAAAATTAGGTAGGTACATAATGTATGAAAATTAAGTTCCATTACCACTATACAAACATGCGAAATTTCGTTCATATATATGTTATTTCTGATTTGGTAATATTTACAAAATAAACGTTTATAACCGGGTTTTGGGAACGTTCAACACGAAATGTTCATTTGGAATGTTGCTTGTGGTAACAATATTCGACATAGGATACATTATTAAAGTAAACAGAATGAAACAAATAAATGGTAAATCACAAATAAAACACCTACATGGAATAATTAGCAATAAAGAATAGTTTATAGTTTATGTAAAATAAATATTTTTTTCATTTATTCGTTCATTTTGCAAATAATAATGGTAACATTTTGTATTAACTTTGGCACGCGACAAAAGAAATGGCACCAGTCAGTACAGAAACATAAACAGAACACAGATCCTATTTTAAAACTCTATATTAATAAAATTGAAGTGGCTGTCTGTCTGTTCCGGCTAATCTCCGAAACGGCTGAACCGATTTCAATGAAACTGTGCAGACGTGTAAAGGGCATTATCATGGGTGACATAGGTTACTTTTTGTCTGTCTGTCTGTCCATCTGTCTGTTTGTTCGAACTGATCTCAGATAGGGCTGAACTTATTTCAATGAAACTTCACAGATGTGATTAGAAGATTGTCAGAAGTGACAACACTTTTTGTTTGTCAGGCTGGCCGTCTCTCTGCGTGTTCGAGCTAAACTCTAAAACATTTAAACCAATTTTAATGAAACTTCGCAGACGTGAAAAAATGGTTTGAGGAGTGACATACGCTACTTTTTGTTTGTTTGTCTGTCTGCCTGTGTAGATGTATGTTCTAGCTAAACTATTAAAGATTTTGATGAAACTATACAGACATTAAATATAGGTTGTCAGGAGTGATATAGGGAACTTTTTGTCCGTGTGGTTGTCTGTCTGTCTTTTTGTTCCAGCTAATCTCACAAAGTGTGAAATGTTCTGGAGCGTCGCGTTCCTTTAACTGTCCCGGTACAACTGTGTAGTCCACGCGAGCGAAGCCGCGGGTGGAATTACGAATTGGAAACGCAGTGACTGCTTTCGCACACAGGCAATTCTTAAAATTTACTGACCTAATGGTTGCTGACACCGACTGCGGAGCCAAAGCACACGGGTTCGATCCCCGCCCGACACTTATATTTATGTGCATGAACATGTTCCGTGTCTGATTGTAAAATATCTATGTTTGTGTTTTAAACTACCAGTTTATATACTCGTACATGATGCGCTATTTAAGAATGTATAATAATTATTTATTTATTACCAAAAAGTATTATGCTAACACATACAATTCAGATGAATGATTAAGCATAAGCATTCACTGATCGATATTTTACAATAATGAAAAATATAAATATATGCACCTCCAACCCTTGTGCGCGTTATGTCTTAACTAGGTAAAAGTTCCACCAAAATAAATAAGTAGTTTTTTTATGTTAATCGGGGCAAACAGATAAAAAAGATCTGCAAGGTTTGTTTTATGCTGTGTAGTTGTAAATAACGGTACCTATTTGTAACTTCGAATAAGCTTAATAAGACCTATGACATTACTTATAATTTTGAGGTATAGACATGTTATACGCCCTCTCGGCGTGAGAAGCCCAAAATCGATCAGTCTAATCTTTTATGTTTTTTTCTGCGTCAAACCTCAAACAAAATAAGATAACGTTTCATTCGTAAGCATCCATAAATATATAGAATTTTCATTAAAAAATAATAATTTTTTATAACAAATTTATTTTTATCTCTATACGTTAAACCCTACATGTCTAAGTGCAATCATACGTTTCACAAAAGCCATTTTCTAGGTTTGATTGATTATTGACATATTGAAATGAATAGTGTACCTCAAACTATATATAATGTCATTGGTTTTGACAGTTTAGTAGGTATCCATCACGATTGAAACAAAAAAACTCTGTCATCGCTGTAAATAGGGTGCTAAAAATTGTGTGATGTCGCATTTTTGGGCATATTAAAATTCGTTACCACGACTTGTGTAGATTAATAGCCCCGTCAGCTGTTGACACAATGTTTTATTGGACCGGCGAGATTACACAATTTTTCAAATACGATCTACGTTTTAAGCTTTTCTCTTAGCTACTCCAAAGTGTAAAAAGGAATAATAACACAATAATACATGGGACGTCCCACACAACGCCGCATCTAGTCCCAAAGTAAGAAAGTATTATGCTTGTGTTATTTGTCCAGGGCGGGATTCGAAACTAGACCCTTGGCTCTAACCGTCTAACCACTCCGTCAATCGGTCATCATAATATCTTCTTTATAATATAAATCATTTGTCTGTTCTCACCAAGATTTATCTCTGAAAGTACAATAAATACCTAGAAAGAGAATTTATTATATGTCCCTAAAGTGATTGACTGACCGATTGACCTTCGATTCCCGCCAGGGACAAATGTTTGTGCATGAAGATGTTTCTTTGTTCCGTGTTTAGGTATGAAATGTCTGTATATGTAAATATTATAAAAAATATTTAAACATGTGTATCACTTGCCTAGTATCCTTTATACAATGTCTGCTTAGCTTGGGACTAGATGGCGCTGTGTGGGATATCCCAAGTTTAATTTTTATTATTATTATAACTAGATATCCAATCAACCTCTTGCAAGTATATATTCAGAAATCTAATCTATAATATGAAGTTAGGGCACTCATCAACAATCCATACATCTGTGTATGCTATTGACTGTTTTTGACAATATTTTGAATTTAAACTTTGAATTTAATAACTTCGTAATCTTGAGACGTATATTTAAAATTTGATAATTTAATAATACAGTCGTTAAAAATTTAAAAACTTGTCAACTTCAGCTAATTTTGAGATCTTTGATCCCACATTATTATAGAGTAATTTTGGGTTTATCACAATACTTAAAATATCTATATTGTACGGTCATCAAAATCAAAACTATTTGCAAAACTTCAGTAGGTACGATCTATTGTCCGTAAGTATTTGGAAAATTATTACAAAACTTGTACCGAAAATACATGCCCATGTGAACAAACAAGTTAAAGTTAAATAACAGCTTTTAATAATATTATATTTTATTGGACAAGATATATTCATTGATCAAGTATATTAAATATTCTATATTGTACACTAAAAAGTATGGTACAACAAACTAAAATTAAAATGACGTTTTCTGCAATTTTACTGAATAGTGAAATATAATATAAACTTTTCTTAAACTGAAGCAGTATTATTGTGGCATTGCAACAGTAAGTATATTATCCAGGTATGAGGCAAAATTAAAAAAAAATGTATAATATCGAAACAAAGTTTTAAAAGCACATTAATCACGTCGGAGATATGAAAATTAAATAAAAGCACGCCATAAACTTTTCTGTTTAAAAGTTTTTCGCGATGAAAATTTTAATCTTGAACCGTGTGCCCCCTTTGAATGTATTTAAAGTATTTTTATTTTCCAGTAACTCGTAAAGGTTTGTTAAGTTTATGTATAAGCTGACTATATAAGAGATATACCATCCGTCAGCCTGGTTGTAATGACTCAATAATTTCAACAATTTGCTCTATGTTGTATAATTGCAATGTTATGTGTGAATAAAATAATAAAGTACAAAACAATAAAAAGGTACCTACAAGTGAAATAGTGGTTTGGAAGCGGTACCGGGTGTGAAGATTAGTCGATAAAGGTGCCTATAGTTCATTCCTTGGATCACCCACCCCGGAACGGAAATTAAGTAACAATAAAATATCAGATCCTTAATCCTTCTGGACAAAAAACGTTTTAACCTCACACTACAAATATTATGATTAGTATTCCAACAATAGGTACTTCCAAGTCTCCGATATAATATTTAATTTTTATCGGTACTCTAAGCCGATGATATGTTGATGTTTTATGAAAATATATAATAATAATAATAATAATGACGTATACATGACAACAACGTCTAGGCCCCAAACTAAGCTTGTGTTTTGGGTACCAAGCGAAGACACCACATACATATAACAACCATGACCCGGTACCAGTATCGATATTCATCATATAAATACTGACCCGACCTGGGATTCGAACCCGGGACCTCCAGCTTCGCAGGCAGGGTCGCTACCCACTAGGCTAAGCGGTCGTCATATATGTACATTGAAGAAATATATAAATAAATTGTATTTAATTAAGTCATAAGGTTATAGTACTTACCAACAAGATGGTTGCCCTAATAAAATTTAGACGTCTACCAAACGTTCTACCAAATTCACAGCAGATTACACGTCGAAATTATTTAAGGATAAAATTTTTTTCGCATTCCGTTAAATGCGAAGTAAAAAATTAAATTAAGATTAATGTCTGATAATACAAATGTACGATACGGAACCCTCAGGTAGGACTTTCAATCGCACTTGACCGATGTTTTTAGTTTTTATACGCTATCCGCGTTTCAATTCGTTTTCGGACGCTAGTTTTGAATGCCCATCAATTTCTCCTGTCAGTATTCCTAAATGCCACAAACTGGGCGTAAAGCTTTATATACCATAATTGTATTGCCACGTTTAAGAAGTATGATAAATTGTTACTGCCGATGTCTTACGAAATAGATTTTTCTTGATGAAACGTGTTGTGGAATATCGGGTAAACCTTTTCGCTCTGCCCTGGAGATACAAATGTGCGTTTTTGTGATTAAGTGTTAAGCGTTTTTGGAAATAATTTTCAACGAAAACAGATGTGTTATGCAGGCATACTAATAGGCGTGAGAATACAGGAATAAATCTATAGCTAAGTCGTTTGGTTTAAAAATAACATAAACTGCTTTGAATTATACCTATGGGTGAGTACATTAAAATACAAAACACTCCCACCCCTTCCGCGCGCCGCTTCCTTGTATTTTTTAATGTACTTCCTACTCCCTTGGAAAAATGTGCCTTGCACCAGTTTTTTTTTTTATTTTCAAAAAAACGGTATAAGGGTCAAAAAGTAATTTGTTCTTTATTAAATTTCCTATAAATATGTACTAACAATCATTTTAATAAGTGTTATAGTTTCCGACTTATGACGCGTTAATATTTACTAAAACCGAGGATTAGCCAAAAATTACAATTTGAATATCGCTCGCTAACTATCGCATCCACCAAACCGCACTGGAGCAGCGTGGTGAATTAAGCTCTAAGCCCCTTCATCCGGGAGGTCTACGCCCCTGCAGTGGGGTATTAGTGGGCTGATGGTATGGTATGATAGCCATCGCATGCTAGTTTGCGAAAATCACATTTTTCCAGGGACAAGGGGGAAACGGCACGTGGAGAGGACGGGAAAGTTGTGCATTTTAATGTATTCACTCAGAGGTACAATTCAGGTGCAGTTTGGAAAAAAACTTATATATTGCCATTTTGCCTATATGTACGTACATGGGAGAGTATAATTTATTCAATTCCATCGTCTATACCTATGAGGTTACTTATATAGATGCGCGTTGCCAAGCAGTTATGTACTACAACGAAGCGTGTCTCAGAATTGTCTACGGCGACAATTCTCCGAGAGTGTTGTTTGGCTTAGCACTTGTGTGTATGTTGTGAGGATTTGGGAGAGTATGTTAATTGTGCGATAAAAGGGTCACGCTTGCTGTTCAGGTATTTTATATTAAGGCGTGAACGTCCATACAAACGCTTTTAACCTGCGTGGGTTAAGACCGTTTGCACTAACCCTCTGGACTCCACATTTACCCAATTGGGTCAGATCGAAAGTCACGCGCAATTTAATTGAAAGAGACAATTGGTTGATAAAGACTGATGACAATTTAATAGGTTAAGCGATTACGTTTAAAATACGCACATTAATCTTGGTTTTCTAAAATCATATTCTCACTTATATAGCCAAAACTTTGTAATTTCTATAAAGTTCTTTGTTACAGAAATGTAGTATATTAATATATCTATATATATTATGAAATTCTTATATCATAACGTTTATAGTGATTTCGAAGTTTTGGCTTTATACAAAACTAGAGCGTTTGTATTGACGTTTACACGTCCCGCCCCTTCTTAAGTAGCGGATGCGTTCACCTTCCGATGATCTATGGACGTCATTATACAACACCTATGATAAAAATCTTATCGATTAATTTACGCCAAATTATAAATTGTTTCATAAATTATATTTTCATAAATGTACTGACAAGGGACTGTCAAAGTTTTGCATTCTCTAAAGTGAGCCTTCACACTATCTCTAGATTTTAATTTATATACAGCTCGAATAGCCCTTTTTTGCAGAACAAATATTGTTTGTTTAATATTTTAAAATTTTAATATCTTATAATTTCCATACCTTGCAACCGAATATAATTTCGTTTAAGAATTTCGTTATCGTATAAAGTCTACTTTTATTGTAAGCATATCGGAAATATCGGAATCGTACGAATAAGAAATGTTATCATAGCTTATGACGAATTGAATATTATTTTACCATTCCCTCTGGCAATATTTAATATTTCCCCAAATTAAATACACCCAAAAGCGATGCGAATATCATCTGAAAATTAAATAGGTACACTCTCTAAGGAAACAAAGGTATTTGTTTCATTCCATACAAATATCCATTTAAAGGGTGTAGCTTATAAAAGATCGTTTAATTTCCTTCGTATTGCTTTAGAGGCAATTCGTTTCATCAAAACGTTGCCTCGGAAAAATATTTGTAATATGAGAACACCATCACGGCGTCTAAACTTTTGTAGTTATCACTGATTTCTTGATACACTCGATGTGTTTTTTGTTTCAACGAAATAATTATTCGTTCCCATCTAATTCGTAATAGTGACGTAAATTAGTAATGTGATGTGAAATTTTTTTTGAAATATGGGAAGTGCTTTAAATACAATAGAAAATCCAACTAGTAAAAAACCGGTTAAGTACGATTCGTACTCGTGCCCTGAAGGTTCCATACCGTTACATAATTTATTATAATTTTTTTAATGCTTTTTTGTCATTTTATTTCGCGGTTATCAGATAATGGGAACCTGTGAGCATGGCCCTCTATATTACAAATCGATTATTTTCAGATTTTTCCTTTTACAAACTACAAAACCTTCTTTTATGCCTTTAGAGATTCAAAAGCAACGCAAAGTAGGTACCTGGTAGTTTTCAAAGACCCACTATTTAACATAAACATAATGCCACAACTTTTTATAAGACTGACTTAGAGGCCTCCGTATTTTATATTAGTACTTAAGTACATAACTATCACTGACTCCGTGCGTCGAAGGGCACGTTAAGCAGTCAGTCTTGGACGCTGTCAATAGATGGCGGTCGTTACAGTCCCCAACCCGCAGTGGAGCAGCGTGATGGATTTAAGCTCCAAGCCCTCCTCCTCACCCTGGGGGAGGCCTAAGCCCCTGCAGTGGGGTAAAAATGGGCTGATGAAGTGAAGTGAAGTCTTTTATATTAGGTCAGACTATAAAGTCTAGATTAGAGTTTCATTTCTACATGTTTCTGAGAAAATAGCTGTTGACAGGCAGGCACACGGATAGCAAAGTGATAAGTCGCATTTTTTTTTGTTTTTTTTTTTTCAGTATGGTCTTTAATAAGCCAAAAATTCAAAAATGAAAATTTAGGGTACAACATTTCTTTAGAATAACCTATTTGTCTTTTTTTTTATAAAAGCTAAACCGTCTGCAAGCTACACTTGATGTGAAGGTTCTCACAACATTTTGTGGGAACTCCGACCAAAGCTGAGGTTTTGTGAAAAACCTGGCTAAAGAATTTTTTTTCTAAATTGTTTAATTTTTCACAATATGTTCAACATGAAATCGATTGCATTTTCACATGTAGTAAAAAATGGAAAATTCGAAAAATTATGAATTTCGATGAAATGTATTGAAAATGCGATTTGTTTCATCTTGAACATGTTCTGAAAAATGAAACAATAACTAAATATCAAAACTTTATAAACTTAAAACCATATGAACCTAGTTTTTGTTGATCTGAATATAAAATATATTTTTTTTGTCCTAATCTTAATCCGGGATTGTAGTCAAAGCATTCGAGCTGTAAAAACGAATTAATATTTTATTTATTTATGGTCTCCATGGGCTCTCCTGCATAAAAAATGCTGGTCGCTTTTCCAGGCATTATCGGCTGAACAACATTGTAAAAGACGCTCTATCTTCTGCACAGATACCTTCCTGTCTTGAGCCTCAAGGTATCTTTCGGGGTGACGGCAAGAGACCCGATGGTGTCACTATGGTTCCATACAAAAAAGGTAAAGCTCTTGTTTGGGATGTAACTTGGGTAGATACTTTATGTCAAAGTTATATAAAAAATACATCAAAAAAAAAAACTGGAGCAGCTGCTGAGACAGCAGCTCGCAGGAAAACAGCCAAGCACATGGAACTTATAAATCGCTACCATTTCATCCCTTTTGCTGTCGAGACGATGGGTCCCTGGTCCAAGTATACCAAATCACTTGTCCACGATTTGGGTGTCGCGCTGTGTCTGTTGACAGGGGATCCTATGTGCAAGGAATACTTTGTTCAGAGGATCAGTGTCGCAATACAGCGCGGCAACGCGGCAAGCATCCTTGGTACCCTGAACCCATCGTCTCTTTAAAATTTTGTCATTTATCATAATTTACATAGTATTTTTTTAATTTGTAAATACTTTTAGTTTTTAATTAGTTTTTATTTTATAGATCTTAATTATCAACTTGAATCATCGATAACTTTAGCAACAGTCTTAGATAATTTTCTACACCATAAATTAGAACTCTTTTTAAGCAGGTGTTTACTCACGTCTAAAAAAATAAAAACGTATAATAATATATACCTGGGACTTCCCACACAGCGTCATCTTGTCCTAAACTAAGCAAAGCTTGTATTATGGACATCAGACAATTGATATACATACTTAAATATTCTTTTAATCAACCTATTCACAGAAAAGATAAGTGCGATATTTTTCCTTCCTAGATGTAATCCAAAGGGTATATACCAAGTTACTGACAGCTGTCTGCCGTACACTTTTATCAGTAAGCTGATATTTCATTTCAAGATGTCGCTACAGGAAAAAGGTTCCAAATATAGGTAAATATAAGATTACGCGACTTAATATTTCGATATTTTTATTATTTTCTTTATTAGCTTCCACCAAACTGTCGGCATTTGTGTCTATTTTTCAGAAAGATTTTCTATTTTACAAATATTAACATAGTTTTTTTTATTCGCTTTAAAGATTTTTATAGCTGTCTGATTTTCAGTCGTCATGACTGACCGATTGGCCGAAAGGTTGGCAATGCTAACTGCGGAGCCAAGGGTTGCCGGTTCGATTCCCTTTCGGGACAAATATTTGCGTGCATGAACACGTCTATTTGTTAACGGTTCTGCAAGCTACTGGCAATTTATGTACTATGCGTAGATCTGAGGTCTGAGGTATATTGGACCCAAAGACGTTGCGTATTAGCTTCCCGAACGGTCCCCAATCGAGTCCAATTCTTCCTTTGACCTGTCTGTCAATGTAGGACTTACCGAAACAGTCAGTTTAACAATAATGATACCTGAGACATCTCACACAGCGCTAACTAGTAACAAGTAAGCAACTATTATGCTTGTATTATGGGGTACTAAACAAATAGGATACATACTTAAATATTCTTTTATAATAAATACATATATAGATAATTTTTTTACATCCAGACACGGAAGAAATACTCAGACATGTTAACGTAGATAAATATTTGTCCCGGGCGGGAATCGAACCCACGACTCTTGGCTCCACAGTAAGGGCCTCTAACCACATATCAGTCAGTCGAAGTACGCCCCATGTAAATGTATTCTTCGACAATATACAATATAGTAGAGTACAATTCTTAACTACTAGAGAGGGCGCAATCTGGACATTTACCATGATTTTTGTCTAGTCCATGGTCATTTTTAAACCTACTCGTTTGGAAACTTTACTGAGGATCGACCTTTGAAAGACAGAAAAAGATTACAACATTACAGTAAATTGAGAACAATAAAATACCCTAAAAACACTGTACGAAAGAAAAATTATCAAAATGAAACTAAAAATACGCCGACAAACAGCAAAAGAAAAAAGAAATCGGCAGATATTTAAAATAAATTTTAAACTCGAACAATGACTTAGCCGCCTATCCGTAAAAACAATATACATAAATACAAAACAATCACACACAAAAAAAAAAAACAAAACGTAGAAAAAAAACTATATTATGTACCTAATTTCAAGTGTAAAGAAAACATTGATTTCCTAAACTCAGTGTTTGTAACTCACAACTATCCAGAATAATGTAATACTAACTCAATCAATATCAATCATGTCTCAATATTAATTTTTTATAGCCATAAAAAGGCATAAAAATAGAAACTAGTGGTCGCCCAGTGGTCGAAATTTGATCGTATTCACTTTTTGAAGCCACCAATAATAATTAGACGAGAATAAGTCAACCCAAGATGTGTCAAACGATAAAATATTATACTTGTATCATCATCATCATCAGCCCGTGTCTCTCCATTGCAGGATATAGGTGTCTCCCAAGGCTCGCCACCACACACGGTCCTCCGCCTTTCGCATCCAACTACCCCCGGTATGGAGCTTCAGGTCATCTGTTCACCTGGCCGGGGGGCGTCCAAGACTTCGTTTCCCGGTACGTGGCCTCCACTCGAGAACTCGTCTACCCCATCGGTTATCGGTTCTACGGCAAATGTGACCGGCCCATTGCCACTTCTTGTATGGTTGACAGCATTTGTAACATATTACCTACATATACAGATTTTAGTTTTCTGCACTCCTACTCCACATAAACTTTAACTACGCCAAATCTCACACTCTTATGTGCGCGTAGTATGTTTAAAAAGAGGTCTAAAGTTTTTTCTTCACGTATTTATAGTATATATCAAGTCATATTTATATTTAAGTACCTACTTAAGTAGGTATCGGACAAGAAAAAACATAGCATAGTCTATTCTACGCCGTTCAAATCAAATTCTGTAAATGAAACTTGCCTCTTTTCACTTAATAACTTTTTTTTTGCTTGATTTATATTAAAGTTAAACCGAGAAAATAACCCTATTTGCTGGCGAAGTGATGTAATAACATTTAATTATACGGATCGACGAGTTCTTTACAAATTGTCTTTAACGTGACTCTCCTGTCCTAATGGGGTTGCCGGTTGCCCTTATTTCTATTTCAGAAGACACAAACACGAATGTATAATTCGCTTCAGTTCTTATTTCTTGGTAGTAAATACATACTACAAAAATAAAAAATGGCCAAGTGCGAGTCGGACTTGCTCACCAAGGGTTCCGTACCCCCGTAACTTATAAAAAAAACACTTATCTTGTACGGGGACCCCCTTTAATTTAATTATTTTATTTTATTATTATTATTTTTATATTATTATAAATTATTAAAATATATTAAATACAAGATCTCTTACAATTTTATTTTTAAACTTGTTTTCATATAGCCGCTTTTTAGAACTCGTGTGCATGACTTACGGCAGGTTACTATACAAGGAAGAAGCAGTCTAGCAAACGGCGCGTTAATCCCCGTATTTTGGACTTGGGAATTATTAATTTAAAAGTAAATTTTGGGCTCCTAAAACAGACTAAATCCGTCCCTTTTTTACCCTTCTTTGTGCGTTGTAGCAAAAACAAATAACTCTAAGCGTTAATACCATTTTTATGAACTCTATCTTAATATAATACTAGAGGGTTAATGTGGGTTAAGTATACCCTATTAAAACGATTAAAATACTAGTAATTTTGTCGCGTAATATTTTTCGGTTTGGATTAAGCAGTTATTGAATTAAATTTTTAATAAGTAATTTATCTATGGTTAATTTGTGTAAACAGGAAATGTATGTGCAGCCACTTATTGGTCTTCTTCTTCTTCTTGCTCTGAAATATATACCAAAATATTATTTATGGTTTGTGATATAAGGAAGTGGAACTCGAAATAAAAAAAAAATATTTGATATTTGCTTTTCAATTTCATTTGTAATCGCGTCTACACTCAAATATAGTCCAGTCCTGGTGTTATCCACTATAGCTAGGTACTTTGGATCCGGTGCACCAATAACATCTGCGGTCAAGAACTCTGCAGGTTCTTGTGGCGTTGAAACGTTTTCTTGTACATTATGCACAACGCTGCAGGAGTTACAATTAGAGACCCATCGTCACCCTCCATAGCTTCCCAACTTTTCTTCTACCGGCTATAGTGTTTTCCGCAATTTGGACAACTTAAAAAAATTAGTTCGCTAGAAACAATAGAAATCGCCTTTATTAATTTTCTTGGATTTGCTCTACAGAGTTCTATCTGAAAGAACTCTGTCATTTCCATAATAGAATAGAGTGCGTGAAGAATATGAGTATTTGTTTTTGTTAAATAAATCCTTTTTTTTATTATATATAACCTAGAAGGTTAACTTTTTCCTTTATCAAACGTTAATTTTATATAGTATATCTTAAGATGTAAGAAATACACTTTCCTATTTATTATGAAGGTTAAAAACTAATCAACGTGACGATGTAGTAGCTATTATATATGTTGAATCATAAATGGCATTTATTTAAATGTGATGTTGAAAAATATTGACATAAGAGTATCCAATAATAGGTTTAAGTAATTAGAGTTTATTAGTACCCATAAAACCAAACATGTAATTCCAAACACTAAAAGCAACGCCTTTACGACGCAGTAGGCATTTCACTGGCATTAACTAAAGGTTGTATGTGACTCGAGTATGTTATGTCTTACGTAATCCTGAAATAGGATGTAGATATTGTGGGTTGTAACATTTTTTACTTTAGAAATTTCGAAATGGCACCAGATTCACGTATTCGTAGCCGTGAATTTGTCCGCGAGTCACTTTCTGGGTGAAATATTTCAAGCTTTAATGATAATTATATCTAAGTTCATTAGTAATAAATACATCCCATGTTACTCACTTATAAGCTTTCGACAACTAAAAGAATTTTGTCAAATCAGTTAAGTCGCTTTTAAGTTTATCCGTAACAGACAAACAAAAAATCGGTATTGGCCCGTGGCCCTACCGATTTGACCTACCTACTGGTAGACCACGGCCACGGGTGGAGCGCTCAATTATGATCACACATACTGCACTGTGTCCAAAAACATTACGTACGTCCCGCGCCTGCCTCACTTCCCGCCCGCGTAATGTTGCTAGATCGGGATAAATTTTCTACTGTTTTTGGGATAATCATATAAAATCAGAAAAAAGGTGTTTAATAAAAATATTTACAGATAGGTATATTTAGGGTGCGTTTATATAACACAAATTATTTCTTACGGGGCCGCCCTACGGTCGCCGCGTACTTGTGTTCATTTATAGTAAGTTTTAACTATTTTAGGTACTAGGCCAAAACTCACAACATTCAAATTTCCTTCAGACGCCAGGTGTTTACTTGAGTTTAATGAGTTTTTTGGTACAATACGAGTATAATTATAGAAAGGAAGTAGCATGACCTTCTGACACAAGTGTTCTTCATTTAATAGAAAGTTACTCACAACAACATGAAATTCATACATACCATTTTAGTTGAATAAAGGAAACAAACATTAATTTTTTTATACTTATTACAATAAATAAAACCCGGCTTCAATAAGGTAAGTTTTTAAAAGAAAGGTTAAGTAAGTAAAGTTTTTATTAGGTACCCCTTTGTTGTGTAAGCTTTTTATAATATTTTCTTTTAGAATTTAAACTGATTTGCAGAATTTTACGTTTAAATAAATAATGTAGGCACCTAATTTCATATCTAAATCTTTTTCAATAACCGCCGTTTCTATGATTTTCACCATTTATGTGGTCATCATTTACAAGTAATATATTATTTTTTTCAATGAATTTCTTGAAAATTGAAAGAACGATTGCTAAACGTTCGATATTTGAACTTATAACAAAATCTTCATTTGAAATTTTTCGGGCATGTGCTTCTTGTAAGTAATAATATAATAATACGACATTCATGTAAAGGGCCGTCCATTAATCACGTGTGGCTTGAAAGGGGGGGGGAGGGGTTTGACAAAAATCACGAAATGTCACAAGGGGGGAGGGGGGTGTAGTAAGACTTAAAAAAATAAATCACTTGTATTTATTTTTTTAAACGCGCAATTTTTAAATCGAAAAGCGGTGTGTAGTGTACATCATTCGTTTATTATTTTTATACCAATCAAAAACAACCTGCAATTTTTCTGTCTACATATTTTTATCATAGTGCTTAATTTCAGAATAAAATAAGATTATACTTTATACCCGTATTTAAGGTGATATTCTAAAAGATTCTAAAAATTTAAGAATTTTTGTAGATATTAATAATACACGTGATGTTGGGTGGGGGGTAGTCTTAAACCTCACCATGTATTACCAAGGGGGTTCAAGCATTTTTTAACCCCCCCTGGGTTAAAACATGCTTAAAAAAGATCACGTGATTAATGGACGGCCCCTAATTAAGATTTTGGGAAGGGAAATAAAGTCTGCCTTTATTTTTCAATCCATATCACAATCCATACCACACCTGAGGCCAATTGCTTCTACACAAAACGAACATTTTATTGATTTCGACAGGTAATAAGCAACAGTTCCCGATAATAACCTACGATATATTTTGACAGATAATGAAGCTGAGGCAATTCTAAGACAATAATTTTGCAATGCTACCATTATTTTCACTATTATAAATCATTATTGAGTAGCTTTCTCGTTGTATCACATAGAAAGTCCAAATCAGAAATATGGATATCACCAATTTCTGAGTTTGATCGTGTAGGCGATTGTGGCTGTGTATCCTGAAATGAAAAACTTTAAGTCTATCATAAAATGAAAAAGCAAAATGCTTAATCAAAAACAGAAAATCAAATGTAATCAATTAAACATAAAAATTTTAGGTAGGTAAGTGCCTACGCACATTTTCCGAAATCGAGGGTTCAGATGTTTCTATATGTGACTCAGACAATTGTGATGTCAATACCAAATGCCGAAATAGCATGCCATTATTAGATAATTCATATATTACTCCATTCACCAAAATTTAATTTTAATCGGAATGCATAGAAGATTCTTTGTATTTTCTAGGAAAAAATGAAATTTTTGGTATAATAGATACCGAATTTCCAGTCACTAGTTGTGAATGAGTTCCGCATTTATCAGTACGGTATTGGATTACCCACCAACCACCTACCCGCCATCAACCCGCATTGGTTCAGCGTGGTGGATTAAGCTCCAAGCCTCCTCATCCCGAGGGGAGGCCTAAGCCCCTGTAGTGGGGTATTAAAGGGATGATGGAATGGAATGAAATTGGATTATTTTATAATATAATTATGACCTACATAATGAACAGGAAAGGTGCAATATGAATAATATTTAACTAATGTATCTTGACTAATTCTACCTTAGTCAGAATAGCTGATTTCTTTAGTTTTTTTAAACCACATTTCGTGTCACAAAAATATTGCTCGTCAAGGTGAATCGAACAAATTACGTTCCGCTCTGATGGTCTCAAAAACTTATCTAGCCGTGTTCTTTGTATGACTTTCATCCAATTCAATTTTCTTTGTTCTTTGTTGTTCACACAGGTGCTTTATTACTCAAACAATAGAGTATTCTAAACAGGTATTAAATAAAAAGTAGATAAAATTTTCGATGGAACTGGCAACACTCACAAAATGAACGCGCCATTTTTTAAGTCAATCACAGTATGTAAAACAAATTCAATAATTAAATAAATCCACTTTTGAATACGTTACTTACAAGTGAAATGTGATCCCATCCGATTTCTTCGTAAGCCCAGCAGCATTTTTGCATGTAGGAACGACACAAGACAACATTTTAAAATTAAAATTGACACTTGTGCTGTACATTATAACGCGGTAAGTGCAACGGAGTGACTAATCGCAACAAAGTGAAACCACTCTATTTAAGAGTGGTTTTTGTTTCTTCAGTTTCACGCTTACAGGCGCCTTCTGTTTATTCTGAGACCACGGCATACCACTATGTACCCGTGGTTCTACTAAACCTAAAAGCATACCTGCTTGGACCTGGACCTGAAACATAAAATTATTTTGGATGTGTTCGACTTCAAAGCGAATTTCATTTTTAATGAAGAAAAAAATTTAGTTTTAATTGTTGACTTAATAAAAATAAAATATACATAAATATCGATACTATTTAATCGCTCTTAGTCCAGTAGGACTACTGGTACATAGTGGTAAGCTGTGGTCTTACCCTAAGTGAAATCGGTAGAACCACGACGGGCTCTTCACCAAAAGAAAATCAAATATTTAATCTTTATAGATAATAATATAGACAATTATAGATTCCTCTTTGATGTAGTGAGATTTATAATATATTACAAGAAAAATATTAATATCAAAGTTTACTTTGGAAATGACGGACCTAAAGCTCATGTGCTTAAAAGCCTAAAAAATAATGGATCTATACACTCGGACTTATCGAACCCTGTATCGAACTTTGAGTGTAATAGACTAGAAGGCGCATGCTAAAATCAATAAGTTAGCAAATTTTGACAACTATATTTTTAATTTTTTTATCTATATCTGCCTTTCATTCGATAATTTATGTAATTAGTTGTGCAGGTGATACACGAAGACTTAGACACAACACAACATCTAGGTAATCAATCGCGTGGGCTATACGCACGTCCCGTCCGTCTCCCTTCCTCATCTTATGGATCAAATGTGATAACTTTGGTTCTCGACTTAAACGGCCAGCATTACTCCTCTATTGAACTATTTAAAGCTCGGTGATTGACATAATTTTGGTTCAATAACGTTCAATTAAGCAATCAGATTTCGATGGGCTTGTCGTGTGAATGTATAAATTGCTAATATTATTATACAAATTGTTGAGAAACGGGCTGTTGTTATTCCAAGTATTATAACAATAATTTCTTCCTTATAAAACGAAGATCTGTCAAAAATTTTAAATCAGTCAAAATATGTTTTCTCCCATTCTTTCAACACAGTGAATTCAACAGCAATATTCTTTTGAGCGGATGCTGTTCTACATCAAACACTAGAATATAATAAACCACTAGCAATAATATTAACGTATACATCACAACAATGTCTAGACCTTAAACTAAGTATTATATCTTGTGTTGTGGGTGCCAAGCAAAAACACCACATACATATAACAACCATAACCCGGTACCAGTATCAATATTCATCATATAAATACTGACCCGATCTGGGATTCGAACCCTGGACCGAGCAATGAAATCCTATTCAAATAAAATCAAATCCACATGATTATTCCATTATTTGTATAATAGCGTTCACATCAATATAACACGAAATTCAATGTTTTCCAGAAAACAAACATCAGTCGTAACAAAGTATCGACTTGGGTAACATCCAGTCGATTCGATAAAGTCGAATGGCGTTTGAAGCTCGGTCGTAAAGAATTTCTCAGGAGATAGTGAGACAAAACCTTTTTTACGATCATTACTAAGAAACGTATTTAGGTTTAAAAGGATTTTATTCAGAAAAAAACCGGTTAAGTGCTATTTGGACTCGCATTATGTGTTACGCGACAGTCAAATCAGCCCATTATGCCCCACTGCAGGGGTTTAGGTCTACCCTAAGGATAAGTATGCTTGGAGCTTGATCTACCACGCTGCTACAGTGCAAGTTGGTGTTGGATATATGTACACATGTAATATAATATAATTAACCTTCTCCTTCTTCACTCCTCCCAACAGTACTAAATACTGATATTTTGATATGTATAGAATAATTTTGTGTAAATTGCCATGGTAAATTGTAAAATTTAAGCTAGCATATAGACTAACGCCGGGAGACAATAGATCAGCTAGGTCTGAGTGCTCCGTAATCATTTCGTATTATGTGAGGACTGTAATTAAAATTGAATGAAATTACGAAAATATATATCACAATAAAAATAGTTGAAAAAGATTCGATAAATTATTATGAACATAGTAAACGACCAGAAATAATGCAAAGAAATTGCCGCACGTTTCGACAACTATCAGCTATAGCCTGTGGCACGATAATTTAAGAACGGACAATAATTGATCTTATAGGGAATTAACTTACCTAAATTGATGCTTTGTAAAGCGCTTTTTTTTAATGCGTTTTAGAAGAATCCATTGAACAATGATCTAAGTCCCTTTTTATGCCCCCTACTACGCACATAGTTCTTTCGTAATCAATCAATTTTCAAGGGGATAAATAATCCCATTACAAATACAAATTCTATATCGATAATTTTAAATTCATAAAAAAATACTTGTTGAGTTCTTATCCAATTAAAGTAAACAAATAATATAAGAAGATATAAAAAAAATTTAAAATTCTTTCTGCTTTCAAATAATGTCCCATTGAGGGCCAGTTAAAAAAAACCTCTTGTCTGTAAGTATTTACCGAAGATACGAATCGAAAAACAATTATTCGTTACCTGACCGACTGATTGGCCGAGTCGTTAGAGACCTTTACTACGCAGCCAAGGGTTGCGGGTTCGATTCCCAACCGGGACAAATATTTGTGTGCGTGCATAAACATGTCTATTTGTTTCGTGTCTGGGTGTAAAATATCTATATCTATATATATGTATATATATAGGTATAACAAAAAAAGAATATTTAAATATGCATATCAGTTGTCCGGTACCCATAATACAAACTTTGCTTAGTTTGTGACTAGATGGCGCAATGTGGTATTATTAGGGTGTTATTATTATTTGTTACATTTAGTACCTACATACTGTCGTACCGTAGGAGGTTATAAAACGTAAAATTACATCAATCAATCAAATTTCCTTTTACATAATATATAATTTTACCAACTAGTTGATACTGTATATTACATAGACATGTTGAATGAAATTTTAACTATGTACTTACTACTAAGTACATATAGTTCGCCTCAAGCTTTATGGCGGTTCGGAATACAACGCTATAAGCGTGCTTGCTCAGGTACAGTCGTATACCCCTCCCTGCACTGCGTCCCGCTACACCTAAAACTGGTTACTGCGTCGCGACTTATGCCTATGTTCACATCCGCCATAAAGTTTGATTGGAACTATAACCAAACTTGAAATCTTTCAGAGAAACGAACTAACTCTTCTGTAGATTTCGTCAGCTTATCACGCATTGAGAAGTCTATTCAGAAAGATACTAAGGGCGCCTATTTTTGTCTATATTACACAGTATTAAGGGGACAGTCTTTCTCTCCGCGACTTCGAATTGGCAGCACTATCTCCGTTTCGATCCCTCTTCCCCGACCTTTTCCTGAAAGGCAGAGATGACAAGAGCAAATTCCCAAAAATACCTATAAAATATCCGTCGAAAAACAGCTTGCGGGCCGTGACTGTTTCCACCCCTGAAATGTGTATGAATTGGTACCAAAATTTGCAGGGTCATTAAGAAAGGATGTTTCTGGGGCGGTACGTTTTGTTTTTTTTTCTTCACATCACTTCACTTCATCAGCCCATTTTTTACCCCACTGCAGGTGCTTAGGCCTCCCCAGGGTGAGGGGGGGCTTGGAGCTTAAATATACCACGCTGCTCCACTGCGGGTCGGGGATTGTAACCACCGCCATCTATTGACAGCGTCCGGGACCGTCTGCTTAACGTGCTCTCCGAGGCACAGAGTCAGTGATAGTGTTAAGTACTTAAGTCAGAAAAATTCATTGGTACACGCCCGGATTCGAACCATGGCCTTTTAAATTTGAGACAGGTTCGTTGCGCTTTGGGCTATCACGGCTTTTTTTTAAATTTGTTTCAATATCGAATTTAGGGCTCATTATTTTCAGAAACGAAGAACCGACGAAAATCACGTTTTTAAGGAATTTATTCTAAAACAATTAAACATGATATTACAAAAACAAAAATATACCGCCCTGTGACAGTATTTCTCTTATTACATATATTTTTTCTTTGAATATTGAAATAGAAATACACCGAGGGTTAGAGACGGACCGAAAGCTCCCTTTTGTATGAAAAGCCTACCCGCTCATTTCGGAAACAATGTATCGCTAAATGTTCGAAAAGAGGGATATCAAAAGGTATAGAGGTTAAAATGGCGTCTACATCCGGTAACTTCCGACACGTTTGAAATTATTTAAATGATATGGCCTCATAAAAACGAGAAGCAATTCTCACTGAAATAATTCGAATGAATAATGTTCGGGATAAACCTGCTGTTATTGTTGAAAAAAATTTTTTACTAACTTGTTTGCACCTCTGTATATATTATAATAATATCTTTAGTCGAAATGTTTTTTTAAAAACAATATTTTTTGGAATTTATTGTCTTGGTTTCGATGAACACGATAAACTCATAAAATACTGAACTTATTTTGATAATACTTTTTGTGAATGAGTAGTCGTAACCCAGGGTCTAATCTATAATATAATAATAAATAAAAGCGTAGTGTCTGTCTGTCTATCTATTTGAGCTAATCATCTCTAAAACGGCTGGGAGGTTGTCAGGAGCGACAGGGTATGTTTTGTATATAAATGAAATCGTATTGTCTTTCTGTCTGTCTATCTGTATGTCTGTCTGTAAGTTTCGGCTAATGTAAACATTATTATAAATAAAACTTCCCAGACATGAAAAGGGGGTCGTCAAGAAGAACATGTGCTTATCTGTTCATTTCTTATAAACAACAAACAACTAGTGAACTTTGCTTTTATCAGTGGTACGTGTTTGAATTTTTCGATGTTTGGCAGTCAATCACGCAGCAACGTTCCAACAGGTCGAAATGATTTTTTGCATAGATATAGTGTGCGACATAGGCAACTTTTTATTATTACATGACATTGTGAACAGACTATTTTTTGTGTGGCTATAAATAAAACGTAAAAATCATAATCATAAATTAAACGCGTAACCAGCAACACGTAGAAACGAAATGTATAAAAGCCAGCGTCTGTAACAAATGATATATGCTACACGATATGGCGTATCTTTGTAAATTATCTTTATGTTTATTAGTGTTTACAGTTTATTGTTGTAAATATGTATTGTAATTCTCATTGTAATAGATATTCATTAATGAATTAAGTAAATAATACGTGTGAAACTTTAATAGATATAAATGAATTTTAGTTTAGTTTACTTTCATAAATGTCGTCAGTCCATTCTATTCCACCAGTTCATTATACCCCACTACAGGGTCTTAGGCCTCCCCCGAGGGTGAGGGGGCTTGGAGCTTAAATCCATCACGCTGCTCCAATGAAGGTTAGCGGATTGTAACGATCGCCATCTGTCGACAGCGATCAAGACCGACTGCTTAACGTGCTTTCCGAGGCACAGAGTCAGTGATAGTGTTAAGTACTTAAGTCTGAATAACTCAATGGTACACGCTCGGATTGGAATCACGGCCACACGGCCTTGTAAATTTGAAACAGGTTCGCTGCGCTCGGGCTATCAAAATCTCGTCCTTACGGGAGGGGAAAAGAGTTAGTAGTTTTTTTTGTTCTAATATTTTTGGGTATGTTTAATTCCAGTAGCCTATGGCCTGTGGGATAAAATTAAATCAAAATAAACAGTATATTCATATATCAAAATTCAAGTTAATTTTGAAATTGTTCAAAGAAAAATATCTAGGAGAAGGAATTGTAGAAGCAAAATGACAAATTCAAAAAGAAATGGAATACGTTGTCAGCATGAGAACAGAAAAACAAGGTACATTTAGTGTATTTACGAAACCGAAATATACGCCTCTACAATAAAACTGAAGACGACCGGAAGAGGAAACACGGAAAAGAGTACTTTTTTTTTCTAATAAACACCGCCCGGAAATTGAAATCCCACATCTTGCGTTTACAGAGGATCTCATTGGTTGGATATTTCCTATTTTAACGCATCACAAAACATAGGTATATACATACGTAGGGGCACATTGGAATGATCGGGGATTGAGTATTTTGAACTGAGTTCGAATAAAATCTTTTTGGTTGCGTGAATACAGGCCGTTTGGAATCGTCATGACGTTTACACAATTAAAAGAAAATAAAAAAAAAAATTAAAAATTAGGTTTAAATCATAGACATATATATACTAGCGTAGGAGACCAACTGACATCTAAACATCGCATGACCGAAACGGAAATGAGTATGTGTGCAAAATTCACATGTGGTTGAGCCAGTTTTAGTGATGTGCATGGGTGTTTTTTATATTATCGATAGCACGTAGTACTTTCATGATAATGTGTCGTTGAAATTACCGCGTTATCATAAGTCGCAATCGGCAATCCTATTTATTATTTTGAATCTGCTATACTACATAATTTTTGTTTTGAGTTACTTTTCCTAACTTTCAGTTTTTTAAAATGACAAATCATCAATCAGTCAATTCAAATGCCATTTCCTTTACTCCAATAAATTTTTTTTTTTTGTTAACAGTTGATAATAAAAAATTTGCAGAAGTAAAGAAAGCGTTAACATCATTATGGAAATTTTAATATTTAGTTGAATATAAGCCACGTAATAAATAAAACAATATATATAAACGATTTTTATTTTTAATGACAATACGTCACGTTGCAACGCATAACAACAAAATTTTAACTCTTTGTAAACAAAAAAATGAGAATGTACAAAACAAAAACATTTGCAATGGAGAAGTTCATGATGTTCAAAATATACAATTTTACAAACCAAAACTAATAAAACAGTGAAAGTTTTTTTTTTTAAATTCGTCAATAAATGACTGAGAAATAAATTATTGATATTTATTAATTTGACGACCGCTTAGCCTAGTGGGTAGCGACCCTGCCTACGAAGCTGGAGGTCCCGGGTTCGAATCCTAGGTCGGGTCAGTATTTATATGATGAATATCGGTACTGGTACCGGGTCTTGGTTGTTATATGTATGTGGTGTCTTCGCTTGGTACCCAAAACACAAGCTAATGTTTAGTTTGGGGCCACGACGTTGTAATGTGCACGTTATTATTATTATTATGTATTTTCGTGCGGTTTGACTGGTGGCTTCTTACTGCCCATGACGTCACATTGTCTACTCGATTGAGTGTCGCGTCGTCTCACTGCACCACAAATTATGCCTTGGATGCCTTGGACTAGTCTATAATATCTTTTGTTTCTTTATGTAATAGGTAATTAAGTTTTATTTAAATATAAAGGAACAAGTTTCTGTAAAAGACAAAGTGATAATTTGCCTAAAATTGATATTTTCACTGTGATGGACTTTTTCTTCAAATCAATTTTATATTAGTGCTGAAATAAAGGTTTAGGCTCTAAAGTTGAAGGTCCTGGTGATATATCCCGGTAAACGTACGCTGACACTGATCGCTTGGTCTTCAGATTGACCTGTACAGAAATTACAGTTGGCATAAATGCTCTGACTTTAGATATTAAGTATTATTAGTATATTACTTAATATACTTAGTAAGCACATATGAAAAAAAAGAAACCCCTAACGGCACAAATTCAGTAGGTATAGATCCTTTCTTCAAAAGTCGTCGGTGATTTAGTTAGACAAAACAGTTATCCGTAAAATGTCTACTGCAAACCAAAGAATGTTTTCGAGGAGTCCCACCTGTTCTATTTAACATTTTTTCCATTGTTCTATGCTAACCGTGTTTACAGGAAACCTGGATATTATGAAAGAGTCATCATTATCAGGAAGCATTTTTTAACACCGCAGTTTCTTGGAGGAAAATGAGAAACTATTGTATACAGTAGTTTTGTCATTCAAAGTTAAATTATTTACGACGTTCATAATCAGAGAACAGATAGAACGTCAGACTTTAAATCATAAATAAATAACGAATAAAATTAATTGTGTATATATCTTATATTTTCATTTGAAAAACTCTTGTATTTACATATATACCCTATATGTAGTATATATGTATAGATGTCATACTTTCTTTTACAATGTGCTGCCAGGCTAAATAAACCTCACAATATGTTTAAAAACAGTTAACGACATCATTCCAGTGGAACAGGTGCAATTAGGTAATATCAAATTTACAAAATATTTATATTTGAAAATATCGACATATCGATAGATTTTGTGCAATCCCTATGCTTAATTGTTTGATTGTAATTTTACACAATATTTTTGTATCGTACACATAATTGTTTAAAATAACAAATTATTTACAAAATAAAGTATTTACCGTATACTACTCATGTATAACCAAGTAAATTTAGGATCGCTTTTTATAAAAATAAGCATTAAGATAACAATATGTTATTGGCAGTACTTACCGGTGAAATGTCTCTTTATTTGGATTATTAACATATGTTACAGTGCAATTTAAAACTGAACACTACACCATTTTTATCACAAGAATTAATTTTTGTAGAATTCAAAACGATTATAACACAAAATAGAAAACAAAGCTGGACCTTATTTTGACAAGTGAGTAAAGAAGACTAAATGTGTTCAAAGAGGTTTTACGTCAGATTTTCTTGCATTTCTTTCTCGCATGTAGGATTTCCGCAAAGAGCTGGATGTCATTCGCACACTGTGTTCCTCTCTTACGCTAGTATATATACCTTTATGGTTTAAATTTAAGAAATTAAAAACTGCATAATCAACACAAACACTTGGATTTCTAAAAAGGCGGATAGAATTACTTATCATACGTAAAATCATAATAATTTTCAAATTTTGTTTTCAATAATTTTATTTTTGACAATTACTTTGACAAGTGCACATAAATTGAATTATATAGTAGGTAAGCACAAGGGCGATAGTCACTGCATCTCTTTTCAATCTATTACATAACTGCACGTACCCCTTATGCTATTTCGTTCAGCGATTCAGACACAAGTTTTGAAAGACCAGATCCGCGCTCGAAAAATAAATAGGCAAGTTAGAGTAAGTAATCTCCATGTTCAATATCTAAAATTCAAATGAAAACATAAACCAAAAATTAAAAAAAAATACTATAACTAATTCTTAAATGGTGATCAAATACAACTAATCTAATAATTCACCCGTCGTTGCACCCGACGCTAATTAATTTATAAAAATAAATGTGAACATGAAAGTTACCTTAAGTACGTTGAGGGTGAAATTTTCTATAAAAAGGAACCCAGGTCCGATACAAGCAAAATGTCTCTCAATTTATAGGTAAAAATAATTAATTAAATACTGCATAGGGAGCATAACCGAAATCAATGGCGTAATGTGGGAAACCGCTACATTATTTAATGTATTTAATTTCATTTATTTATTTAATTTAATGTATGTCGTTGATTTTGACAATTTATACTCCATTGAGAATTATCCAATTTTTGTTTATGATTTATACTCGTTATTTACGTTCTACAGTAAAAACAAATTTATGTGTGAATATATTACGAGGATTCTGTTCCAGAAAATCGAGGCACGTAAGAAAGTCGTTAGTATCAATTATTTTGTGTGATGGAGTGTGTTTCGATATGCGTCATTGCGTAAAACACCCATTATTCAGTGCCACACAGGAAGTATATACAAACAGTAAACGCTGCTCTCCTGGCATATACAGTGAATCCTTCACTTTATGTGTGTATCTATGGCGTTGTAATACATTCTACGATTCAATGCTTTTTATATAAAAAACTTTTTCTTCACAATTAAGATTTTAATATTATAATCTTTCGTAAAAATAACGACATGCCTGTTTTGAAGACCCCATGAAGTTATCTGAGAAAGTCTGAAAAAGTTTACAAAAATAATGTCAAGCCGAAAACGGGTGATGATCTTGGAGTGTTATATTTTTATTTTTTATTGTATTTGTTCAATAATATTGTCATAGAAATTAACACGAGCCTTTTGCATTAGGACCAAGCCCGTGAAAGTATGAAGAGGAAACTTGTAACTTATGTTGTTTTAAAGGGTATCCTAGAAATTAACGTTAAGCCGGAAACGGATGATGAGGAAAGTAGTGATAGTTAGATAGATAGTTATCAGAAAAAAATAAAAAAAGTTTATGACGACCGCTTAGCCTAGTGGGTAGCGACCCTGTCTACGAAGCTGGAGGTCCCGGGTTCGAATCCCAGGTCTGGTCAGTATTTGTATGATGAATATTGATACTGGTACCGGGTCTTGGTTGTTATATGTGTGTGGTGTCTTAGCAAAAAGAATTATATATGTATATATTATAAAGAATATTTAAGTATGTATATCAGTTGTTTAGTAACCCATAATACAAGCATAATACTTGCTTACTTTGGGACTAAATGACGCTGTGTGGGAAGTCCCATGTATTATTATTATTATTATAGTCATGCACGTTTAAAAATATAGGCATCAAAAAGTCGAGGAAACTGTCGTTCTGTGATGATTTGAGGCAGTTAAATGTTTTTATTTTCGACTCTTATTTATGGAAAGGTTATTTAGGATTACCGCGCAAAAAACAAAGAAAAGTTAGATTTGCAGTCACAGTACCTACTTGAAAAATCACAGATTATCAGTTTTCTCGACTTTTTTGGCGCCTATAATAAGCTAGTTGTCTTTGTTTTTAAATTATTTTTTATGAAAGAGTTTTCTAAATTTATCTTAACAGTGAAAGAATTTTAAAAACTAAATCATTATTAACAAAGTTTTGAATGTTTAAAAGTACATGACTAAGATTTTTTCATATTTTTCTGATGACTATCACCACTTTCCTCATCACCTGTTTCCGGCTTAACATTAATTTCTGGGACAACCTATGTAACATAAGTAACATAAGTTGCATATTTCCTCTTCATACTTTCACGGGCTTGGGACCTAGTGAAAAAGGCTTAAGTATGTTAATTTCTGTGACAATATTATTGAATAAATATAAACTAAAAAAAAAAATACCAAAATACCCCAACATCATCTGTGTTTGCATAAATAAATATTCAAGTGCAATGCTAAAATTTTTGGTGTTCAAAAGTTTTGGTCAATCCCCGTTGACAAGTGATTTTAGTGATGTCTGTATTTTAAATTATATCGTAAACATGTTAAGGAATCGGTAATTAAACTTAAGCACGTTCAGTCAGTCACCTTTAGAAGCAAGAGTTGTTCCGATTTTGATGAAACGTAAAAAGCAAGTGGGCTAAAGCTAAGCTCTGATTATTTAGTAAAACTACAAAAATAATTGTTATAAATCACCTAGAAGACTAATTCTACAGTAATATTAGAAAATTGATAATATTTTTTTATTTTATGGTACTGAAACGTACCCAGTTTTTATGTTTGTGTAACTTTTGTTAAGAGGATTATTTAATTATTTGAGTATTATTTGTGAACGTTGTAGGCAGTTTGTCGAATAAATTTAATGCTTGAAAAGGGGTTAATTAGAAAATTAAATGGCATTGAAAGTTTTAACGTTTATCCAAAAACAGTTTTCCGTATAGGTAGATAATTATTTTACAGTGACGATATAATCTGAATTTAATTCATCATCAACATCATCATCAGCCCATTTTTACCCCACTGCAGGGGCTTAGGCCGCCCCCAGGGTGAGGAGGGGGCTTGGAGCTTAAGTCCACCACGCTGCTCCACTGCGGGTTGGGAACTGTAACGCCCGCCATCTATTGACAGCGTCCGGGACCGACTGCTTAGCGTGCCCTCCGAAGCACGGTGTCAGTGATATTGTGTACTTAAGTCAGAAAAACTCATTGGTACACGCCTGGATTCGAACCATAGCCCTATGGGGCCTGAATTTAATTAACAGCATTAAAATAGGTATTTATAACGGGGTCGAAATTTCGGATTCAGTTACTATGTTAAGCAAAGTGCGGTTTATATTTTGGTGGTCATTTCTAGCAATAAAATTTTTGTCTGAACGTTATTTTTTACTGTATCTGATAGCCAGTTAAAGAAAAGCCATAATTAATGAGACTGTCGAATATTATAAATCTGTAACCAGAAACTGTTTTTTGTCAATTTGATAATCACGTCTTAACAAAATAATAATAATAATAACACACACAATCACAACAACGCCTAGGTCCCAAACTAAGCATTAGCTTGTATTTTAAGTACCAAGCGCAGACAACACATACATATAACAACCAAGACCCGGTGCCAGTATTAATATTCATCATATAAATACTGACCCGACCTGGGATTCGAACCCGGGACCTCCAGCTTCGCAGGCAGGGTTGCTGCCCACTAGGCTAAGCGGTCGTCGAAGTAAAAGTAAAAGTAGTATAAGTATCTCTAAAAAGAGCTATCGAATAGTACGTAATCCGTTAATGACCGCTACAGGTACAAAACACTTAAAAACTTTTTTGGAATTTAAGATACATCAAAAAACAAGTAAAAAAAAATGTATTTTAGCAATGACTACAGAAGTACAAAACTCAATAAGTCATGTTGTCGATGAGACTTATTTATTAATGAGTATTAATATTAACCCAACCCGCAGTGGAGTAGCGTGGTGGATTTAAGCTCCAAACCCCCTCCTCACCCTGGGGGAGGCCTAAGCCCCTGCAGTGGGGTAAAATGGGCTGATGATGATGATACTAGAGCTTACCGAACTAAACAAAAAGTTTCACTTGAGCAGATGGCGCAAACTAACGGTTATCGATAAAAACACGTTTCAAGTTGAAAGATGTTCAGCCCGACATGCACATCCCGATAAAATAAATTTTATCCTTATAAAACGTAATCAAAATTTAGCAATTTAATTGATAAATGATTTAATTTTTAAAGTAATTAATGACTTCTGACAAATTATTCACATTCTCATAATCTATTTTGAATTTCAAGTGTAATTAAATTATAATGTTAAAAACATTTTATTTAAAACATGACAATAAATATCTAATAAATAACATGTATACGTACTCAACGAATGTGACAGAAAAATTAGAAGATCGAAATAATGGACAATCCTTTTAGTATATTCTACTAACGGAAATAGTAATTTTTTTAATGGGTAGTTTAGTGTTGGCTTAACCTTGTGCTTTTTGATAAGGAACTACGTAATATCATGGAATAATTAATGAAGTTATTCAATCAATTAATATAATATGTTCACACGTCTACATTTCAAATCGATAAATATTTATGTATTAATTAAAATTAACTAATGAGTTTTAAGACTTCGCTAATTTCCTCTTCGCTTTGCTTTCACATTGACATATATACAAACATAAGTTTACTTGTTTTTAGATTTTTTTTTTCTAAGTATAACCAAGGTTTCACATCTTAAAATTTCCTGTTCGTAAGACTGAAATGACCATGAATACAAAAAGGAATTATATTTTAAGGTACATAAGCATTTCCATTTCGACATAGACGATGACATATATACTGGGTGTTCGGCTGAATGTAGTCCAAACTTATAAAGCATGTAGAGCTTACCGAACTAAACAAAAAGTTTCACTTGAGCAGATGGCGCAAACTAACGGTTATCGATAAAAACACGTTTCAAGTTGAAAGACGTTCAGCCCGACATGCGCATCCCGTATATAATATACCTACCGCATGTTCGCCTGAACGTAGTCCAAACTCTTAAAGCGTGTAGAGCTTAGCGAACTAAACAAAAAGTTTCAGTCGAGCAGATGGCGCAAACTAACGGTTAACGAGAAAAAGATGTTTAAAATTTAATTTTTTAATCGTTTATTTAATTTATTTAAGTTTTGGTTTAGTTCGGTAAGTTCTATATGCTCTATAAGTTTGGACTACGTTCAGCCAAACACCCGGTCTAATACATAGTAATACAATTTAGACATGTAATTTCTAATTATTTGTAAGTAATTTTCTCATTGTTGAATTAAAACAGTTGATTAAAATTTATAAAAAATGAGTAAATTGTAATAAGACTATAGAATAGGTCGCAGTGAGGGAGAGAAATCCGGTGACGAGTGTCATGCGTAGCTCGAGGAGGCCACACGCGAACATCTGAGGCTGGCGTGACATTACCGTGTGCAGCACATCGCGTGCCAATGTTCTGGTGTCAGTGTGATTGCGACCGCCCTCTGTAAACGACAGCATATTATCAAGCTGCATTTGTAAGAACGGCAAATATTTGTTAAGCAAATAGATACCAGCGTGTACACAGAAGTTTTTCGAGTTTGATAAATATTTAAGAAACATTCGATAAAGTAATTCAGGGTTAGTACAGTCACATAGCCTGGGATCCCACCGCATGTAACCTTACGTTGAAACCTCCTAACACCCAGCACTGATCATAAGCTCTGTCATAGATGTAATGAAAATTCCATCTACTGACCATCAGTTAGAGGGTTTCAAGTTCGTATATTTATACAAATTTACAAGTTTGGTCCAACCTCAGAACGCTCCAGGAATTAGTGATTGACTTCTGTTCACATGTTAAAGTTTAATTATAGTAGATGATGTTAAATCCTAACTTTGGTCCGAATTCTGTGTTGGTAGCTTATAGTGTAAATTATCATTCAGTGGAATCCCAGACTATTTACACCATAGATCGTAATGGGACGCATAAATAATATAAACTCCGAGTATTATTTTAAGAATTATAATTCTACTGTTGATAGAACTTTGCAATAGACGTTTGGAAATCGTTTGGTGGGACCTTAACCTTAACCTTAATTAAATAATGAAAATATTGAACTCAATATTTTTCTACGCCAATCGGTTAAGGTTTAATAGGGTGCAACCGTTAACGCCGTTTGAATGGAAAGCCACTACACATTCCTCGTAATACCTACCTTGACACAATCTGTTATTGAGCCGCGCCAAGGAACGACGAAGGTCGCGTGCGGCTAGCTGCATACATTCGCCGCCTATTGCCAGAACCGCAATGGTGTGAATCGCTAAACAAATATTTAGTAAATCCACCATATTCTGAAACATTCAAATCAAATTTATTCGATTATACTGTTTGGCTGGGTTTACATGACTTGTAAAATTAGAACGAAATGAAATATGACAAAAATGTGTTGAGCTCATTTGCTAGTGACCTGCTAAAGCTTTGTCATGAATGTATAAGTTGTCGGGTCATAGGTGAGTACTCAAAGAAAACTATTCCGAAAATTCGTCATTTACAGGATCGTTGGAAAACGAATTGCAACTTTTAATAAATAGAAATATCAGGTTGTCCCAATATAAACCCGCCATCTAATTTACAATTTTACGAAATCGTAAGAAGGTTCTGGAAACGTCCATAGTTCGGCTATATAAGAAGAGCAGGCTCGCGCGACCTCAACATTCGAACAATAACTTCGATACGATTCGAACGATCGACAAAAATTGACATTTCTCGAAGAGAACTCAGGCTACTTCTACTTCATGAGTTTCGTCTGGGTCACAAAGCGACGGAAGCCGTGCAAAATATTTGTAGTATGATGGGAGAGATTGTCCTCTGTTATGACACAGCAAAACGATGGTTCCAGAAGTTTCGTGAGGGTAACTTTAACCTCGATGACGAGCACCACCCTAGAATACCACCAGCAATTGATATCGACGTTCTAAAAAAAATAATTGAAGATAAACCAAGATCTATGGTGCGTGAACTGGTAGAGCGTCTTCAGTGCTCCCATGGGACAATAGATAATTATCTTCACAAATTTAATAAAACCTGGAAATATGGAATGTGGGTGCCGCATGACTTAATTCCTTCTCAACTACAACAGCGAGTCGTATATGCATGCAAAACTTGACATCGCCCAGGAACTTCGAGGGGTTACGCAATCTTATTACCGGCGACGAGAAATGGGTCTTCTTTGTAAATCATACCCGCAAGCGTCAGGGGCTTAGCGTCGGTCAGAAGGCAGTACCAACACCGAAACAAGATAGTCACCAAAAAAAGGTTATGCTGTGCGTCTGGTGGGGAATTAGGGGAATAATATACTGGGAACTTTTACCGCCTAATACTACAGTTACTGCGGATATCTACTGTGACCAGCTTGACCAAGTATCTAAAAATCTGAAAGGAAAACAGGATAGAATTTACTTTTTGCATCACAATGCCAGAGCACACATTTGCAAGAAAACTCGTGAGAAAATACAGGAACTTGGATGGACCATTTTTGCACATCCCCCTTATTCGCCAGACAATACGGAGACAATGCCAGACAACAATTCAGAGCTTTATTTAATTACTTACAAGAAAAAAAATTTGATGACGAACACCAACTAAAATGTGACCTGATAAACTTTTTTGACGAAAAACCGAAAAAGCCTTCCACGAGCGCGGGATCCTCACACTGGCAAATCGTTGGCAGCAAGTTGTGGATGACGACAGTCAATACATTAATAAAAAGTAGTTGTTAATTTAAAAATAAAATTTATAATAAAGTTTTCTGAATAATGGCGGATTTATATTTGGGCAACCTGATAGAAAATAATCTGTGAGCGCTCTTTGAATTCCGATACGCTTAGGATTTGTAATAAATATAATTAATAAAAAAGCTTCAAATTGAAATATCTAGTTCTTATTTTTGAATGCTCGTTGAAACATTCATCACAACAACGTCTAAGGCTACATCACAACAGGCTAGGCTAAGCGGTCGTTGTTGAAAGAAATAGTCGAAGTAAACGTTTAATGATTAAGTGAAGATTATAATTTATACTTACGGAGCTGGTGAAGTTTCGCGACCAGATGTAAATGATCATTAAGTTATTTATAAGTATTGCAGCCAATATCATAAGAATCTGTAATAATGAAGATAATAATGAGATGTAATAATGATAATAATAAAAATATGAAATTCATTCCTTTTCCAAAAATACTATAGCATTTATTTTCACAATAAGTAAATGACTTACATAAATGATTTTTTTGCCTTTTACACCAAATATATGTTTCGCTAAATAAATACTAAGTAGAATCGAGTAAGTAAATTTCAAATACCTAACTTAATTACAAATATCTGGCATAAAGCTTTTTTTTGAAAACATGCTTTTCACATCGAAAATTGTACATTTTCCGAAAGTTTTTAATTTTATTTTATTACAATGTCTCTATTTCAACTAAAATTTCGGAAAATATACGATTTTCGATGTGAAATTTATGTTATTGAAGATTTTTCCCGAATGTTTCCAATGGCAAAAACTTTCGCGATACATCACTATATTTTAAAAGTTTCAGGGTGTCTAAAAATTCATATTCTGATTTATAGATTAATTTTGTGTAAGTTTTTCGACTTCAATATAGCCATAGCCATTTATTTGCATTAATGTACATATATTACATGTCCGTGTAAATAATAGATAAATTCATAGTTGTCACAAAATTTGGTAATTTTATGAATTTCGTTTACTAGCTATATAAATTTCACGTCAAATACGTACCGTCAATCCAAATGCTTTGTTAGAAACGCTGCAGCAGTGACATAGAGCATCATAATTAGCCTCTACAGTTCTCAAAGTATCACATATAAGAAGATCATTGTCATGTTCTAGTTCTTCGGGTTCAGTACATACATTCGAAGTAGAATCATCAAATATATTATTTTTCGGTATTAATTCTTTTACAGCGTAATCCAAACGAGTTAAAGTCTCTGATATGTTATAAGACAATATTGATACGTTCAGAATTTGCAAATATTGAACGAATGAACTCGCAAGCCACCACATTTCGTATATTAATAAATTGAAATCGAATGCCACTGTTAATATTTCATTTATGACAAAAACCAAAAAATATGCAACCAACCACAACGAAATCATAATGAAATAGACACGTTTCCTTTTCATGTCGATGTTATCTTTCAGTTTTTGAGTGATGCAAGTCAGTTCGTTTACCAGTGTTTTATGTTTCTCGTTTTGTATTTGAAATAAAATAATTATAGATATATTTTCGAAAAGTTGCAACGAGGAAAAGAAAAAATATACAGATTTCATTTCTCGATCCAACAATACAAAAACATAAGGTGGTATTACCAGATAGACAGTTATGATTGCTTTAATTAAATATATCAAAAGCGCAATAATTAATTTCGATAATCCCTTTGTTTGTAGAAGCTCTTTCGAATAAATGAACGTTTGCATTATTTTGTACAAACCGAGAGTTACATTTAATGTTTTCGGAAGTGACATATTTAGTTTTAAAAAAAAATGTATTTCATATATAAATTTCGATTATTCACTGTACAAGCACCGGCGTCTATTCTTATGTGTATTTCCTTAGATAGTAATTTTGGTGAACGTAAATGAAATAATAATCAACTTAAGTGTATACTCAATCGACAAATATTAACAATATTTGTTTTGTAAATGTTTCTGCTATCTCATATTATCATCATAATATATTGTTTCAATTTACATGAAACTACTTAAATAATAATAATAATAACGTCAGCATCACAACAACGTCTTGGCCCCAAACTTAGCATTATCTTGTGTTTTGGGTACCAACCGAAAACAACACATACATATAATAACCAAGACCCGGTACCAGGATCTATATTCATCATATAGATACAGACCCAACCTGGGATTCGAACCCGGGACCTCCAGCTTCGTAGGCAGAGTCGCTACCCACTAAGCTAAGCGGTCGTCATCCGGAGTTTGACTAAAACAATAATGAAAAAACATAATTATACCTCACTAATGTTGATACATGAATGCAACTGAATTAAAAAATTGATGTTTGTATCTCTTTATACCAGATGCCTTTATGTCTTATTTCATGAGAAATATATTATGTAAGTATAAGATTTTCCAGTTAAACAATAAAATTATATATCAATAAAAAATATATAAATATTTATGTGTAGTGGTGTTTCATCGCTATTTAATATGTCATAGTTGTAATTAGAAACATTTCATACGTATTCAAAGCTTTAAAATAACTTCTTTTAGTTTTGTAAGTACTTGACTTACAAACGTCAAAACCGTGTCATTACAATAAAATTGTGCCCGATTTTAAACTTTAAGAAATGTACATAGTTCAACTCCAATTCCAACAGAATAATAAGTTTACAATGTTTTTGGGGTGCTAATATTTTTGTACTCGTAATTTATATTGACTGTACGTCAATATAAATTCATCATCATCATCAGCCCGGGTCTCTCCATTGCAGGATATAGGTGTCTCCCAAGGCTCGCCATCACACACGGTCCTCCGCCTTTAGCATCCACGCACTGAGAAAACGTGTTAGTTAAAATTAACCGAATTTTTGTTAATTTTAAATAAGTAACTTTGTTATTATATAGCATGCCGTTTTTTTGGCACAAAATAACCCACCGAACTATGTAAAATTGTTTCGATTAAAAACAGTCAAGTTAGACGGTTAAGTTTATGGAGGTTATTAATAACAAAGTAACTCGGCTATAGTTTCTCTGCTAAAAATAACCTAATAATACTCGGTTCGAAAAAAACAAACTTGCTGGGCTATTGTAGTCAACCTACTCTGTTAACAGTAACCCGTATACTTGTTTAAAAGTAGCAGTATTACTTGGCTATATTAGCTAACCTAATCTGTTAAAAGTAACCCACCAACTTGATTGAAAGTAGCAGTTTTGCTCGGCTATATTAGCCTACCTAATCTGTTAAAAGTAACCCACCAACTCGATTGAAAGTAGCACTCGGCTATATTAGCCAACCTAATCTGTTAAAAGTAACCCACCAACTCGATTGAAAGTAGCAGTTTTGCTCGGCTATATTAGCCTACCTAATCTGTTAAAAGTAACCCACCAACTCGATTGAAAGTAGCACTCGGCTAAATTAGCCAACCTAATCTGTTAAAAGTAACCCACCAACTCGATTGAAAGTAGCAGTATTGCTCGGCTATATTTGCCTACCTAATATGTTAAAAGTAACCCACCAACTTGTTTAAAAAAAGTAGCAGTACAGTACTGTTCGGTTGTATTAGTCAACCTAATCTATTATTAAAAGTGTTTAACAATGAAACTACTTTGAATTGTTACACTTTCCATTTCAATTCACTATTCAGTGAATAGTGAACTAAAATGAAAAGTAAAATGACAAATAATGTGAAGTGAATAGTATTCTCCATGAATAGTATTAACTTCACATTATTTGTTGGAACTGACTAAATCTGAGCGGTGAGCCAACCTCAGTCCTGTGGTCGGCCTGGTGCGTGTGTGATGAAACTCGTTTGATGTGACATCTTGCGCCAAAAACTAAATTAACCAAAACAAAATGTAACCCAACAACTTTATTGCAAGTAGCAGTATCGCTCTGTATTTGTTGCACATCTAGTCTTTTAATTTTAACATACCTAAAGAGTGTACTTATGTACTTTTATTTCAAATTCAAATCACAATATTTTAAAAAGAACAGTTTTATTCTCTAAATAGAGAAAATTATGTTTACCTACTTAAATAATATCAGTTCCACATTTAAAAATTGCTAATCACATTTAAACTCACTACAATACGTCTTTTATTTAATTTTAAATAAGCGAATATTACTGTGTTAAAAAATGTTACCTGCGTCGGTTAATGTTTCATAACTTGAAAGAGTTAAAAAGTAACACGTTGAAAACCTATAATTGTAATGTAAGTCACCGTTTTACTCGACTAAAATTAACTAAGCCATCTCGGTTAGATTTAAATAAACGAATTTCACTATGTTAAAAAATGTTACCTTTGTAGGTTAGTATTTGTTAACTAGAAAGGGTTAAAAAGTACCGTTTCACTCGGCTAAAATTTACTTAACCGTCTCGGGTAATTTTACATAAACGAATTTCACTGTGTTAAAAAATGTTAACTTCGTAGGTTAGTATTTGTTAACTAGAAAGGGTTAAAAAGTACTGTTTCACTCGGCTAAAATTAACTAAGCCGTCTTGGGTAATTTTACATAAACGAATTTCACTGTGTTAAAAAATGTTAACTTCGTAGGTTAGTATTTGTTAACTAGAAAGGGTTAAAAAGCAATATGTTGAAAACCTATATTTATAATGTAAGTAACCGTTTCACTGGGGTAAAATTAACTAAGCCGTCTCGGTTAATTTTAAATAAACGAATTTCACTGTGTTAAAAAATGTTAACTTCGTAGGTTAGTATTTGTTAACTAGAAAGGGTTAAAAAGCAACATATTGAAAACCTACGTTTATAATGTAAGTAACCGTTTCACTCGGTTGTTTTTAACACATCTACGTATTACTTTTTAAACAACTTTGCGTTTGTTAACTCACACAAATTACTCAGTACAGCAACAACCGTATACTCGGTTGTTTTTAACGATTCCACTTAGTATTTTTAAATAACTTTGTTTTTATTTATTGTTAATCAAGTAGTTTGGCGACCACAACCGTTCACTCGGTTGTTTTTAACCTTTTTATTTTAACCGTTTTGTCTTATTTATTTTCAGCTTAGCTAACTTGATAAAAGTTACAGAGTGATTGTTTAAAACTAAATATTTTGCTGTTAACCGAGCGAAATTCGCACTCGGTAAACGCTCCGTTTTCTGAGTGTGCAACTACCCCCGGTATGGTGCTTCAGGTAATCTGTCCACCTGGCCGGGGGCGTCCAACGCTTCGCTTTTCGGTACGTGGCCTCCACTCGAGAATTCGTCTACCCCGTCGCATATCGGTTCTACGGCAAATGTGACCGGCCCATTGCCACTTCAGCTTGCTGATCGCTTCGGCTATGTCGACAACTTTGGTTCTTCATGTATAATTTATATTGGTGGAAGAACTAATATAAATTATACATTAATATTAAGACAAATTATTATTTATACAAAATAGTATTATATTATATATAAAAATTATTTTCATTAGTTAATTAAAAACTTACACCAATACAAAATACATAACTTGGGCAAAGCTTTTTGGGATTGTGAACCATAAAATACCTAAGTGACCACTAAAATAACAACGGCGAGTCCCCATACATGTGGTGTACCTGAATTTATTTTAAGTTGTGAAATTATAACAAAAATTTCTTTGTGTTAAAGACACTAGTTAAAGAACATATAGCTTACTAATTTACCTGTACAACTTGACCCTGATTAGATAATTACGAAAATGTTCGAGGAGAAGTTCTTTATCCGCAACACTGTAAACTCCATATTATCTGTCAAATACCACACTAGATTCTACTGTTGTTGTTTTAATGCAGTAAAAAACTTAAACATGATTTAATATTTTTCAATACCCCATCTAGGAATTTTCAAAATCAAACAATCAAACGTCTAACTATTGGTAAAGGTTTCATAATTTCACAATCCAAGGTACGAACTTGCCATCCATCTTTCAACATCAATATCGTTTCGATATTCAAATATTGTTCAATTCTGAAACAGAAGTGTAGTTTACTTGTCAAGTATGTATGTATGTAGTATGTATGTAGTATGTCAAGTATCAAATATAAATGTCAAGTCAAGTATCGTTTTCAACTTTTTTGCACAGGGAAAGCTAAAAAAGACTAACGAAGACACTCAAATTAAAATTTAATTAGACAAAAAAGTTATATAAATAAAGTATATGCTAAAATGTATATAATATAATTGAAGACATAAGTAGCCAAAGGTTGTAACTCACGAAATAGAAATTTTGAGAAAACAGAGTTTAAAATTTCTCTTCACATAAACCTTGTTGTACATTTCCTACTTTTTCTTTAAAATTAGTTAAAAGTTATAAAAGAAACCGCTCTTATAGCATTGGGAATAGATTAAGCGTAATATAACACCTTTGTTACACTGAAAAAACAGGTTTTTGATTTTTTGCAGATATGACCTTTGGCCACTCACGTCTTCTATACTTAAAAAGCTTAAATGATATACTAGCAGTTACTCTAAGTTCAAATCAAATTAAAAAAAAACCAAATAATACTTACTGATTAAAAATACTATCTAAGTAATGATAGATAACATGGAAAAATTTCATTCACATCTTTCTGGCATTCCAAATAACATAATTTAAAACAATTAATTACATAATAATAAACAAGGACAGGTGAATAAATATTTAAACATTGATAGAAGATTTACAAAAAATGAGTAAATTGCAGTAAGACTATACAGTAGGTAGCAGTGAGGGAGAGGAAACCGGTGACGAGTGTCATTCGTAGATCGAATAGGCCGCATGCACACATCCGAGGCTGACGTGCCGTCACCACGTGCAACACGTCGCGTGCCAAAGTGCCGACGCCGGCGCATCTGCGGTCGCCGTCTGCGAATAAAAGTATTGTGAATCATAAATATTAGGAAATGTTTTTGGAACGTAAGTAGGTACTTATTATTTATAGAAAGAGATATTCACTTAAAATAAGCAAATATGTTATAATTGCAAGACACTTTAATTGGTCTGAAAACAATATTTACTTATTTTCAGAGATTTCCTTTAAAGTACGTACGTATGAAACAATATTTTCTTCGTTCAAGATAAATTTTTTTCTTTGTAAGGTAATGCCACATTGCTTCTATCGTGATTAAATATTATTAATACGATAAAAAATTCTATTACAACTAGATGTGATAATTTTAACAAAATCGTGGTTACCTTTACATAGCATGTTGTTGAGACGCGCCAAGGAGCGATTCAAATCGCGCGTGGCTAGATGCATACACTCACCGCCCGCAGCCAAAACCGTAATAGTGAAAATTGTTATAAAAATATTCAGTAAGTCCGCTATGTTCTGAAACAATAATATCAAATAGAACCCATTTCATCAAAATAATTTAGTCTTAACTAGAGATTGACACCCGAAGCTGTTTACTGCCATCTGCGAGGATTTTTTTTGTTACTCTTTGCTGGTGAAACTAAATTATATACCAAATCTGCTCATTATGCTCCACTGTGGGGGCTTAGGTCTCCTCTCCGAATGAGGGTGCTTGGAGTTTAATCCAGCACGCGTTGGTAGATTATATATTATATTTATAACTTTGTTATGGCTTTTATTTGTACTCTATTACAAAAGGTTCACTATTCTAGTGCTTTTTGGGTTGTTTATAACTTAACGATTCTAATTGGTTTTTATTTTAATTTAATTAGTTACAGGAACACAGTAGAGATTTATTACAATTCATGCCGGAATTTCTCCTATCTTTAATGTTGCCACATACAATAAAGTGCAGTTACTATTAGGTATATTAACCCATTAATGTGCACTGACTTCTATATGTAACTGAATCTAACAGCCTTTCTAGAAATGTTATGGTAGGTAAACTGACCGGTTGGCCGAGTGGTTAAAGACCCTAACTGCAGAACCAAATAGACGCGGGTTCGTTTCCCACTGACAAATATTTGTATGGATAAACATGTCTATTCGTTCCGTGTCGTGTGTAAAATATCTATGTATGTAAATATGTACTATAATAAATATTTGTGTATGTATATCAGTTGTCTAGCATCTATATTACAAGCATAATATTTGGTTACTTTGGGACTAGATGGCGCTGTGTGCGATGTCCCAAATATAAAAAAAAACTTGGTTAAAACAGTACACAAAAATGCCAAAGAAAGTGTTCATCAATAAAATTTAAACTATGATTATACTTACAGAGATACTGTTGTTTAGCGACCAGGTGTAAATAACAACCAAGTCAAATGCAAGTATTGAAGCCAAAGTCACCAGAATCTGCAATAAAAATATTATTTGTTAAAAGTAAGTAAGCCCCATAAATTTTTTAGTCAAGTCTAAGTGCTTTAGCATTTTGATTTGTTCGATAAAAAATTTGTATGTATACTTAAATCATGAATGTTCATATATAGAGGTACTGCGTTGTGACAACAAAAATGTGAGCAAAATAATATACGCCGCAGACCAAATATACACCAGCTGATGTTCTGAAACAGAATTCTGTGCGATCCACATATAAAATTCGAGCTGGAGAATAAAAAGAAATAGAAAGTGGGTTGATAAATATTAATGAAATACCTATGTTATCGTTTTAAAACTATCTTTTTTTTGACGTAGTCCCCGTTGAGCTGTATGCACTTAGTCCAACGATCTTCTAAAGTTTCAATACCTCTCCTAAAATGGCTTTTATCGAGTCCCGAAAAATAGTCTATAGCAGCTTTGACCTTATCTCCGTCCCTAAACTTCTGCCCACCCGAAAATATTTTTAGGTAGGGTAACAAATGAAAGTCAGACGGTGCCAAATCAGGGGAATAAGGTGGGTGAGAAAGCAAATCATAGCCACTTCGTTGATTTTTGCCATGGCGACAGCACCTGTGTGTACGCGTGCATTGTCGTGATGAAAAAATATTTTTTATTCATTCCCGGCCTTTTCAGACGAATGCAATTTTGTAATTTATCGAATAGGTTAGTGTAATATGTACTGTTTATGGTTTCTTTGGTCTTTTGGAAGATAATTTAATAATTATATCAATAAAATTCTATTCGCATACCAAAACACTGATTTCACGACTTTACAAGCAGTTTTCTCCACCTTCGCTTTTTTTTGGGGCAGAAGTTCCTGGTTCTGTCCATTGCTTTGATTGTATTTTTTATTCTGGTGTATAGTACCTATTAGATCCACGTCTCATCTGTAGTTACTGATCTTTGCATAAAATTATTTCTATTTTTCATAAAATGAGCCAAATTATCTTGCGACATTTGCATTCGTAAACGTTTCTAGTCTATAGTGAGCAAACGCGGTACCCATCACGCAGATCATTTTTTCATGACCAATTTTTCACTTAAAATGTAATAATATCCATCTCTTAGAAATACCTACTGCGTCAGCTATCTCTGATGATTTCAACAGTCGGTCTGCTAAAGCCATGTCATGTATTAAATACAGTTTCGGAATTGTAACACTTTTTGGACGCCCAGGCTCATCTTCAACGCTTGTACGGCCTTGTTTAAATTCAGCTACCCAGTTTTTTACTGTTGCATATGATGGTGCACTATGACCTAAAACGTTTTTCATTTCTTCGAAAATTGCAGGGCCCTCAATCCTTTCATATACAAAAACTTTATGACAGTTCGCTCCTCGATTTGATTCATTGCAAAATATTCCGTGATAACGCTTTTCTAAATGACATTTAAAAAAAAAACGACTGGCTTATCTGGTTATTAATTAATTAGTTATTATTAATAATTAATTAATCTTAGCTCATACTACGTAATTTTATATATGGCCAGTTACAAAACCAATTTAGAGTATCACTAAATTTTTTTAATTTACCATACTTAGAAGTAGGTCAGGCTAAGTACTTATCAACCCACTCAGGTGTTATGAAACTAAATTTACAGTGTAATATAAAAAAATGTTTGTTTAAAACAATGACAATGACATATGGTTTGTCTGATCACTGAGTTTGATATTTTGCTCATGTTTTCGAATGTTTCGAGTATGAAACGCTCCATCCTGACTATTATGCTACCTAAGCCATATATTTTTGAAGTTCTTGTTGTAGTAACAATAAATATCTAAAAAGAAATAATTGTAAAAGAGCATGTAGAGCTGACCTATTGAACTAAACAAAAAGTTTAAAAAAAAATAAGATACGTGATAAAAGCTTTTAACACGTTTTTCTCGGTAACCGTTAGTTTGCACCATCTGAATATTTGAAACTTTTTGTTTACTTCAGTAGGTAAGCTCTACACGCTCTACAAGATTGGACTACTTTCAGCCGAGCACGTGCATTCTGATCTTATGTTTTGCAAGCCATCAACAATGACTGTGCTTATTCGCCTTTCATTTAATTACGGGCGCTTTGATTACAATCATTGTGCGTACGTACCGTAAATCCAAAAATTTTATTAAAAATGCAACAACAATTGTTGAGTGAATCATAGGTCGTTTCTATACTTTTCAACGTGTTGCAGATATTAATGTTATTTCTATCTTGGGGCAGTTCAGCTTCAGTGTACACTTTTGAACAAGAGTTAACAATATTTAAATTATTATTTTGGGGTATGAGCTCTTGTACTGCAGAATTTAAACGAGCTATCACTTCCGATATGTTATATGATAATGTTGAGGTGGCAATGATGTGGAAATGTTGAAAAATAACGCTTGCGGTCCACCAAAGTTCGTATATCGTCAAACTGAAGTCTTTGTCGATGATGTAGGCTACTATAATGCTGACAATCATCACTAAATTAAATGATATTATCCAGGAATAAAATAAAATAAAGTAAATATTTTTCCTTTTCATATTAATATTACTATTTAATTTCTGAGTAATAAAACTCAGTTCCTTTATCAGGTTTTGGTGTTCGTCGTTTTGTATTTGAAAGAAAATAATTAACAATATGTTTTCGAGAATCTGCAAGTAGGAATAAAAATCGTAGACCGATTTTATTTTATGTTTTAGCGACACGTAGACACTCGGCGGGGTTAAAAGATAGAAGATTATTATTACTTTAATCGAATATATAAATAGCTTATGTGCAAAATTCCTTAGGCCGTTTATTTTCGGCAGATCTTTTGAAAAAACTAAAATGTTCATGATTTTGTATAAGCCACGAGACATTTTCAATGATTGCGGAAACGGCATTTTAAATTTTTTATCTATTCGCGTTATTGAAATATCGATTATTTGATTTACACAAAAAACAAGTGCGTCCACTTTAAGTGTATTTCATTAAACTGTAATTTCCTTGATGGAAATTACAGTTCGATGAAATGACACATTAATAATGGTAAGTGTTTGCATAGTCATCACAGCAATAATGAAGATTATTGTAATATTTTGTTAAACTCATCACAATTATTTATAGTAAACTGCTTAAATATTCGTGTTTTTATGTGAGGTATCAGTATTGTCAACTAAAAACATAACATTTGATAGGCTTGATGTAGGAGAGTGTAACAGCATTCTGGCCAAACCTGCATCAGGTGAGGCGAGAATGCTGTACAAACTATTAGAACAGTATTAATTTTGTTAAAAATATTTTTTGTTATCCCTATGAGCTGACATGGTCGCTTAAGCGTACCAAAGCTCGCTAATTATAGAAATAAAAAAAAACATAACATAGCATCTCCTTAACTGTAATAGCAAGTAACTCAAATAATACGATTTTTCAGGAGAGACATAAGCTGCTTTATTCGTATGACTGATATGACTGTATGAATGAATGATCGATTGGGCGAGCTCTTAGAGACCCTAACTGTAGAGCCAATGGTCGCGGGTTCGATTCCCGCCCGAGACAAATATATGACAATAAACATGAACATGTCTATTTGTTCCGTGTCTGGGTGTAGAAAGTATCTATATATATTATATAAAAAAAGAATATTTAAGTATGTTTATGAGTTGCGTAGTATTATCATCTTCTATGGTACCATAAAACCTTATTCTTATCAAAATTCGTTTTTAAATTTTCCTACACCCTTAATAAATTTATTTTTGTAATTTTCTCAGCGGATTTCTTGTTTCGTGACATACGTACATATTTACAAATGGTAAAATCTGTGTTAACCATCATTCTCTAAAACAGATTTCGTCCTTGTTCTATCTACCTAATAAATTATGAAAAGAGCGAAATTAATGTATTTCATTAAGCTCTACTTGATTTAATCATAACTTCAATTTAATTAACATAATGGGACATGTTCACTGGCTTTGTTAGTATACGTAATTAATAAAATTGGTTGTTTATTATTGACGCACGATTCAGGGATAGTCTGTGAGTGAATAAATTCGAAGTGTGATGGAAAACGCCTCGATAAGCTTTGAGTTAGGCCCAAATAGTTTAGGATTTAACTAGCGACCGCCCGCAGCTTCGCCTGCGTAGACTACGCATTCCTGTTAAAGTGATCTATTATTAACATTCGAAATGCTTTCTGTCTACTTTTTGCTTATATACATTTTGGTTACTGTTATACAAACTATTCACTCCTGACTGATTTATTTATTATTAGCGGCCGTGCCCGGCTCCGCCCGGGTGGACTACAGAAACGTTCCCCATCACGTTCTCCCCCCACCCTTTTCTAACACTCCATTCCTAGGTAACTAACGTATTTAATTTGATAAGGATTCATATGTTTAAAAAACATCTTCGCAAATAGTGTATTATGTTAGAATAAATTTGACTGCCATAAAAAAGGTTATAGTAAACCAACCTTAAAAGATACACATATGCTGACGCAGACTTTTGCTTGTAACTTTCAAAGGGGAACAATCCCATTATACATGATTTTTGCCTAATACCAACCGTTTTCGCAGCGCACGCAACGGAAGCTCTCAAAAAGAATATTTTTTCCCGTTTTTGCAACATTTTTCGTTAGTGCTCCACTTCTATTGGTCGTAGCTGATATAATATTAGCCTATAACCTTCCTCGATTAATGGACTATCCAACACAAAAAGTTTTTTTTTTCAATTCGAACCTGTAGTTCTTGAGATTAGCGCGTTCAAACAAACAAACAAACTTCAGCTTTATAATATTAGTATAGATTAGGATTTACTTAATTTTAGATATCAGACAAATGACCATTTGCTATATATGGATGTACAATTTCGTATTTCTTATCTTTTTCTATTCCATTCCATCAGCCCTTTTTTATACCCCACTGCAGGGCTTAGGCCTCCCCTCTAGATCCCCGCGCGTCGGTCTTCACCCCTGTAAACTTGCGTTTGACATTTTCGATCGAGTACTCACAATTAGTACCAAATCAATTGTACGCCGCGCCGTCAGGCTATAGACCATAGTTCTTATTAAAATACCAATTTGTTTCGTGAATTAAAATTAATTTTGTAGTGATTGTCCATATTACTTTGTCTTTTCTTGTTCCAACACTCGGTAGAGGGCTTACTATAAGTTTTATTTTATAAGGTAGGTAATCAATAACTTTGTATCTATTGTAGTGACATGACATTTGTATAATAGTAATTATATAATATTGTAGTGACGTCTTATATCTAAGTAATTTTTTATTTTTTCCATTTTCAAGCGATCTGCATTTTTTTATCCTAGCCCTTATCATTTGCTATGTTTGTTCCGAGATATTGTTGTGTTATTTGTATGTGTTAAAAAATTAAAACTATATTTCATTTGTGTTTAAATTTTTATTGTACAACGGTATCCTTATAAGGTCTGTCTTGTGTCCGTCTGTCAGTCACAGACTTATCCAAATTACAGCGAAGTGGTTTTTATTATACACTTATAAATGTGCGAAACATACCCTCCTTAGTTTTCTAAGTTTTTAAAGCTAAAATGCTGATTTTGCTGGGGTTAGCAGGTTACTAGATTTGTTTATCACACTGATTGGTTCAGCATTGGTCATAGCTATAAATTATAAACTCGTGGTCGCACTGTCATGGGTAAAGGACATTACATATATATACCTAAAGTCGGTGCAGATCGTGTCAAACTTTATGGCGGATCGGAATATAACGCTATGGTGCTTGCGCAGGTGGGTATTTCTTGGAAATACGGATGCTAAGCAATTTCGTAAAAACTTTCAATTAACAGACTATTTGTATACATTATGGATAATAGATGTCTTTTACAAAACTTTTAAGCTATGATGCACTCACTATGACCAAGTGTTCGAATAATAGTGTGTAATAATAATAATAATACTTAGCAACATTGACATAAATGTTTAACAACGATTAACTGATAAAGATACGTCAGAAACGGCTATAGGCACGAATATCATCATCATCAGCCCATTTTTACCCCACTACAGGGGCTTAGGCCTCCCCCAGGGTGAGGAGGGGGCTTGAAGCTTAAGTCCACCACGCTGCTCCACTGCGGGTTGGGAACTGTAACGACCGCCATCTATTGATAGCGTCCGGGACCGACTGCTTAACGTGCCCTCCGAAGCACGGTGTCAGTGATATTGTGTTTTTAAGTCAGAAAAACTCATTGGTACACGCCCGGATTCGAACCATGGCCTTATGGGGTCTTATAAATTTGAGACAGGTTCGTTGCGCTCTGGGCTATCACGACAGCACGAATATACCTATAAAATATTCTTAAGTTAAATACTAGGTAGTAGTAAACCCCCAAGGTTATCAATGAAATTTTATATGAACCTAAGGATTTGAAATAAATATAGAAGGTTAAATAGTATAAATGGTAAAGACACATTAAAACTGGTAAGGACAAGAAAATGTCAAAAAAACCAAAAGGAGAGCACTTTTTAACTAAGTTTGTATTATACTTGCTGCGTCGTTAAACACCTCCACACACCTCCATTGACAGGCATTACTCCGAGCACAATGGAAGGCGGGCGGGGGGACTCGTAGAGTGACTGAAACATCTATACATAGACTATTTTCTTTCAGTAGACAGTAAAGACAAGTTTTGGTGCTCAAACATGTACCTCCCCATATAACGTGCGCTTATTTAAAATTTATTGTTTTATCTTACTTAAATATTAGTACAGAGTATCAAGTATGAGGAAATGTTAATTTGATAGAGATTTTTATACGTGTTTATATATTATCTGACTTTCAAAATAAAATAACGTGGTCGCACCCACCGGATACCATGAAAACGTCCGATTTAATGGTATATTTAATTTTAATATATTCATTTCAATAACAAGACAGTGTATAGCTAAAATATTCTGCAAAACAAAGTTTCCATAACTAATCTCTAACTCATTTCCAACTGCGAGTTTGTCAATTTATACAGTGTGTGAAGTCAGCAGCGCATTCGACTTAATGCTCTTATTCCCCCCTATACACGAAAGCAAAAGTCAATTTAATTTATAAACTACGTATTTGAAAACATTTATACTAGAATTATTTTAAAAACAGTTGATTACACTGAAATACCATTGATAAGTTTGACCAAGGGTTCACAAAAAATGCGTAAATTGTAATAAGAGTATACAATAGGTCGCAGTGAGGGAGATGAACCCGGTGACGAGTGTCATGCGTAGCTCGAGTATGCCACACGCGCATATTTGAGGCTGGCGCAAGATCACTGCACGCAGCACGTTCCGTACCAAGGCACCATCGCCGAAGCAACGGCGATCAACTTCTGCAAACAATAGTACGTAGTTCAGTCGGACTAAAAACATCGCCTCTATGGCGAACGTTTGCCAAATATACAATACATTAGCGATACATATAAACCAAATTTATATTTATAAAATAAAATTAGGTATCAAAAGTTGATCGTTTTAGTGGTAGGCCACATTACGTTTTGTTCTTCGCTGGTTTGTTCACGCCGAATGAATGCATAATTTTTAACGTCGAATAAATCAGCAAATGTGGGCGTACTCAATAAAATGTATGGATTGCATTTTTTTGGATTTTGTCAACGTCAAAAAAATTCGTAGTGTTGAAGGCCACTCATACAGATCGATCGATACAATTGATCAGAAATCGTTGAGATGAGTTTGGCATCGCTCGATCGATAAAAGAAGCAATGTTGTAAAGCCACATAAACAATAAATAAAATCGTGGGTTTTGATTAGATTTTTTAGCAATTCCATCTCTCGGTGACCACCCGTAGTATATGCCAAGACCCTTCCCCGTCATATTTTTCACGTAGTAATTCATATTATTTTTAAATCATTTTTAGCAAACTGAAAGTAAAACGAAATTTTTGGCTTATAATTGTCCAGGCAAGGTCAAGAGTACGTGCGTGCATACCTACAATGACAAGTGAAAAATATATGTAAAAACACATTCTACCAGGAACTTAATTTACCGAAACAAGTCTCTTTGTCTTTTATTCACAATTATTTTCGTAGAGCATATTGACTAAATGACAAAGACCTAAGCCCCTCCACCCCCTGTGACCAAACGTTGTATTTTAAAGACCCCCCCCCCTAAACGGGTCACGTAGTATGGGTACGTTTCCTAAGAGTAATGTGTCACATTAATAATAAGTGAAGCATCAAAGAAATATAAAAAAATGACAACATAGAATTCACGGCTACCTTGACACAGCGTGTTGTTAAGCCGAGCCAGAGAGCGTCGCAGGTCACATGCTGCCAGTTGCACATATTCGCCGCTCGCCGCCAAAACCGAAATAGAGTATATTGCTAAACAAATGTTTATTAAGTTCACTGTTTCCTGTAACGAAAATTATGAATGTAACTTTGGTGAATACGCCGATGAATTTATGGAAGCTATGTACGTGTGTGACACAAAATAAATTACTTACCATATAACTATATATTATACATTGCAATATAATATACAAAACCATACTGCTCAAAAATAAGTAAGTAAGTAAGGCAGACCCGTTGTAAAAAACGTAAGTGGAAAAATTATTATAAAAGTTAGAACTGTTTCTTTTTAATGCGCGAAGAAATGACATGCACATCCGTTTTTATTCGGCAACTGGCTCACACACAAATTATATACATATCTTTTTCTATGGTATAGAAGCAGTACATGCAGTGCTTCTTTGTCGTGCCAGGTTCTCCTGCTTTCGTGTAAGTAGACCAGGCACAATAGTACCAGTTTTTTGGTCCCTGGCACAAAATGCCTCAATATCCTTATAGATTGCGAAACCTAAATTAATATTCTATAAATTTATTAGTTTAAAGTTGACACACTCAATATGAAATTCAAGTGTAAAACGGACAATTACTAGGACTTTATATGACCACGATTGCGGTTGAATTTTGATAAAACTTTGAAAGCCAATGAAGCTCAAATGGACGCATAAGAAAAATACAATTTTATATCACATACATCTGACACCGGCCTGATGAAAAACGAGCATAACACAAAAAAATTGTGAGGCTCAATGTAGACAGTACCAGCGCACCCTAATTATGGCTAGCATAGTGCACCGCTGAGAACACCTGCGTGTAAAAGGACTAGGAGGGTCACCAGCGTATCGTCATCTACGTCCGTCAACACCCAAAAGTGTACAACCAGCAGGGTCCAACCCAGAATCTTTCATGGAGGCGTTTACTGAGGTGAAAATAGCGGCCGTCGCTCAGGACCATCTGACAACAAAGCTGAGGCTGGATGTGCCTGGGCTTATTCATGCGGAGCTTGGCAAGGGGATTTTATGAAGTTACCGCGTCTCAACTACCAAACATTGAATGGTGGGGTGGAGTTTTCCCGTGAACTTACCGGTCATCAACTGCGTGGCTAGTTGAGAGCCTAAGCGAATTCAAGCCTGGGAAAATAACTGTGCAGACACTGGGTGCAAGAAAGTTGCCGAAAGCGGTGAAAATGGCTTGGAAGACAAAAAAGTTTGGCATTAAACCGGTTTTAGCGTTACAATCCTCACATTCACACAGACGAATGGAGGACGATGAATGCTATTGCAGATGTTACCGGAAATTCCTCCTTAAAACGCTTGAGAAATTAATAGACATATCAAGCACTATGCATTAAAGAATAAACCATCTAACTCTAAAGGACCTTAGACTTAGAGCTAAGCACCAGAAATAAATTTCAACTTGATACCTTCATACATTCCTGAGAAAAAGGGTATTTATTAAAAAATACTTTTCTATGTGATGTAACAAAAAAAAGTTGTTTTAAGACGTTCAAAAGTGACAACAGAGTCCTACTTGAAAATAAATTTATTATTTATTTATTTACCTAAAAAAGTGCCAGCTTTATAACCAATTTTCATAACTCTAGGTCAACGGGAAGTACCCTATAGGTTTTGATTTACTTGCGAGTTTCAAAACGCGCGGTCAATTTGATGAAGTTATAGGGTATTGGCAAAGACGGTTAAGATTATGAACAAGTGGGAAGAAGCGGTGCGGTGGGTTGGAGGAAGCTTGCCGTCAATCACTAGAGCGAGCGCCGGCGGAGCAGACAGGGTTAGCACGTCATGCGGCTCACGCGCTTCCGCAACTCAAACACCTTTACCCGTCGACTTTGTGCTGTTATTTATTCGGTATTCGTTTTTTGATGGATATTTAATAAATTTAGCTGTTTAATATTTTTTATAGTAATTTTAATAAATTATTTTCAAATAGGTCAAGTAGTAGGCAAATGTCATTGTTTTCTGTTGTGTAGGTAGGTACGTGTCTTAACAGATTTGATATATATGTGAAGCTACGTACAAAAAAGGTATTTGTTCGTAGCTATGCGATGTCGACAGCCAGCGCCAGTACCGAACATGTCTTAATAACTCGGGGCCGCGAGCTCCACTTTGATACTTTGGTATTGGTATGTTTCGCTCGACTTCCTATGAAAATTGGCATCTGTCTGGCCAATGTACATATTCAACATTACAGTTCACATTTCTGTCTCGCCGCAGTAGAACCGTTGTAGTAAAAATTAATGTTAAATTGTAGATAAAAAAAGAGTCCTGACAGACAGACTAGTTAGACACACGGACAACGATGTGGTCCTACAAGTGTCTTTTTTCCTTTTAAGGTACAAAACTTGTTATTAATTTTACATGTTATTAATTTTACCACAAATAAAATAAATGTTTGGACGATGATGAAAAAAATCTGGTGTAAGTTACATATAACTAAGAACTTTATTGTTGTAATGGCTATTACGATTATTAAAATGGTGGGTTCTACGTGATTTTGGTTATTAAAATAGTAATAGTGTATAATACTTACATCGGTAGAATGACTTATTGACCAGCCGTAAATACTTAATAAGTTACACAAAAGAAGTGAAGTCACTATCACAAGAATCTGCAATAAAAATAGTTGTGAAATATTTAATACTTTTGTGTCATAGCAACTTTCTTTCTATTTGAGTAAGAAACAGGCATGAAACTAGTTCCTAGTAGATAACCTATTCCTAAAAAATATTAATAGGTATAGTTCGCCTCAAACTTTATGGCGGATCGGAATACAACGCTTTAAACGTGCTTGCAGCAGGTACAGTCTTAAACCCCTCGTTCCACTGCGTCCCGCTACACCTAAAACTGGTTACTGCGACGCAACTTGTGCCTATGTTCACATCCGCTTTAAAGTTCGATTGGAACTGAACACTCTTGAAACCTTGTGAGCGGCTTCATGTTGTTTGTTAGCCGTGAAGCAGATAAATTAAATATCACCCATTCTAGAACCAGATGAACTAAATATATGCATATATGATACTGGAAAATGACATTTGTGTCTATTTTTTGAAATATGTGTAACGAAATGTTGCCATACTATTGAATATTGCCTCGTACATTTAAAAAATACCTTTATGAAATTCAATCAAGTGTTTTTTTTAGACGAAACAAAATTGAGTCTAAATATAAAAACGAAACAAATTATAGATCATTATTTAAATAATACATACCGAACGTCCAAACGATTCATTCCACATAACACAGCAGTGGCATAGAGTATCGTATGTGGTTTGTACAGTTTTTAAAGTTTGACAGAGGTCACGGTCTTCGTCGTGTTTCGATTCCACAACCTCAGTACGTACATTTGACGAAGAGTTATAAACGTATCTGTTTGGTATGTGCTCTCTAACAGCGCAATCTAAACTAGATATCACTTCCGATATATTATATAATAATGCTGACGCGCTCAAAATTTGTGTATTCTGAATAACTACACTAGCAGTTGCCCAAGCGAATATTATTACGATAGAAAAATTTTTTACTATCGCAGTTACCACGAGACCAAAGGTTAACATTAACCCGTATGTTATTATCAATGTCCAAAATAATGTAAAAAAGATACGTTTCCTTTTTTGGCTAATATTATGCTTTAATTTAAGAGAAGCAACGTGCAGCTCGTTTATTATCGTTTCGTGTTTTTCTGTTTGTGTTTGAAATAAAATAATTATATTTATGTTTTCGAAAAATTGGAAATAAGAATAAAGTGAATTGAGAAATTTCGTTTCATGTGATAAAAATAATACGGGTGGCGTCACTATGTAGAAAATTATAACAATCTTTAATAAATACTTAAATAACGTATTAAGGAATTGCTTTGTTCCCGTTGTTTCTAGTAGTTCTCTCGAAATAACGAAAAATCTTATAATTTTGTATAAACGGCGAGTTATTTTTAATGAATAGGAAAGTGACATTTTTCTTTTTTCTATCCAAATATTTGAATTTAGCTCTAGATTACTCGGTACATAGACAAAACTGTTGCGTCGTTTCATGAGTGCGTTTGGTCAAACAATAATTTTGATTGATACATGTCAAATTTTAATTATAAACTAATCAAATTGAGTGTGGCTTATTCATCGTGATATCGATATTAAACTTTTTGTAGGTAAACTTTTATTGTCCTAAGTCACGCTACAATAATTTGAATTTAATTAAACAAAAAAAAAAAAAATTATAAGGGTACATTTGTTTAAAATAAATGGTTTAGATAGGGAAAACAATTAAATTTGATACCTACAGAAATATGAGAAGGAGGAGCAGTAAGCAATCAAAGCGACTCAGAAAATACCGCTTTCCGGAGCCAACGTTTTTCTGCCTATCAGTGACCTTAGAACAACTCAATGAAGAACTTTTGTTTATATTTGTTAATTGAAAAAATAAAAAATGTGCTCACGAGTTTTGTCTGATTTCGTATCATAACACGAATTATATGAATACTTTTAAAACTGATATTTAATTCGTCTTCTTCCCTTTTTGGGGATAAAATTAATAAACAATTTTTTAGGAAAGTATATTTTTAATGCTTTCTAAAAGTCAGTCGTATGGGAAATAGTAAATAAATATGTACGTAATCAAAACTGAAACAATAATATTTGTGTGACATTCAGCCTAAAGAAAGTATAGATCTAAACAATATAGATGATTTAACATCAAAAATACATACAACACGAATTGAAAAGAATTTGTCATTTTAAGATAAAGTTGTAGAAATCAAAGTGATAAGGAAAAATAAAACAATTATGGATGAAAATTTCAAATTAATAATAATAATAATAAAAAGATATTGTGTGATTCAAAAGTATGAGAAGTTAATGTTATTTGAAAGAAACAAAAAAATATTTATTTGGCACACTTACAATAACACCAGTAATAGTGTTTTAAAATATAACAGGTAAAATTATAAATATAAAAATAAACAAAGTAAATTAATAAAAAAATAAAAATATAACAGTCGGGATTCTAAATAAACTAAAACAATAACAAAAAGTAAGTGACCAAAATGGTTTCCACTCAGCTATACGTCAGGGCATTTGAATGCCGAGACGCTGGTTTTCTGTGGAACCAAGGAGTGGCCAATGGCTCGTATCTTATAAATATTATTCAGGCTCTGTATAGTATTCAGTTTGGCTATTCAAATTGAAAGTTTTAAAAAATTAATAAGTGATACCCAGTAAATAAATTGTAATCTAAAAACTTAATATTAAAAAACTTAAAAACTTAATAATGTAAAAATAGTGATAGTTGTATATTAATGCGAGATGTGTTTTAAATATATGTTGCAAAAAATTTATCTTGTAGAGATGTGAGGAACATGCAGGGAAACAAAAAACAAATATAACCATGATACATGTGGGCACAACAAATATCCGAAAAAGTATAGTTAGGTATGTACACTGCACGGCTATTCAAGTATTTGAAATCTGTATTTCTAGTAAATGTTTCTTAAGATTCTTTTTAAAGGAGTAAATAGACTTTGAATTTGCAACTGGTGGTGGGAGGTTATTCCAACACTTAGAGGCAGCATACCGAAAGCTACCGCGAAATGCCGCCATGTATTTTAAAATACATTGCTTAAAATATATTAAATAAAATAAACTGAAATTAATGATTTACCATTTTCGAACCTACCAAAACTGAAATTTAACAAAAAAATTAAATATAGGGTTTTACTTATATTTTACATGAAAACATAAATGATAAACGAATCTTCATTTCGGCAATCAAATTAGAAAATAAATTTAAAAAAACTTTTACAAGTGCTTCGTGTGACATATGAAATAAAAGTTATTGTAATGAGAAATACAAATATATTTTATAAATAATTTTAACTGTAAATTTCAAAAGTGCATAAAGATTATAATATTGAAACTGCTAACCCTATGATTTTGAAAAATATGCGATATATTCTCCTTCACTTATAGTTTATAGAGAAACCAAAATAAAAATCTTAAATCATTAAATTCCCCTGGGGAACGGGAAATATTGTAAAATGAAAATGCGTAGGTACAAAATATGTTGTTTGATTTCACTGAAAACTAATAAATTCTATTAGTCTAGTGGTTACTACGGTATAGGCTACATATATACGTACGAAGGATTCGAGTTCAACTTCTAGCCTAAATTTTAGTTTCAATTAAAAAAACATAGTACCTAGGTTAGGTAATACGATGATTCATAGTACGGAACCCTCTTCTTGTGAGTTCGACCCACACTCGACCAGTTTTAAGCTATTGCATAGCTTCTATCGCGGGCCTTGAGCGCGAGGAGCGAATCCAGAAATTCCGTAACGAAAAAAACTTCACGCTTTCCACTCCGACGGGCACGCCGCACGGAGAATAATTTTGATAGCGCGATGTACGTTTTTTAAAACAGCGTCATCTATTATAATCTGTTGCACCTATTATTAATGAAGAAAGTCACGAAAAAATAGTGAAAGAAAATGAGTAATTTATACACATACATTTTATTATTTTCACAAATGCAGTATTAATTTTGAATTGAAAATATAATACTGCTATAAAGATAACCTAAATTTTTGATGTTAAAATGAGCGATATTAAAAGTAGCCCTCTTTTATACACACAAACACACACACGCGTATAGTTTAAATTCTCAATTTAGATTCTCAATATGTATATATATATAAATAAATAAATTCATTCTTCATTATGTATATAACAGAAACCATCAAACCAAGCACGTGTACTATTCAGTACCTACCTTTGTTTTTGGTGTATAGATAATGCACATGAATGCCGCGCAGAGAAAGTATATATCATAATATTATGTCTATATAAATGTACATCGCGCGAAATTCGATAATTACTTCTTAATATCGTTATTTTTTTTAAATGAATAATTTTGTTTTGGTGTGTCATTACACTATTTATACCTAATTATTTATACCTATTATTTATACCTAGATATTTTCGTTTTATAGAGAAGAAAAGCGTAAAGAGCTAAAAAGAAAAAAAAAACTAATGCACGTCAAAGGGCATATTATCAGCGTTAAAAAGATTTGAAGAAAAATGAAGAAAAAATAATAACAAAAAAAACTGCATAAATAAAATAAATAAATAATTATAATTGCATAAGTTGATACAAAATGCTATGCAATAGCTTTACCGCGGCAGTCCTCGAGTGCCACATTTAGTTTTTTTTTAAAATGTTTGTTCTCAGCTTAACCGATTTGGGTAGTTCAAACTTTATCTTAAGATAGATCCCTAAATGGTCCAAATATATTTTTTTGTGATGTGAAATATACTGTTACTCAGAAAATCGGTAAAAACAATTGTGAAAACCAGTGTTTTTACTCTCCCCACAGAACTAGATGGCCACTTTCGCCCCCCGCTTCCTCGTTCCGCTATGGGTGATTGAATGAAGTACGGTTTGCATAGAAAGACAACAAAAGTTGATTAAATGGCAAATTAAACTGAAGACTGTATTACAGAACTATAGAGTGAAAATTTCATATTTATTTGACATATTGATATTTTACAAAGTGCCCTACTGTACAACAAATAAAAGAAATAATTGTTAAGTCATCCAAGTCAAGGCAGCTAACTGAACAGAAATCGATACTACACTAGCGACCTGGGACCAATTATTACCATAATGGACAGTCATCTGTTTTTAGGCATATCCATTTTTTGTGATTTGTATGTATTATATTACATTTTACATTTGATTTTAATCGTTATCTCAGACGAATAATATATTTTAGAACTGAAAATGTTTTTTCTTGATAAAGAACTCATTTTACAGCATTAAAGATGATGAATACTTACGTATGAAACGACAAATCCGAGTCTTATAATCCTCCTTTTGTTGTTCTTGACCAACAAGACACAGCTGAACATGACATTCTTTCAAAATTCTAATACTTTTAGCTAAAACAATGAGATTCCGTTATAAAATTCAATAAAATGCTACACTTCATTACAATGTTTTGACCGACTAGTCGGACATGACGTGACACGATTCACATTGACAGTTCAACGTTGCCAAACGTACATCAACTATCTCTTTTACTCGTAGCTAGGCTCCGTAGGATGGACAAAGGTACACGATTACGGGTTGTTTCACTGATACAAAAGCGGCAACAGTCCATTATAATAATTGGTCCTAGCTCCCCACGCTACCAGGAAGCGTACATGTGTGTGTGGCGCCGGCTAACGAGATAAAAAATCTTTTTTTTTTGTGTATTGGCAAATTGTATTGTGTACAGTGCTATATAATAATAATATTGTACAGTGCTCGCTGGAAAAAGACAGCACTGTACTGCTGTCTTTTTCCAGCGAATTGACATTTCTAAAATAAAATTTACCATAAGTTGACAAGTCAAGTCAACCAACCAGAGAACGACATAATCAATGATGTTTACATCTGAAACGATGGTTGACCTCTGTCTGTGACCTCTGTTTAACAAACGATTAAATTGACAAGCGTTCCAGAACTCGGTCGTTATAATATTTGATAGATTATAAGTGGCGACTAAATCGCTCCAAATTGCGCTAAAGCTCTCAATCGATTTTCATGACCAATCTTTTTAATGTCAAAACATTTATGGTGGAAAAGCTTTTAACGTTGACGAAAATGCATAAAACCCTTTATTTAAATAAAATATTCGCAGAGTTGAAAATAAGCGAAGTTACTTTTATTGCAACCTAACCTAACGTTAAATCGGGTGAACAGGTTGTACGGACATATATATATACATATATATTTATTTATTTATTTATTAAAGTTACACCATCGGTTCATATCGATTGAGGTATGGATACCGACAGATGAATTGATGGGCGTTGACAATATCTTGGATCTGCACTTTTGTCGTTTCGCTGATTGAAGCTTATTGTAGCACAATTTTGTGGTTTCTTCGATTGAAGCTTGACAAAGCGCATACTTGTCGTTTAATCCATTGAAAGTTATTACAGCGCAATTAGCGCAATTGCGTAGTTACATCGACTGAAGCTCTGTTGCTCTTAGAAATAGCAGCGAGATGACATCGTTTTAGAGAAACACATTCACCGCAACGCCCTCTAGTGGTCTATAATCGTAAATCATGTCTAAGTAACAAATCTGAAAACCATTTATGAGTTGATTCACACTTTTCAAAGTTGAAATAAAACAAACTCCTAATAAGACATTTATAGAATCTACTCTGAGGGGATAGCTACGTATGTAATACATTAAAATCCCAGCCGTTTTAGAGAAACATATTTACTGTAGTTTTTCAGGAAAATGACGGTATTGATAAATATATATATATAGGTATAATAAAATTAAATTCGAAGTTTCGTTTTCTTCGTAGGGATAAATGGTGGAGCCAGGAAGATAGATAGCCTATCTGTTAATGTGAATTCTAAAGAATTTGTGATTAGTAGGAGAGTTCAGTACTGTGAGTAATGCGTATGCGGTGTGTATATGTCACCGTAAATCCGAAATGAGAGCAAGATAAGATATACATCAAGTTCAGTGGTAAAAGTACATTTCTCTTTATTTTTATGATAATTACAGTTTTACACCTGTGAATGTTATAAAAGCCATTACAAGGTCTGTTTTTAACAGAAAATTTCAGAAATGTGAAGGGTAAATTAAATATGTATATGTGAATTTATTGAGTTCGATAGTTATATTTTATGAATTTTGTCAGGTCCTAATTGAAATAACGTCTCTTAGCTACGTAACTTGGACTCCTGTCACAAAATAGAAAAAAATATTAGAATATATTCATGTAATAGTCTTGTACACACTATTGCATTTCTTTGATATTTCTTTGATCTAAAAAAAAATTGTAATATATAGTAACGGATTTCTTTGATTCGTTATCATTAAAATTTTAATAGAGTTTTTATATCGTACAATTTTTATCGTTTTGAATTCTCGGATCTCCTTACATCACGCCATTTGATAAAAATACATTAGCAACGATTAAATAATACATACTGTTATTACTAATTTTTATTATTATTTTTTTAAAATAATTATTACTTAATAAATGTCTTGCGCTAAGCATGTAAAAGAGAGTCACCTCTATCCTCTATTCCTTCGTTACGAGGTCGCACTCGCTGCCATCTCGGGAAACTGATAATCACTTGCAAATTATTTTAATATCATACGGTGTACAAATTGTTCAAATTTTATTATGAGTGATATAATTTAGAAAGTGTTATTTACGTTTTCATAAGGTTCCTATAAAATTCATGATTGTGCGTTTAAAAATTTATAAAAACACTAATTAAAAAACTCACATAGGTACGTAGTATATAAGCGATTATAAATATGGATTGTGAATTAAAAAACTGAAGCTGTTTTACTACGAAATTATATAAGTAATCGAATAATTTGCAACTACGTGTACAGAATTTAAATTTTAATACCAAAATATTTACCTGCGTAAATGTTATGAAATCGTATGTAATCCGAGATATTCCAGTTCGCAGCTGCGTCTGATACTTTGGGCATCATCGGCCGCCCGTATCTTCTATATTATATTCTAAGTGTTTGTACATACTTTATTCTTTATTACTAAAAATATGTTTATAAAATTACTATCCACGATCGATTCACGGCTTTGCCTGTGCGGACGTAAAAATACGTATTTTTTTTTCGAAATTATACATGTCACTTGTTTGAAAGCTTATCATTTTTATTAAAAACTGAATAATTCAGGTTTATTCAAAACTAATCTAGTGATAGCATTATAATTTGTAAAGAATAATAACTAGTTAGATAGCGTCATCTATGATAAAGTTTAGCAACTAATTCGTTTTAATTTTGAAGTGTTTGGTATTAGAATATTTCCGTCGACTGTAAAAATTATGTTGTCAATTTAGTGATTTATTTTGATGTTGATTAGTAACGAGTAACCTGTAATAGTAGATTACTGCCGCGGCCCGCAAGTGCAGCATAACCGGACGATCGTGTGGGTATGCGTATGCGGGCCGAGGTACGCATCACAGAGTCGGGTTATGCACAGTTGTGGCCAAGGCTTGTATAGTACTTTGTGTTGTGTGTGTACGTGTGTAAATTAATATAATTTTCATATGTTTTCATGTATCTGTCCTTCGATTTCGGTGGTGAACAATTTTCAATAATAGTGCAAAAGCTTCTTGTATTTCGGGTGCTTTTAAAATTTCTTCATCTCTCATCACATTTAGAATAATTATAGTAGGTAAAGTTAACATAAATTAATTATATGGACAACTGTATTATAATAGTAAAAATAGTTTAGGAAATTTTGCTGCCAATTCGCTGCGTTCCAATGTCGATTTTCTTCTTTACTTTTTTAAATTCATTTAATGGCGCATTCTTTTTGACGTGCCAGTTCGAAGTTTAATTAAAACTTAGACAGTCGAGTTTTCTGTTTAGTTAGTTATCAATGTTTGGGTTCAAAATAGTTTGTTCCATTTTCAAATTACATATTCGACCGCTCGAGCAGGCCTGCTAAAAAATTGCGGGATACTTTCTGGTGTGGTACTGCAAGTACGATTTATCCCAAAGAAGGTTGTGCAAGATATGGTAGTATATCGTAGCATCTTTGAGAAAATAATCTTTCTCTTAGTAATTTTATTATCATAAGAAAATATTTTTTTAAGGATTCCATTAAAACATTATTTTCTATCCTATTTTTCCAATAAAAAATTAAAATTGTATGATTCTTCGATTAGTAAAACAAAATCAATATATCGGTACAAACACCGTATCATCTTTTTGTGCGTGCCGAGAATATTTAAGTAAGTGGAAAAGGAAAGTTTTCAAACGAAACGCTATACAAACGTTTGCTATCGTCCAAGTGATTTGATTATAGAAGATTAGGAAAAAGGTTAAATTAACATAGTATTAATAGAAGATTGCTTGTTTTTTGTTCTATCAATAATTCCAGAGTTTTTATTAATAGTATTCATGATTTCCTCTTTTCATTCAAGATTTATTTGGATATGCTAGATAAACACTATATGATACTATGACGACCGCTTAGCCTAGTGGGTAGCGACCGTGCGCACCTACGGGGCTGGAGGTCCCGGGTTCGAATCCCAGGTCGGGTCAGTATTTATATGATGAATATTGATACTAGTACCGGGTCTTGGTTGTTATATGTATGTGGTGTCTTCGCTTGGTACCCAAAATACAAGCTAATGCTTAGTTTGGGGCCTAGACGTTGTTGTGATGTACACGTTATTTAAATAAAAAAATGAAAAAGCTGTTTTGGATACATTGTGCAAAACATCTTGTTTACTTTGAAGTCGACGTGGGTGCGGGGTCCGCTTTCGCCCCGCTAATACCTACTTTACTTACTACGACGCTACTCGCTTCGACTTCAGAGCAAACAAGAAGGTTGGCACAGCTCGATGATGGGCACTAGCTATTTAAGTACGTTATAATTTCCAGCAGTATTCTTACATTTATAAAACTTAATAAAATCGAAAAGCTGTTGGCGAGTGGGACAAATTTACGATGCAATTGGCGAAACCCAAACAAATTGTAGTGTGTTAAAATAAAAAATATATAAGTTCTTTATATTATTTGTTGTATTAATTTACAATACTCATTACAACAGACATAGGTTCCGTATAGAAGTACTATTGTTTGTATTTGCAGGTTATCATTGGAGTTTATATAAATTAGTTTAGAAGTTTTTGTCATCTCTATGACTCCTCTGCTGACCTTTTGTCCGGACCTATCAAACTTAATAGAGAAAATGTTATAATAAAATTATGTCCGGTAGGTATGCCTTTGATAGGGATACATTTACAGATAAACAGAAAAACTTAAGTGATTTTAAAAATTCTTTCAACTATAGAAAGCTACATTATCAACGAGTAACAAGGGCTATATTTTATTTTCAAATTAGTTTTCCGCCCGCGGCTCCGCTCGTGTAGACTACACAGTTGTATCGAGACCGCTATATTTTTTTTCCATAGATATAGTTTTTAAGGTAAGATAGGCAACTTTTTATCCCGGAAAAAGGGGTCCCGGTACAACTGTGTAGTCTGCGCGAGCAGAGCCTAGTCAATAATAAAAATGCAACATTAGATTTAAAGATGTCCAAGTTTTCATATTGTAAAAAAAAATGGCTTCTTGGGCCAACATATCGGACGGACATTTCAAGGCTGCCTATATTTAATGCTTCACATAAGTTGACATGTCAACTTTGAGTATTGACATGTGACAATACATACATTTAAAAAAATAGAAGATCATTCATTTCATTGGTTTTTTAATATTCAATATTCTTTTAAGGCTTCAAGTGTATTTTTTATCATACTGTAAATAATTGCATTTTTTCTATCACCACCACAGACCAGTCAACCTATAGACCACGCTTTAATAAACGTCAGTACGAAAACGAAATCGCCAAAAAGTAGCGGGGTGCGGGGAGAGGTCGGCTAGTTTTCATTGGCTCGTTCAAAATTGACAATTTAATGGCTTCCGACGTGCTTCCAACTGACCGCTCACAAAAGACGTAGTTATGTAGTGTCACTACATAGCCTTGGCGTATGCTACTCCCTGTCAAAGCGTGGTCTATAAGGTTGACTTGTCTGTGGTCACTACCGTCCGGGCGCTCGGTTAATCTGTGGCTCGGTCTATATCGCACTATATCGGTTCAGGTGGTTGAAAAACAATATTTTGTAATGAACGGTAGAATTATTTCTCTGCTTCACAATACAGAATACTTAAGTGCTTGTATTTTCAACGTTTGCACATGTCAATGCTACAATTTATTTTTAGTACTAGTAAATTCACTTTGTTGACTCTTGGCGTTTCCAAAATCGTTTTTTATTTAACTTGATTAATTTATGTTATCAAGTGATTCGAATGAAATAAAGATAAGAGATACAATTTAAAAAAAATGATAATTTTGTAATAAAAAATTATTAATAAATCCCAGCAATCGAATCAATTAATATTTCACGTCAATATTAAATATGTAAAGTAAAGAGGGTATAACAGAATCTTAATGCTAGATGGGTGCTTCAGCGGAGTCACTTTTGTTCCAAGACCGTTTTGAAGTTTGTTACAAAAACCCAATTTGATCAGACCGCGACTGACCGGTTGGTCGAGTGGTTAGAGATCCTAATTGCATATGCAAAGGTAACAGGTTTGATTCCCGCCCGGGAAAAATATTTAGGTGCGTTAACATATGGTTAACATGTCCATATCCATATGTATGTATACTTGTATATTATAAAAAAAATAATATTTATGTACGTATATCAATAAAATTGTCAAGTGCCCATAATATTTTTGACTTGAAATCGACGAGAATCGATGTCGCATATTCACACGTTATTTTATTTTATTAAAGAATACCAACACTATTTATATATTTAATAAATACAAAAATTAACATTATGATGATTAATTAACGTAAACGAGACGAGTATGGTCGTAAAGTTTGTTTACGAGAAGCTTTCTTCTGCTCCTGTTCTGGTGCCTGGATCTGTTCTTGAAGGAAGAGGTTTAGTTCCGCTGACGTGATCATCTCTGGCATGTGTTTCAGCTGCCCTGTTCCTTGGCGTTAAACTGGCATTATGGGTGGTCTCTCTCGGTGCGGCTTTTGTTCCCGTCTTCGTTCTTCGGCGGTCCCGAAATCTCCCCTCATTCGAATAACAAAGTATATTAGACATTATTTTACTAGCGATGGTTATACCCTCTAAATATTAAATACTAGCGACCCGCCCCGGCTTCGCACGGTGTAGTCATATCATATCATAAATCATACGGTGTAAAGGGCCATATAGATCTATATTAAATGAACAATGTATTCAAGGTATTTAATTGGTTAAGGATTAATGCTGTATTGGTTAAAATCGCTTCGAAAATTAGCCATTATTTGTCGTAAAAAGTAAATGACAAAAAAAAGTTATTGTGGGTTATCCATAAGAGATAGACATATACCATCACGGACTTTTCAGTACCATCACGGACTTTTCTGTAGACCTTTTCAATGTGTACAATACTTAGTACATTATTTTGATAAAACTCGTAGGGTTCAGCCTGCGTTTGCAACGTAAGCGGAAAAAATGTAATTATTTACGCATCACATTAGAAACCTCAAAAATAACATTACTTCTCCACTATTTAATGGATGTTATTATACATATAAACCTTCCTCTTGAATCACTCTATCTATTAAAAAAAACCGCATCAAAATCCGTTGCGTAGTTTCAAAGATTTAAGCATACAAAGGGACATAGGGACAGAGAAAGCGACTTTGTTTTATACTATGTAGTGATGAACATTCTTATTCTAAATTCACATTAGTTTATTGTTGTATATTTTTTAACGTCCTAAGCAAATTTGGATTGTGTGATCTTAGACGTCTTTCTTGTTCCAGAAGTGCGGGGCTGTCTTCTTGGCAACAGGCAATAAGTTGCATAATCCGGCGAGCCGTCGTTCCCGCCGGGTGTCCTGGAGCCGAACTGTTTGGATGCGGACGGGTGGTCTTACACAAATCCCATGACGAAATTCGGAAATGACTTGCGCATCAGCCCATTTGCGCTTTCACATCTTTGAGGCACTCAACGGGCACCCGGCTCAGCGGCTGAAATCACCGCACGGAACAAACACTTGGTGTCGGTCGCTATCGAGACGGCGGCGCGGCGACGGCGATACATTGGTATACTCAGGCGAAGATTTTTGTCAGGCAAAGAAGACGTTTGAAAGAGAGGGTTTGAATCCGCGTTCTGGCTTTTTTTCTTGCGTACCGAATTCGCTGGCCATACAGCACGGTAACGCCGCACCGCCATCCAGCGTGATGTACATTTTTGTACGCAAAGAGTTGCGAAATAGGTTTATATTTTTAATAGGTAAATAATAATTTTTGATAGGTTCAAAAGTTTTAAGTAGTTATTTATTTAATGTTGTTTATAGAATCATTTTTGTACAATATTTATCTTAATATTTAAATATTCGTTCCCAGAAAAAAAAAACATTTGTCAATTAAGGATTGCTTCTTCTCGACTACTTTGTATTTTTAGTAATTTGATGAAACTATGTTAGCTTTTCGTGTCTAAAATATTACGAAAGGAAATTAATTCCATATATGTCAATTAATACCTATTTTGTGATAACACACAAAAACTATGCACAAAAATCAATATAAATAATTTTTGAATAATACAAGATGCTTTAATTAGGTACGTATAATTTTATTTGTTTGTTTGCATGTAGGTATATAGGTAATGGTATAAACAAAAAAACACTCTTACTTTAGACTTAGGCCACGAAGATTTAGTACTTACAGATCCGCGAGGGAAAATAGCTGTGAGTGATTTATGGATGGATCCCTTTGTTGCCATTCCATTATCTTTGTTTTTTTTTTTCGTGATCTCGAACGAACATTATTTGCATTATCGAATCGATAACGAACGAGTCTTAAGTTATGGATGAATCCAAAGGAAATGGGAAATAAATGAAAATTTATATTTATCCTTTATTTTTTTTCTATTAAAACGGGTGATTATGTATACTGGCATTTGTGTGGTTTTAGTTTTAGATTGTCTTACAAAGACAAGTTAATTAATATATTCAATGCGTGGTATTTATAAATTACCTCAATTTCACGAATTTATTTATTAAAATCTAACATTTATTTAATCAACGACACCTAGTGCGGTGAGGCCTAAGCTAAATTGATTTTTATAGATTCCGACATCTAGCGGCCAGTGTCTCTACTTTAATAAATCAACAAATATTGTCAATAACTTATTATAGAAAATATTTAATAAAATAAATCCACTTTCAGCATTCGTATGATATAACCAAAAATATCTACGACTTTATTTTGATATAATAATAATAATAATAATAATACATGGGACTTCCCACACAGCGTCATCTAGTCCCAAAGTAAGCAAGTATTATGCTTGTGTTATGGGTTACTAGACAACTGATAGATATACTTAAATATTATTTATAATACATACATATATAAATATTTTTTTTTTTCGAAGACACCACACACATATAACAACCAAGACCCGGTACCAGTATCAATATTCATCATATTAATACTGACCCGACCTGGGATTCGAACCCGGGACCTCCAGCTTCGTAGGCAGGGTCGCTACCGACTAGGCTAAGCGGTCGTCTTTTTGTCTATATATCTTCTTCATATTCGTACTGAATTCATTCTCAGTCTTTAGGACTTAATTTCGATAGATGGTTCTAGACCCTGAGGCATTAGCGAACCTACCGAATAGCATTGCGAACATATTGCGAATAGCATTTCTTGCTTGCATGCATGATGTATGCATTGATGTTTACAAGCCATTACATGCAATAAAATTGTACGGTGGGCAGCGACTAGTTTTTTTTTTGCGGTTGACTGTCAGAAGAATGACCAGTTCAACACAAATTTTTTTTTGACCCGAAAATAGCTTCATTCGATTTTGAATTTATAAAAGACTGATAAGGACATAAAGTAGGTACCTACTACTACCAGAATGATAAGGAATAACAAACATCTCTATATTGTAAAATCTGGTAGTCCACTCCACACGATTCTTTTGGCAAAGCCTTAATATGGCCGCCAACCATCAATATAAATGCCGCCAACTTCTTAACTCGATATACCTAATAGAATATGCATATGATTTTGTTGACAGAATATATTTCGGTTCTTCGTACCGGCGTCGAAATCTCTTCTGTATGGTTACAAATAAATTCTTCGTGTCGGGATCATCGTCCCGGTTTAGCTTCGTGTGGACGTTAAGATTTTATACCTACGTAATTGAAGGTTATCTCAAGTGTTCCCCACGTTTGCTGTGATGTCTAGGGATTTGCACCTACACACATATCGATGCTACATATCATCGAATACGAAACTGCATGACACTGCTAATCGATGGACAGATATCATGTCACACATGTGACTCCTCTGACAGGTTATGTTTCCTTTTTTTTATCAAATAAAATTCTGGTGAGACATTCGACGGTCAATACCCTATATCTACCACGCATTATCGTGGTTCAATTTCTGACAAGCATTTTTTATAAACTTTGTGTATGAATGTAACCTAACTATAGCCCTCAGAATAAATAACAAACCATAAGCCAAGCTCAATTATGATTACATGTGATTACACATCACATTATATTACACACGTGACTGTGTCCAAAACAAAAACATTACGTATGTACGTCCCGCACCTATCCCAATTCCCGCCCGCGTAATGTTGCGAGCTCAGGAGAGGTTTCCTACTTTTTGGGATAATCTCATAAAATCAGAAAAAAGGTATTTAATAAAAATTTTAACAGATATATTTAGGCCGCGTTTATATGACACAAATTATATTATAAATGTAATTTTTTATAAAGACTAAGGATGTCTAAAAATATATCTTTGTAAACTAATTTTTCTTTACTTCAAAATATAAATTGGTTAAACGAAGCCTGTAAATGATAATTTTTTTATCAAACCTTTCCTGATACATGATATTCTGAATTCAGACAGACATACATCAGGTCGCACTCTATATTTTTTATTTTTATTAGATGCACTTTGTTTATTCATGATTCATAATTTATACAGTAGCAGTTGGGGTAACGTTTATCGTGGGTGGTGTATGAAGTGGCTACAGAAATCACGCCCAAGGAGATCTATGGTGATGTGTCAAACTGAACTTTATGTGTAATTCTGGCACCGGAAAAAGGTTTTCATCTCTACAATCACTACCGTTACAACATGGTCTATATCTTATTTTCAAACTAGCTTTCCGCCCGCGGCTTCGCTAGCGTGTATGGACTATACAGTTGGAACAATCCAGGGACCCCTTTTTCCGGGATAAAAAGTAGTCTTTGCTACTTTTCAGCTTATAAACCTTATAAACTATATTTATGGAAAAACTACAGCGACCCCGGTACAACTGCGTATAGTCAACACTAGCAGAGTCGCTGGTGAAAAGTTAGTTTGAAAATAAAATATAAGCCATGTTACTCGCTGATATGTAACTCTATGCGTGAAAATATGTTAAGTAGTTTTCGAGTTGATCCGTAACAAACAAAAAATCAAATCTTTCCTCTTTATAATATTAAAATATGAGTATGCACATATAGTTAAACGCCTTTAACTATTTAGACACAAAATCAAAGAACTTATATGAAATCATAAACTATACAATTTAATACGTATACCGAGAGAAGCGGCAAGAGGAGGTAAGTTTATATCACTATAAAGTTCCGGAAAACAGCTTACACTATACGCGTGCCAAATTTCCCTATTCTAATTTGGGAGTACCCTGAGCCAAATGGCTCCACTTAATGCGTCGCTTGATACGACTACAAGTGCTTCTCGAATACTAAACAGAGTTCTTATAGCAAAACTAATTCTTTACTTTTTGCGCTTTCGTGTAGTTGAGGTTGTTGAATCCGATTTGTTTGTTTAATTTAATCATTTATTTATTTATGTAGACTCCATAGGAATACAGTAAAAACAATTTAAAAAACCGGCCAAATCGCGAACGAGGTCCCTTGGCCGCGCTCGCTTAGACCAGAGTCAGGCTGATCTGAGTAAACGGGACAGTAAGTATGATGCTAGATGACGCCTAAACGACCGATGTTGGAAGTCCGTAGGTTTTTTTTTAAAATTATTAAATATCTGTTTATTTTGATTCTATGATCGCCGAAATATATCACCTGTTCAATGACCCATCCAGGTACATATTTTTTAGGTGCTTGACAATACGGAATTTGACTACTATTATATGTACTACATTTATCAAGAAAAGGTAAAAATAAACTTTGTACGATAATAAAATTCTTATAACAATGTAAATTACATTGGTAGAAATATAGTTTTCAATATATACAATGTAATCAATCAATGTAATTTCAATAATACTGAAAACTATATTTTCTTGATAACAAGATTCTTTTTCATTCTGAGTACATAAAAATGTAAAGCTTTCATTATTCCAAATACATAAAATTCAGCTGCAGTGTTGAGTATCAACTGTGTTGCGGCATTTTCCGAAACATGAAACTAGACAAACGTGAAAAGAAGAATAAACAATTTCAAGGTAAGTACGAAAAAGACTAAAAGCACTTTAAAAATTCAAAGAATAATTTCATTCATTAACGCATTTTTTGGGTTCCATGTCTTGAAAGGTAAAAACGGATCCATTAGGATGCATCGTTACGCCGCGCGCTGTGATATCATTGATATAAAAAAAATATTCGTAAGTGATGTTTGTCAAAGAGTGCAATAATTAACTAGTTTCAGAAATGACTGAACTATATGCGTGTCAGGAATCGATCCCCATCCCGTTTATACTATACATTTCATAATATCCTGTTTATACTACTGTTTATAAGCGCGTGTCCGGCCGCGGGGTAAATAGGGTCCCTTGTAATTTCATCAACAAAAATCCATGACATTAATTGGAATTAAAGGTAAGTGCACCCGTTTTGTTAATTCATAACTTGGACGCTCTAAGATTATGCAACGTTACTCGGTTGCGAGTCACAGAACTAGGAAAGTATATTGTCAAGTACACAATCTCAACTGGAGAAACCAAGGGGGACAATGTTCTTATACCACGCATCATAATCATATCCAATGACTTACCATTTAATTTTATACGTCTGCAGTTCCCATTAAAAGATGCATTTTTAGTGACCATCAACAAATCGCAGGGTCAAACCTTAAAGTTAGCAAGCACACATTTGGGCACGCCATGTTTTTCCCACGGCCAGCTCTACGTAGCTTGCTCACGCGTTTCCAAATCGCGTAATCTGCATGTTTATGATGAACGAAAAAAATCGTTTAAAACATAGTATATAGGAGTATATTGCAGTAGCTACCCATAACTTTTGCTTTACCATCAATCATCATATATATCCGTACATTTATCCTCACAAACTATAGCCTATTAGTGAGGTCTTTATCAAAAATATTTAGTTTCAATTTACATGCATATCGCAATATAGAACAAGGGTCTCTTAAAGTAACTCTGTCTGTAACGCCTTCACAACTAAACCATATAACCAATTTTGATGAATTTCGGTATATAGATAGATTGGACCTTGGATAAGAAAATAAGTTACTTACTCGAAGTACTAATCCTGCGCAGACGAAGTCGCGGGCACCACCTATAGTTTATAAGCTGAAGAGTGACACAGGCTACTTTTTTATCCCGGAAAAAGGGGTCTCGGTACAACTATGTAGTGCACGCGAGCGGAGCCGCGGGCGGAAAGCTAGTATATCATAAATGCCGCAGACAGTCGAAGCCGGGCCACGAACAAAGTCAAACTTAATAGTTCGGGAGCTGGTGGCAATTTAGTTATATGATCCTAAAGCATTTGATAGTACATTATTAATATGTAAAACAGTTTACAAAGAAAACTATTGGTAAAAAAAAATAAGCTGTTCACAATTATACTATCGTACCTGCCATCGATATATTTTATTAAAGGCATTATTTAAATAAGAAATTTATGAAAAACAGATGTCTAGATTATAGCATTTTTTTTACAGAAACAATCTAAAAATAGAGGAACTGGGCGATTATTATCACCTCGCTTTACGACACAAGTCTACTATTTTACAGTTTTTACAAAAATCTGTAACAATTTTTGTAAGAATTTTTTTCTATATTATTAGGTGAATGTTGCTATTTACATCTATTTAGTATACGTGTTAAATTATGAACTAATTAATATAAATATAACTAATTAATTATTAGAGGAATAAATATGGTTCATAACTATTATCAAGGAATCCTTAATAATATCCAAACATATTGATTTCAGCTAAGTACACTTAAAATTGTTTCTTTTTAAAAAGTCCACCAGAAATTTGTTAGCTGTGTCACGAGCACCGAAAAGCAGCCCAATGACTTGCCAGTGTTGTATATTGTATAATTGTTGGAGGTGTGGCATGCATGGCTCATAACGGGACCGCTTATGCTGGTCAATCATTTTTGCTTGGTTTTCGTTATTTGTTTCGAAACAAACGGTAGGATCGATTACGAGGCCGAAATCTTAAATGCGGTCAAGCACGTTGGTTGCCATCAGGTGATCGACACGGGACTTCCTCGTATACTTGAAATTATTTAGAGCGGAATAAATTTGCGATGGCGGTTCTTACACGATGGGGATGGTTGTGCATTCTCCTCGTTTGCAGTATCCCAGGACATGGGGAAGGGTTTCGAGCTCAGCGCACCCCAAATTGCGGCAGGATGTAAAAAAAATATCATGTCATTTCATCGTCGTTTTTGTTGATATTCCTATGTTGTATGGAGTTTCTAAAAGATGTAAAAACTGAATAAATGTACAATTTCAGAAACTGTTATTTACATGTTCTATGATTATTTTAAAATGAAAATATGCACACTGTATTTTATTATTTGTATGAACAGTTTGTTTTTATAGTTAATCTTATTATATATTAGTATTGTAGCACTGGTCGCTCATATTGAAAGAAATAAATATCTATATGCTTCGATTTCACTTCAAAATTCCAAGCATGTGTCCTTTGTTTTTAGAATGGATTTACCACGGATTTCCGACCGGTCGAGAGATTGGAAGGATAGTGTTTTCACGGATGCGATTTTAATTCAATGCGATAAGTTATAAGTCTTAGTAAGACATAAAATTGTGAGTGAAAAAATACACCAAAGAAAAAAATACTTTTAGCCTTATTTTTCAGACACCTCGAAGCTACGTCCCTAAATCTGTTTTACGAGCTCACAACATATAGAGCTCATTCAGTAGCATAAAAATAGTACGCTACAATATTATTATTTATTCCATGTATTACTCATCATTTTCTTCGCCACTTTCATGAATACTTCGGCCATCAGTATGAAGATTTGCAGTTTCATTCATTGCTTTATCTAATGCGGCTCCTTTATCTGAAAATATAAAATAATAATAATATAAAATAAAATATATTACAATCTTTATCTTCATTTGATATAAATAAAAATTAATTGAAGACTAGAGAACATTACCTGCTTGGCCTTGATTTGATTTTTTTCTGCTATAAAATTAGGAATTATATTGCCACATGATGACGGTACTTGGTATCTGTTTTCCATAATTGCAGAAATATGAAAAATTGATATAAGTATAGTCTTAGAGACGATCGAACACTTTGAAGAAATGTAAATAATCGACATACTATGTGAAATATAGTGGCAAAATTGTATAGGGTTTTCTACTGATAATTGATGAAAATATGGGCAAAATAAAATTGACCATATTTTTTAATAATTTTTAACCGCTAGAGAGTTGTAATACGTACAAACACATCGCTTTTTATCTGCTTTTTGGCTAAATTTAAAGTAATTTGTATAAGATCAGCTATGTTTTAATTCAATTACTTACAAAGCGAAGACAGAAATACACGCTAAACGAGAAAAGAACGCTCCCCTTGCTATAGCGTACTAAAAAATGTCTTCAATAAAAAAAATTACCATTAAATCCTCTGCTTTTTCAATTTTTACGATTTATATACACGGTAAAAGCAGTCCTAGCCCGCTGAACGTTAACAGGGCACTACTGCCCTAGCCTAGTGCAAAAGTAGTACATAGTACTAATAAAAAAAAAACATTAATACTTGTAGGCAGATGCGATGCAATGAGAAAAATGTTTTTTCAACCAATCACCCAAGCCTTTACAAAAAAACACATTTACTGTAGCTTCAAAATTGGTTTAGTAGTTGCAGACGCCAAATGCGCTAGCGATATATAGGTATATGTCTACAGCTATATTTCTCCAAAATTATGCCAAGGATATCACAGCAATCAGCACAACACAAAGCAGGAACGGAAAAGAAAGGACTCGCCTTCGACAATACAGCACTGTACTCCTGCGTGATCTCGTCCTTCGCACTCCACTTCGATGGCCACCGTGACACTAGACTATACGTATTTTTAGATGGGCGGACGCGTAATAATTAGCGTTAAATGTGTATTAATTTGATTATTTTGACTTTGTGAACAAAGCGGACGACGACGAATGTACGTCTTCAACCAGCGGCTATCCAATGAACAAGCGATTTAATTATCTTATAGTGAGCTGATGGTAGGTAACATACATAGAAATAAAATGAGTAGGGGAAAGGAATGCAGCGTAACGTCACTGTGATAAGTGGCGCAATCAGTAGTTTTAAGGGAGCAGATCTACTGTAGCACCCTCTGGTGGTAAATAAACGTAGAACTCATTTAATTGCCTGCTTATAGTTGATATCTATCCAATGCAAAAAAACCGCATCAAAATCGTTTGAGCTACTTGGAAGAAACATGTACTTTAACACCTTTTGTCGGTCTACAACTGCAATTTGACGACCGCTTGGCCTAGTGGGTAGCGACTCTTGCCTCTGAATCCCAGGTCGGATCAGTATTTATATACGTATGACGAATATTGATACTGGTACCGGGTCTTGGTTGTTATATGTATGTGGTGTCTTCCTTGGTACCCAAAACACAAGCTAATGCTTAGTTCGGGGCCTAGACGTTGTTGTGATGTATACGTTATTATTGTTATTAAATTAATCTAAGAACCTGCCCTAAGGAGATACCGATGAGTATATGTAGTATAGATAAGAAGTCAAAAGAAATTGGATGTTAAATGCTCCTAAGTAATTTATTCATTTTATTTAATGGTTATCAAAAACAAGGATTAAAGGTAATTATTTTGATGTGCGGTAACTTAAAAAACATTGTAATTTTAATGTTCTGTGAAAAGAAAATGTTTGAATATTTTTCGTTTATACGAAACCATAGTCTAGAAATCGCATATTACTCTAGTTTAAGGAAAAAATGCGGGAAACCATTTCATTGTTATTTATTGCGTTAAGCTTAGCACTCGCGTAGAGATTTACTCGATTATATTGGTAGGAGATCGAGTAAATAAGAAAGCGTAGACGTAGATCTTAAGTACAAATAGCTCGCTCCGAGTACAAAATGATTGTCCAGAATCAATTCAATTCGCCAAATGTTTATTCGAGGCTCGATTCGTTGAATTATCTTAAATTATTTTATTTAAAATATGGGCCAAGTGCTTTTTGGACATACAATAAAGCAGACTTTGGTAATCGCCCTTAATAAAGAGCATTTACTAAACTTTATTTAAAAAAATACAATCTTCTTTGATAGCGAATATGGTATCAAAATAAAACTGTATATTTTCAATCCTATTTTTTGGGAACCTATGGGGTCGAGTGTTAAAATTTGAAGAAATCATGCATGTATAAATTTGATTAAATTTTAATAAAATTATTACTAAATTAATAAAGAAATAATAGATTAAATTTTAATAAAATTATTAGTAAATAATAAAAAAATTATAGATTAAATTTTAATAAAATTATTAATAAATTGCAAAACTATTCTAGATATGTGAAGAGCTTGAATTATGACATATGACATTACCATTTCTCCAGCTTTACACCCACACTCCTCACACCTTCGAAAACTTTTAGTTTCTAGACACGAATAAAAAAAGATACAAAATGTACTTAAAATTAATGTCATATTTACGTTTACATATTTGGTCTACTTATTAAGACAAAATGACGAAAAGGGCAAATATGGTCAGGTTTTTGTCATTGTTTCTACGGATAGAATCCATACACTATTATATAGAATAAATTATGATTTCAAAAAGTTATTGACCTAATTTTCTTTTTATTTTAAGAGGAAAGTGTAGATTGGACTATATCACAAAAAAAAAATGGAAACTATGTGTTGAAAAATCTGGTCAAAGTTCATTTGGTGTCGCTATCTCCGTTTCGATCTACCTTGCCTAACCCGTTCTTGAGTGAAAGAGATGACAGAAACAAATTCCCATAAATTATAAATACTCGTCAAAACAAGTCGCAGAGTGTGTATGCACTAGGCGTATTTACTCAATTTCCTTTTCTTTTATAAAATAATAATATTAAATTTACTGCTCGTTATTTTCAGAAACAAGAATTCGAAGAATATGTTTTTGAAGAATTTATTGTACAACAACTAAACAAGATACCGAGAAAACGAAAACATACCGCCATATAGCAGAGCTTCTCCTATTTCTAAAGTCATTTAGGAATTTAACCTCGAAATTAAAGATAATAAATTATGTATAAACTTGTATAAATCTTTATTTGTATATTTTGTAAGTCAGCTCAAAAGTCTCTTAGAATCTGTACACGAGTCAAGATATTCAAGGTCAAATGTAACAAAATCCCCTAGGGTTGTAAATATCTTGTTTTCTTTGCCTTAAATTGCATTTGGAGTTTTTAGAAAAGTTGTAGAGCATGAAATACTCTACGAATTAGGCAATATTTTATACAATTAACCGTTCCTGCGACAAAGCACGAAGAATGGAAAGCCCTTTGTGAATATTGTACGCAGCTTACAAATTTTGAAAACTACTAGTATTATAAATGACTGAAGTTGAATATTTAGATACTTTAACTTCTGTGTACAAACTTGTCGATTGTCGAAAAAAAATAGTGAAAATTTTATTACAATATCGAAGAGACGATACCTAAAAAAGAGGCTTTTGACTGAATATCGTTATGTTTGTTTTTTTGGCTAAGCAGTTTGTCAATATTATATGACAATACGTATGTCTTGTTGTTAAAAAAAAATGTTTTGAATTTTAATTGTAAAATGGAACTATAAACAAAATACAACTGAATTATCACTTATTAGTTTGTTATATTGTATTTCTACAAAAATCGGTGATTTTTGACTTTGTTCGGCTTTGACCTGCAATAAATGTTTTTCTTTTGCTACAAATGATCTAAAAAGTACTACATTATATAGCGAATTTATTCGAGTTTTGAAAAATATATATAACACTCATAAAAGTACGTATTGACTAGAAGCACTCCTGCGCTGTCCGTCTAACCACTATTCTTCTAGTTACCTAGTATATCATTAGCAAGTTTCAGTCCGGTTCCAGTCTGCGAGGTCTCCGCGCACCAGTCTTCACCTTCGCGAAATTGCGTTTGACAGTTTCGATGCTGTAAAGTGACATTTCTGACTCTACTAAAATCAAACGCTGCTGTTAAATTTATTTACTCTATAATAATAATAATAATAATAATAATAATAATAATACATGGGACTTCCCACACAGCGTCATCTAGTCCCAAAGTAAGCAAGTATTATGCTTGTGTTATGGGTTACTAGACAACTGATATACATACTTAAATATTCTTTATAATATATAATTATATATTTTTTTTTTTTATATATATAACAACCAAGACCCGGTACCAGTATCAATATTCATCATATTAATACTGACCCGACCTGGGATTCGAACCCGGGACCTCCAGCCTCGTAGGCAGGGTCGCTACCCACTAGGCTAAGCGGTCGTCTATGATAATAACCATAAAAAATTTAACATAATTTACCAGACTGTCTACTGTGCCGATCGGGACAGAGAATATCTGTTCCGCCGCGTGACAAACACCATCAACTTGACAGTCAGGCGTTTGCGGCGCTCGTCGTCTTTCCAGTTCATGAAATGTTGCACAACAATTTTAAATCACTATTAAGGTATACACCATAAAAATGAGTATATGACCTTACAGTTCGATCATTAGAAAGCTGTGATCCAGGATTTTTTTAAAATTATAGCTTGAGGGCAAAACAGGGGATGAAATTTCATACGGAATTTCTGTGTGAAAGCCAAAGAAATAAGGACCATGTAGTCCGTGAACGAAACCGCGGGTGATCTGCATATGAAATGAATTTTAAATAACACCAATGCGTAAACCACGCGTATGTTCACTTCCTTCGATCCTTTTTTGAATTATTAATGTACTTGAAGCTTTGCTTCAATTAAGCTCTTTACTGCCAGATTTTATTATTATTTTCATTTAAGTATATAGTCCGATACTTTATAATAAGCTTTTGTATAAAGTTTTCGTTTTATTGTAGTTTTAAACTTATTGAGAGGTAAATCTTAAATACCAACCGGGATGTTATTGCTAAAGCTTATACAAAGATTTTGTGAGTATATTGAGTCGGTTAAAATGATCAGCAAGTTTAGCTTTGTCTCTGGTATCTATATAATGCCGATAACAATCATTTTTTTTATTACTTTTATTTTTAACACAAATTATATTTTGATATATACCTATATTGAGACGGCAATCTCATTATATTAATTTCCTTAAACTTGTCTGTAACTGAAATTTTAGGCCCTAGAATACAAATTGCACGAACAGCTAGCTTCTGCAGCACACAAATGGTATCTACATCACTAGCAGCATGTCCCCACAGCAGAATTCCTTAAGTCATCAAGCTATGGACACCGCTGAAATATAATAATCTCACGGTCTCTAACTCTGAAAAGACGAGAATCCTTTTTACAGCGTAATCTGCAGAACCAAGCCCTTTCGTCAAATTATTAATATGAATCTTTAATTTCGCATTTAGGGTAATTCCAAAGAATACAGTGAAGATACAGTCAATTCAACAATTACTCGCTTTTAATAGCAATATTGATTCTATTCGTTTGACATTCTGTAGAGAGTCTTATACATTTAGATTTTTTTTTCATTTATCAACAAATTATTGACCATCAACCATTAACTATTTTGGAGTTCGCATTTAAAACTTTCATGACATGTTAATTAGTTATATATTAAAAAAAAAAAAACATCTGCATCAGTATTTAATTTTTTAAATAGCGACCGGTACAGTGTTTTGTTGTCGAATAACTAAAATAACCAGATATATATGATTTAACAAACATATTGTTTCACGGGGTGAAATAAACTAAAGAATGTTATCGCACGTTATCGAACCCTAACCTAATGATATACACGGCTTTTTGGTACTTCATGTCAGATCGGGAAGGGGTGGGCAGGTTGGTTTGTAGATACTCGTAAGCATTGTAAAATATTTTTTTACCTTAAAATAAATATCATTGATAAAATTAATATTATTAGAGAAGAGTCAAAACTCTTTCGGGAATAGTAAATTACGATTGAACAATTTTGATCTTTCATGAACGATAATTATTTTATTCCTTTGAAATTATTTTATTATGCTAACGGATATCCGTTCACAATTCTTTGCCCACCCCTTCCGGGTCGGACAAGATATAACAAAAAACAATACATACAACATAAACAAATATGAAAGGTAACGGGATTTAAAACAGAAACTAAAAAGGAAAATGGCTTCGAAGAATGGAAGGAAAGCAGAAAAGTACATATATTTATATTCTAATTACACATGCTGTCAATAAATGACGGTCGTTACAAATCGCCAACTCGCATTGGAGCAGCGTGGTGTATTTAAGGTCCAAGCTCCCTTATTTTGAGGAGAGGCCTGCAATGGGATACAAAAATGGCTGACGGAATAGAATTACACATAGACATAAAATCACCCAGAGTTTGAACGAACTCTTTTACGAAATGTATATAAGGATGCAAACAAAAATAACTATTCAAACATCTTCTATTTCAATGGTATGGCATTTGTGGATTTGAATTCTTAGGTAATCGGATATTAAAATTTTAACGCATATGGCTTTGTATTCGGGAAATCATGCCAACGGAAATTAAACGTTGTGGACAAACGGACAGACGCCACATGATTGAATAAGTGTTCCATTTTCCCTAAATTGGAAACGAAAATCTAAACTGTCAACTTGAATACGTAATGAACAAATGTTTGTTATTCTGTATTTTACCCTTTAATTTGTTTAGTCCTCCGCTGCTATTTCGCTCCACTTGATATCTCAGTTAACTAATTTATCTATGTTAACTCAATGGTATAGCTGATTATACTTAAGAGACATGTTTGCACCAGAAATAAGTCGAAAAACAAACTAAAAATAAAGAGTTTCTGTGGTTGAATTCATAGCTAAATTCATTGGCAAAGGGGATCAAACCTTTGTGGCTTAGTAATCCGCCGCCATTTTAATTTTTTTTTTTTTTTTCAAAACTCCGCGCCCTATGAAAGTAGTATATTTTACATTGGTAGAGAACCCTTAAGTAAACAAAAAATGTCAAACAATATGGTACCGTAAAGTGTCATGTTCTCCAGATATTTGGAGTAAAAATTGCCATATGAGAACAATAAAAATCATTTAAAATGCAATAATTACGTGTGTGTATCAATATATGCCTTCCATTGTATTCAAATAATAATTCTCAGGTTGATTTATCTTTTTATTAGAAGACAATACAACTAGAAAATAACTTTCTTTAATTATTTTTCTTTGAAAAAACTTTGAGACTTTGAATACAAAAAATTAAAATAGCAGCAAATTATTATGCCACCTCATATACAAGAATATAAGAACTCCTTTTTGCTTTAAAGTTCAACAAACAAACTGAATAAATCAAACACGATTTAAAAGTGGAAATGAGTCTTTAACATTATTACGACGCATGTTTGCAAATTATTCTTTATGGCAACACTTGAATGGCGTTGTTCTGAAGCAGCTTTTGGGCAAGTAAAAAAAATATATGTAGGTAAAAATTATAAAGATTATTTAAGTATTTATATCAGTTGTCTGGTATCCATAGTACAAACTTTGCTTAGTTTGGAACTAGATGGCGCTGTGTGGAATGTCCGAGGTATTCCTATTGTTATTATTATTACTTCTGTAACACAACACAAAAGCTGTGTTGAAGTTACGAAAGAAATGAGTTCTGTTGGGATGTTACTAGTTTTCGGACTTTTCTTTGAGGGGACAATCTGATAACAAAGTGTCATTGTAGAGGATAAACCAAACAAACAAAAGGCAAGTTGCGGTACAGTCCGTATCTATTTTATTTATACCACCTAATATGTATACCATATATATGTATTTACATTATATGTAATTACTTTAAGTTACCAATTTAACTTATTCAAGACATCAATCGATCAATAATATCCTTTGCCGGTCACTTTACTTATCAAAAATATAGTATAATGTATGTAAGAACATTATTCACGGACATATACATAGATGGATATTATAGTTTTTTATGTCTCTTTACTTTTTAAACTTCAATGAATTACTGTTATTTTTTCAGTTAATATACGATAATGATACATTCAATTTAACCTTCAATTAAAAAGAAATGTATGTAGATATACGTATAAACAGTAGTCTTATTTTAAATTTTTTATTAAATTACAAAACTTTTACAAATTTATTTGTATTTTGCTTTGGATTGAATTAAAATAAATAAATTAAACTGCGACCAATATTTTGTCCAGAATCTAGAGTTGGCTTGATTCGTTTCTTCTTGTCTTTGCGAGAGTGATGCGGTGCACGAAGAAGTGAACGGTGCGTCCAGTGGTGGCCAATAGAAGCGTTCGTAAACCAGCGACGTGCCAACAGCACTAAAGACTAACGTTGTGTCAAAGAAGTGTACGTAGCTCGTACATATAATTTATCTGCTCAAAAGCTTCTTTGGCGCAATGCCATCCCAATGTTGGCACGAAGGAGCTTTTGTAAACACGCTATCACGACATGTGCAACATTTTCACCAGACATTTAACATAAACCCCAAATTTTAAGAGTGTAAACCCATTCATTTTACGAGCCAGAGACCCGTGACAAACGGACGGAAAGACAGCAGAGTATCCGCAAAAAGCCTCCGTTTCACTCCTTGGGTAGCGACCCATGAACAGCATTTGTTAGAAGTTGTACACGTACATATTATTATGTTTAGAGTAATTAAAAAACTTTAGTGGAAAACACGTCAAACTGTTTTTTCGTGAACTTTAAAATTTTTAGAGAACGATCTAACCCAGGAATAAAATGAATGTAATTTTAGTACAACTTTTTCAGAACAAACTGTGATTTACGTTCTAGCTTCAGTTGATCACAGACTTGATAACAGAGGGTGAATACTGAACCCTGTTTAGCGCATTTTATAATAAATTGTTTTTAATTTATATGACCACCTGTATGTATATATGTATTCTTTCCTAAATATCATACAAACAATAATGCCGGAAATGCATTTTATGCCACGTATCAAGATGAATCGTTCGAAATGAATAGCCGCTCACTCCGAGTGGCTCAAACCAGCTCAATCTGAGCATCGTACTTTATGACACACGCGCAGCTTACAGTGAACACTCGAACTGGTGTGAGGCGAGATGTCGGACACAAGTTGCTGCAGCAGGGTACATAACAAGAACCGATAAATTGAATCTTTTTTCTTTTACTTTTTATGTTCTGTAGGTACGACCCACAGACCAGTCAACCTATAGACCACGCTTTAATAAACGTCAGTACGAAAACGAAATCGCCAAAAAGTGGCGGGGTGCGGGGAGAGGTCGGCTAGTTTTCATTGGCTCGTTCAAAATTGACAATTTAATGGCTTCCGACGTGCTTCCAACTGACCGCTCACAAGAGACGTAGTTATGTAGTGTCACTACATAGCCTTGGCGAATGCTACTCCCTGTCAAAGCGTGGTCTATAAGGTTGACTTGTCTGTGGTACGACCCCAATAATGAAGTAATTTTTTTTATCATGTCAGTTATGGGGATGTTAACAGCGAGGGATATTTCACGCCAAACGTCATCTTCAAGTTGTTTCTTATAATGATTAATGTTTTTAGATCCCATAATACCGCCATCGAATTTTTCGTATAATTTTATTATTGCCCCATTGCCCGATTCGCATTGAGCAAACACGTCTCTCGATTTGCGAGCTGAGCCGCTCACCTGCGTGAGTTTCACCTGTTGCGGTGGTCTCCAAATTTATAAACAATCTCAGGCTAAGAATTAGGATTTACTGAAGCAATATCTTATCCAAGAACCTATATATATTAAAATTTATATTATATAAATGCGTTTAAATATATACAAAATATTAACAAAACTCTAGTTAAACTTAGTCTGAAACGAATCCAACGTTTTCTACCGATGCTACACATACCAAAATTTTAATAAATTAATTAAAAATCACGTTTTTCGAAACCACCCACGAAATAAATAAGTTGTGATCCTAGTAGGTACGATTTTATCTTTATCATTGCAGAAAAATAACTTCAAGGATCTATAAATCTTGAGCGATTTTGATGTAGGAAACGTTTGATATAAATGTGTTATCGCTATAACTTAAGGAACCTTAATGGGAATTAGGAATCTATATAAAAGTGAATTATGTGACCATATCTAACGCCGATAAAGAAATTTCAGTTCCTTTACTATTTTCATAAAAGTGAAACGTATTCTAGGTATTCGTTCGCATTTGAAGTGGAATCAGGGCATTGATGAAAGGTTTCGTTCTTTTAAAGAGGAAAAATTAGATTTTTTGCTTGTTACAGATAAACTCAAAAATTACTTAACTAATTTAAAAAAAAAAAAAACTCTTTGACCTATAGAAAGCTACATTATCAGCAAATAATAAAGGCTATATTTTATTTTCAAACTAACTTTCTGCCCGCGGCTCTACTCGCATGGACTACACAGTTGTACCGGAACCGCTATAATTTTTTCCATAGATATAGTTTACAAGCGGAAAAGTGACATAGGCTACTTTTGATCCTGGAAATCGGGCACCGGTACAACTGTGTAGTCCACGCGAGCAGAGCTGCAGGCGGAAAGCTAGTAATAAATAAAACCGATAGAGTCTAACCTTTACACTTAATTAATGTCGACTAATGCGGTTTTAATTAATTAGTGTATAAATTTTTTAAATTTTGTTTGTATAAATATATGTATTTTTTTTATTTAAATAATTTCTTTAAATGAACCCAACCAATTATATCCATAGGAATATCGATATACAAAACTATCAAAGTATTTTATCTTTTATACGATATTTTACGCCACCATTTTTTAAAACTCATCATAATTTGAGTACCCGCAAAGCGGCCCTGTGTGTGCATAATCGACTGAGCAATTCTTTTTATCAAACAAACTAATTAAACAAAACAAAGAAAACAAAGTACGGCCTTTAAGACTCAGCGAGCGAAGAATCCTGCCATAAATATTGTTTTATTAATTTTTTTTCTTCTGAGTTGAAGTAGATGAACACTTATTTCTCCAAATGGTATGCAGTCAGTGGCGAACGGTGACCTATAAAAATGTAAGCCGGCCGCGATAATATTTTTACGTGAAAGTCTGTTCTAATTTCGCTTCCGAAAAGTATCCCTTTGTAATTTTTAATATTCCGTACCCAAAGGATATAAACGAGAACGCTATTACTAAGGCTCCGCTGTCCGTTTGTCCGTCCGTCCGTCTGACACAGGACCGTGTCATCTGAACCATATTAGGTAGACACTTGAAATTATCACTGAGTGTGTATTATTACTATAGCCGCAGTAACAACAAATAATATAAAAAGTAAAATAAAGTTACAAATTAAAGGGGGTTGCCATACGTGAAACTTTTCTAGTGATTTGTGGTTGTGAAATCATTGCTTACACTTGAAATTTTCATGTAGTGTGTACTACCTACTATGGCCACTATAACAACAAATAATAAAAGTAAAATAAAGTTACAAAATAAAGGGGGTTCTGTTACGCCAGGACGTGCGTCGGTCTTTTTTTAAAAACAATTTTTAATATTCATTAATATTTAATTAACTTTAAACTTTTACAAATAATACTTTATAATTAAATAGAACAATATTTATCGTTAGTACAGAAGTCTGTCTTTGATCTTGATTCTAGCAGAGTGACGAAAGGAATTGTGTGAAATGTGTTTGGGTAGGGGTATTTATATTACTCCACCTGGATGGTAGGCCAGCGTGAGAATAATAATAATAATAACGTATACATGACAACAACGTCTAGGCCCCAAACTAAGCATTAGCTTGTGTTTTGGGTACCAAGCGAAGACACCACATACATATAACAACCATGACCCGGTACCAGTATCGATATTCATCATATAAATACTGACCCGACCTGGGATTCGAACCCGGGACCTCCAGCTTCGCTAGCAGGGTCGCTACCCACTAGGCTAAGCGGTCGTCTGAAGAATGTCGTCGACCGATACTTTCCGCAAATTCAGCGAACTAGATGTAATGGAAAAGAACCGCTGCGCTGGCTAGTTATGACGTATGTGCTCAGCAAAATGTATAGCTAACATTCGTCAACCAAATAAATTATAACAGTTCCCACACATGAAATGTGTTTGTTATAGTATTGTACCGTTGTATGGAACCCTTCGTGTGCGAGACCGACTCGCGCCTGACCATTTTTTTTCATAATATTGTTGTTAAAGTATCTTTAATATAAAACATAGAAAAATTCTATAATAACAGAATAACGATTTTAATTTTAATATTTGTATTTTCAGAATTGTTCCTTGCGGTTTTGTTGCGACTACAACTTACTTTGGAGCTTAGAAAAGATTAGAGGAGATTGACTTAAGTTCCAGAGGTTGGGCTTTATTTACCCTCTACGGGCACATAAATTATATAGAAAGCTTGTATATTTTGATTGTTTGCTATTCTTCGTGAGAATAACGTAGGTGTATGTAAATTACGTCAACAATAACTGATTAAGAACTTAACTCTTTAAAAATATGAAAGCAATGGGGTATATTTTTATTGGCTAAAACAGCATTATTGGCGTAGGTTAATGGATACAAAGGTGGTGTAGTAATAACATAGGACAACTAAGTGAAAAAATAACGCATATAACATCATCGATGTACGTGCAATTGACAACCATACCATACTATCAGCCCATTTATGCCCCATTGCACGGGCTTAGGCCTCCCTTTCGGGATGACGGGGTTTGGAGTTTGATTCACCAAGCTGCTCCGGTGCGAGTTGGTCGAATTTAATGGCTACCATCTCATGATGGCAACCGGGACCGACGGCTTAACGTGCTCTCCGAGACACATAGTGAGTGATAGTAATGTATATAAGATAGAAAAACACAATGATATATGTCCTGGGGTTCCCTACCATTCGGCTATCACGACAGTACACGCGTTGACAAATCCAACATTAAAGGGCCACGCCACAGTTCAGTTAAAAGACGCTAATTTTTAAGCATGGTGGTATTTCTGATTCATAGACGCTGTGTAACTTCTCGACAACTGTCTAGCAGAGTTGGATTTTTCGTTTGACCTCACTGTTGAGATTGGACTTATTGAATCCGATAGTTTGTTCCATGTAAATATATTTGTCGATAACTTCGTTCAGTGTTCCTAAAAATCAATGGAGCGGGTTGCAACCTGGATCGAATTGAAGCATTTTAAAATTTAATCGCCGTGTGTATCTTTTAAATATCTGAGTAGTGATAATAATTGTTGGAATTGTATTTTTGCTGTTAAATATGTGACATTGTCACATCCACCCTCGAGTCAATTGATTTTTATTCGCGCTAAAGAATTATAAATTATTAAGTGTAACCTTTATCGTGAGCGTAGGGCTACGATTGTGGCTGCACAGAGGGTAGAGAGTGAAACTAGGTCTATATTACAGAATTCATTAGATTCATTAGGGGTGCATAGGGTGTTTTGGAATATGTCTCTTCAGCTCAGGGTACTGGCCTTAGCTATCCGAAGCGGGCTGCTTGGCTCAGCTCCCGGAACGATCCGATAGGTAACATATGTTTGCTTATAGGATGACTTAATTTCTTTCTGGTAGGGTGACGTAGTGCCCTGGAATACTGTGTGAAAGGTAAACTCTCAAAGTTTAGTTTAATGTAGTTTTTTTAAAAAAACACGTCACAGGTGTTCTATGTGAGCGCCTTTTGTTACACGACAGACATCAAACCGATATTCAATCTCCCACCAAACTTTCTGCAGCATATCGCCGTCGATATCTTGTCGTCAATATCTATCGATATTTGACGACCGCTTAGCCTAGTGGGTAGCGACCCTGCCTACGAAGCTAGAGGTCCCGGGTTCGAATCCCAGGTCGGGTCAGTATTAATATGATGAATATTGATACTGGTACCGGGTCTTGGTTGTTATATATATATATATAAAAAAATAATATATATTTATATTTGTATATATTATAAAGAATATTTAAGTATGTATATCAGTTGTCTAGTAACCCATAACACAAGCATAATACTTGCTTACTTTGGGACTAGATGGCGCTGTGTGGGAAGTCCCATGTATTATTATTATTATTATTATATCAGCAATGGCTTCTGTGATGCAAGCACGCAGTTCATCCAGTGTTGTTGGAAGTGGTGGTACGTAAACACGATCCTTTACAAAACCCCACATGAAGAAATCACACGGGGTTAGATCGGGTGAACGAGGGACTAGTCGACGGGCGGCCAGTTGATTTTCGTTTACAGATGCAGCCTGCATCCCTAAATTGTGTGTACCACTTACGAATGGACTTCCCATCTGGCGGGTCTCTCTGATATTTGGTACGAAAATGTCGTTGAACAGTAATCACGGAGTTGTTAACATGGTAATCAAGCACACAGAACGACTTCTGCTCGCCAGTCGGCGCCATTTTCTTTAACTGCTCTCCTGCTGACATCTTGCGGGCGAACGCAGAATCAGTTTCAGGAAACTAAACTTTGAGAGTTTACCTTTCACACAGTGTATCTCACAATACTATATGTTCATTATATTTCACATAATAAATTTTTGAAAACCTGCATAACATTCTGACTTACCCGTATATGCTTACCGAAATAAATATTTTTTTGATTTATTTTTGACACGTTTAATTAGATAACCTCAGTGCATGATTATATGAACTATTCAATATCACACCAGTTAAAGGAAACGATAATTTTTATTCACAATAGGTTTCCACGTAAACTGAATTTTATTTATAATTCTTATTTTTTTCATTGAGTGCGTAACCTACTTAATTGTATATTGTTTTCTCAACCATTTATTACGTCTTTGAATAGACCAGTGCATGTCTATTAAACTTAATTAAAATTCTACCCATATTGTGTTACCGCGTTGAATTTATTAAGCCCAAAAGTAGCAATATGGAACTTTGTATATACCCATTCTACTTTTATGTTTCCCTTAAACGTCAGAAATCCAGCTGCCTTGTTTTGTAGATTATTTTAATAATAACCAATCACCGCTGTTCGTAAAGTTTTACTCCAACTTTAATAAAAAAAGGTCTTAATGGAGTAAATGTAATCAATTTCCAATGTTTAATAATTTGCATACATTTTACGATTTCATTGAAATCCAAAAAATTACATAATCTTAATTAACAAAGTTATGGCTTTGAGAATTGCCTCTAAGCAGACAGTACGAATATCTAAGTGTAAATGTATCTGTTGAAGCAGAATAATGTTATAAAAACCAATTAAATATATACAGTAGTATATATAACTAGTAAGCTTTCCGCCCGCGGCTTCACCCACGTGGACTACACAGTTGTACCGGCACTGCTAAAGAGACGTGATGCTCTAAAACATTGTGAGACTTTCTACAACATTTGACCTGACTACCCAAGAAATCTAAAACGGTTCAGCCGTTTCGGAGATCGGCCCAGACTAACAGACAGACTAACACAAGACATAAAGCAACCTAAGTCACTTCTGACAACTTATTTTTCAAATCTGCAAAGTTTCATTGAAATTGGTTTAACCGTTTTGGAGATTAGCCGGAACAGACAGACAGCCAGACAAAACGTAGCTTATGTCACACGTGATAACTTCCTTTTCATGTTCGCGAAGTTTCATGAAAACCCGTTCGACCATAATAAGTAAAATATAGTAAGCATAAGTAGATTTGTTTGGATTTTTATACGAACTTTCATCCCGTACTTCACCCCTATGTATGTTGAAATATCAAAAATGCTCGAACAAATATTTAATTTCTAATCAAGTGCACAAATACAAAGTTTTTTTATTTTATCTCCGATAATGACGAACTCCCATGCAAATTTTCGTTCCCTATTTCAATCTCTTCAAGACTTTTTTTCTAAATAAAAGGTAGCCTATGTCCTTCTCCAAGATCTAATCTAGCTCTATACCAAATGTCATCGAAATCGGTTCAGAGGTTTAGGCGCGAAAGTATAACAGACAGACAGAGTTGCTTATGCATTTATAATATTATATAAAATATAATATAAAACAATAATATATAAATTTAATATAATTATAGGTAGAGCTTGGTTACAAAATCAAACATTATTGCTACGCACGAGAAAGGGGTGACCGCGAGAGTAGCAGAGTCTAATCGGTATCTCGTCGATGGCCGACGACCGACGCAATTATCCGTCGCCCGCGCATTTTCACGGTAATATAATAGAATGATTTGTCACCTTGGTACCATATCTCAATATTTCAGTAGAGAGGATAGTAAAAGAAAAAAACACGTACCTATCTAATTTACCATTGATGACCGGACATTTGCCGTAGAACTGATAACCGATGGGGTAGACGAGTTTTTGAGTGGAGGGTGGACAGATGACCTGAAACACCATACCAGGGGTAGTTGGATGCGAAAGGCGGAGGACCGCGTGTGGTGGCGAGCCTTGAGAGAGGCCTATATCCTGCAATGGAGGGACACGGACTGATGATGATGAACATTTCTTAGTCTATATTTATAGTATTTAACTAAAAACATAATAACGATGCGTACAACAGCATTAGATTTATAAATAGCTATTGCAGTACCTAATTAGTTAGCAGATTTCGAGTAAATGAAATAACCCTTTTCGTTTACGTCGTAGGGCGTGCACGGCGTTACATAATTGAATATAGTGAACGATAACTGAAAAAATAATCGTGCGTAGAGCATAACGAGATACCCTAACTTTAGAAACCGCTAAAATTTTGTTCGTTTTTCGGATGAGGCCTAAATATTGGGAAAAATGGCCGAAACCAAAACTTTGGCCATGTACCGAAAGCACAATCGAACCATCGGTGACACTAGTTATGAATATCTTTCGGAGGAAGGATGTTCATAACTAGTGTCAGAACTTTTAGACAAGACTGTCAGACAAAAGAAAGGAGTGCCCTCCTTTCTTCATCATCATCATCATCATCATCAGCACATTTTTACCCCATTGCAGGGGCTTAGGCCTCCCCCAGGGTGAGGAAGGGGGGCTTGGAGCTTAAGTCCACCACGCTGCTCCACTGCGGGTTGGGAACTGTAACGACCGCCATCTATTAACAGCGTCCGGGACCGACTGCTTAACGTGCCCTCCGAAGCACGGTGTCAGTGATATTGTGTACTTAAGTCAGAAAAACTCATTGGTACACGCCCGGATTCGAAACATGGCCTTATAAATTTGAGACAGGTTCGTTGCGCTCTGGGCTATCACGAAATTTCTTCGCGTCTTTGTTTTTAGAAAATTTACATTTTAATACAGATCGTAGGCAAAGACTAATAAGGTAATTTGTGAAATGGAAAAATATTTACTATAATAATAAGGTATCCTTGAGCCTTAACAAAAACCATTAAAAGGTGTGTTCTCGAAATATTCTTTGTATAGAAAAATATTTTAGGCCCACGGAAAATAATGAGCAGAACGGTTTTTGACATTACGAGCATGTTGTGAATTAAATAGTATAAAAATATATTTAAAAAAATTCAAAACGGTGTTTGAGTAAACAAATTACAAAGATATTATTTTCTCATATAAAATATTACGGTAAAGTCGTTTTGGATCATAAATTTATCAGAATTTCCCTATTTTTTTCGGCATTTATTACTTCTAAAGGGAACCTTTCCGGGAACATAAATTACGATGTGTAGAGGTGACCGGGCATTACAAGCTCCTATGTAGTAGGTTCATTGTTTCCACGGGACCCCATCGAACCATAATATATCTATTATAGTATAAGAGTTCGTGTCGAGAGATTTATTTAACATCGTAGATACGTTTTCTCGGCGCTGACTTTTACATAAGACCCAAGAAAAATAATAGGTCGGGGAGTAAGTTATTTCGTATTTTGTAGGGCTGAAGGATCTTTTTTTGTTTTAATCTTAATATACACCTAATAATACACCAGTTGACGTTTTGAAATATTCGCTGTGATATAGATTTTTTATAGCTCACATGCAATTTCGTACGGTAAAAGAAAATAAAGAACTTGAAATGCCATTCCACGTGTAGTTTAACAAAATATTTGTATAAAACATTGATAATGACGTATGGTTTGGCTAATCATTGATTTTGACATTTTATCTATATTTCTGGTCGTTTCGAAGTATAAGACCCTTCTGAGGTCCTGATGGTATGCTATCTAATGCAGGCAGTTCAAGAGCGCTGAGACAGCGCTGTACGGGTAAAAGAGAAGAGGGCCTCCGCCTCCGCTCGGCGAGCGTGAACAGCCGTCGTGACATGTTGGAAACAAATAACTACGAACCGAATTTTAATCAACCTAATAAATAAACAAATGCCATTAGTTTTTAAAAATGAAGAATAGGGGATCGTAGAGGCCAGTATCATAAATTTGTCTGACAAATCAGACTATTTTTCAGCCACTTCTCGCCTTAGGCTCATTTTAATGGGTATAATAAACTTGTTCAGAGGATCAGTGTCGCAATCCAATGCGGCAACGCGGCAAGTATCCTAGGTACTCTGAACCCGTCGTCTCCTTAAAAAATTCCCGGGTTATCTTAATTTAGATAGTATTTTTAGCTGGTAGGTATTTTTAGTTTCTTAATTGAATTTTAATTTGAGCTCCTTAGTATTGTTTATATTTGTTAAAAGATTTTCCTTAAGTTTGCAAATAATTTAAACTGAAAACGAGTTCTATAGAATATGGTGGGTAGTCCAACTACTCTGCTTTCTCGATGGCAGCGAGCGTGATATTAAACGTGTGTGCAATACAATGTCTAGGCCCCAAACTAAGCATTAGCTTGTGTTTTGGGTACCAAGCGAAGACACCACATACATATAACAACCAAGACCCGGTACCAGTATCAATATTCATCATATAAATATTGACCCGACCTGGGATTCGAACCATAACAGAAACGAATAATAGCAAACGCCCTCGAATTCAATCACGCGGATTTTATAATTTTTACAATTTTCAAGTTGACATTGCTTTTAATATAAATAATTTTAAAACAATGCTTTAGTTGAAATACTTATATTTAAGTTTTTCTGCTTGTCTCTTAATCGATTGTCAAAAACTTTCAAAGAAACGCAATCAGGTGGTACGTAAAGTTTGCACATAAAACATGATTGATTACGAAGCTTTAATCTATAGATCTTCGAACTTATTTTTTGACAGTCTCACCCGCAGTTTTCGATCTATAAATCTCCAAATTAAACCCTACGTAATCATGCAAAATAAAACTGTGTGTTTGTTTGTAGTTCTGGACCGATTCGATTTATTAATCAAAACTTTGTAATTGCTTTCCTTCTCGTTGATTGAAATGTAGCTTGAAGTCCCGAAAAAAAATACCGAGTTCAGAAATGTCTGTCGGGAAATTAAAATTCGCTGTTTATACAAATCAAACGGATACAAAAACGAATGTGTCAAAGAATGTTCTTCTTTTAACGGCTTCAATGTAGTTTGTATCATGACCTCCAGCTGGAATTTTCTAACCCATAAACACAAACTAAAATTAATATACATTTTTTTTTATTTAAGATGTATTTATTATACACATTCATTGAAAGTTAAGATTGTTATTTACTTTTAAATTTTCATATATTAGGTATTTTCATATGATTTGTCTATTTGTATATATAACAGTACACAATTACACATCCTAATTGTTTAGTCATTTGCTAACGGCCAAGATCGATTCGTTCTCGCGCAATAGGCTAGTTGACTATTTGTCTAAAATTATTTTGTATGAAAGAGTTTTTTAAATATGTCATGAAAGTGAGAGAATTTTAAAAAAATTAATCATTATTAACAAAGTTATGAATGTTTAAATTGTCCTGTTAGACAGAGAGAGCAATACAGCACGGCGTATCTATGTGTGGTCTCAGCCCATTTAAAATAATGTTAAATTTCGTTTTGCATTAAAGACACAAAGAAAAAAATTTAACAGCTTATGATTTCCATATTCTTCAACCGAATATAATTATAAAGTCTATTTTTTCATTTTCTTGATAAATATAATATATTTAATAGTAGTCGAGTACCATATTAGGATTTTTTACCAGAAATTACTTAAAGAAGACCTTTAGAAATTTATTTAAATATATACTAAATCTGTAACTACGAAACTGAGAAGAAATAGAATATTTTTTATTAGATATGCCAGATTTCAAATAACCTGACAATATAACAAAATTTAATTTTGGAACATTTGTTCCACTTTTTGATATACGATATGTAGTGAAAATCGCCCTGCGAAATATTTTGAAAGAAATATTTTCGATGTCCTTATAAAAGTAAAACTCTCAAGCGATAAATCCCAAAATACAAAACTTTTTAGAACTTTTTAGGGAGACGGAACTTATAATTTCAAAAATAACCTCAAACTCAAAATTTATTCAATGTAAAATGTATTACATACACTTATTGAAAATCAATTAAAGCCGTTATATGGAGTTTAATTGATAAATAAATGCTCGCCGAGAGCTCGCCAAAAAAAAATAATGAATTTATACAAACTTCTTGTTTAGAAAGCCGTGGTTCGAATCCCAGGGCATGTACCAATGAGTTTTTCTAACTTATGTAAATAACTATCACTGACTGTTCCTCGAAGAGCACGTGAGGCCGTCGGTCTCGGTTGCCATCGTCAACTGGCAATCGTTAAAATCTGGTGGATTTGCACCACTGGATTTGCTCCTGCACTGGAGCTGCGTCGTGGATCAAGCTCCAAGCCTGCTCATCCCGAGAGGTGGCTTAAGCCCCTACACTAGGGCATTAATGGGCTGATGGTATGGTATTTTTATTTCAAGTAGTGTAAACAAAAAATAAAAGTGGTCGGTTAAAAACAAATATTCATACATAACACATCACCCAGGTGGACTGATAGGAATAAAATTTCAAACCAACTACCCAGGTGGATGGATTGAGTATCATCATCATCGTCATCAGCCCATTTTTTACCCCGCTGCAGGGGCTTAGGCCTCCCCCAGGGTGAGGAGGGGGGCTTGGAGCTTAAGTCCACCACGCTGCTCCACTGCGGGTTGGGAACTGTAACGACCGCCATCTATTGACAGCGTCCGGGACCGACTGCTTAACGTGCCCTCCGAAGCACGGTGTCAGTGATATTGTGCACTTAAGTCAGAAAACTCATTGGTACACGCCCGGATTCGAACCATGGCCCTGTGGGCCCTTATAAATTTGAGACAGGTTCGTTGCGCTCTGGGCTATCACGAAACTTATTGTGATTGAGTATACCTAGTCGGTTAGAAACAAACGAAATGCATTTGGCATGGCATGCAAAATGTGACAAAATTGGCTGAGTGGTTAGAGACTTTAACTGCAAAGCCAATGGTCGCGGGTTCGATTCCCGCCCAGGACAAATATTTGTGTGTCTGTACTATTTCTTCCGTGTCTGGATGTGAAATATCTATCTATGTATACTATAGTATAAAGAATATTTAAGTATTTATATCAGTTGTTGGCACCCATAATACAAGCTTTGCTTAGTTTGGGACTAGATAGTGCTGTGTGGAAGTCCAAGGTGTTATTATTTGCCTTCAGTTCGGAAATTCTAAAAATGAAATAAAATCGGTTAATCAATAAATCACTATGTAAATTTTCGATTTTTATACGTTACGTCGTTGTCGAGAAAAACTAAGCTGTGATCGATAGACATTTGTAAAATTTTTTTTTTTTTATTTCAAGAACATTTACACATTATCACGGATTTTCTCTTTTCATTTACGAAATCCTACAAATGTAAGGTCGCATATATGTACAAATATGCTGAAATTAAATGAAGGCTGTAATTACCTTAATTATATTAATTTAATTTGTAATTAGAAAGCCGTGACACTTTTCATTACATAAATTTCAGTATTGTGCGGTTATATTCTAACCGCATTCTTAGGACATCCTGTATATCTGTTCTATATATTAAAGTTGGAAGTGTTTTTTGTTCATGAATCATCTCAGAGGTATCAAAGAAAAATATCTGATTTAGGGTACCGTTGGAAAAGGCTCGGTTCATAAGTCAGCATAAAATTGCTAAATTACGAGTTAGTAGGCGAATCGATTAAACGTAAAAAGGGTGCAAAATTTAAGTGTGTAAGTAAAAAACTTGAATAACACGCGCATGTTCAAACACGTATTTACCTATTTTTAAAGTAAATATTTTTACAATGCATAAATGGCCAAACAATTTGTATACCGAAAAACCTGAAAACAAGCAGAAAATAAAATTGTGAAACGCATATTAGGTATATCTCTAAGCAAGAGATACAAGATGCTTTTCACTAAATTATGTGTAAGGAAAATCCAAAAAGAACTTGACTAAAACTTTAAATTTGTGGCGATGGTTGGTAAAATTGAAAGGAAGAAGTTTCTAAAACAGCCTCTCGAAACATCTATCTTGTCTTTATACGAATTAGCTAGATTTTTAAGAAAGTTTATCGGACAAATCGTTCTTGTGACATTATTTGGACAGTTGAGTTATTTCGTTGCTTTCTATAAGTTTCTACAGTAAATAATAAAAGCAAACAGCAATTACACTAAATATTTAATTTATTCACTATGTCCAATGAAATTGTATGTAATAATCCCTTAATATGACTTTACTTAGTCTAAGATAATTTAAATAATAAACATCTGCCCAGATGACGTCACAGGGATATCTTATAAAATTTTGAAAAAAAAAATTTTACTAGAAAATTATAGATTAATATTTTATTTTGGGAGATAGTTATAGAATTGTCTACTTTTGAAAAAAAAAAATATCAAAATGATGATACGCATCGATTTTTTAAATTCATCCCTAAATACTACTTTTCACTAATTACTAAGTTTTCATAATCCGATATTAATCTATCTATGGTTCTAATCTAACCTTAGCTAGCTTTCGGCGCGGCAACGTCGCGCGTGTTTATCATACTAACTCATTGCGGAGCCGTGGAGTGAGCGAGATGTCGGTACTACTATGCCATAGTGGTACTGCACAATTAGACAACACCACGCAATCACTTCACAACTTGTCATAAAGTACACATACACATTCGTACCAATTTAAAAATTTCGTGCAAAAAAAGTTACCCAGTATCTAGATCGTATTTTTACTCAAAACTGGGACAAATAGATTTTTAGTTAAAATTTTTGAGCCAATCATCATTACCCAAAATAAGTGGCCAAAACAAGCTATATTTCTGCAGTAGTATGAAATGTCGTAGGCGATCTTTCACCCTTAACGGCATTTTTTGACCACCATAGATATAAATGTTGACCACAAAATACCTCAGAGACAACGGAGCGGAAAGCTGTGTAATGTTATCAAAGGCTTGTAGGTAGGTATATGCTCGGGCCATAGGAATACATAACTCGAAAACTTAAATAGCATAATAATGAAGAAGGAGCGTCCCATAACATCGAAACGATACAAAACGTGAGCAAAATTTCAGACCCAGTGACCAGACAGACCATACGTTATTATAATTGTTTTAAGTAAACATTTCGTTAAATTACACATAAAATGTAATTTCAGTATGATTATTTCCTTTTCCGGTACGAATTTTACATGTATGTCACATAAAAAAATTATTTCACAGCGAATATTTCAAAACATCGACTGGTGTGTGTAGGTACTTTTGTACACGGTGATTTTGCTTTAAATAAAACAATTGTTTTATTTCTTATAATGGACTGTATTTCAAACTTTCATTTTTGAAAATATTAACAATATGTAAGGTGCCTCTTGGCTGTAGAAAAATACAGATAAGAAGAGAAGTGAAGTTCGCAAGGTTACAAACAAATTTGTAACTTCATGTTACAAATTTGTTTTTTTTTTAATAGTACGATGGATACTGAACAGTGTGAATTCGGTCTAGATATATTTTTTTGCTCACATTTCTGTTATCAGAGTCGTATTCCTATAATAATATACCTGGAATCTTCCACACAGCGCCATTTAGTCCCATAGTGAGTAAGAATTATGCTTGTATTATGACCCAGATACGAAACAAATAAACATGTTCATGCACACAAACAAACCCACGACCCTTGGCTTCCCAGTTAGGGTCTGTAACCACTCGGCCAACCGGTCAGTCTATACACTTCCATGCTCGAAAATTACAATGCCTATTTGATAAAACTTTCACAATTCAATATATGAAATGGTGATTCAGTATAACACAGCAGGTGTCACCACGTTGCTTTATTTGTGGGTAGAGCAATGGAAACAAAATGCATTTGACGAATTAGTAGGCTGTAATACGAAAATCATGAAAATAAACAGTTTTCGTTTGCACGCGATACCTATGCGTGGTCGGTCGCAATCAACTACAAAATTAAATTGTTCAATGAATAAAAGAATTATATCGGGAAAAACGAGTTTTTCGGTTACATAGCCAGAGATTTAAAAAAAAAAATATTATAAAAATGGATAAACAAATAAGAACATATTTCCTATGTGTATATTTTTTGGGTCTTATTTTATGAACAGGAAACATGGCAGAAGCAGCTGATAACTCTATAATCCATTATGAATTTAAAATTCAATATAAATCTCTTTAAGTAGCAAAGGGATAAAAGCATTATTTAAGCTTTCGGCTTTTCGTAATCTATAAAGGTTTTAAATATGATGTTCGAAGCTTCTTTAATTTGCCAAAAATTTTTAGTCGAGACTTAAGAATAAGAGTCTTAAGATAACCTTCGTACAACATTACACGCGGAAATAAGTCCGAGCCGTCGTTTTAATAATATTTAATCATAGGCATAAATGTATTTAATAGATCGAATGCCAACACACAGTACGCATTTTATTGACAGCTTGTTCTTCTTGTTTCACCTAGACTCGTGTAGCTCGCGAAAGAAAGATAATAAAGGTATATATCCTGCCAAAAGAGCTATTACATTTTCATGTCACTTGTGTTTCAACTATATCTGTAGAATAGTTTATATCTCTAGGTGATATGATTCATTTTCGGACATACAATGCAGTACAATGTCAGTGCAATGCGAACGATTAGAAGACAAGTGACCGACTCGCGAGCTAGCTGAGCCGAATCGAAAGTAGGGATGGTACATTACCTTATTAGAACGAAAGAACGAGAGAGAGCTACATCGGTTCATCAACTTTGATCGTTCATAACGTGCGAAGTATGCGGCATGATTACAAGGAAGTTTTGTCATTGGAAATGACTTTCATTTCGTTGGAGTATAGGGGGTCATTTGGGAGTTTTGTGAGACAGGCAGATTGCACGAAGAGTTTTCGAGGTATCGAAATGAACGTGGTGTCAAAAGACGCAGCTCAGCGAGCTCTACAAAATGGCAAAAGACAATTTGAAAAAAGTTCAAAAACAAAAAAATTATCGACAAAAAACGAAAAAAAACGCAATTTTTCTCCCGATTTTCATTTTGGGAGCCCGATATCTCGAGAACTAGGTTCGAATAAGAAAAAAATAAAAAAACGGCTCGGGGTAATTAGACGGGAGATCGATTGAGACTAAAATTGTTAGAATCGGACAACCGGAAGTAGTGGTTAAGGGTGCCCTTGTTGTTGGAAGGGTGGGTACAGTTGTTATTTTTATTGCGAAAAAAAATTATTTCGAAAAATATTATCCAAAATATGTGTGTTTACTTTATACCATTAGGTTCGTTTCCAATGTCGTAAGAAGTTCGTGCGAAAGCAGGAGATCCGTTGATTTTTATCATCGTGCGATATGAATAATTTAAAATGATATATTTGCAGATATAAATTATTCATTCATTCATTTGTTTCAGCGCTCATCTAGTGAGTTAAATGCGCTAAATGATAGAAAAGTCATAGATGAAAGCATGTTTCAACCGCAGGGACGTGACCCGTCGATAGTGTTGTACCGCGCGACATCAATAATCGTCCATCATTATTTATGAATTAGAAAGAAAAATATAAAAAATGTTTTGGTGAATGTATACTATTTTTAGATGTAAAATAAGAGTATCATAAGAATTAAATTAAAAAAAAAAAAAAACTAATGGGATACTGAAACATATTTTAGCTGCTTGACAATGCGACAGTAATACACTTTGACGATGTTATGTAATTTTAATTTGATATATGTTAGAAGTTTGTTTGTGTCTTGTATCTTGTATTTACCGTGAACCACAGACCAGTCAACCTATAGACCACGCTTTAATAAACGTCAGTACGAAAACGATATCGCCAAAAAGTGGCGGGGTGCGGGGAGAGGTCGGCTAGTTTTCATTGGCTCGTTCAAAATTGACAATTTAATGGCTTCCGACGTGCTTACAACTGACCGCTCACAAGAGACGTAGTTATGTAGTGTCACTACATAGCCTTGGCGAATGCTACTCCCTGTCAAAGCGTGGTCTATAAGGTTGACTTGTCTGTGCCGTGAACCAACAATGTATTCTTAGAAATTAAACAAGCAAGGTTTTTTTAAACCTCCATAGTAAACGCACGGAGCTTTGTAGTTCAATAGAGGAGTAATGCTGGCCATTTAGTTCGAAAACCAAAGTTATCACATTTGAGCCATAGAGTGAAGAAGGGAGATGGGCGGGACTTGCGTATGGAGCACGCTATTGGTTACCTAGATTTGTGTTATGTCTAGGTCTTTGTGGATTAACCACAACTAGTTACGTACTATTGAATGAAAGGCAGCTATCGATAAAAAACATTTAAAGTAAAATAAGTTCACTAAAACGGGACGGTTTTGAGTCGATGAGTATTAACGAGGACGACCGCTTAGCCTAGTGGGTAGCGACCCTGCCTACGAAGCTGGAGGTCCCGGGTTCGACTCCCAGGTCGGGTCAGTATTTATATGATGAATGTTGATACTGGTATACCGTGTCTTGGTCGTAATATGTATGTGGTGTCTACGCTTGGTACCCAAAATACAAGCTAATGTTTGGGGCCTAGAAATTGTTGTCATGTATACGTTATTATTATTATTTTGGCTTACAGTAATAGAACTGAAGGCGGCGTATCAACTTCGTTTTATGCTATGTTGTAAGTGACCTTGTTTTGTTTGCTAACCATTGAGGATAGGTAATTTATTGAATACAGCGCGATAACGCGTTAAGCAATTACAAATAAAAAATCTCCATTGCGATAATTTCTTCCTCAAATTGCGATTTGTATAGCATATCAAAATAGAAATTCAATGTACTATATAAAAGTCGAAAATACGTTCCTGTTTTTGTTATTTAATATTCTATTGGTGGTAATAATACTTCTGCAAAAGTGCTGAAAGAACAGAGTAAATGCGGTATAAGAAGTATTAAGTTCTCCATGATACTTTGATATTTAAACATCTCGAAACGCTGCTATCCAACGGTTCGAGTCCGCCTCATTTTAGGAAATCCTAATAAAGCTGAGACTTCTTTATACAGGATTAAATTCTAATGGTAATACCGTCGACCTACACACGTATTCGACGACGCCCACGACGTCAACACGTGTAAACGTCAGCAATATTCGCTAAATATCTCGAAAAATTGCTAAACATTTATTTCAAGGGGATTAAACGGAAATTGAAAAAAAACCAAAAGCTCCATGGGAAGCATCAAATAAAAACTCATTAAAATACGTCTAATGTGTATATTAGGGAGCGTCGCTCATGTTCGAATATTTTTTATTTTAATTATAGTAGTGATAAAAAAATGAGCCGCCCTTTTAAATATAATATAATATTTATACATGCATATATTATATAAAAAAGAATATTTAAGTCTGTATATCAGTTGCCTAGTAACCCATAACACAAGCATAATACTTGCTTACTTTGGAACTAGATGGCGCTGTGTTGGTTGTCCCATGTATTGTTGTTATTATTGTATAAATATTCCTTTTGAAATTTTTTATGTATTTGAGTTTGCCTTTTAAACGACTATGTTTTTATCAAACTTTATGTAAAGTTTTTTTTTTAAATTGTCATCACGTGGATGGACTTATTTGCCACAAATAAGAAAACGGGAAACGTTATTCTATAATATTTTAATTTCGGTAAAGGGCCGTCCATTAATCACGTGAGGCTTGAAAGGGGGGGGAGGGGTTTGACAAAAATCACGAAATGTCACAAGGGGGGGAGGGGGGTGTAGTAAAATATCACGTGTATTTATTTTTTCAAACGTTCTATTTTTAAATCGAAAAGCGGCGTGTAGTGTACACCATTCGTCTATTATTTTTATACCAATCAAAAACAACCTGCAACTTTTCTATCTAGACATTTTTATCATGGTCCTTAATTTCAGAATAAAATAAGATTGTACTTTATACCCGCATTTAAGATAATATTCTAAAATATTCTAAAAAATTTAAGAATTTTTGTAGATAGTAATAATACATGTGATGTTGGGTGGGGGGTTGGGGGATAGTCTTAAACCTCACCATGTATCACCAAGGGGGAGGGGGGGTTAAAAATGCTTAAAAAAAGATCACGTGATTAATGGACGGCCCCTAAACGAAATTTTGAAATAAAAAATATCAGTCTGGAGAAATATAACAATAAAACATGATGTAATGAGAAAATGAAAATATATACATGTTCATACTTTAATGTCTTGTGAAACAATAAAATCTGATAGTATTTTATAAATAATAGGATTAGCAGATGCTAGTAAAATAGGGATTCATGTAGGGAGGGACACAGGGACAGAAATGAGATTCGTATATAAAGATGTAACATTATGTAAAGGGCAAGCCAGAAATATATGATTTATATCACGTATGTCTAAGCCACATTCGCAGATACTGCTTTCAATAATGCCGAATTGCGCCAGGCGAGCTGGGCTACAAATATGCCCTAGCCTCATTCGGATAAGGCAACTTGTAGCCCTTTTCCCTAGTTTAAGTTTAAAAAACCATGGTTTGGAAGGTATGAATGGTTGTATACTAACGTAATAGTTTCGTTTTTGCTTGCGAGTTTTCGACCAAATTTCATTCCATGAATCACGAAGGAACGTAGAGGCAGACGTAACGAGATCATAACTGAAATATTTGAATGGGACTAAATCTCCACATTTTACAGCCTCTTTCGCTAACTGATCCGCCCTGTCATTATGGAAAGTTAATTAGTTTTAGTAAATAAATACGCTATAATTATAATGTATGAAAAGTGTGCTTTAGTAAGATATTATTACAGAAAATATCTAAAAACCACGAATACATACATTCGAAGAGTCTTGAAATTCTTTTTACTTTCACACTTCGAGGTAAATTTCCGACTCTGAAAATTCTTATTGATTAAACTTTCTTATTTTCATTTCCGTAATTTTATAGTTTCACTGTCTGCTCTACAGCTGCTGTGTGACAGGGAAGTTGGAGAAAAATAACGCCGTCTTTGTCTCTAGACCTCACTACAAAAAGAAGGTTTATTTGCAACATCGGGTTGAGGGTTATGGGTTGAAAATATTTTTCTCGAATCGTAGGTAGTTGAAACACCCACAGCAGATTTTCAGAATAAGGCTTTTTTTCCCTCTCAATTGAAATGCGTTTCGCTACGAGTTCTCGCACATGTTTCTATGGACCGCATATTATGGGTAACAGCAAGTTTTCCGGGTATTGAAAATACGTATTTTATTTGATAACAAGATAGAAATATCTGGAATTTTAGATTAGGTTCCAGAAATGTCTTGCTTCGTCTTTATGCGAATGACTGAGGATGGTTTGGTTTATTTTTTATTATTTTTATTATATTTTGATGGGGAAAAGAAATCTTTCACAATGTATTTTACGTAAAACCTAGTCTAAATTAACATGACGTTCTTATTATGCAGCCATCTATGATTTAGTTTGTATGTTGGATTGCTTATAATTAGCCTTTGTTAGATGTGGGGCGTCAGACATTTTTTCTGAAAAAAAGATTAGACCAATGAGAAGGATACTAGCCAATCATAAAAGCTGATGTAATTGATCGGAATGTTAACCGGGATTGAAATATTTGGAATTGAGGGAATATTCTTTCATAAGTTCAACGGTGTCTACTACATACATAAAGACATGTCAAAAATTATAATTTTTTTTAATGTATAATATGCTTTAAAATAATCCAAACGCTCATACCCATATATGCCTTTTTTACAAATATTAGCTTTACTTCATCAGCTCTTTTTTACCTCACTGCAGGGGCTTAGGCCTTCCCCAGGGTGAGGGGGGCTTAGAGCTTAAATCCACCACGCTGCTCCACTGCGGGTTAGGGATTGTAACGACCGCCATCTATTGACAGCGCCCAGGACGAACTGCTTGACGTGCTCTCCGAGGCACGGAGTCAATGATAGATGTACTTAAGTCAGAATAACTCATTGGTACACGCCCTGATTCGAACCATGGCCCTATGGCCTTATAAATTTGAGACAGGTTCGTTGCGCTTTGGGCTATCACCACGCCTTTGGGCTATCACGACATTACTGATAGCTACAAACATTAACAGTTTTACTAAATATACAAACCGTATAAGGGAACCAGTAACCATTACAAAGAATTAGTGTCGTAAATGCGGATATCTTAGACATGTCGGTTTGTCCTGCGTTTTAAAAAGCGCACCACTCGGTGTGAACACCGCGGTCTTGTCAAACTTAACATCTTTTACGAGAGATTCTCCAATTACATGTGTCGGCACATGTGTCGGTGCCCGTTCGCGTGGTTGAAAATTGTTATGATACAGTTGCGTGGTGTGTTTTTTAGTTTGTAATATTGATGTTATATAATATTAATATTATATAACCATGAATAAAGAAATATATGTCCCCATACATATTTTTAATATTTATGGGCATCGATATAAGGATGTTTAAGGAATTCTTTTGAAAATAATAACACAATTCCACGTTTTCATAAAATATGTACTTAAATTGTATTTTAATACATTGTTTTGTCCTTTGCGACATATAAACAGGTACTTTAGATTCGGCTGACATGGTTTTATTTTAATGACAGCGTAGAACCAGTTATATAGCAGTTATACCCAGAAAATGTAAAAAAAATGAATATTAATAAATACTAATTTAACCTTATCAAAGATAGCAAAACATTATAGAAAACATATATTTATAATTGTAATTAGAATTCTTTCTAGAGTAACTTGAACCTTTATTACGCTCTCCTGTAAACCTTAGCTTTTGACATGTCGCTTTGTACGTAGGAACCGTCGATTTGTCACTTTTCTAAAGTCATCGGAGATTTCCACGATGAGTTGATTCAATATCTTTGATTCTATAAATTAAAATTTGTAAAAAAAAACCATTCATTACATAAACTCAAGTATGCATGGAACACTTATGCGCATGGACTGTTTTTTTCAGTATAGTTAATAAATACTAAACATTTCTCGTTTAAATTAATTTTTTTTTAGGCTTGGAATCTAGAAAATTGCCGAATATGTAACATAGGTAGTTAATGAGATTCTATTTATAGGTACAGATGTACCTATTATTGAACTTCTTGAAATAACGAATAAAATGCATCAACAATAAGTCTGATGTTATTTAAAATAAATAATTAGCGGAGATATTAAATAACTAAAGCTATATAGTATACTTTATAAATCGACCGTCGATAGTTTGCGTTCCTGAGACACATGAAATTTATAGCTATAACTTAATATGTTCGTTGTGAGTTGACATAATAATATAATTTTTAATTTAATTTTGTTTCATTCGTGCATGTAAACGATAATAATATTTGAAAACGGGAATTATCAGTCGGTACAAATTCACATCAACCATCCGATTGCTATGCCGGTTACGACCTCAGAGACGCAAACTCTCTACGGCCGATGTATAAATTGATACGGATCTATTGTTGACTGCTAGCAAATGTTTCCTCGTCAACCAGTATGTTTTGTCTGAAGTGTGGCTGAAATAGAATTCAAGTAAAAGCTATCTTAAACTATAGTTTGACTGACACAGCTGTACCGCGCCTTAAGTATGTGCGCGGCGAGGAGGGAAGGCAGCTCCTAAACGTTGACGACGGACTGACAGAGCAGATCTGCCTCCCTCCGCGCCGCACACATACCTATGGCGCGATACAGCGGTGGCGGTCAAACTATATTTATTTATTTATATACTTATAGAGTTATACCTGATGGGAAAAGAAAGGCAGTAAGATGTAGGAGCTCGCGGGACATCGTATGGTACCTAATTTTAGAAAAATTTAGTAAAATTATTTGACAAAAATGTGTTATACGCTATTATTTTCGATGTTCATTTTCAATGTCCTCCGATACTTGCGAAAAGTTCGAAATCAGTAGATTTTTCCTTTAAAAACTGTAGATACACAGCGAAATTTAACTCAAGGTATACGTTTAGATACATAAATAAGTTTCGCTGTAACACACACTTGTTATAACAACTTATTTGTTTTCTTATTTCTGACATTTTGGTTGTCAAGTTCGTCGCATTAATATTCCAAGTTTCAGACGTTCGTAGCTTTTTCCAAAAACTTCAAATGATTAATAACCTAAACAAGTTGAAAGAAATCGATGTCCTAGAACACCTACATACGTAAAAATATAAAATAATGATAACAATACAAAAGGCATAATACATGGGACAACCCACACAGCGCCATCTAGTCCCGAAGTAAGCAAGTATTATGCTTGTGTTATGGGTTACTAGACAACAGATATATATATATTTAAATATTTTTTTTCTCATAAAATATACATAGATAAATATTATACACCCAGACCCGAAACGAAATAAACATGTTCATGCACACAAATATTTGTCTTGGGCGGGAATCGAACCCGCGACCTTTGGTTTAACAGTTAGGGTCTCTAACTACTCGGCCACTCGGTCATCGCCACAACAGAAACCACCTTACTAAAATTATTTCATAAACAGATGAAAATGTATTCACTTGTTAGATCACTGACAAGATAATTTGAACCGTATTATACAACATACCCACTAATTTAATTTTACTTTTCAATTTATTGGGCTCTCGGCAACGCTTTCAATTAATAATTTAAGCACCGCACAAAGGAAGGAAACAGAACTCGATTCAGGGAAATAAATTCGCGTGAAATGAGAACAACCGTGAGAGTTTTATCATTCGAGGTACCTGTATTTCGAATATTGAAATCTGCTCATGAGATCGTTTAATCGTCTAATTTGTTTCTTAGAAATGTAATATATCTTTTTTATTAAAAAATATCTGAAATTGCACGTTACAAAGTACGGTTTAACTTAATTTGGTTTTCATATTCTTTCATTTCATTTAAGTGTCATGATGCCGAGTGGTAACGAGCCCGCTTCTTGTTTAGAAGACCGTGGTTGGAATCACAGGGCATACACATGGGTATTTATTTTTTTAACTTATGTACATAACTATCACTGACTCTGTGTCTTGGACAGCACGTTAAGCCGTCGGTCCTGGTTGCCATCAATAAAGGGCAGGCATTAAAATCAATCAATCCACACTAGAGCAGCATGTTTGATTAAGTTCCAAGCCTCCTCATTCTGAGGGGAAGCCTAAACCCCTCACTCAGAAAACGGAACGTTTACTGAGTGCGAATTTCGCTCGGTTAACAGTAAAATATTTAGTTTTAAACAATCACTCTGTAACTTTTATCAAGTTAGCTAAGCTGAAAACAAACAAGACAAAACGGTTAAAATAAAAAGGTTAAAACAACCGAGTGAACGGTTGTGGTCGCCAAACTACTTGATTAACAATAAATAAAAACAAAGTTATTTAAAAAATACTAAGTGGAATAGTTAAAAACAACCGAGTTAACGGTTGTTGCTGCACTGAGTAATTTTTGTGACAGTTAACAAACGCAAAGTTGTTTAAAAAGTAATAGGTAGATGTGTAAAAAAGAACCGAGTGAAACGGTTACTTACAATATAAACATAGGTTTTCAACGTGTTACTTTTTAAATTTTTCTAGATAATAAATACTAACCTACGAAGTTAACATTTTTTAATACAGTGAAATTCGTTTATGTAAAATTACCCAAGACGGCTTAGTTAATTTTAGCCGAGTGAAACGGTTACTTACAATATAAATATAGGTTTTCAACGTGTTACTTCTTAACCCTTTCTAGTTAACAAATACTAACCTACAAAGGTAACGTTTTTTAACATAGTGAAATTCGTTTATTTAAATCTAACCGAGATGGCTTAGTTAATCTTAGTCGAGTAAAACGGTGACTTACGTTACAATTATAGGTTTTCAACTTATTACGTTTTAACTCTTTCAAATTATGAAATACTAGCGACCGCCCGCAGCTTCGCCTGCACATCCTGTTAAACATTCGCAACACATTCCTCTTAAAGTGATCTATTATTAACATTCGAAATGGTTTCTGTATACTTTATGCTTATATAAATTTTGGTTACTGTCATACAAACTTTTGTCTCCCACCTCCCCCTAATAATTTGAAAATAAAAAACTTTGAAACACGTCGTTATTTATTTATGATTAGCGGTCGTGCCCGGCTCCGCCCGGTTGGACTACAGGCACGCTCCCCATCGCGTTCTCCCTCCCCATCCTTTTCCTAACACTCCATTCCTATGTAACTAACGTATTTAATTTGAAAAGGATTCATATCATGTTTAAAAAACATCTTCGTAAATAGTGCATTATGTTGGAATAAATTTTAATTGCCATAAAAAAGGTTATAGTAAACCAACCTTAAAAGATACACATATGCTGTCGCAGACTTTTGGTTAGAACTTTCAAAGGGGACCAATCCCGCCATACATGATTTTTGCATAACATCAACCGTTTACGCAGCGCACGCAACGGAAGCTCTCAAAAAGAATATTTTTTCCCGTTTTCGCAACATTTTTCGTTGGTTCTCCGCTTCTGTTGGTCGTAGCTAATATAATAATAGCCTATAGCCTTCCTCCATAAATGGACAATCCAGCAAAAAAGTAACTTTTCAATTCGAACCAGTAGTTCTTGAGATTAGCGCGTTCAAACAAACAAACAAAAAAACTCTTCAGCTTTATAATATTAGTATAGACTAGCTTTCCGCCCCGCGGGCTTCGCTCGCGTGGACTACACAGTTGTACCGGGACAGGTACAGGAACGCGACGCTCCAGAACATTGTAGCACTTTCTAGAACATTCTGAAACTTAACTACCTAAGAAATCTCTATATCTAATATTGTAAAAATCCATTTAGCTATTTTAGCATGAAGAATAGTTATCCCAAAAGTCGGTCCCAAAATCAGTCAGCCGTTTTGAAGATTAATGATAACAGACAGACATACTAACAAACACTACAGTTTTTTATATGTACATAAAAAATGCTTTTTACTCTTGACAATGCACTCTTAAGTTTGAAAAATTTTAGTAAAATATGATTAGCCGTTTTGACGATTAGCCCGAACAAACAGATAGATAAACAAACAGACAAAAACCAACTTATGTCACTCCTGATAACCTTTTTATGTCTGCAAAGATTCATAGAAATGACTTAGTCGTTTTGGAGATTAGCTGGAACAAAAAAACGGACAGACAACCACACGGATCAAAAGTTACATATATCACTGACAATCTATTTTTAATGTCTGCATCGTTTCATCACCTTTAAAAGTTTAGCTCGAACATACATATAGATAGACAGACAGACAAACAAAAAGTAGCCTGTGTCTCACCCCCGGTAATGCCCTCTGTATCTCTGCAAAGTTTCATTTAAATCTGTTCAGCCGTTTAGGGGATTAGCCGGAACAGACAAACAGACAAAAAACTTGTTGGCAGTTATAGGGACTGCCGATAGAAGTGAAAACTTAGAACTCATCAAAACATCAAGTTTGAGTATCAACACGATAGGTCTGCAATTGAGAGTTTTGATAATATAAGTCTTTTAAAAATTTGGTCACGTGTCACGTGGTCGCATAAATCTCACCAAAACATCAAGTTTGAGTATTAACACGACAGGTCTGCGATTGACGGTTTTGAAAATATAAGCTTTTAAAAATTTGGTCACGTGGTCACACAGACCTCGCCAAAACATGAAGTTTGAGTACCAACACGACAGGTCTGCGATTGACGATTTCGAAAATATAAGCGTTTAAAAATTTGGTCACGTGGTCACATAGATCTCGTCAAAACATTAAGTTTGAGTACCAACACGATAGGTCTGCGATTGACAGTTTCGAAATTATAAGCTTTTAAAAATTTTGTCACGTGGTCAGATAGATCTCGTTAAAACATTAAGTTTGAGTACCAACACGATAGGTCTGCAATTGACAGTTTCGAAAATATAAGCTTTTAAAAATTTGGTCACGTGGTCACACAGACCTCGCCAAAACATGAAGTTTGAGTACCAACACGATAGGTCTGCGATTGATAGTTTCGAAAATATAAGTTTTTAAAAATTTGGTCACGTGGTCACACAGATTTCGCCAAAACATGAAGTTTGAGTACCAACACGATAGGTCTGTGATTGATAGTTTCGAAAATATAAGCTTTTAAAAATTTGGTCACGTGGTCACATAAATCTTGCCAAAACATCAAGTTTGAGTACCAACACATAACCTATGTCATCCCCGGTCATACCCTCTGTACGTCTTCAAAGTTTCATTGAAATCACGTTAGCCGTTTCGGAGATTAGCCGGAACAGATAGACAGATTGGCAGACAGACATACAATAAACAGCTTATGTCACCCCTGATTATGCTCTTTGCATGTCTGCCAAGTTTCCTTGAAATCGGTTTAGCCGTTTCGAAGATTAGCTCGAACAGACAGACAGACGGACAGACAGACAAACAAAAATCAGCCTATGTCACCCCTGATAATGACCTCTGCACGTCTGCCAAGTTTCATTGAAATCGGTTCAGCCGTTTCTGAGATCAGCTCAAACAGACAGACAGATGGACAGACAGACAAACAAAAAGTAGCCTATGTCACCCCCAGTAATGCCCTCTGTACGTCTGCAAAGTTTCATTGCAATCGGTTCATCTGTTTCGGAGATTAGCCGGAACAGACAGACAGACAGACAGACACTTCAAATTTATTAATATAGATTAACCAACCGACACAGGTAACGTTTTTTAACACAGTAATATTCGCTTATTTAAAATTAAAAAAAGACGTATTTTAGTGAGTTTAAATACGGTTAGCAATTTTAAAATGTGGAACTGATATTCCTTAAGTAAACATAATTTTCTCAATTTAGAGAATAAAACTGTTGTTTTTAAAATATTGTGATTTGAATTTGAAATAAAAGTACTTAATCTAATTGGTCTTCTTTTTTCACTCTTTAGGCATGTTAAAAATAAAAGACTAGATGGGCAACAACAACAAAGCGATACTCCTACTTTCAATAAAGTTGTTGGGTTACATTTTGTTTGGATTAATTTAGTTTAGCAAGATGTCACATCAAACGAGTTTCATCACACACGCACCAGGTCGACCACAGTATTGAGGTTGGCTCACCGCTCAGATTTAGTCTTCCGCTTCCATGAAGTCGTAAGAGCTTTCTGGCTAACGACACGAGACCTTATTCTGCTTCAGGCGGTTGTTTAGTGGGTGCAACTCCCACATACCCCGCGCGCACGGGCGCGCGGAAGCTGTAGAGTTTAATCCGCCTTCCCATCGCAAGGGTAACACAAAAAAAAGATGTAGTCAGTTCCAACAAAAATTTGAAGTGAATACTATTCACTTCACATTATTTATTTCACTTTTCATTTTTATTCACTATTGACAACAAGCACACTTCTCTAAAGTAACAGTTTATGTTCCTTCGGCTTCAACTATTAAACATTTGGAAACGCTACTCCAATTTATAAATGTGTGCTGCTAATTTCTATGTTCCTTGATTTCATAAAAGTACGAATTGACTAGAAGCCGTCTTTAGTGTTTACAGTCTTACCACTCATACTCCAGCTAGCTGGTGTAACCTGAATTTACACCCAAAAGAGTGAAAACCGTTAGCACCGAATAATACGACGTGTGGTTCATCCAATAATACGACGATATATAAATAAATCTCAACCGTTACTCCGTTGCGTAAAGCACCTTTTCGCCTCTAGATCATAATTAGAGATGTTACACACTACGTACACAAAGTAAATATAGTGTGTCTTTCCGAATAAAGCTATTAGACTGTCCACGCTAATTGGACGCATCTTACAGGCAAGAAAATATGTCATAAATACACAAGATATAGTATTATATTATATAGTTCCAAACGTAGGGAGATTGAAAGGAAATCGAGTTTTTTAGTTGTTCCCTCGAGGCGACATTAGGTCGATAAGTCAATGTGAACTTTTTGTATAGAAGATTGGTGTGCCTTTGTGCAAGTTATTATATTGATTTTTTTTTCATCAAAAACTGGTTGACATACGCAAATAAACAGGTAATTAATTTTATTATATCGCTAATTGTTAGTATGAACTAACAATTCTCGTTGGCGTCAAAAGAAAAATAAGCAAAAAAAAATTAAATAAATAAATGATAACCGTTAAAAAAATTATTTACTTCAACAAGAAATTTGAAATTATTTTAAGGCTATGGCTTATTTCGAAGTGTCAGGAATATCATAATTTGTATTGTTATAGTAGTTAATTAATATTAAATTTAGAAGTTTTTCATATTTTCGTGACGTCGTTATGTTTCAAAAAGTTAAGCCTATATTTGAGTACATTTTTTTTCTAAGAAAAACGACATTTTCTGTGTTAAATCACAAACAAATGAAATAAAATACTACTGATAATTTACCCCTAATTGTTCGCTATACATACTTTAACAAAATACGTGTTGTGTGGTGGAAACGCGTCAAATACATTACACATTTAGTCATCGTTATGTCCATACTACTAATTCTAAACAATAATATGATAAAACTGCATAAGTTGACTGACAGATTGGCCGAGTGGTAAAGATTCCACGGAGCCAAGTGTTGCAGGTTAGATTTCTGCCCGGGACAAATATTTGCACATTAACATGTCTATTTATTTTGTGTCCGGAAGTAAAATCTCTATATATGTATATACTTATTATTAAAGAAAAACGAATATTTGAGTATATATACAAATTTTCTAGTACCCCATAGTACAAGCATTATATTCGCTTACTTTGGGACTAGATAGCGCTATGTGTGATGTCCCAAGTATTATTATTATGTTTGTAATATGGTATACTACTATGTCCATCTCGAAGTTTCAAGCGAAAAGTTTCAGGCAAAAAGCTAATCATTAGCTTTTCGCTTGAAACTTCGAGGTGTACATAGTAATATACCATATAACAAAAAAATATTCCGGACATAAAAATAATTTTTATGTCCGGAATATTTTTTTGTATCTATTGAATATCTATTTATGGTACAGGCTCCATTTAGATAATTTTAAGGAATTTGTTACTCATATATCGAGCACTAAAAAGTATTGTCAAAATTCTTTTTAGTGCCCGATATATGTCTAATATTATGTCTAATTAAGATTGTAAAGATTCTAAGAGATGGAGTTTTAAAAACTATATTTGTCTCTTTGTATAGTATAATGTAATGCAGTAATAAAATGACAAATTAATTCTAAAGGATTTTGTTTCTAATTATCGGAAGGATAAAATTAAAACGAAATAAAAAAAATTATGCATCTTAATACACGCCTTAAAAAATTGGTTGTGTAAGTAGTATAAATTTTTTTCTCACCGTTAAGAACTTTTAACTTCTACCGCAAAAAAGCTTATAAAAAATTGCACTGACTGTAAAAATTTCTGCGATTGTTGTTTCATTAAGCAATTGTTTGCCAAGAAATATGACATGCTATTATATCAACTTGATACGAGATTCGCAGATTTGTGCAATTTGTTAGATATCTTATTTATATTATTATTGTTTAAAAAACGTTAAACAATAAAATAATATACTATACAATTACAGGTTACACACGGAGGAGGTGTGAAAATATAATAATTACAAGTTACAGATTATTGGAAAAATCTTACTTAGTGATGGGACCTCGAAAATACTTATTCATGCACACAAATATTTTGTCCTAGGCAGAAATAGAACCCACTGTCTTTGATTACGCAGTTAAGGTTTCTATTCACTCAGCCAATCAGTCGGTCTGGTAAATAAATACATTCAGATCTTGAAGCGTTAAGTAACAACAAGAAGAAAAGCAAATAGACATATCGTTTAACGTATTAATATGAATTTCAAGCGATTGTGTGAATACAGCTTTACTATTAACAAATACTGGTGACATCTGTGAGCGTCTAATTTAAATATTTTCAATCGTCCCTCTCAAACTGCAAATGATATTTCTTTTACAAGAATTTTAATTATGAAAACCCTTTGAATCGGGGAATACTAAAACATTCCAAGTAAAAAACACAATTTTTGGGAAATGAACAAAAACCATCTAGTGATTTGATGTCGACTTAAAATATAAATGTGACATTTTATTTCATTTTTTTCCAATACAGAAAATAAAAATAAATAAAACATTTGACTTTGATTGATTTAGTCTGCTTTGCACAAATGAAACAAATAAGTTTATCCAAAACTGCCGCACTTCTCCAATACTGATCTTATTTTATAAAATTAATACTACATGGGACATCCCACACAGCGCCATGTAGTCCGAAAGTAAGCAAGCACTATGGTCGTATTATGGGTTACTAGTCAACCAGGCCCGACGAGAGCCAGATCGGGTCCCGCCAGGCGCAAAACATAGCGGGGCCCACCCCACCTTTTATGAAGAAAAAAATCAATTAACCGGGCCCCCGTTTCTTAGTCCGGGTCTTGGTGTTACTACTACCCTTACACCCCCCCTATCGCCGGCCCTGTAGACAACTGATATACATACTTAAAGCTTTTTTGGAATAAATACATGTATAGGTATTTTACACTCAAACACGGAACAAATGAATATTTTCATGAACACAAATATTTCTCCCGAGCGGGAATCGAACCCGCGTCACTTGGCTCCGCAGTTAGGTTCTCAAACCACTCGGCCAATCGGGCAGCCAATTTTTCCTTTTGATATTTAATATTGTACCTAAATGTACATATAAATATATCTCGTGCGAACTAAAAGAATACTGCGGTATATTTATTTCTGTGTTTATAGCACGTTAGCAAAGCTGTCGCATATAAAATTTTCGTACTAAACCAGAGGAAAATCTTGACTAGTAAAGGAAAATCCACGTTTTAAACGTAAATAACATTAACGTCAATTTTAAGACGAACATATCTGTCTAACAACGTATAAAAACGACACATTAACGTGTGTCTGTGTGCGTTACTTCTTTTGTTTTATGAATCATTCACAACCGGGAGTGAAAATAGACAGCTGTAGTCCCCAGTGGCGCACTGCAGATAGTGTTCTTCGTTCAAGTATCTCTTGACACACAAAACCCGTAGTTTTTATTAAGAAAACTGCTCCAAAAAATATATGTTTTAACCATAGATGCACTAGAGGTACCGCTTTTGCCGTGCATAATTTCACATTCGTATAGTTTGATTTAATATCTGTAAATGCTTCAATTTTTCAAATACATTCAAAAAAATATGTACACATTTACCAATTGTATATACATTGTTCTCTCAATATTTTTTATATTTTTTAAGTGTTAATAGGAATCAACCTGTAAACTTACTAATAAATATAAGTTATGTTAAAGTATTGTTTGTATAATATCACTTTAAAATTGTACAACGTTATTTTAATAAAGGAATTTTGAAACTAGCTAACTAGAGAGACCGCGTAGTGACCATAAAAATGTGAGACAAGAATTATATATACGTCAACCACTAAAATTATACGCCATGATGTTTTGACATATCACTGTGATGTACTATTAATTTTTGCATCTGTATTTTTTTTTACATTAAATTTTCGATCGTTTTAAATTATGAGACGCGCCATCTTGATGTTTCTGGTATCTAAGGTTTTAATATAATAAACTGAAACATTGTCTGTGTTTCTTGGTTTTTTAGTATTTATCTCTTCAAGGGTGGATTGCAGTGATATTTTGCAGAATGAAACGTACATTCTAGATTTAAACGATATGTTATTGTCCATTATAATATTCTTGTTACTATTTATTATTATTTTATATGAAAGAGTTTTCTAAATATATCATATCAGTGATAGAATTTAAAAAAAATATGCGTTATTAACAAGGTTATGAATTATGAATGTTTAAAATGTCCTGTTAGACAGAGAGGGTAATACCGCACGGCGAACCAAGAAAGATCGTGATAGCTCAGAGCGCAACGAACCTGTCTCAAATTTATAAAGCCCCATAGGGCCATGGTTCGAATCCGGGCGTGTACCAATGAGTTTTTCTGACTTAAGTACACAATATCACTGACACCGTGCTATCACTGACACGTTAAGCAGTCGGTCCCGGACGCTGTCAATAGATGGCGGTCGTTACAGTTTCCAACCCGCAGTGGTGCAGCGTGGTGGACTTAAGCTCCAAGCCCCCCTCCTCACCCTGGGGGAGGCCTAAGCCCCTGCAGTGGGGTAAAAAAAAAAGGCTGATGATGATGATGATGATGAACCAAGAAAGAGACTGAGATACAATTTTAATAGCTTATAATTTCCATAATCTTCAACCGAATAAAATTTTGTTCATAAATTTTGTTCTCTTATAAAGTCTATTTTTATATTTTCTTCATAAATACAATCAATGTAAAGGGAATACTTCCCTTCACACGAACGGGGGGGGGGGGGATGATTGTACAATAAAATGACGACTGACGTACGACATGTATATTATAAACAGTGATTACATCGAATCCCGACAATTTTGCGTTATGCACCGTGAAAAGCCGACTACCTATAAGTTACCGCAACTTATCTAAGCGCGGCGCGGTGGCGAATGTATTCCTGAAGGATACGAGCGGTGAGAAGGGCGAGGTACATCGGCGCGTGCCCTCGAATCAGAGCTTGCGAGCGGAGGCCGTGAGATTCCGTTCGGGTCGCAAAATTCTAAACTATTGTTCCGTGTTTCATCAATATAATAATATTTAATACTAGTCAATTACCGTATTCTGGGGGGAAGAAAAAGCAATTTAGTAAAAACTGAAGTAAGAGTGCGATGGTGGACAACGGTTCGTGTCGTGGAAGGGATTGGAAATGGAAAAAAGGACTATAGTTAACACAAAAGATGAAACTAGTGCGAAACAAAATTTATTTATTACGTGTATGAAAATATTTAGTAACTAATTTTGGGTTCGCAAACTTAAAATTACGAATAGCGTTTTTTTTTAATTCAACCCTAGTGGGGACGAAAATATTTCACTGAGATATTTTACAATTTTGTACTATAAACGATTACTTATTGCGGTTCAACAGAAAAAAAAAACTTGAATGCGCGGGTTTTTTTTTTCGATTTCGGTTTTATTTTTTACATGTGAAAATGCAATTAGTTTCATGTTGATTATTTTGTAAAAAATAAATAATTTCGACAAAAAACCCGCACATTAAATTTTTTATTTCGATGAATAAAAATAATTTGAAAAAATAAATGCGGTTCATCTGAATGCCGTATATACATTTTTTGCGGCGATCGGTTAACGTTTAATAGGATGCAATCATTAACGTCGTTTCTATTGAAATTTGCAAGTACACAATCCTCTTAACCGTAGATACATTGTTTCTATGGGCTCACGACTTATGTATACCCAATTGATCATATTTTATGGAGGGAGGTTGCTCTCTGTTGGCCTTTTCTAGCCTCGCTGTGTTTCTAAAATATATTCGGTCAAAGAAGGTAGGTATTAGGAGTTTACGAGCCATCTCGCTTAGTGTACGAATCAACTGTTTATTTGCCGATTTTTTTTGTTAGTTTCGCCCATCGTAAAACTGATAGCCAATTGAACAACAGGCACGCTATAAAATCTATCTTTGACGTACTAAAATCTGGCCCTTCTGGCTCAGCGAAGAAAACTACCGATCGTCATATAATTTTTATGTTACGCGTAAAAACTAAATAATGTTGTTTTATTAATTTTTATAACTTTCAGCGACTTCCGTTAACGTTGACGATATGGAAGTAAATAGTTTTTTTTATCTATAAGTAACTATATCTTGTTTGGGTTTTGTATGAAAAACGGGAAAGATATACCGTGTGTATGTGTCTAGAAAAAAAGTGGTTTTTTATGTCATCAAGAATTATAAAGAAACAATCTTAGAAGCGTACTGACGGCGCTGCTTAGCTTATTTTTTAATTTGAACGTTCTATTTTATAACAGTTGGACATAACAATTTCTGATATTTATTTTATTACAGTACCCAGCCGCGCCTGTTCCATTTGTCCATACCAGATCATCCATACCAGTATGGAAGAATGGAATATTTTTCCACTTATCCATACTAGTATGGATACTTTTCCACATATCCCTCTTGTCGAAATGTTAAGTATAATGAAATTGAAAACATTTTGATAAAATTTGTAATTCCTTATATAATAAGGAAACTGTAAAAATTGTAAAAAAAAAATGTCGTTATAGTGATAGGTACAGATGATCTTATTTTTAGTTTCATGATATATTATTTTCTTGATAAATATAGATTTACATAAAATATATATAAAATCAGAAACGCTGAAATCCGTCAAAGAACTAAAGTTGTCGACATAGCCGAAGCGATCAGCAAGCTGAAGTGGCAATGGGCCGGTCACATTTGCCGTAGAACTGATAACCGATGGGATAGACGAGTTCTCGAATGGAGGCCACGTACCGGAAAGCGAAGCGTTGGACGCCCCTCGACCAGGTAGACAGATGACCTGAAGCACCATACCGGGGGTAGTTGGATGCGAAAGGCGGAGGACCGTGTGTGGTGGCGAGCCTTGGGAGAGGCCTATATCCTGCAGTGGAGAGACATGGGCTGATGATGATGATGATGAAATATAAATTTTATTATAATGGACATTAATTTTAATCATGGTAGGAACATTGACTCAGTAGTGGATAAACCGATATATAATTTCTTTTTCTATTCTAAAATTTAATTTAATATATAATTTCCATGTATCCATACTAGTATGGATAAGTGAAAAAATATTCCATTCTTCCATACTGGTATGGATAAATAGGACAGGCGCCCACCCGTAGGTTATGCACACGAGTTCTAGAAAGTGTCTTGAAATAATTTCAAAAGCAAAACAATAGGTATTGACGTAAATACAATTAAATTAGATTTTTTGACTCCATGCCATACCATCAGCCCATTAATGCCCTACTGCAGGGGCTTAGGCCTATCCTTGAGACGAGGGGGCTTGGAGCTTAATCCACCACCCTGCTCCAATGCGGGTTGGTAGACTGTAACGACTGCCATCTACTGACAGCAACCGGAATCGACGGCTTAACGTGCTCTCCGAGGCACAGAGTCAGTGATAGTTATGCACATAAGTAACAAAAAACTCATTGGTAGGTACATGCCCTGGGATCCGAACCACGGTTTTTTAAACAAGAAGCGGGCTCGCTAGCACTCAGCTTTCACGACACGACACTCCATATGCGAAAATACCTTTTCTTTAAAAGCCCACATTACATTACAGCCTTCAGAAACACAATCAGGAAACTGATTCATATTATAAAGTCGCTGCGGAGCTCTGCGGACAATAAGCTGCTGCGAAAGCTCTAGTCGAGTCCATTCTCAGTTATTGCATTTCCGCCTGCCTGCGGTGGGGCAGAGGTTACCCATATGTTAACTATGGAGCGAGCTCAATGTGCAGTATTAAGTCATGAATAGCAAACCATGAAGCTAGGAATGGCCGGATGTAGCATCGCGGATCAATTACCGATGCACCCCTAGTAAGTCAGCTTGGTATGTACGCTAGTATATGTATGTCTATGGTTTGTACTCACACGTGAACTTGAACGCACTCATACCATAGTAAGTTTATCGCCATTACCCTACGATGTTCCACTTACATATACTTACGTTGCCGCCATTGAAGTGCTTCATTGGTTGTTTAGTGACAGGGGGTCTAGAGGTTGTAATATTTCTCACTACCCAACGGATACTCTTTATCAGAAGCATTAAGTGTTGACCGCGCAACAACTATTTATCTTAAGAAGGGGCTGTAAGCGTGAACGCCCATACAAACGGTCTAAGCAATTACGACCTTAATACGCATTTTAATCGTGATTTGCTTTAAAATATCATTCTTGTATCATTGTTGTAACACTCATTTGAGTTAGAACTAGGTTTGTATAGAGGCAAAGCTTCGAAATTTCCATAAACGTCCTAATTATAGAAATTTCGTAATAGTTAAATAAATATACGAAAACTGCATAATGTATTATATAATGCAATTCTATCTATGCTGTTTCTCGGCTAAACTAAAATAGCGTCGTGATAGCCCAAAGCGCAACGAACCTGTCTCAAATGTATAAGGCCATAGAGCCATGGTTCGAATCCAGGCGTGTACCAATGAGTTTTTTTGACTTAAGTACATAACTATCACTGACTCCGTGCCTCGGAGAGCACGTTAAGCAGTCGCTCACGGACGCTGTCAATAGATGGCGGTCGTTACAATCCCCAACCAGCAGTGGAGCAGCGTGGTGGATTTAAGCTCCAAACCCCCTCTCCCTGGGGGAGGCCTAAGCCCCTGCAGTGGGATAAAAAATGGGCTGATGAAGTAAAGTGAACAATTGAAAATAGCAGAGGTAGCTGGCATTCTGAAGACGGACACAGGCTACTTTCTACATCGAAAATGTGTGTGTGTATTTGTTACTTTCTCATGGCTAAACCAGTGAACCTATCTTGTCTTGTCTAAATTTGGCAGCAAGATCCTTTATCTACTATGGAATTACCTAATATGGAAAAAGACATGTTTTTGTAGCGGAGGAAGTTAAAGAGTATTTTTGTAATTTCTCATAACATCACGAATCCCAGGTCGGGTCAGTATTAATATGATGAATATTAATACTGGTACCGGGTCTTGGTTGTTATATATAAAAAAAAAATATTTATATATGTATATATTATAAAGAATATTTAAGTAAGGACCTAGACGTTGTTGTGATTGTGTGTGTTATTATTATTATTATTATTATGTATATCAGTTGTCTAGTAACCCATAACACAAGCATAATACTTGCTTACTTTGGGACTAGATGGCGCTGTGTAGGAAGTCCCATGTATTATTATTATTATTATTATAACCACCTACCATTTTACCACCAAAGGGTTTAGGGGCGGTAGGAGTCATGGATGGTAGTTAGGAAAATGTGGTATTTTCTAGAAAGTCCCACAATGTACTGGAACGTCTTTTAGCGGGCTCCGTACAAATATGTAGCCCACGCGAGAAAATCTAGAAGCAGAAAGCTAGTCTTTCTATGCTGACGTTACGTCCATCTTATCGTAAGCCGCATAGAATGAGCTCGAGAAATTCAATCTACAGTAGCCATATCCGCGCATGTACGTACACGTCTAGCAAACTATATAAAAAATTTTTCCCAAATGAGGACCTTCTGTTACAGTAGGTACGTGTACGCTGTTGGGAACAGAATTATAAGAGGGTTCCCAAAACCCTTATTAGACCGCGTCTGGTATCGAACTTGAGATTGCTACCCAGATAATTTGTAAATGGTTTGAGTTTTCTAGACTTTTGTATTTTTTTTAATTTCTAGAAATGGAAAGCGGAAGGCTTACAAGAACTAAAGTAAACTTTACAGTTATATATTAAACTACAATAAAATTAATAAGAAATTACCGTCAGTCCGAAATATTTGAATTTTTCCCTACTATATTTTTATTTCAATTATTTTTATAAAAATTAAACGTCAAACCTTTTTTACAAAAAAAAATATTTATTTTATAATACAAATTATGAGTAATTAAAATTAACGTCTTCAGCGTAAATAAAAGTAATCATTATTATACGCATTTCAAGTTTTATGAAAATTTAACCCTTAAAGGGGTAAAATATGAGATAAAAGTTTTTATGAAAACATTTTCATTTTTTATAAATCAAGAAATGTGTGATTCAAGGGAAACGGAAATCAAACCCTCAAAGGGATAAAATGGGGGATGAAAGTCTATACAGGAATCACATCATTTTTAAGGTGGAAAATGGTACTTAGTATTTTAGTTGGAAATTGAGAAAGACCTGTTTTACAGTAATTTAACTCTTATGGGGGCGAAGAGTAATATAGTTTGAATTGGTTAACATAATATGAATGAATATGAATAATAATGTGAATAAGAATAAGCTCTGCAAAGGAAAGCGTAAATTTATAGTACCTAGTAATACACTGTACTTTTCATCATAAAATGTGTTTTGTTAATTATCTTTTACAATAACATCACAAAGATAAAATGCATCTACAGATACAGACCTTCGGGGTGGAGGGGATTACTGCGCATGGGTACTGTCACGCACACAATACTTTTCCTTTTTTATGTACCAGGTTGGATATTTGAGTGGGTCAAAATTCATGTACTGTGGTAATAATGCTAGAAAATAATACGAAATAGATAAACTTCTTCATTTATTAAAACTATTGATAGTTATTTTACTTATATAAAATGTTTATTTCCTTTTAAAGTTTACAGAGACAGCGATGAAAATTCTAAATAATTGTTTTTTAATAAAATCATCATCATCTTCATAACCATCATCAGAATCATCGTCTTCGGAACTATCATCGACGCGAATTATAAATTGCTCGGTAAGTAAATCAACTACATGGTCACTCTTGGCGTACTCTTCTTCTATATTTTTTACCTTTTTACATATTTTTTCCCATTCCTGGGCACCCATTAAGGATACTTTTTCTTTGATAAGTTTGGTACATTCTTGTAAATTCCATTTAACATTTTTGCTAGCTACATATTGTTTAATAGTAGCCCATGCCTACTATAACTCAACAAATAATAACAATCGACAACAATAAACAATTAACGAAAATAGCAATTCACTTGTGAATGTGATTGTACAACAGGAGTGCGCGGGGCATGCGAGAGGCAGGGAACGACTGGAGCGCCAATCAGAGCACCGCGTGCGCCTACACACCCGCCCCGCACCCCGCTAATTGCCCGTTGATACCCAATTTTCAAATTTCTGCGCAATAACGGTCAAAGCCAAACTCTCGCCGCGCGATCTGTACTTTTCGCTTATTGGCTAAACGCTGTCTGTCATTTTCTATGGAATTTTTACTTCTAAAAGTACATTTTATAACTTAATCTATTACTCATTAAATAATACAGTCTAGTTAGCTGTGATAGTTTTCCTTTTAACTACGTTATATATATACTTCTGTCATAAATTTTTTTCACGTAAACAACTGTTGAATTAAACGAAAATAATTGTTAATTCAATTTTTTAAGACCTATCGTTCGGTACCTCTTGCGTTATAATACGATGAATTATTTTTTTCGTACTTCAGTTACATCTATGGCGACCTATCCAAAAAAAAAAATTATCAATTTCACTACGTACATGTGTAGCGGTTCATAGATTACAGCTACCTTTTAAATTTCATTTATATATTGCCAATAGTTTCCGAGACAAATCTCAGACAGACAGACGGACGGACGGACGGACATGGCGAAACTATAAGGGTTCCTTTTTTGCCATTTGGCTACGGAACCCTAAACACATCGATTGCTTTTATATGATATAATAAAAATAATAAAATAATATCTATAATATCTGGGACATTCTACACGAAAGCATCTAGTCCCAAAGTAATCAAGCATTATGCTTGTGCTTAACCGATATTCATATTTAAATCTTCTTTATAATATATGCATATGTATATAGATATTTTTATACCCTCACACGGAACAAATAGACATGTTCATGCACACAAATATTTATCCCGGGCGGGAATTGAACCCGCGACCCTTGGCTTCGCAGTTAGGGTCACTGACCACTTGGCCAATCGGTCATCAAATATTAAATTTATTTGTTTATTTTGCGTATGAATAAGACATATGTGTATATACAGATATTTCAACAAAAGGTATCCAATCCAGTGCATAGAATGGCGCGTTTACAGTCTGACTCGAGCGACCAGTCACGGTACACGCGTTTGGGCGGAAAATTCCGCCCCAAGTGGAAATAGTTTGGAAAATTAGAAAACTACGTGAAAACGTTAAAAATAGTTCAAGATATATAAATTATACTTCCGAAACCTTTCAAAGTGTTCGTTGCGTTAACTTTTATATGGTAAATTATATTTAAAATATAAAACGTTTGAGTGAACAGAAAATGCTGGCGGAGATGTTCGTAACAATTGACGTAAAATAAATAATAAATAGATTAGGGAGCAATGAAAAATAAGTAAGCCAATTCGAGACCATAAAAAGTGCGAAAGGAAGATATTATTCGTACTAAACTGATTTCGTAGAACGAAATGACTAAAGTGCATAAAGAAATAGCTGTGCCAAATATATACTGGTGAGTCAATATTCCATTTCTTATCTTTATAATAAAACAGGAATTAGACCTAATAAATAAATTAAATTTATATTGATATTTATGCATAAAATGTAATGAATTTAAATATTATAAGCGTTTAATTCTTTAAACATTTTAATAAATTTTTAATTCACATAATTTTCAATTATATTCAAAATTATTAGTTTCTCTAGTGTGGATATATCCTTACAAGTAGGTTCTATTATGACATTTTTGGAAGATAAGTGAACTGTCGAATTAATACTTCAAATTATTATTAATTGTCTGATTTTATTGTATATTTTTAACAGTCTTATTTCTTTTAAATGTACAATGGTTTAAATTTACTACAAATGTTCTAGATTCGAAAAAAGTTAATCAATTAAAATAAAATACCGTCGAACAAATCGTACGACAAGATAACTTTCCTCCGACTTAAGAATTACTCGATTCTTTTTCTCTTTACTTTTCAAATTGCGCTGTGTTAGATAAATAGCATTGTTAGACCCACTTATGTCACTCATTCTATCGTCTGTCAATTTAAAGTTTCAGTAAAAGAAATAGATCGATAATTGGGAAAACATTCAATCTTTGTATAACTTTAATTGGAATAAAGCAAGGATTGTTTTTCTTGAAGAAAATACTGTACATTTTATACTGTATAATGAACTAGCGTTTGCTCATAGCCACGCCCATCCTACCACTTCGTAAGTTTTTTTTTAAATATTACATTTTATTTAAATTGATATATGGTAAATCCATATTAGAAATGTTTGCATAATAACCTCAGCGTTTTAAAAACCTAATTTTTCTTTCCCTAGAATTAAACGTATATATAGATGTTAATGAAATATTAAGTTAAAACTTATGATTCTGCGATTTAAATTTTTTTATTTCGTATTGTTTTTTTTATTCTACTATCCTGTGACCTCACCGTGGCATTAGTGGGATAGAAAATAGGAGGCCCATTTTATAGATATAATTTATGTAGATTTGACGGTCGTTTCTCTAGTACATTTATAATAATATAATTTATGTATGATGGATTATGTGGATGGACTTATGTAGGATGATTTAATAATTCGAATTTTCGCGAAAATTCTAGGTATACTGCGAAAACACGGATAATTAGACAATGGTCTTTTAATTTCCAAATTGTACTGGAAAAAGATAGGGTTTTTGCAAAAACACGAGTCGCTTTAGTAACATTGAAAATCCTTAAGTCTGAATGGTGAAGTATTATATCATAGAGTTATGAAGGGTTAGAAATAATAATATTGATTTATAGAAACTTATACACACTTAACATACATATTTAAATAAAATAAACAAGGAGGAGTTTCTTGCTGGTTCTTCGCTTTCTAGTTTTCCTAACCGTTAGGTACCTAATCAATTCATTTTGATTTTCAATAATTATGTGTAAAACATTTTATACTGAATATTTTTGTTTTATTTTTCTTTTTGATAGTTTGTTAATTATGTTAATTTACAAACCATGAACAGCTGAGTTTGATGCGAATCACTAACTTTAGAATAAAAATATGTTCATTATTCATCGTCATATTCCTACGTAAATCCTATATTATTCTTACTCATAAGTATTTCTTTACATATCTTTTACGTAAAAAACACACAATATCCTTAACTAAAATCGTATTTCCAAATACCTACTTAAGTTGTTCCAATATTTTTTCGTAAACCGATTAGTGGTTTAAATTAGTTTTCCTAAATTCCAGTCCTATCAGACTAAATACTTTTATCGTTACAGAAAACAATGACTTTTTAAAATTATAAATAACGTATAAAGTCTGTAATTTCTTCACAAGAAAATTCATTTATACTTACTGCTCGATTTTTTTGTCAGAATTTCCATGCTTGCACTACAGTAGCGGAGCACAGTTTTCCTTCTACTTTGAATTATAGAGTTGCGACGACAACCGGCGAAGTTCATGTTTTTCGTGGTTTGAATCCATGTTCAATAGGTGCCACAAACGCCGATCTATCAAAAGCACGTTTTTATCTTCTACCGTTACAGAAGTGTCAATTTCGACGAAGATTGTGCCATTTATTTATTAAATTATGAATTGAAAACTCATTGATCAAAAAGATTCGAGCGAGTATCGAACCCTGATTTTTATATCACAGGCAGAGTTCTTATAGCTATTCAAACAAAGTAAACTTTGATCGTGATTCTGTTCAACAATGTGTATGTAACCTTTTACTATTTAATTCTAACGAAAATAATATACATGGTAAATGAAATAATTGTGAAAAATTTAGGAAAATTCTAGATGTCAATTTATTCTCTATCTACCATATTTTCCATGACCAATATACAGTCTAGATTTCTGTTCCAAAGTTATTTCAAATAATTGAGAAATATGAAAAGTTTTTTCTTTCAAAGATTTGTTTGGCCTGAAGTAATGAAAAATAATAATAATAATAATAACACACACAATCACAACAACGTCTAGGTCCCAAACTAAGCATTTATTTTGTAATGTAAAGTAAATTAAAATGTAAAAACGTTTATTTGAAAATCCGACGTTAGTTTTTTTATTCACAAAATAAAATTATATTAAATTCTTCATTGTATTAGTATCTTTATAAAAGCCGGCAACGTCGCGTCGTAACATTTAATTATTATTTATTATTGAGTACAAATTTATTTTTCTCGCTGTGTTATTGAAATAAAGCAATTTAAAATTCTACAAGCTACGCAAATTGGCAAGTTGTATTAAATAAGAAGTCAACACACAACAGAAAATCATTTAAATTTTTATTGATATCCCGAAAAATAGAGTACGAAAAATCTTTCTTATACTTAGGAAGATCCTTATATATGTGACTAAGAGCACGACCGTCATTCATACGAGAATCGTGTGGATAAAGATGGTTAATATTATTAGGAAAAACAATAAAAATGCGCCCATGTTTTACCAGTCCAAGAAAAATTATTCAGAAAATAATGAAAAACAAACTTTCTAACGTTGTGGGAAGTTCAAGCGAATCGGATCAATGCAATGGGATCCTCATATCACTAACTTGACGAGAAGGCTCGGTTCTGCAGCTTACGCTGTAAAAAGGATTCGTTTCTTTTCGGACATAGAGACCGCGAGGTTGGTGTATTCCAGTGGGTTCCACAGTTTAATGACTTATGGCATTCTGCTTTGGGGACATGCTGCCAATGTTAATACAATCTTCTTAACTCAATCACTGGGACCTAAAGTATCACTGAGAGAAAAGTTTAAGGAAATTAATGTAATGACATTGCCGTCTCAATATATATTTGAAAACATAATGTACGAAAAAAAAAAAATTGTATTATTAAAAAAAAATTGTGATCGGCATAATGTTAATACAAGAAACAAAGATAAACTTGCTAATCATGTCAGCCGCCTCAATAAAATCTCAAAATCTTGTAAAGAGCAATGTATACGCTTTTACATTAAAATCTCAGCTGACATTCAAGATCTACCCCTTAACAACTTTAAAACTACAATAAAACGAAAGCTTTATGCAAAAGCTTATTATAAAGTATCAGACTACTTAGAAGATAAAAATCCATGGTTGTAAGCCGCTCGCTTATCAGTTTATTTCAATAATATTATTCTTTAAGCACTTATTGTTAAAATTTTTTTTTTTTATAATGTAAAAGAGCATCCCTAAGTTTCTTGCGTATTCTTCTGAGAGGTACCAGCATTTTGAATGCGCCTTTGTGGTGACGTTTTACCACAAAGTAATAAAATTCACTCTTAAGACGTATTTCAAGATTATGTTACATAACTACGAAATAAAGATATTTTGATTTTTGATTTGATTTGATTTGAATGAGCACGTCTGCTTCAACAAAATTATGTATCAAACGTTATTTCAAAAGTTAAAGTGTAACAAACTGAATTTTAAATTTACAAACAAAATTTTAAATTTTGGAAAAATACCGTTTAGTACAGGATATATCACAAATTAATGTTTGAGTATTTACGACCGGCTCGTGACGTCACTCGGTGCGCGCTACGTAGAAATGATCCACGTAAGCCCATTGAAATGTAATCGAATGACGTCATTGCACGATTTATTTAAAAAAATTGTATCTTCGGCATTTTTGTATTTATCAATTCTTTCACTTATTAGTTTTTTTTTAAATAAATATAGCACATTTCTATAAAAAACAACAATTATAAGACGCGTTTATTAGAAACATGGGTCCGATAAAGTCATGCCATCGAATATGGCAGTGTAGTAAAAAGTACCTACTTATCTTTCAATAAAGAAGTTGCGCCTACTTTACGGGTCGAGTTTATTTTAGGAGTGGAATACAAAACGAATTCGCTTTCTACTTACCTAGGGAATAACCCCAAACGCGAATTTGCAATGGGATCCTCGTATTACTAATTTGGCGAAAAGGCTTGATTCTGCAACTCACAATGTAAAAGGATTCATATTTTCAGACTTGAAGATCATGAGAGACTTATGGAATTCTGCTGTAGGGACTGCTGCTCTAATGTAGACCATCTATGTGTGCAGAAACGGTATATTCTGCAATTTATAAACTAGGATCTAAGTGTCAGTTAGAGACAAGTTTGAGGATATTAACAAAAAGTTATTAAATTGTTTAAACTTCATGTCAACTTTATGTGGGTTACTAAGTATCAGCTTCTTAATCCAACCAAATTTAAAAAAAAAACTTCGTTTATAAAATTAATGAATTACATATTTGACTGACCGTTTGGCCGAATGGTTAGAGACCCTAACTGAGGAGCCAAGGGTCGCGGGTTCGAATCCCACCTGGGACAAATATTTGTGTGCTTGAACACGTCTATTTGTTCCGTGTCTGGGTGTAAAATATCTGTGTATATTATGTATATATTATAAAGAATATTCAAATATCAGTTATCTGGTATCCCTAATACAAGCTTTACTTAGTTTGGGACTAGATGGCGCTGTGTGGGATAGCACAGGTATTATTATTATTATTGTTCTAAAATTAACCCATATTCATCGCTACTCGAGATATTATAAGATGCATTTCGCGGTCAGTAACCTTGGCTGGACGTTTAGGTATAGCGAAGCGTCGATATGACGCTGTTGCATGTGATGAAATGGAAAATTTAGATATTTAATAAAATCAATAATAAACAAAGTTTTCATCTGAATGAACGGGAAATGCTGACGAATGTGTGGGTTTCCCAATTGAACTTTTATAGTTATTTATTGGACAGAAGAGAGAAACCACATTTAGTATAATTGAGAATATAATTTATGAAATTATTTTGCATTATTAAAAAATAAAAATCGGCGTAATGTTAATAAAAAATCGACTCAATAAACTCACAAAATCTTTTAAAGGTCAAGAAAGTATAAACGCTTTTACAATAAGATCCCAGTTGAGGGTCAGAGCATCAGTGACAATTTTAACACAACAATAAAAAGAAAGCTTTATATAAAAGTTTATCGAAGTATCAGACTATTTAGATGATTGAAATCCATAGTCTAGACCGCTCGTCTGTCAGTTTGTGTTAGTGATATTAATATTAAGTGTTTTCTTGGTAAAACTATTTGTTTTATTTATTTTAAAAAACAAAAAGAGCATCTCTCATTTTCTTTTCTATGCTTATGAGAGCAAGCGGCACTTTTTTATATGCGCCTTTGTTGGGACTTTTGTGCTTCAAAGTAATAAATTCAAATACTCTTGTGATGTATTTCACATGTTTATGTTTCACAACTACGAATTGAAGGAATTAAATTTTTTGTTTAAAATCGATTGCTAAATTTGTACCGAACAGAAAAACAATTAAAAAAGAAATAGTTAAATATGTAGTAAAATTAAAATAACACCCTTAATGCAAATATTTAGAAATACGCGTCCTTTGTAGTTCTTGTAGACTACAACATCCTACACGAAATATGAATCGTATAATAATAATACTTGGGACATCCCACACAGCGCCATCTAGTCCCAAACTAAACAAAGCTTGTACAGTAAGTATCAGACAACTGATACACATTTAAATATTCTTTATAATTTATACATAGATAGATAATTCATACCCAGACACGGAACAAATAGCTATGTTTATGGACACAAATATTTGTCCCGGAATCGAACCCGCGATCCTTGGCTCGCAGTTAGGGTCTCTAACCTCTCGGCCAGTCGGTCAGCCCCTGGTATGTTAATAAAAGAATGTAACATAACACACATATATTATACCTAGATAAAAAGAGTTTCGACATTCGAAAACGTAAAGCGTAAAAACATATAAAAGTTGGCCTATTTTAATGAAATTTTAGTTAAATAATTTAGATTTTAATTTAATATATACTTTCAATTTCAATTTGATGAAAGCCTCATAAAACAAATAATAAATACAAGTTATGCTTATGAAATAGCACAAATATGAAATATTACTAACAGTTTGTGGAAAATACGTGATCCAAACACGTATCATAAATAATAGGTAAGCATGAAAAAATGAGTCCTTTCGGAGGTCAGACTTGTTGGACCCATAAAACCGGCAGTTAACGGAACAAATATAATATTATCCTAATACGCGTGAGTTGCAAGTAATACAATTTGTAAAATTATTTGAATATTACGTTGTTCATTAATAAATATAATAATTACTAATGCCAACCACCATCAGTTCTGTACCTGAAAGTGGGAGGATGGATTTATAACTCAAAGCTATAAGATTGCTCAGAAAACATTGAAAGTGTCGTGATAGCCGTGTGGTAGCAAGACCGCTTTTTCTTTAGAAGGTCGTGGTTCGAATCCCAGCATATGTACCAACGAGTTTTTTTCTGACTTAAGTACCATAACTATCACTGACTCCGTGCCTCGGAGAGCATATTAAGCTGTTATACCTGGTTGTCATCATCAGATGGCAGTCGTCAAAATTCATGAACCACACTGGAGCAGCGTTGTGGATCAAGCTCCTCTCATCCCGAGGGGAGGCCTAAGCTCCTGCAGTGGAGCGTTCATAGTGGTGTTATAAGTTTGCACGATTTTCGTTTTGTGTTAGAGGAGAAGTCGGCATAAGTTTTTATTTCAGTTAGTTATCAAATAAGTAAGCTACTATCTGTTTATACTGTTTAAGGTAATTGGTTATGCGAATATGTACAGTTCTACGATCTAAATACGGCAGCTCGGGAATATTCGGCAACTCACGAAGATCCCCGAGGTAATTTGCAATCTACAACCTAATCTAGTACGACTTGATCGTGTGAATTAATGATTAAGTCTTATTATGTAATGCCGTATTAAAGACGAACAGTACCGCTTATTAAATATTATTATTTATTAAAAAATTGTGTTTCTCATAAACACTAACTTTTAATAAATGTTTATAATATAACCGTTACTGAGAATAAAAATAGACTGAGTAGACAGCTTTCTATGCAAACAAAATGTCGCTAATTTCACACTAAGGCTAACTTTTCCATACATACTCATATTCGCATGTTTTAAACTATCTTTTGGTTTTGATTGTGTAACTATTGCTTAGTAAAGTAAGGCTATTACTAGAAGATAAACTAATTGCAGGAATAATTATATACAGTCTAGTGTGTGCACGCTCTATTGGCCAACCTTTTCGTGAATACTTTCAAGCCGCACAGATCGATGTCAAGATGTAGAATATAGGTTGTTCTTGTATTTGTAAGAAACATCACATTAAATGAAATTTTTCGTACATTCATTTTTTCAGAACGTTCTGGTTTTAAGCTCGTGATGGGAAAATGTCGATTATCAATGCCATTATCTGAAGCGTCGTAGATTTTATTCATTTTCTAATGTGATGCCGAATGTAAGACCATTTAGAGGGCCTATCGTTTAAATTAATTATTGTTAATTAATTATTATCTATGATCGACCGCTTAGCCTAGTGGGCAGCGACCCTGCCTACGAAGCTGGAGGTCCCGGGTTCGAATCCCAGGTCGGGTCAGTATTTATAGGATGAATATTAATACTAGCATCGGGTCTTGGTTGTTATATGTATGTGGTGTCTTCACTTGGTACCCAAAATACAAGCTAATGCTTAGTTTGGGACCTAGACGTTGTTGTGATTGTATGTGTTATTATTATTATCAGCTGTAAACTTCCGGCGGCTGAAATAGTCAATTATAAAAATAAATGTAAATATTTATTTAAGACTCATTAGCTCTTTTAACGTCGAAACGCGACTATATAGTACCTATATACTTTTGTATCTGCAGATGAAACTAAACGTAGTGAGCGATTCCAAAGAATAAAATTTTTCACAGCACTAGCGAGAAAATACAAGATGTAAAATAACATACAAATTTGAACGATACTTTTTATTTCGGAGGTCTCCGAAGAGATTATGAAAGTTTAATTCAGCGTTAAAAACTTGTTCCTTTATCTCTAATGATGTTAAGTTACAATCTTCATCGCTAGATTTTCTGAATATTTAAAACTTATAGACTTTCGCAAAAAACAAGAACTTGATTTATGCAATAGAACGTTTTGTTTCTTTTTTACCATTCGATTTTTTTTTTTTTGGTTACGTTCGGAAAATGCATATAAAAACACAACATATAAAAATATTGCTTATAAAATTAAATGTACGGAGTTTTTGAACGTTTCGTGAGCTGATGAAGTTGGAAATGTCTGTTCGAAGCGCTTTAAATTCAAAAAAATTTTGTCACTGCGTGAGCAAAACGTACTTGTGATCATAGTTTCAATGTCTATGGAATTTTGGAATTAATTTGAATTGAATTTTGGATTTTATGGAGGTGAAAAATACTTTTTTTTAAAATTAGAATATATGTCAGATTTATAATTGTCTTTTTAATTCGATTTTAATTTAAGATATTTTTAAAAGTTTTTTAATAGTTACCTACTAAGTACTTTATAAAATTTCTAATTATCTTATTCCCAACAATTAAATATTTTTTCACTATAATTGTATTTTAAAACAGGCAAGGCTTCAATACGTATTTATAAACATAGATATGAACAACGCGATACGCCTTTACTATCACAAATAACTTTATTATATTGCCATCCTTGCCTTACCTTTCATTGTGTTTAGGACGTCTCATGTCAAAGTCAAATAGTGTACCGTTTTACATATTTTGTTGTTGATGGGGCATATCTCGTGATCAACATCAGCGCTTTTGTCACTGAATATCTTTGTGACGTATTTGAAGACGGTCTTGTTTTGTGATAGTTTAGTCGACTACAACTATTAAGGCGTGTTAATAATCAAAATTCCTTGAGAAAGCTCATTTCTAAGCAGGCAATAAATATCGTTTTACACTCGCTGCTAACAGCTCCCCGGCTGAGCCATTTTCTTAATGAACCGTAACTACATTTGTACGCGTTTGCTTGAAAATGTCTTTCTAAATGGCCTCCCATGTAAGAAATATTTCTAAAGGCCTTATCCCGCCGGTGTGTAACATATGTTTTATGCGTTACATTCGTTTCGCTCGAAAGATAATCGAATTGCTCGAATTTAGGGGAAAACTGGTTTTTTGTTGCTCACCACTACTGTACTGATAGGTTAAAGGAAAATTATTTCATCGGTTGTTATTTATGACGACCGCTTAGCCTAGTGGGTAGCGACCCTGCCTACGAAGCTGGAGGTCCCGGGTTCGAATCCCAGGTCGGGTCACTATTTATATGATGAGTATCGATACTGGTACCGGGTCTTGGTTGTTATATGTATGTGGCGTCTTCGCTTGGTACCCAAAACACAAGCTATTGCTTAGTTTGGGGCCTAGACGTTGTTGTGATTGTATACGTTATTATTATTATTATTATTTATTACTATAGCATTCACCAGCGACTCCGGGCGTATGCTTTCAACGATGTGCTTTTTCTCAACGATATCTTCTTACAATTTAACTCCTAAAAACAGCAGCTTGATTTTATATACCGTATGAGTTCAACTATTATACCTATATATCTAAGGATAAGGTATCTATAAAAATGCGAAAGTTTCATCAAGTTGACTGTATAAATAAGGCGTATATATATGATTATAACAAACACAATTGTATCTTCTATATACAGCACATCATGCATTGATTAACCGCGATGCGAAGCGATGGTCGCGTGATTACCTAATGCCCTCTTACTTTAAATGTAAAGGATTCGATTCCCGCTTGGGAGAAATATTTATGTGCACGAACATATCTATTTGTACTGTGTCTTGGAGTAAAATATCTATGTATTATGTAAATATATATGTATCATAGAGTAATTTTTTACAACAGCGTTACACCGAGCTGATTGTATTCGGACTTTTATGTGTATTATAAAAAATATTATAAATATATCACTTATGTAGTACCCATAATACAAGCCTTGTTTGGGACTAGATGGCCACGTGTGAGATGCCCCAGGTATTAATAGATGTGATTTTCCATTTATGGCCCATTGGGTACTTCTCCATGTAAAATAAATAATGGATTAATTGTTTAGTTTTAAGTATTGTATTTATTTATTGTTATAATTTGTTAATATTTTATTTTATTGTACTGTTTCGTTTTAATACTTAATTAATATGTAAAAAACATGTAAAAATGTAAAAATTTCAAACAAGTCTTTCTCGAAATTTCAAACATGTCTTTCTCGTCAACTGTTAGTTTGCGCTACCTGCTCGCTTGAAACTTTTTGTTAAGATCGATAAGCTCTACATGCTCTCAAAGTTTGTTCTATGTTCATTTGAACATGCAGTATATTATATACGAGATGTTCGGCTGAACATAGTTCAAGTTTAAACATCCGTATGTTTAAACATACATTCAGCCAAACACCCGGTATAGATTGGTTTTGAACGAAAACATAATTTATGCCCGTTTCAAATGGGCATATATTTTACTCGTGAAATACATCTAAGCAGCGACAAAAAGCTTTGTGTTCATTTCCATGCGTAATAGACGTTGAACTGAAGTAAACAGAAGAGTGTAGACGTTTTTGATGTACGGGGAAGAACCGCGAAAGGGGAAAAACAGTTTTCTTGATCCCCGCTCAAGTTAATGAGATAGACAAGTCGCTCTACGCCCTTCAGCGCTTCTCTCGTTATTACATCGCAGCCTCACATTCTATCTCGTCGACATTTCGGCATAACTGTGGTGTGCGCAGACCACAAGAGTTAACGAATTTAATACAAATATATTACACATAAAAATGAACTATTAATAGGTATTTCTAGATGTATAAATGGACAGTTTTACAAAAATGTAAACTCACTTCACTTCTTCACTTCAACAGCCCATTTTCCTCCATTACAGAGGCTTAGGCCTCCCCCAGGGTAAAAGGGACTTGGAGCTTAAATTCACCGCGCTACTCCACAGCGGGTTGAGGATTGTAACGACCGCCATCTATTGACAGCGCCTGCGACCGACTGCTTAACGTGCTCTCCGAGGCACGGAGTCAGTGATAGTTATGTACTTAAGTCAGAAAAACTCATTGGTACACACCAGAATTCGAACCATGGCCCTATGGCCTTATAAATTTGAGACAGGTTCGTTGCGCTTTGGACTATCACGACATAGTAGTGATGACTACGAAAAATAGTCTGATCTGAAATAGTCTGAAAAATATATTCTGACCGAGACGCTTATAACTTGTTCATAGCTTCCAAAGAACCTTTACAACATAACTATCGGATTCCTGAGCAGAGCAATAGATTATTGCAACGCCACATAGGATGGCGTTCTGGAAATATTTCAAAGGTTACATCGAAAACTTGGTACACTTGGTACAAAAAGTAATATCCGACTACAGCAAAATACGCCTATAAAAAAATCGACAAGATTTCGATGTTGTTTTTTTGCTTGGTATATAACTAAAAACAACTTGGGAAAACATTCTTCCCTAAATAGTATTGTCAACACATATAATAAGCTGTGTGATTCCTCCGGTGACATCGACATTTTCCTCCATTTTCATAGGTACTTTGTCTATTACTTATAATTATTATTACCTTGTTAATTTTTAATTGTTTATTTGTAATTATTTAGATTAGTTGAATAATCAGTCTCATTATACTTGATTGTTTTTATTTTTGTAATAAATTTTTTTTTTTGCTGTGTTTAATTTTAAATATTTGCTTAAATTCAATTATCATTATTGTTTATGTTTGTAAGTGTTTATAACTTGGTCTGATAATGTTGTTGTAATATCTTTAATTTTATAGCTGTTGTTATGAACCGATGGTGTAGCTTTAATAAATAAATTTAAAAAAGTATTGTGATAGCCGTGTGGTGGCGAAGCCCCTTCTTGTTATAAAGGTCGTGGTTCGAACCTCAGGGCACGTATCCATGAGTTTTGTGAGACTTAAATACATAACTATCACTGACTTCTTGCCTCGGAGAGCACGTTAAGCTGTTGGTCCCGGTTGCCACCATCAAATGGTTAACATCCATCAACCGCACTGGAGCAGCATAGTGGATTAAGCTCGAAGCACCCTCGTTCCGAAGGGAAGCCTCAACCCCTACAGTGGGACATAATGAGCTGATTTAAGGTATGTTAACTAAATTAGTTACAAGTGCTTAGTTTGAATAAAAGTTACCTTAAAAAATGCTTGTGATATTCGAACCCAATTTTTTTCTATCTGGCAATTATTTATTTGTCGTGGGGTACCCCATTGTAACGACTTTTTCACAATTGTAGTCGGATAACTCCTACGTAACATGAAATTTTTTTTTTTTTAACTTTTTTAAACTTTCTTTTGCAAACGAATAGACATTGTGGCAACAAGAATAATGCTGCATTGTGTGATTTAAGCATAGAGTTCGAAGAATGTCGTTGTGTCATAAAAAAAACACATTTAAAATAATAACATCAAATCCTATTAAAATTATTACATTAAAAATTAAAATAACGACGACCGCTTAGTCTAGTGCGTAGCGAGCCTACCTGCGAAGCTGGAGGTTCCGAGTTCGAATCCCAGGTCGGGTCAGTATTTATATGATGAATATCGATACTGGTACCGGGTCTTGGTTGTTTTATATGTATCTAGTGTCTTCGCTAGGTACTCAAAACACAAGGTAATGCTTAGTTTGGGGCCTAGACGTTGTTGTGATAAGGTTATTATTAAAAAAAAAATTCACATAAAAAAATATATTTAGGTATTTTACAGAGAGAATTATAAAAAAATAATAATAATAAAATCAGCGTTGTACTGTGGTTTCAGAATGGTCCCGAATTCAATATTCTTTGAACGTTATTTCTTTTAGTCGGCTATTTCGAAATTCATTATAGTCAATCTTCAGCGGCCGGAATGTCGAATTTAACAAATATATGCTTACACTGTAAACGCAAGTAAAACAAGCCAAAACTCGGTTACAAAAAATTTTATCCAAAAATTTTGAACTTTGGAAAATTTTCACCACTTGTGAGCGATATCACCTGGAATTATTAGAATATTGTTCAAGAATCTTCTAATCTATATACACCTTTCACAAACGATATAGCTTCGAGTCCACTTGTAGTAGGTACATTTCAAACACATTTCATCGTATGAGCTAACTCTATCAAAGGAATATGGCCCGAACATAGTTTCCGAACCGTAACTTGAATATTTCTGGGTAATTAGGAAACGCCAAATTGAGAAACATAGGGCTGTGCGGTTTATTTAGTCCTATTCAATGCGCTCTATATAACTGGAGTTGCTCGCTGATTTCCGTAACTAGTCTTGTATAAGATTTTCATAGTCGGGATGAAAGTTTATGTTTAAAATTCAAATAATAGGTCAATTAATAATGAATTATTTCTGCGGTCGCTGAACCGAAAATATCCCATGTTAAAAAAAAAACACGACATTTCTCATTCAAACCGATTTTTTGATTTTTTTTATGTTCCACTAAAAAACTTTTTTTCTGAAGTAAATTGGGGGTGGCCACATATTTTATGACTTTAGAAACGCATATCAAAAGGCTTTTCGAATGCTTACATAATTTTAAAGTTATTCTTATATGTATAATTTATAATTTTATAATTTTTAAAAATTTTATTATATAACTATAAGTAATATAACGTTTATGTACGGCTGAATTTTTATTCCTCCGTCATTTATATAAATGGCCAACCTAACCCAATTAATTTTTTTTTTTGTAATTTCAGTATTCCATTGTACAGCGAATCGTATAGATTAATTACACTAACCTTCCAAACTTCATTTGTACCAATAATAAAATGGCTGCGACAGACGGACGGACAGACTGAGACAAGGCAAAATTATAAGGGTTCTATTTTTTGGCCTTGGCCACGGAACCCTAAAAATGAATATATTACTATTTTAATATACTTCATTAATCAAAGTTCAAACTCGTTTGAAGTAACTCTGCAGTAGACAGGATCGAATGATGTGTATAATTTATGTATACAAACTTGATCTTTGTAAGTCGAGCGCTTGGAAACTTAATGATCCAAGACATACTCACGCATGGTCGGGCCGATAACGTAAAAAAGGGGTAGCCTGTTACACCCAATTTATAAAAATTCTTATGTATTGTCCTGTTTACACCCGCTTCTAATTTTAGTATTTGGACACATTTTATTTATACACATAATAGAATCGTAGACATTCCGTGTCTGTACAGTAACGATTTTGGAAAAAAAAATTACTGGCGGACGTGAGGAATGAGTAATAGAGCGTAAAAAACTAATTTTGAATCTTTTGTCTGTTTGTCAGTTTGTATATTCGTTTGTAAGTGCATCGCGTAATAGCCACTCATTGGATTCGAAATCTAATTACTGTAAAAATGAAAATTTAATCTGTAACGTTTAGTGTTTATTTTGTCAAAATGGACTAACAGAATAAAAAAATATTTTTCTAAGTAAAGTTAATAACCACATAGCGCCATGCAGCTGCCCTGCAGCGCCGCCGCCTCACCCGTGCTCTGTATTGCAGGACGAAGTGTCGCGGGAGGCATTTAACACATCAAGTTTTTAATAATTTCACAACACAGTTGTGACTACACAACACAACAAAACAAAACAAAATACTTTCTACTTTGACCTATTTGATTTAGTCATGCAAAAACCAGCGCCACTGTATTTAGAGAGCTTAGAAATAAAACAGGTGAAGCTGAGTACAAATGATAGCTGGAAATCACAGATCATTCTGGAAATAATATAGAAATAGAATTTTTAATTAAATTATTAGCATTAAATTAATATTTTTATAACATACAAGTATGAATCAGAAGCACTCTTCTGCGCTTACCGTCTAACCGCTCTTGTTTCGTTAGCTAGAGTATCTTCGTCAAATGTCAGTTCGGTTTCAGTCTAAAAGGTCCCCGCGCGCCAGCCTTCACCCCTGCGAAATTTCGTTTGACAGTTTCGATACTGTAAAGCGACATTTCTGACTGTATTAAAACCATAGTATAAATAAATTTGACAGCAGCGTTTGGTTTTAATAGAGTCGGAAATGTCACTTCATAGTGTCGAAACCGTCAAACGCAATTTCGCGGAGGTAAAGACCGGCGCGCGGGGACCTCGCGTACTGAATCTCGGACTGAAACTGAATTTTGCACCAGCTAGCCAAAGTATGAATGGTTAGACGGTAACCGCAGAAGAGGGCTTGTCGTCAATTCGTAATTTTATGATTAAAACCAAACGCTTCTGTCTTTATTATATACATTCATTCTAAAAAGCGCTCTATTAAACTTAATACAAAAACTTTACGATAGAAAATAACCCTAGCCGGCACATTTATACTATATCCTCATATTGAAGTTTCACAATTACCTCGTGTTACGTTTATCGTATTCTTTGCTCTATTTTGCTCCCGTGCCAGCTGACGCTATCGTTTTCGCCCTACATGTTACGGGTAACGTCTCTTTATTAATATCTAAATTTCGTTCCGCACATTGGATTTAAAAGAAAAGAAACCCTATAGTGGAATCACTCTGGTATATTTTTATCTAAAAAAAAATGAAATTTGGTACGTTTACAAAAAAAGGAGTTCAGTATTAAACAATAGTTCGATTTTTAGTGTACACGGAATTCTAGTTTTAGTTTTAAAGTGATCTATTTTCGGTAGGTGTTTTTAGGGATATGTAAAAGACCACGTGATTCTTGTCGGTCTGCCACTCGATATCATAGGCTGATATCTCTGCCATCTTTCTACTTAATCCATCGATGACTTAATCTGATATTTCACAAACTGGTGTCTTATTTATAAGAACCGTCATACGATTCTACACAGAAAAATTCTAACTATATTATTCAAGAGTGTATTGAATGGTAGGTATCATTGGATAGATCTTTGAAAATACAATGAAATTTCTTACGTAACTTTTTTATTCAAGTGAATTATTTTCGAGATGTGAGTTCATAAATTCATTAACAATGTGTCCTTCTCTAATTTTTCAACCGTGTGATTGGAAAATCAGAAAAAAAATCAAGTAGCATTCAACCATCCGTTTCCATAAAAATTGCATAAAGAGACACATACACAAGTTTTTAAGATATTTTTTTAAGATATTAAGGTATTCAAGGTGGTTTTGTAGCATTTATGTATTGTTAACAAGTACATTGTAGTTTGACCGAAACCGCTGTACCACGCCTTAGATATGTGCGCTGCGAGGAGGGAAGGCAGCTCATAACGACAGATCATAGTCGACAGAGCAGATCTGCCTCCCTCCTCGCCGCGCACATACTTAAGGCGCGGTACAGCGGTTCCGGTCAAACTATAGTACATCATATCGATTAGTTTTGTGATATTATTGATTGCAAAGTAGTACTGTATCATTGAGCCTGGGTAACGTAGGGCCAGACCTTGGCCCATCCGCCGGCAAGCGCGTGACTTTTAATGACTTAAAACACGAACAGTCCCTATCTTCAAAAAAAGTAATAAGAGCCGGAGTTCCGCAGGTTCTACATTGTCATCCTTATTATGTACAGCATCTACGGAACCATAAGTCAATGCGTGTACTCACGTATTTGGTCGTTCGTTTTTTTTTATGTATTAGAAACACTTAGCTATTCTAGTTTGACTCAGGAGAAATGGAAAATAACTTAGTTGAACCTTTGAAAATGATATTTTCAAGGCGAGTCGATAAACATGGCGTTTGATTGCTCCTCGGAACATTGCTCTCAGAAAAACAACGAACGAAATAGATAGAAAGAAAACGGATGTTTCGACATATAAACCAATTATTTTTCATAAGTCGTCGACAGATGGCGCTAAGCGTTCATTTACCAAATAGGAATGTCGGAACGTTTGACATTTTGACAGCTGTCTTGTTCACAAATTGTTGAGTTCATCAAATATCGACTTACAAGTAAAAGACACGCTCATTCAAACATTTGTCACAAATGTTCGGTGTAGTAGAAGTAGCTTAGGTACTCAAGATTTATGGGACCACTTAATAAATTAAAAAAAAACCTAATTTTGACGAAATCTTCATTTAGACTTCGAATGAAAACGTGATCACATAATCAAAAGTTTTAAAACTGAACAGTGAAGTGAAGTGAAAAGTTTCCGAAACTAAGAGTCACATGACTTCATGGTGATCGTTAAATTTCATTTTCAGCCAAATATACCGGTGTTTGGCTGAACGTAGTCTAAACTTATAGAGCGTGTAAAGCTTACCGAACTAAACAAAAAGTCGAAAAAAATGACATTTTTTAAAATAAAATTTCTAAATTTACTTTTCTTGGTAACCGTTCGTTTGCGCCATCTGCTTACTTGAACATTTTTGTTTAGTTTGGTACGCTCTGTAGGTTTGAACTACGTTCAGCTGATCACGCGTTATAATATATACCGGTGTTTGGCTGAATGTAGTTAGTTTGTCCCATCTGCTCACTTGAAACTTTTTGTTTAGTTCAGTAAGCTTTACATGCTCTATAAGTTTGGACTACGTTTAGCCGAACACCCGGCGTGTAGTACCTAAATATTAGCTTTCAAAATGTAGGTACCTGATCAAATAGATCTCGCTAGGTCTGAATACCAACACATAAGACATGCTTAAAAGTCGTGCAAGGATAGCTTAACTCTTGAATACCAACATGAACATTATTTTAAAGAATGATTCTACACTGTAGTTAGATTGTTCAGTCACATTATATTTGGTAACGATTTTTCAGGATATCGCAAAACCTTTAATAATAATAATAATACACGGGACTTCCCACACAGCGCCATCTAGTCCCAAAGTAAGCAAGTATTATGCTTGTGTTATGGGTTACTAGACAACTGATAACATACTTCAATATTCTTTATTATATGTGTATACATATATAATTTTTTTTTTTACAAAGACGTCATATACACATAACAACCCAGACCCGGTACCAGTATAAATATTCATCATATAAATACTGACCAGACCTGGGATTCGAACCCGGGACCTCCAGCTTCGTAGGCAGGGCGTTACCCACCAGGCTAAGCGGTCGTCAATCTTTCCACGACGTTTACTAAGACCTTTTTACCTTAGTGATGTTTGATACAAAGCATATATCCCAAATAATATTTACGGCCCGTCATGCCAAGGCGACGACGACACTTCGCATTTTTCTAGGACGACACCACGCCATAGTCGTGCCATAGTCATAATACGGCATAGCGTCGTTTTACGAAAAGATCGTCCTTACACCTCGCGAATAAAAACGCGAGTCAACGCTGAGCATTGTCTTCATTTTTGGTCCTTATGTCCTCTGATGCTGACTGTACTAGTTATTTTAATTTTTCAGTTACACATCAAGGTCACTTGGTTCACTTTAGGTCCGCACTTCAGAAGATATCGGGCGTTCCGCGTACAATATTTCCTTAAGTACATTATAATTATTTTCCAAAAGGTGTTAGAGTCAGCCCTGATTAAATTGCTTAGTGAAAGTTTTTAAAATTTTATAATTTGTTGGTCATCGCTTTATTTCAAAATAAAACATAAAAATTATACGTTCTGAAAATTCATCACCATCATCATCATCAGTCAGTGTCTCTCCACTGCAGTATATAGGCCTCTCCCAAGGCTCGCCACCACACACGGTCCTCCGCCTTTCGCATCCAAATTCTGAAAATTATGAGTCTTAAAATATTTGTTTTTAGCACAATTTTTAGCATAACTTCAGACGTAGGCAAATGTATATTATATTGCATATATACTTAAGTAATCTCATTTTCAAATAATTTTAGTGTGTCTAAATAGTTTCATTGCTTTCTTCGTGTAGGGCCAAAGGTTCATATATGACTTTCTGCTTCTCACAGAAAATTTTTAACGATATTTTATGGAGTAACAAGAATTGTTGGGGTTATTTTTACGCGCTGTATAGTTTTCTCGGAGTCATATAATATGAAATGACGTCGCAGTTTCTGCGAACGGAGTCTGTACCTACCCTTAAAGCGGCGCTTAATAGGTATTTTTTTTAATACTAAACAACATTTATATTGGATTTGCTGAATCTGATGAAATCGCCTATATATAAAAAAATAAAAAGTAATTAAAATAACTTTATTGTGTGATTGCGGTTTATTTGTAGTTTCAGCTATGTACGAACATTTAACAATAAAAAATAGAAAGATTTTTTTTTACAAGAAAAAAAAAACAAAAAGAAAATACATTAAATATGCACTTAAAAGTCGACGATCCCTCTCAGTTATTTATTAAATTTTTTTTTTTTTTTTGAATATTGAAGCTGTTGTCCCACTTTCTAATGAAGTGAACCTATTAATCATCCGACAAATAAGCCAACGTCAATAAAATGAAATCCGGCGCGCGGGACAGACCGTGCCTCACAGGGACGACGCACAGTCAGAGGCTGTAATTAATCTTTTACATTCAGAAAATTTTGATCTCTAACTCTACTTTCAAGGGTCCGATCCCAGTGGGACTGGTGGCCTCATAAATAGGTTCATAGAATATAACATCTAATCTCATATCGTGGAAAGTTCGGTAGCAGGATTACGGAAATTCGTTATAACTTTTGCTTCGGTCAAGTCGCAGGAAGTAAATGGGCGTTCGAACGGAAAAAATAAAATTTGAAATTTTGATTGGATTTTCCGTTCCGCTAGGCGGCCGTTAACTCATCTCAGCGTTACAAGGTATTCCACTTTGAAATGCATATTGGAAGTTTAGAAACTACTCTCGTATCTTATAATCATAAAAGTAGGTACTACGGATCTTAGAACGTGTTGGAAGATTATAAACTTTTTACGTGTAATAAAACCACCTGTCTTATCGCATTGACAAAATGCTTCACAATGTCAAGTGGGAGGTTTAAGTGTGCGTAAGGGCAAACCACGAACTTCACCGATGTAAAATAGCTGTGCGGGAAGTGTCGTGATATCCGTGAGGTAGCGAGTCTGCTTCTTGTTTAGGAGGCCGTGGTTCGAATCCCAGGATATGTATGGATAAATTTATTCTAACCTATGTACATAACTATCACTGACTCGGTGCCTTGGAGCCGTACATCCCGACATCATTCTAATAGTTGTTTGTAAGCATTTAAAAAAAAAAAATAGGGAGTAGTTCCTTGCCAGTTCTTCTCCTTCCGATTTTCCGAACCGGTACCTAATCAGTTCATTTTGACTTGCAATAAGTGTGTGTAAACTTCTTACATTTAATTTTTTTTAAATGTTTTGATTTAAATATTTATTTCACCAAGAACGAATAAGTTCCATTTGGCCTAGTAACTACTGTGGTGGTCTACGAAAGCGTCGCGTCGGCTTTAAGTTCTAGCCGAAATTGGATTCAGATGTAAAAAAATATAGTAGGTGATATGAAAATTCATAGTACAGAACTTTCTCCATCTCAGTCAGACTCACACTTGATCTTTTTTTAAAATATATTTTGAGGTAGTTGCCAGCACTTTTATAGATGTGTAAACTGTAAAACACCTGTAAAGACAAACAAATCTAAGTTCTTCTGACCTACGAGTGTTTATGACACAGCAACTGCTTATTGTACAGTTGCAATCAAATTTTATAGCGGCTGTGAACACAGGCACAAGTCGCGTCGCAGTAACCAGTTTTGGGTGTAGTGGGACAGAGTGGAGCGAGGGTTATATGACAGTACCGGTGTAAGTACGCTTGTAGCGTTGTATTCCGATCCGTCATAAAGTTTGAAGCGAACAACATCTGTGCATAGAATCTAAATACTTGTTTGACTACACGTGGACGATATAATAAAACAAGTAAGTAAGTAATCTATTAATTTTGGTGCTATAAATGCGTGTTTACTATTGAATAGGTTGTTTTCGTTATCTATGAGCTCTGTATGTATATTATTATAGGAAATCGGTAGTTTGTATGTATGTGAAGCATCTTAAAGCTATTAAACTGTAAGTTAAATGGTGTCACGTTATAATATGAGGATAATGATTACGATAATACCTTGTAAAATACGAACGAGCCAAGTTGTTAACATTCAGCTATTACCTAGTGAACATGAAAATTACAATATACGTAATTGCAAGTTGGAGTTCACTGCACTACTAAAAGTGTTGAGTAGAATTTGGGAAAATATACTTCTCGTGAGGTTCTATCGGGTGAAATATTTTTAAAGATTTTGTTTTGAATGTTAGCGTATATAGATACTATTTTATTTATAATGAGCGCGTTTTGTCATTTTTGCATTTTAAAGAAATGTGTTATATTTGTTAAGAAAAACTATTAAGTGAAAGAATTTTATTGATATCTACAAAAATATGGAAGATACAAATTTTTTTAAATAAATCGTGCTATGACGTCACTCGGTTACATTACTATGAGCTAACGTGGATAATTTGTACGTAGCGGCACCGAGTGACGTCACGGCGGGTCGTAAAAACACAAACTTTGATTTGTTATTTCTCCGGCAATAATCGGTATTTTTCCGAAAATCAAAAAGTATATTTATTCATCAGTTTCTTATATTCTTGTGTGTTAAATAGCGTATAATTTTGTTGAAGAGGACGCGCTCATTTTCTATTTGCCTGATGTGTGAGACTATAACTGCGAAGCCAAGGGTCGCGGGTTCGATTCCCAAGCAAACATTTGTGTGTTCAAACACTTGGTTTTTTTCACACTATTTGTTCCGTGTCTGGATGTGAAAAGTATTTATATTCCAGTTGTTTATTACCCCATTGTACAAGCTTAATACTTGTTTACTTTAGGACTAGATGGCGGTGTGTGGGAGGTCCCAGGTATTATTATTTATTTACGGAAAAAAAGATTTCCACAGAGGGTTTTCTTAATTACTGCACTTTTGTTTACGAAAATACACTTAACTATTGTAGGCCCTGTGACTGGTATTAATTATTATTTATTGTCTGCATGTTTCGTAAACAAAATAAAACCGATGAAGTGTTTACTGATTAACACACAACATATAAATATAGCAAACAGAAAAACTTGCGATTTTTTTCGTTTTTTGCCGATAATTTTTTTGTTTTTGAACTTCTTCCAAATTGTTTTTTGCCATCTTGTAGAGCTCGCCGAATTGCGTCTTTTGACACCACGTTCATCCCGATATCTTGAAAACTCTTTGCGCAATCAGCCTGTTTCACAAAACTCCCAAATGACCCCCTATACTCCAACGAAATGAAAGTCATTTCCAATGACAAAAAAGACTCACAACCATAATATATGGAATAGGTATTCCTTAACAATAGCTTTCCGAAATTTATAGGGCATCATCTATTGGAGAATAAAAGTACCTACTAGTTTTTTTGTGCTTTTTTCTGCCCGTTGAAAACTACTCATTACAGCCATTACGAGGATACAACAGGAACTAAATTACACTATTTATTATTATTATAAATATATTTTATTATTATATTATATTTATATGTAATATAATATTACGAATACGAAAGTATTTTTTCTTTCGTATTCCTTCTACTTTATGACGTTGATCATCCATTACTCTACTGATAGTTGACACTTTTTTCAGTATTTATTATTATAACAGGTAATATAATTCATATGCAACTGCAAGCTAGTTTTATATCGGTTATGAAATCACTTTAAGTTTCATTTCATTATGCTCGTTACGTTACACCAACCCGCACTGGAGCAGCGTGGTGGATTAAGCTGCAAGCCTCCTCCCCCTGGGGAGAGGCCTAAGCCCCTGCAGTGGGGCACAATGGGCTGGTGGAATGCAATTACTTGCGTACGCGGTTCCGTTTTTTATATGGAAATTTCGCTTTTAAAGACGGATGCTTCGATAAAAGCTGGCAATTGCATCCATTAAAATCACTGTACGACTATTGTACGCCGTTGCTGACTATAATGGCTCTACTAGAATACTAACGATCTAAATTGAAGCTAATAATCGTGCAAGTGATTAAATGGTGATTTCCATCAAGGCTTCACTTGAAATTGATAAGAATCGAATAAGAGTAGTATAAAACCTTTGCCTATTTGATATCTGGATAGAAAATCGGGGTCAAAAAACGTAGTTAAAATATCACCTAACTGTTCGGTTATGATTCTCGCACTCAGAGACGGCTTGTACATGGCTAGTGTGGCTTAACATGAGTGTATGGTCTGTTACGTCACACATACAAGTATGTAAAAGTTGGCCTGTCATTTGGGTTGACATTGTATTGCGAGGTCCATCCAGATATTATATAAAGTATGAAACACATTTTGTAGGAAAGTCGCTCTATTTTGCTGCTATAAGTGACCAATAAAAAGTTATTATTGTTGACCCTTTCCTCAGATACCTATATTACTTGAAGGTTCAGAACTTTGCTTTGGACGGCTAAGTTTTCTTTTTTTCGATCTTATAAATAAAATGAAATAAACTCCAAAAATTGCAAACAAGACGTTAATTTCTATCGCAACGTTCAACGCACTGATTTAGGTAAACATATATTTAAGGCATATAATAATAATCATGGGACATCCCACATAGCGCCATCTAGTTCCAGTAGTAAGGAATATTATGCTTCTATTATGGGTTACTAGACAACTGGTATATGAATGTATTCTCTATAATATGTACATATATAAATATTTTACTCCCAGACACGGAACAAATAGACATATTCATGTACAAAAATATTTGTCTCGGGCGGGAATCAAGCCAGCGACCTTTTGTTCTACAGTTAGGGTCACTAACCACTCGACCAATCGGTCAGTCTATATAATTAGCCCATATCGGTATGGACAGCCATATTGACTTTAGTCCATACAACCCTACATGGAGACCGCCCGCTGCACGGATTTTCAGGACCGCCACAATTTTTTTAACGTATTCATCACAACGACGTCTAGGCCCCAAACCAGGGGTGCATAATATAACATATAGCATTATTTTAAACGCGTTATTTAAGCCCAACGGATTTAGCATATTATATTGGTTGCCTCTCGGTGCTATTAAATAGCGCCACGCGATCCCGCAGTCCCGTCTTACCAATAGAGCAATACATCCAGCACAACGAAACACGTCCTACAACGAGCACGATCGCGCGCTGACTGACTTGACTAGCGCTAAGTGCTAACGCCGCCAATGAAACACGTTGAACGTTGTACAACGCAACGACTCAACGATACAACGAGACGCGAACGCGAAGCAAATAAGCACTTAAACAGACTAGTCTGGTAGTCTGTCACGCGCGATCGAGCCTCGTTATAGGACGTGTTTCGTTTGCGCTAAACGCACCGCGCGCTCCTTATGCTATAGCATAGCATATAAAATAACATGCTACATTAATATAGCTTATAAAGCGCGTTTTTAAAATATAGCTGCTTTTTACATCGCTGCCCCAAACTAAGCATTAGCTTGTATTTTCGGTGCCAAGCGAAGACACCACATACATATAACAACCAAGACCCGGCACCAGTATTAATATTCATCATATAAATACTGACCCGACCTGGGATTCGAACCCGCGACCTCCGGCTTCGTAGACAAAGTCGCTACCCCCTAGGCTAAACGGTCGTCAATCACTTAGTTATCTGCCGTTTATTGCATGTTTTTTTAAACAAACTTAAATCTTTTTAAAAATTAAATATGATAAAAGAATTGTTAATCATATCTATACTAATATTATAAAGCTGAAGAGTTTGTTTGTTTGTTTGTTTGTTTGTTTGAACGCGCAAATCTCAGGAACTACTGGTTAAAATTGGAAAATTCTTTTTGTGTTGGGTAGTCTATTTATTGAGGAAGGCTATAGGTTATATGTATAAAATAATACTATCTGTCTGTCTGTACATTTGAGCAAATCTCCAAAACGGCTAAACTGATTTTGATGAAACTTCACAGATATGGAAAAGAAGTGGTCAAAAGTGACATACACTACTTTTTGTATGTCTGTATGTACGTTCATCTGTCTATTCGAGCTAATCTCCAAAACGGTTTAATCGACTTTAATGAAATTTCACGGGTATGAAAAGGAGATGGTCAAAAGTGACATACGCTACTTTTTGTCCGTCTCTTTGTCTGTACGTCTATGTGTCTATTCAAGCTAATCTTCAAACCGGCTCAACAGATTTTAACTAAACTTTGCAGACGTGAAAGAAGGTTGTCAAGAGTGAAATCAGCTACTTTTTGTGTCTGTCTGTCGTTTGTCTTCACTGATCTATCAACATAGATAAAGCCGCAACTACTAAGTCAAGGAAGCCGAAATTTGGAACAATGGTTTATTTTATAACGTATCAATTTTTTATGAAAGGAATATTTGGAAATTTCAAATTTAAGGAGGGAGGGACGGAAGGGCTTTGTATGAGTCTTTGTTCTTTAAAGTTAGAAACAAAAATTTTGACATAAATAAATAATGATGTTTTTCAGGGTTTTTGGATTTCCACATTTTAAGGGTGGGAAACGGGAGGTGAAAAGTATGGGAGTATCGGTTTTCCTAAAGGAGTGGGGAGAATGAAGATTGAAAGTTTGAATGACTGTACCCAATATTAGTTTGAGCAAATAGTATGTATAAACCATTTCGAAAGTTAATACTACCTAAAACAGAAATGTGTAGTCTACGCAAGCGAAGCTGCGGGCGGTCGCTAGTGAAATATAAGAAAAGACACATTGATATCACGGTTTATCACTGAATATAATTTTCAACAAACTTAAAAAAAAAAATATTTTCAACGTGTGTCACATCTTAACTGACCGATTGGCCGAGTGGTTAGAGTCCCTTACAGCTAAGGGTTGCGGGGTCGATTCCCGCCTAGGACAAATGTTTGTGTGCATGAACATGTCTATTTGCTTCATTGCTATTAGTGTAAAAATATCTATGTATAATAAATAATATTTAAGTAATATATAGGTATATATCAGTTGTCTAGTACCCATAATACAAGCTTTGTTTAGCTTGGGACCAGATGGCGCTGTATGGGTCGTCCTAGGTATCATTATTATTTTACTTACGGAACTTAAGACAGATTTTGAATTTTCTATTTTAATCTTCTAAAGCCGGTAGTTCGTGTATGTCCGCCTTTACTATTCTTCTTGAGTGGTATTCAAAGAATGTTTTACGAGCAGCACGGTTATAAAAAGAACCATATCTTCCTAATAGGTATCATTAAATGGGTATGTAATTTTGTCAGTGCAGAGAATCTAAGCGAGTGAGACAGCAAAATTCAAATATTTTGTGGTAACCTAGCTGTTCGATATGCAATACAGACATTTTCTATTCTTTTGTTATCATGAATAAAAGAAGTTAATACTACATACTACATACATAAAAACGAACTCTTTAATCGTTTGTAAAATCTCTACCAATTTAAACGGAGATTCAATACGAGTCATAAGTAGTATAAAGTATGCTACTATACTAAGAGGTGGCAACAGATTGACTAAACTATCGTTAGGAAGGCTGATTTTGTATCTGCAGGATATAGGTGTCTCCCAAGGCTCGCCACCACACACGGTTCTCCGCCTTTCGCATCGAACTACCCCCGGTATGGTGCTTCAGGTCATCTGTCCACCTAGCCGGGGGGCGTCCAACGCTTAGCTTTCCGGTACGTGGCCTCCATTCGAGAACTCGTCTACTTCATCGTTTATCAATTCTACGGCAAATGTGACATCACTTATGTTAACGGAATGGAGTCGGTCTGCCGGCATGACCTTGGTGCGTTTGGTAGGTACAACTGTTTAAACTCGTGTTATTGTTTAGTTAACTAAACTATCATTAGAATGGCTGATTCAAGGATAATATGATACTATGCACCCTAGCTATACGCGCAGTACAAATTATGAGTCGTTGGTGCATTTAGTAGATATAGCCTAAATATAATATGATACTAAATCAACCATCCTAGCAATAGTTTAGTCAAGCCGTTGCCGCCTCTTATACTATATGCTATTGAGGATTCTAAGAACAAAGACAAAAAAATATTACAAGTGCAATAAATTAAATACACATAGGTATAATAACCAGTATTGACAAAATGATTTAAGTTAAACAAAGCCGGTCCGAGAGCTGTGGTGGCCAAGTGGCTGAGATTGTCGACAGTGGCCGTTTTTCTGTTTTGCGTCGTGCTTATGATATATAACGGTAGATTTGAAAAGCCTTCAGATACTCATATGTGCAAGACTTTCTATTCGTTTAGGTACGCTTATCTTAAAAATGTAGTGTCGTGATAGCCCAAAGCGCAACGAACATGTCTCAAATTTATAAGGCCCCATAGGGCCATGGTTCGAATCCGGGCGTGTACCAATGAGTTTTTCTGACTTAAGTACACAATATCACTGACACCGTGCTTCGGAGGGCACTTAAGCAGTCGGTCCCGGACGCTGTCAATAGATGGCGGTCGTTACAGTCCCCAACCCGCAGTGGAGCAGCGTGGTGGATTTAAGCTCCAAGCCCCCTCCTCACCCTGGGGGAGGCCTAAGCCCCTGCAGTGGGGTAAAAATGGGCTGATGATGATGATCTTAAAAATGCCGTCTAGAGTAAACAGAAATCATCGCGTCAGTAATCAATTGTAGTTGTGGTTTTAGAGAACAGTGAATATACAAAAATAAGTATAGGGCGCCATCGAAATTTTGAGAAATTTATTTCGAGGAAAGAAAATGGATTTCATTCCAATAGAATTCAAAAGATTCAAATTCCGATTCGTGAGATACGAATCAGAGAGCTGTGAAAAATCGTTTTACAAGGATTTTCTTTACTGCAGACAGCATATGTGACATAGCGTAACTTTTTAAAATCTGCCTGAATGGGGAGAAAAGCGGGCATGTTTTGTGATAAAAGACTTCAAATTTGTCGTATTATGGCATTAGGCGTGACACGATACATAACTTACCAAAACGGTGTCGCCCGACAATCTGTAAGCAATAAAGCACCTCTCTTTTCATATACAGGTTGGGGTTAGATTCCCGTCCTACGTCCATGAGTTTTCTTATATTTTTAAGGTTACCTCAAATGGAGAAAGGAATCAATATAGGGTCACTTCGTTGTCCGTCTGTATGACTATATGTCTGTCAGCCTGTCAAAACCGTTTTCTCAGTAACGCGTATCGTACGAGGTAGCAAGTTAAAATTTATATGAAATATTTAGGTCTACAGTCTTTTAGATATGTAAAAATAATAATAATAATACATGAAACTACCCACACAGCGTCATCTAGTCCCAAAGTAAGCAAGTATTATGCTTGTGTTATGGGTTACTTGACAACTGATATACATACTTAAATATTCTTTATAATATACACATATATACATATTTTTGCGAAGACACCACACACATATAACGATCAAGACGCGATACCAGTATCAATATTCATCATATTAATACTGACCCGACCTGGGATTTGAACCCGGGAACTCCAGCTTCGTAGGCAGGGTCGCTACCCACTAGGCTAAACGGTCGTCTTCTTGTCATGTCAAGCTTCTAAAAAATTCACTCGCAAATAACTCAAAACCTATGTATAAAGTAACTGGTAGGGTAGGGTACTTATAGGGTTCTCGTTTACCTAGCCTAGAATCATGAAATTCCGCAATAAGTAAGGTCTCACAGTACAAAGAAAAGGACAAATCCGAAATCTAATTTGTAGTCACATCCCATAAAAATGTTTTATGGGATGGTTATTTTAATTTTTTTTTTTTTTGGTAAATACACAAACATATTACGTAGTAGTACGGCTGTGTTAGAGTGATTTGACGTTGCCTTTTTTTTTAAATATAACTTTGTTATGTTTTATTTAAAATAACGTCTCAAGATTGATCGTTCAAATAATATCTAGTTTTGAATCAGCATTAGACAGTGAAATCATTTTATGAAGGAATGTTTCTCAATATATTTTATTTGTAAAAGAAAAAACTTGTTTTTTTTTTCTTAAAAAAGAATTTTACTAAGCGGAACGAAATTAAATAGCTTCTATTCACTTTTGTCCTGATTTAAACATCTTTTTGTAAATGCACAAGTGATTTAACTATTGCCCCAAAGCCTTTTACAGAATCAGTAGGCAGATGTTGCAGCTGATGCTTGATGTTTTATTAACTCGAAATTATGAAGGAAAAATTGATCGTGACCATTAGCCTTATCAAGACACGTTGCCGAAGTGCAGTTCAAGATAAGTATTGGAAATACTTCTGCAAAAGAGACAAAAGCTAATGTATTGCGCACTGGCATCAGCGACATTTTAATCGACTATTTATTTTTTTCTTCTTCGGGATAATAAACAAGATCCTTAACAAACATTTGGGCTAATTACTGTAAAAGGTTTCTCTATTTTAAGTATCTACGCCTAATATCATATGTTAATCTGTCATAATTTTGCAATCACATTGAAATTAAGGAAATGTTCCAAAAATTCGCCCAAAAAAATCTACCAAGTGGGTGGATTTCGGGAATTACATGTGACATGTTTATATCTGAAATCTACCCAAACTATTGCTAGTATGTGGAGTTGTGCATAAAAATATAGCCCGTTATTTCTTTACCAAGGAAACCTATTACGTATAAGAATCAATTACCTACTTTAATTATTGTAGGTAAGATATTTTTTTCTATTCCATAAAAAGATTTGACGAAGAGTCTATTATTCTATTGTATTATGGCTTCAAACATTACCAGTCTTTGTCAACCGATGAGTTGTAAATAAAAAAATTAAAAAAAAAAAACATTAAACTATGCATCTGGGAGATTATTTTATTTAGCATTAAACATTTATGGATAAATTGCTTTTATTTCGTTGACTCTGTAAATAAAAATATTATGTTCTTTTAAACTATCAACTTATAATGAATATTGTACGATAGGATTTCGATAACATGGGTTTTGATTTCTGTGCATAATTAACATAAATATTCACAATAGTTTGTTTCGAGGTTGACCTAATAATATACTATGGAAATAATCAGCTTAATTATATAATAATACACTCGTCAACAAATTCCTATTACCATACCATAACATACCACCAGCCTATTAATGCCCTACTGCAGGAGCTTAATCCACCACGCTGCTCCAGTGCGGGTTGGTGGATCAAAAATAGGTTTCTCGTTACTTATCCTTAAAATATACAAACAGAAAGGATAATGTTCATTGTAGTATGGATCACGGTACTTACATGCACTTATGTTGCATCTATCACAAAGTTGTTTTAAATAGTCTGTAAAAACAACAATATACTATCAACACTTGCAGTTGGAAGAATCAAAACTGAAATTTCGAAGTTTTTTCAGAAAAAAATAACATGACCTGTTTATGGCGTTATACTAGCGGGAACGTTACATTTTTAAGTTTTTAATTGTAATCGGTTACTATATCTATCGAAGTTTTCTTTCAACATTCTTGTTTATTTACTATGTTAATACTTTTGTGAAATTCATGTAGTGAAAAAAATTAAAATCAGGTGATAATTTGTAGTAAATCATTTCTATTACGTAATATACAGTAAATATATAACAATTTACTGTAACATACGTGATAAAAATGTAGCTTTTTCTACACATCAACACCATATTTCTATTATCCCTTAAAGTCCCGAACGAAGCCAATCATTTATACGCAACGGCTTTCAATCATCTTTATTCGGAAATAAATACAGTTTATGTATTCGTAACAAATTCGTAATCGAGGCAAACAGAAAAATTTCCATGATCACCTAAAAAAAATAATATTTAATATTTCCTTGAATTTAACATTCATATGTCAATACCTTCACAGAAGTCGTAACCCTACGTAAATAAATGTGTATATATTATATTTCATCAGCCGAAAATAAAAATTCGACTAATTATTGTACAACAAAGGTATTACAATAATACAATAAGGCTCATTGGGTGTCCCTGGTCTATTATAGACTAGGTAGGAAGAATGGTATATCCATTTCTTCGAGTCGGCTGCTCAGAACCGGATGTTTTTCGGCTGTTGTCGCTCTCAGCGTCGCTCGTCCATCTCGCGGGTTAATGCTAATGGTAGACTGGGTCTCTTTGGCGATGTTGTTAGGCATCTCAAAGTATCGGAGTCGTTGGCCGTCTTCCCGGGTTGCGAGTTCATGTTTTTTAATGGCCACCTGGGGGCTCGTAATGTTTTCGTGAGTGCGATATGCGAAACGAACATCTATATCTATGGCTGACAACTAAAAAGTATGAACAGATCTTTATATGGGTTGTATATCATTAATCACGTTTTTGTGAGCCCCCCCCCCCCCCCCCTCAACCATCCATCCATCCAATGGAAACACTTATTAACAGTCATTAAGGTTGTAAGTTGTTTCCGAGTGGCATAAAAATAATAAAAGAAATGTGTAATCATGTGAAAAATATATAATTGTACTTTCTGCTACATTAATCGAGCTCACACTCCAATTTTGGTTGTTAAGAAATAACGCAAACAACGACAAAATAAAAACACGTGATGTCTCGCTACACACCCCTTTCCTCCTTTCGAGCCTCACGTGATTAATGGAAGACCCTTTAGCAGCTCACGTAAATATTGGAATTCTGTTTAGATATATACTTCATCAATAAATTTCATTAAATACTGCAATATAACCGTTCTTACATAGGGTAACTTTAAATTTTACAACTCTCGTCTTATTGGGGCTCAGTGCGACACTGATCAAACTTGTCTTGTCCGAAATGATATTAAACTTTGTATCTCGGATTTGGTGAGTTCAAATATCCGAAACTTCAATAAATGCTCCGGGGGCGGCATTTTCCGTTTTCATCACGTTTCTATACTCAACGCTTCGTATAACTTCTCACTAAACTTTTAAGTGTCAAAAAGTATCGATATTATATTGCGTCGATACTTTAGCTAGTATCGATACTTATATTTATAATAAAACTATCGATTCAACTGTACGGCTAATAACGCTGAATTAAATTATATTTATTTGACTTGAATACACCGTCTCAAAGAAAATTATTAATAGGAACCTGCCATTGTTTTTTTCGTTAGCAAATCTCAAAAAAAATACAGTTTTTCATTGCTTTTTGATATTAGAATTTCAAATCGATACATCAATAAAACTAAAAATTTAAAATCGATCTTACACAACGATATGTCGAACTAAACAGTATCGATGTGTCGATACCCGCCGAGGTTACCCTCCGATGAATCAAATGACACTTCCCGACGTCCGTGGTGGGGATAGGAAGGTCGGTCTTAGAATGGTCGATCTATATCAATATGGCAATGGTTATTTGTCATTGTATCATACTTCGTGCACTACATAGTTTATTCAGCTTCCTATCTCCACTCGAGGTGGGGGGACCCACCGACGAATCAAACGACATCCCCGACCTCCGCGGTAGAGATGGGAGAGTCGGGCTAAAAGTGGTCGACTAACCTACATGCCGAGTGAAACTTAAGAAACGCACGATAAGTTCTTTCTACTTTAATTTCGGTTCATACAATTTTACAGCTACATAATCCCACTAATCTTGACGTCAACTTTTAGAAAATAAGCAAGTCACCCTGACACTCACAAATCGTTTATTTTATTTTTTCAATCTATGCCTTCACTTTCTTGGCACCATTCTATTGCCATAAATCTAATATGAGGCATTATTTGTCGAGTCCATCGAATATATTAAATGGTTCGAACGTTTCAATCCCTTCCAGAAAACGTTAATAAAATTAAATTGATTATAGTTTTTTTTGTGGTCGTAGTTTCTGGAACAAACTAATGGAACTAATGAAGTGTTGACAGTAAGATAGCTGCTGTCAAGGATATGCACTTTCAAAACATACGAAACCACTCACTACTTACTAGTCAATCTACATGAAAGAGGAAAGTTTAGTTCATATGAAATTCATAAAGTTTTCCAATTTTATGACGTGCGACTGAAACTCGGCATTTTATTCCATACTTAAACTAGACAGTTGGAATTTCTTGTATTCAGCGACTGGCTCTTTATGAGGTAAACATCACTGAAACTTCAGAATTCTTATTCTGTCCAATTGTTACTTGACAGTTGATTAAAAATGTAAATGTCTACATTTAATTATGTAAAATAGTTAGCTACTGTCCGTGATTTCGCTGTTGAAGTTTATAGATTTGATTAACAACTTTTGGGTGAAAGTCTTCGCTTAAAAACTTTCGAAACACAAACCCGAGGTCAAATTTAATTGTTAGTAAATTTTTATAATAGCTGGACACGTATTTCTATGTTGAGGATTTATTAATAACTAACTAATGTAACTTTTTTTTTTAAATTGTATTGTAGCCACTGTTGACTGACCGATTGGCCAAGTGGTTAGACACCTTCATTGCGGAGCTGAGTGTCGCGAGTTCCATTCCTGCCCGGGACATGCATTTGTGTGCGTGAACATGTCTGTTTCTTCCGTGTCTAGATGTAAAGAGTATCTATATATGTGGATATATTATACAACAATATTTAGGTATATATTCAGTATTTTAGTACCCCATAATACAAGCATATTACTTGCTTACTTTAGGATTAGGGATATACTTTGGAATTTGGGATATAAAAATTAAATAATTTTTATGTAGCAGCGGGTAGATTTAACATACGTACCTACATTTTGCTTAGTTATAAAGTTATCAAGCCATTTCATACCTTATCAGATTCCCAAGAGAAATTTCAAAGTCTTACAATAAGGCCCTCAAAGGCGACATTTAATTAATAGGCAATTACGAAAATTTGCAGTTCCTGAGTTTGTGATTATTTACAATGTTACAAAAGGATCTTCTGATCATTTTGTAATGGATGGAAACTAGTCCTTACCAACTACCTGATCAAGCGCTTGTGGGAAAACTGAAGAGTAGCGTACTGTATACTGTCCACAAAACTATGTTTAGACATAGACATGTATATGTACGAGTATATGTATAGACATAAAGCGAATTACAATGTTATCTCGCAGTTTAAAAACTAATTTGGTACAAGTGAGAACTTAGTAGCGTCTGTGACGCCGACACCTTATTTAATTTCGTATAAAAATTATCATCAATGTAAATGTAATTAAAATATTCATCATCATCATCATCATCAGCCCGTGTCTCTCCACTGCAGGATATAGGCCTCTCCCAAGGCTCGCCACCACACACGGTCCTCCGCCTTTCGCATCCACCGACACCTGATAACCGATGGGGTAGACGAGTTCTCGAATGGAGGCCACGTACCGGAAAACGAAGCGTTGGACGCCCCCTGGCCAGGTGGACAGATGACCTGAAGCACCATACCGGGCGTAGTTGGATTAAAATATTCATTATTTTGTAATTAGAGATTTTATTTTTAAAAACAAACTAAATAGGTACTCAACTAAAAACATTTTGATAGAAAACTTAAAATTAAAAACTAAATAAATTGTATAATAATAATAACACTTATAGGCTATGTCGTTTATATACATAGCCGCAGACTACGTGACAATGTCTATGGGTCGTTTATTATGGTTATTGTTCAGTCTTCGGCTCGTTATGTAATATGACATCAGAAGATGACGCAATCGCCACGTCTGAATTTCGCTACTGGGTAAAACAGTCAACTTATTCTCATCAAACTCTGGAATCGATTAGGTATATTAGTTTAGTTACACTTTTAGTGTCAATTTGTCTTATTAAGCTAAATACCTCGTGATGTATTGGTGGTATTGGTCCAGGTAAGGTAACAACCAATCTTTAAATTTTGCATCTATCACAAAGACTTTGGTATTGGTCGAGAAACTGAGTTATTCCTCCAGTGTGTGATTTGTATTACTAAAATTGACTAAATTGACTAAAATTGACTAAAATAATTTTATTAATCTAAACAAATTCTTATTTTTTCAATCAAGTAAATCATAAGTCGACAATACCTGTAATGTAAAAGTGATAAGTCTTTTTAATAAAAATTTTTACTCAAACGGAACAAACTTAGCGTGGTTTTGTTTTGATTTTACAATTTCATGTCGGAATAAGGGAAATGTAGTTTTTTTATTAAGTCTTAAACATTTATGTGCTGTTTTCTCATTTTATGTCGTCACAAATATTACAGTAACAATCTGGTTATATAAAAATCCTCTCGAAGCTATTGCTCTCTGACGTAAGAAAAATGCGAAATAATGTACAATTAGTCATAATTGTAGTTAATGCAAGTTTTATTTCACAAATCGAAATAACATATAGTAGTACAGAGCTTATAAATAATTATTGGGTAGGTAGTACAGATACATAGACGGAAGACAGGTGAGGCACCAACAGAGGAACGTTATTGTGATTAATTGACAGCTTTCTGTGTTGGTGGACTGGAATTGAAGGTACAAGTTTAATCGTTCATTGTTACCCAATAATTGAAATACCTAATATGGATTCCAACATATTATACAAATAATTTTCTCCATGCTCTGACATATACTAACTTCTTAGAATCAACTACGATTTGAAATAAAGAACTGGCCAAGTGCAAGTCGGATTTGAAAACGAAGGGTTCCGCACTACCGTACGATAAAAAAAAACATGTTTCTTGTATGGGCACCCCCCATAATCTTTAACTTTATTTTATTTTTACTATTGGTTATTATAGCAGCTATAGTAGTACACACTCTGTGAAAAATTCAAGTGTCTACATATTACGGTCCAGACGATACAGCGGTGTGACAGACGGACGCAAGGACGGACGGAAGGACAACGGAGGCTTACAGCCCGTTTAGACAGCATGGGGACAGGAGAAAAAATTTATGACAACTATCGGGACGGTGCATTCGTGACAACTGTTTTCAAATGTTTTTTCCCCCGTTCCCGTGACGTCTGAACACCCCGTAAGTAATAACGTTCCCGTTGCCCCCCTTGGGGTACGGAACCATAAAAACTTACCCTGATCGATTTTTTTCAATAGTTATGCGTATTAAGCATCCAGTAAAGCTATAAGTGCGTGATAGCCCGAGGGGAACGAACCTGTTTGAAATCTACAAGGCCATATGGCCGTGATTCGAATGCAAGCGCGTACCAATGAGTTTTTTCTGACTTAAGTACATTAACTATTACTGACTCCGTGGAGAGCACGTTATGCAGTTGGTCCCGGTTGCTGTTAATAGATGGCGGTCGTTACAATCCGCTAACCTACATTGGAGCAGTGTGGTGAATTTAAGTTCCAAAACCCGCTTTTTCAAAATATAATGGAAAAAAAGCTATAAAAAAAACCCATTTATTTGACGGACAATTTTTCATCGTTGATTTGTGAAATAGGTCCATTCGACGATATATCATTATATTTTTTCTACACTGAATTTATTTAAATTTATAGTTTTTACTTTAATTTATAATATAAATATTTTTTTCTAGTTTAATACAGGTATATGACAGTATATGTATTATCTACACATATATAGTTTTATATATAGATATGTATAAATTCAGTTTTCCAAACAAATTACTATTTTGAAGTCGAATTAGTTTCTTCACATTCTTTTTAATTTTTTTTAAATTTTATTTTATTATTATTTTATTTATTTATTTTTAATGTAATTATTTAATTTTTTACAAAATAACTATTTTTTTTTTATTATTATTATTTTATTTATTTATTTTTATTTTAATTATTTATTTTTTTACAAAATTACTATTTTGAAGTCGAATTAGTTTCTTCACATTCTTACACACAATCTATAATTATTCTATGGTATAATGTTAACAAAAACATAATTATCTTGAAAATTTAGACACTAGGCAAAATTTTCCTGCTTCATTAAAAAAGTATATAACAATCACATATGAACAAAATACTGTGCGTAAAAACTTGGCCCACATCTCCAGAGTTGTATGTGTACTTTCTGTATTGCCTGCATGTTTAATTATTTCTGCCATCACCTAACCGTTCGGTTATAATTCACGCACACAGAGGCGGTTCATGGTTAGTGTGGCGTAGCACCATTAAGAGGTTTTCGAAGATTATTAGCACTAGCAACTGCCCACATCTACGATATACAGAGAGTTCGTATGATACATTTGAGGTCGTATATATCCGAAGTAGTAATGGAGTGCAGTATAATAAAAATAGTAATGATATTCTCATATTAACAATATGGTTACTGAATTGTTTTTTAATCTTTTGTATAAATAAAACGAGTAAAAATAGATATTAATTAACCTATTAACTTGTCATCACTCGCGCGTGACTTTCAATCTGACCCAATTGTGTTAATGTGTAGTGCCTGGGTTGATTATGTTACATGTTAGGGTTCGAAGGATTTGGAGAGAAAGACCTGCTGACTCTTTTGAAGACTTTATTCACTAGCACTAGGTCCAACACAAAGCACTAGGTCCAAACACTAAGCAATAACGATTACTGGTTGACGCTAGATGGCGGTAGTTGTTTTGTATGTTCGTAACAATTAATTTTAGTTGCGCTCCATTAACTGTGATTTCGAGAAGTAGTTGCTGTGATCTTGTATTAGACCTGAATTGCTTGTGTTTATGTTTTTATACTATTGTGTTAAATTTACACGAATGTTTTTGGAAAAATGAAAATTTAATATTCTTAATTACATGTGTATCTCGGACATACAGTTTCAATAAATTCCATGGCCAATTACAATCTGTCTATATAACTTCCATATAACTAATGTTTTGTTCCAATAGTTACCACTACTTACGCTGGCGCTTCACGCTCCCCGAGCAGAGGCGAGCTCCAGAGACAGCACTATATGGATAAAAGAGAAGGCATCTCCACCTTCTCTTTTTCCCGCATAGCGCTGTCTCGGCGCTTGCCTCCGTTCGGCGAGCGTGAAGTGCCAGTATTAGGCGTAATTGTTTTATTTTATTTTTTATTTGGGTTTGTCGAAATAACTAAAAATAAAATAGTTAAACAGTTAGTTTGAGCAACTGTTTCAAATGGTTATAGATGAATGCACCTCACGTTCATAATTTCTTCTGGAACAAAAAAGAGATTTCTATGATTGTGATAGCTTTTTCTAGGGTGCTTCTGTAGCAAAAGATAACTTAAATTATAATGTAAATTAATATCAGGGCACACAATAACACTATATATATCTTATTATATCATAGGTAAGGTAACAACCCTTTCCTCTAGAAAATCAAAGAAATAACAATCCTACCGATTTGCTATATGAAACGCGAAAACATTCACTTATATCGAAACCTTGCCGGTGGCGTTCAGTGGCCGCTGCAGTGGTAAAAGGTGTAAAATACCGTTCTATGTCGTGAAATAGCGAAAAGCAATAATGCATTAAAAATAGTCCAACGAATTTGCTGGTTTTCACGAGTAAAACCTCATTTTCTCAAAGTCAGACCCTCGTTGCATGTTCGTTTAAAAACCTGAAATATGCCAAACAAAATTATGTTTCTCCTGCGTTATATCCAGTCTAAGAATTTAAATTACTTAGGTATCAGTCGTTTCATACGTTTAAATTAAAAAGCAGGGTGACTTTGCGCGTTACACACAAAATTTTTCGTTGTAACATCAATGTAGAATAAATAATGCAAAAAAAGAGTAAAATATATTTCATTGTATTGGCCAGAGGGCACTTTTAGATATACCGGCGAGTGACGACAAATGGCGCATGGTGTTAGTGCCATATTCAAAATACGATTAATACTCATGTCTTATACACCGCATTCGGCTGAACGTAAGACAGACTTAAAGAAGGTGTACAGCTTAACGAACTAAACTAAATGAGACTTCAAAAATGTTTTTCTCGGTAACCGTTAGTTTGCGCCATTTGCTCATCTGAAAATTTTTGTTAAGTTGGGTAAGGTTTACACTCTCTATAAGTCTGGACTACGTCCAGCCAAACACGATGTATGTTTTTGGAACCGCCCCTATAGGTTACTATTACACTAAGTATTCTACTCTTGAATTGTTAATTGAAGAAGATATATAGTGACAAAAATTGAAAAAGGAAGCTGCGATGGTTTGGTCATTTGGAGAGGATGGATGAAAGAAGACTGCCGAAAGAAATTTACTGTGCGGAGGTGAATGGTAGGGTCAGAATGGGTCGCCCTAGACGAACTTACAGGAACCAGATTAGGGACATACTAGAAAAGAGTCAAGTCCAGAGTACCCAGAGTATCCGGAGTATCCGGAGAGCGTGTATGAGAATAGTGATGAGTGTTGATGAAGCGAAAGAAGTATGCCAGGATCGCACTATGTGGAAATCTGTAGTCTCTGCCTACCCCAATGGGAAGCAGGCGTGAGTATATGTATGTATGAATGTATGTCTTAAATTGTTTTTGTAAATATCCCATTTATTCAAATGTCAGAAATACAACAAAATCGGTTTGGTGTCCCTGAGTTACAAGAATTCAAACAGAAAGACAGACTCTAAACTTCTTTATATTTACAGGCATAACAACATACTATCTACATGGAACAAGTAAATCGTAATTAAATAAACATAAAGAACGGCTTCTTAGAGAAACACAGGCACATGCGCTAATAAGGCTGATGTCATTGTCACTTGAACATTTTCCGATCAATTATCACATTGTTATCCAAATAGATCAAAGGTTAGATCCTATTTTGCAATAGCTAACAACAATTTTGTTAGATCGTATGAAGTATACCTCAAACAAGCAAAGTAGGAAATGAATAATAACCTGTTCGAAATTATTGTCACGAATTTCTTATAGCGTATTCAATGGCATTCGCTTTTTGTCGTAAAGAAGTTTTGTGTGACATCATATTTTTCTGTTACCTACTAAATTGAATTGGCATATATTTCCTAGGTTCGTGGGAACATGCTTCTCCGAAATAAGATCCCTTTATGTTTACAGGTCGTCAATTTATTCGTACGCATTGTATTGACTTTGCTGGTGTCCCCGTTCGCATGGAAAAACAGATCTTTATACAATAACATAGAGAAAGTGTAGTATTAGGTGTCGTGATAGCCGAGTGGTGGCAAGCCCGCGTCTTATTATGAAGTTCGTGGTTCGAATCTCAGCAGCAGGCTTGTACCGATGAGTTTTTTCTGACTTAAACACATAACTATCACCTGATTCCGTGCCTCGGAGAGTACTTTAAGCCGCCGGTTCCGGTTGCCGTCACCAGATGGTAGATCTTAAAATCTAAAAACCCGCACTGGAGCAGTGTGGCGAATTAAGTTCCAAGTACACTCATGCCAGCAGAGGCCTAAGCTTCCTCAGTGGGGCATAGTGGGCTGATTTGGTAAGTATATTTACTACTGGCAAAGGGTTTACACCAAAATTTTTAAGTATGCGCTGATGGTTATTAAAATTGAAAGGAATAAACTTTCTAGAACAACCTCTCAAAATATGTTTTCTTTTTTCCATGAATTTGTCAGGTATTTATAAAAATCAAAGACTAATGAAAATTCATCTGACGTTGAAATTGTCCCTGTGATGTCATCTGGACAGTTGCATTTATTCTACTGATTTTCACAGTAAAATACTAAAGCAAAAAGTAAATATTAAATATTTAAGTTAGCTACCTACTATGTCAAATGAGATTGTAACCGACATGAATCAATCAAAATATTATTGATTCATATCGGTCTTTTTTAGTCTAAGAAAATGCTAATAATAAACATTTGTCCAGATGACGTTCCAGGGATATTTTATTAATAAAATTTAGAGAAAAGTATCTAAAAAATACAGGCTTCAATTTCTTTGTTTAGAGAGAATGGATTAATATATATTATATTTCCGGAAAAAAAATTAAAATATTTTTTACCTACTTAAGGAGAGGGTGTATGCGTTTGGGGTACGAGATTGTGTGTATATCTGTTAACATTTTTCGTAATACACAGGTGTCACCTCATAGCAGGTTCTTGGACATATTTCAAGGCCACTAGGGGGCGCTGCAGTTAATTTGTCTTTGTAAAACGGTTGGGCAGATTTTGATCCCGTTTTTGGTATTACTCAGTTATTACCTTAAAGTAAGTTTATAAACATGTTTTACTTCCATAGGCCACCAGGGACGCTATAGTAGATGTTTTTGTCTATAACGAAATGGGCTGATTTAGATGCGGTGTTTCTCATTATCTGCAGTTGATATTGTTATTCAAAACAAATTTTTCTTTATCGGCATCATCTGGGATAAAAAACATACACTGTTGGGCACGTGCCTACTAATCTTCTAACAAAAAAGTTAAAAAAAAAATGTTAAATATTGTGATATAATAACTAAATAACTGTAATTTTGCCTTTTAATCTGGCCGAATAGAAATTTTTGATTTCAATAATTTGTCTATCGTACTCATATAGAAACTTAACCAAACACTTAAAAATAATATTAGGTCGGGGAAAAAGTCTTTTCGCATATAGTTTGTATATACTTTTAAGAAAATTTCTTTGGCTATCCTAGTTGTATCTAGCTGGTTTCGATACCATTAAAAAGGTTACATTAAAAAAAAATAAACAGGTTAGTAAAATATTGTTTCCCGCCGGTTTTCATTTGTTTTTCTTTGTGTCAAAATGAGTTAATCTAATGAAAAAATTCGACATATTTTAAAATTTTATTATAAAAAAGGAAAAAATTACAATGCAAGCTGTGAATTTTTTTTGTGACGTTTATGGCTCTGATGCGGGAGTAGCACAAGTATGGTTTAAATGTTTTCAATCCAGGAATTTTGATGTTAAAAATGCACCTCGCTGTGGTCGCCCTGTCACGGCTAAATGGACGCTATTTTTGAAAAAGTGGAGCAAGATCGGCATATCAGTAGTTACGACATAGCTAGTTACGATCTGTGAGTTGACCAAAAAATAGTTTTTGAAAAAAAGCTCGATATTTGGGTGCTACATGAGCTCACTGAAAGAAACCTAATGAATCATGTACTCATTTGCGATTTTTTATTAAGATGTAATGAAACCGAACCCTTTTTGAAGAGATTTCTAACTGGTGATGAAAAGTGGATCAAGTACGATAAGAACGTGCAAAAAAGGTGGTGGTCAAAGGTCGGTGAGGCTTCACAGACTGTGGCGAAACTCGGGCTAACTGACAATAAGGTGATGCTGTGTGTATGGTGGGATTTGGAAGGGTATTATTCATCATGAGCTTTTACCGCCGGGTAGAATCATCGATTCCGATTTCAATTGGGAACAACTGATGAGATTAAAGCAAGAAATTGAGAGAAAGCGGCCGGAATTAATCAATAGAAACGGTGTGGTCTTTCATCACGATAACGCTTTATCTTTATCTCATACATCTTTAGTCAGTCAGAAAAAATTAAGAGAGTTTGGCTGTGAGGTGTTAATGCATCCGCCATATAACGCTGACGATTTCCACCTGTTTCGGTCTCTTCAGAATTCCTTAGACAGTATCAGGTTCACATCAAGAGAGTGTAAAATATGTCATTAGTGAAAACGTTTATTAAAAAAAACTCGATTACATTACAAGAAAGCTGTAAAATAAACGAATAAGACACAATAAATAGCGTTTATAAATTCTTTCTTTGAGATTATTATTTCTAGCGCGAAGTCAATAAAACAACACTATCTCATTTAAGTAATTCAATTTAAATTTAATTCTGTAGCTAAACCGACATTTATTTAGGTAGCACCTCGTAACTTTCTCCGAAAATATGGTCTACAGTGGCCTTACGTCTAAACTAATTTAAATTTTAATTAGACTTAGCAAAATTCAGAGAAGCCTTCTGTTATTATTGTTGAGAGAAACAGTTGTGCAAAACAATATGCATATAAATTATCCTTATAAAGGCAGTCTTCAGCAAAGAAAACGCAATAGTCAGCAGCGCTCCTTACAGTAGAAATAGCATTTTAGTCGTTTTTACTAGTTACCAGTTCGTGTAGACAAAATAGTTGACTACGACCGTTCACGAACACGCGCGCAACCTTCTTCACATCCGATACTTGTGTTCACGTTCGATATATAGTTCAAACTGAGAATACCTGTATACTGGTGATGACGACGACCGTTTACGAACACCCGTGTTACCTTCTTCGCACCTGATACTTGAGTGCACGTTCGATACACATAGTTCATATTGAGAATACCAGTACTGGTGTACGTTGCTGGTTTATAGGCGAAACAGGTGACGATGACCGTTCTCGAACGCCCGCGTAATCTTCTTGACATCTACACGTTCGACACATAGCGCAAAATAAGTATGCGTTCTAATATACCGTTCTAATATACAGTTTAATTACTTTCAACTCATCAAAATATTCTATTTGAAAACACGATGATACCTGTTTTTTTCTCATTTTGAAATTGTATAGATGCAGTCAAATCTTATATGTAGATGCATTTTAGATTTGATTATGTCATCAAGGCATTCCATTCTCGATATGCGTGTAAACCACAGTTAACAAGAGACATGGAAATATTTTAGACAGTAGTCAATAATATTGAATCACTAAAAATCTTTGTCTTACAAGATATTGACAAAATTAAATTACTTAACACTGCTACACCAGCTCGGGTTCTCTGGGCTACTCAGTACAATTTGCTCATTCATTAGTATGACGACCGCTTAGCCTGGTGGGTAGCGACCCTGCCTACAAAGCTAGAGGTCCCGGGTTCGAATCCCAGGTCGGATCAGTATTTGTATGATAAATATTGATACTGGTACCGGGTCTTGGTTGTTATATGTATGTGGTGTCTTCGCAAAAATATTTATATATGTAAATATTATAAAGAATATTTAAGTATGTATATCAGTTATCTAGTAACCCATAAAACAAGCATAATAATTGCTTACTTTGGGACTAGATGGCGCTGTGTGGGAAGTCCCATGTATTATTATTATTATTGAGCATAAGGTTGAACGAATGGTGTTTACGGAGGTGTAATTAACTCTAAACTATTTTTTCGTATTCGTATATTTGTATGTAATTTATACAACGTAAGCAAACGTAGATGGTTATTTCCAGATTGATTTTCAAATGTTTGTGTTCGTCGTCGTTAAGGCAATTCGTTCAGGCTCGCTCGAGGTTGTTGGCCAGCATGTTGGCCGGCCAGCCTCAACCTGGAATATAAGTTGTTCGGCCTCGCTTGGTGTTATTGTTAGGCAAGTTTTCCTCCAGGCGCGCACGCACCATCAAGTCAAGCCGCGCTTTGAAATATTTTGTATTTCTAAATACAAATGGGTATCAGTAAAGTTGACGTCGTTTTGAATTTTGGCGGCCCCATAACATTATTGAAAGGCCATAGCTAAGCTCCGGTTTTAGTTACGGCAAAGCTTATTTTATAGATACGTTAGTTTTAGGTAGCGCTTATCGCTACAAAGTATAAGTAAAAAAAAAACGATGGCCACAAAAAAAAAAAGAAAAACGACGCCACTGCTCCATACAAAGTTTTAGTAACTTTTTATGGAGCAGTGGCGTCGTTCATTCAAAGCCATTCAAAATTGGAGTATTTATCATCCTTACCATTTATTGCGGGGAAAATGAAAAAGTGCGTCCGGCGTGGCGTCCGCTCAAATGGTTTACACATTTTATAATGCCGCCAGCAGCGGCTCGCGCCGAAAGCGGCGATTGGCGACTTCGAAGAATCGGCTCGCACTGTACACCGCCTGCATATATTGGTGCGTTGCGCTTTTTATATGCTAGTTATTGCGCTGTTATAATAAACACAGAAAGTGACTCGGAGGATTCGGATGACTAATATTTAAATATGTAATTTGATTTTCTATTGTTTCATTGAAGTACCTGGAGTAAAAATAAGAAACAAAAAATGAGTTGCTAAATGTTTAAATTGAATTGCAGTTGTACTGCAAACCATTTGATTGGACGCAAATATAATAATATTAACAATACCTACCTGGAACATCCTACACTGCACCATCTAATCCCAAACAAAACAAAGCTTGTATTACGGGTACTAAACAACTAATATACACACTAAACAATTTTTTTGCAAAATATATAGATAATATGGATATTTTACACCCAGACACGGAACAAATAGACATGTTCATGTACGCAAAAATTTGACCGGGGCGGGAATCGGAACCGCTAGCTTTGGTTCTGAAGTCAGGGTCGCTAACCACTCGCCCAGTCGGCTTATCTGAAGTAATTTTAGACCTAAACCTCAACATAAGGCAGACGCACTATCAACTAGGCTAAATTATTCAAAACTTGTGTACCTAAATTTGTCATAGTTTCACTTGTAAGTTGAAGGGTATAATGGTTCATTCAAATATTTGACGGCGGCTAAACCTAGTGGGTAGCGACCCTGTCTACGAAGCTGGAGGTTCCGGTTTCGAATCCCAGGTGGGTCAGTATTTATGTGATGAATATTGATACTGGTACCGGGTCTTGGTTGTTAGGTATATATATGTGATGTCTTCACTTGGTACCCAAAACACAAGCTAATGCTTAGTTTGGGGTCTAGACGTTGTTGTCATGTATACCTTATTATTATTATTTCAATTCAGCACACCAATGCGATGAGTATCATGGACACCTTTGCGTCGGGGGTGACGAGGTGTTAATTATAGAATTAGTTTTATTTGTAGGTATTTTTTAGTTTTTAATTTGGTATAATCTTTTATTTTTAATTAGTAATTATATATATTATTAAAATGAAAAATAAACCTTATTTCAGGACAAAATTGTTATTTAGCTGAAATTAATTATTATTAATTTATATTTTGCGTTCATAAAAATGTTAATATTAGATGAAATAAATATATAACAAATTTCTTACAATGCAACTAATTCTTAAATGGTGATCAAATAAAACTAATCTAATAACCCACCCCTCGTCGCCCCCGACGCAAATGTGCCCATAATGCTCATCGCATTGCCGCGCTGAATTGCAATGGCAATAAATAATTTCACCCAATATTATATTGGGTGTAATTACCTATTTAGTAAACAACCATCGCTCCCGAGAAATATTAATAAATATTTTCTCATTTAAATTATTTTCATCCATCATTACTTGTTTCATGAATATTTAACGAAAAGTACAAAAGTTCTTTCTTATGTTTATATCTATTTATCTGGAATCTAATGAAATTTTAATTTCATAAATTAAAAGTTTAACATAGTAAAATAATTAATCAGTTACAAATTATTTTTTATTAATACAAGTGTTTTCTATCGTTATTTCTATTTGAAAACTGGCCAAGTGCGAGTCGGACTCGCACACAAATGGTTCCGTATCATCATACAATATAAATAACACTTTTCTTCTGGAGCCCCTTTTATTTTAATTTAATTTCATTTTTATTCTCTGTTGTTATAGCGACCAATAGTAGTACATTTCCATTCCATCAGCTTTTTTTATACCCCACTGCAGGGGTTTAGGCCTCTAATCAAAATGAGGGGTTTTGGAGCTTAAATCCACCTCGATGCTCCAATGCGGGTTGGCGGATTGTATGACCACCATCTACCACCATCACTCTCACCATTGATCAAAAACGTCTAAAAAACAGTGTTTATTGTATGGGGAGCTCCTTTCATCTTTACTGTATTTTATTTTTATTATTATGTTGTTACAGCGGCCACAGTAGTACACATCATCATCATCATCATCAGCCCATTTTTACCCCACTGCAGGGGCTTAGGCCTCCCCCAGGGTGAGGAGGGGGGCTTGGAGTTTAAGTACACCACGCTGCTCCACTGCGGGTTGGGAACTGTAACGACCGCCATCTATTGACAGCGTCCGAGACCGACTGCTTAACTTGCCCTCCGAAGCACGGTGTCAGTGATATTGTGTACTTAAGTCAGAAAAACTCATTGGTACACGCCCGGATTCGAACCATGGCCCTATGGGACCTTATAAATTTGAGACAGGTTCGTTGCGCTCTGGGCTATCACGACACATTAGTAGTACACACTCCATGAAAATTTTAAGTGTGAACAAAAAAGGTTTCTTGTTTTTAATTTTCCTTTAATTTTTAAACCTAATTTTATTTTGTCATAGCAGCCATAGAAATACACAAACTTTGTGAAAATGTCTAGTTTCTACCTAGTACGGTTCAAACGATAGAGCCTTGTGACAGAAGGGCGGACTGACGGACAGACAGCAGAGCCTTAGTAATTGTGTTCCCTTTGGTACCCTTTCGGCCCGGAACTCTAAAAAATTTAAATTTGACAATCGAATCACTTTTGTTTTTACATTATTTCGTTATAAGGTCTGCTCGTGTTTACCATAGCATGAATTATTTATTTCCGGTTCGCATTATTTATATTTTTAATATAAATAATTGCTCATTGCGATATACTTCGTGAAACTTGCATTAATTTTTTTTTTCTTAGGTACCGCTGATATCTATTCGAATGATATTAACCCTGTAATATTGCATCGTTACTTCAACTATTTCAATAGGAAAATTTCATTGGAACCGGTTCAATTGTTCTTAAGTTTTATATCTTCCAAAGAAAATACAAACATTTAGTTTTCTACTAAACGCAGTCCAAACTTATAAAGCATGTATAGCTTACCAAACTTAACTAAAAGTTCAAAGAACTAACGGTTACCGAAAAAAACACGTTTAAAATTTAAATAAGCGGTTTTTTTCGAGGATTTAAATTAACCTATATTATGTAATAATAATAAAATCTGATACCGATTAAGTTTCATGTTGAACATGTCATGAAAAATTAAAAAAAAAAAACGTACCAATGAACTTCGCCATATTGGAATGAGTGAGAGTTCATTGCTATATAACATGCAAGTGTTACGACATATCGAATAACACCTTATTTCCTAAATACGGAATAGACGAACAAACGCACATACGCTATATTTTAACAAGGATGACGCATTTTTATACTTCTATCGTAAGCATGTACCTACATTAAATATAAAACAGTGTAGAATGAGGTACAAACTTAACATATGATACAGAAATTACGCTTGAAAAAATCCTTAGTCAAAATATATATTAGAAGGAAAAACCATTGGCGACTAAGTCGAATTACTCTAATTAGGGGAATTTCAGCTCTTTACGTTTACGCGCTAGCACGACATCTCCTTCTTTTAGTACATGTAATATTATTGCACATCATCATCAGCCCGTGTCGCTCCACTACAGGATATAGGCCTCTCCCAAGGCTCGCCACCAAACACGCTCGTTTCCAACTACCCCCGGTATGGTGCTTCAGGTCATCTGTCCACCTGGCCGGGGGGCTTCCAACGCACATCAATACACATACGTACATGTATTCTAAAATCGTAACCCTCTTATGGCTTTGCCATGATCGGGTAGAACATTTTTTAATTTTACCGGGAATTCATTCGATTAGTTTCGATTGGTAAATTATTGAATGACTACAGACAGATTCAATTCGGCATAAGGGTATGGCCGGGCGCAACGGGTGTGGATGAAAATGTCGTCCGGCTGAACCGCATGTTCGTTTTTACCGCTTGTGACAGCTGCAGACCAACCGGGTGACTACACATACGTACGAGTTGGTGGATAAAGCCGGGCGGCAAGACGGACAGCTAAAATCGAATGTCCACCCGTGTCGTCCGACCTAATCGGGTCGGGTTGCTATGAAATTCATCGAACTTAAACACTTAACACCATTTCACCACCAAATATCACCACCAGTGGTCAGTTGAGACAAAAAATTTCCCATCTGACTACTGGTGGTCAATTGGGAGTAATTTTTTCCCAATTCATCACCAGTGGTGAATTAAGAAATTTTTCGTTTCAACTGACCACTGGTGGTGCGATTCAGGGGTGAAATGGTCTACCAAATCTCTCCACTGGTGGCAATTTGGCAGTCCAATTTCTCAATTATTATTATAAAGATAAAGGCTTTAAGCTTCATTATTAATACAAGAACGTGCAATACACAATTAAACCGTTAGAAATAGTCTGCTTGGAGGCTCACCCCAGTCATTATTTGCTCACTCCAGCAAATAATGACAATGAAGCATGTATAATTTTCCTCTAACTTATAATGAAAAGACAAATAAAGTGGTATATGTCTATTAAGAATCATAGGTAATGAATTAAGGCTCCCTACTGATTTGAAATGAGAAGCACTATTTTTTCAAGTCAACTCAATAACCATTAATATATTCTATATTTTTTTAATGCATAGTCATACATCACCTATTTCTATCTAGTAAATCTATGATATTTCATTTAGATCGCAGCATAATATATGTATAACAATACATATAACAACGTAATATAAATAAGTAAAAAATAAATTCAAACATACGTTTTTGAGTAAGCACGAAACAATAGATTTTCAAGGTTTTTTTTAGCGAACTGGTTGCGAATACCAATCACAGAAAAATCAAACGTACGAGGCATATAGTTTATTTGTAAATGTACAAAAAATTGTCTTATTATTTAAATGGTATTGTCAAAAGTATGTGTTCCATGCTGAATAAACGCAAAAAAGTCGTGTAAAATCGTCGTCTACGCGTTACAATTTAATGAAAATAACATGAAAATCTATAAAAATTAATATTTGAGGTGTTATTTCCCAAATACTATTTTTATATTTTATTTTTGTTTGTAAACCCCTTTGTAATAAAATTTAGGAAATTATCTTTTTAACTTATGTATACGCTCGCAGCGTCCAATCGGACTCGAAGGCCTAGGTACTCGACGAGAGTCAACTTACAGGGACTCATAAATAAGATTAAAATTGTTCCTAATCGACCCCCAGTAATTCTATGCCCAATTCATCACCAGTGGTCAAATGGGACAATTCATACCCCTGGTGGTGAAATGGGAATACTATCGTGTCATTTGATCACTGGTAGCCAGTTGAGACATTGAAGTGCCAATTGACCACTAGTGGTGACTTTTGGTGGTCAGTTGGTCCGGAGTGAACTTAAAAGCCGGACCATGTGAATAGCACAAAAAAGACCCTAATTTTTTGAGTCGATCTATGCGAGCGATGCAAACAAAGCGTTGCCGCACGCTTTTATCGCCTGGCATATACAGCACGAAACCTAGTTATATGTGTAGACAAATTGTCGAAAGAAAACGAATTCTTTCGAAGCGAAAATGTCTTACCTAATCTGTAAAAAACAAATGGTTTTTTTTGTACCCATCTATGATCTGACAGCGCGGTTAAACTCTAGGGACGTAGGGACCCATATGTTCAGATGACACGGTCGCATGTAATGGCCCTGCCTAGTTGAGTAAGCGGTCGCTACGATGTAGAAAACTACAGCAATTCGAGCTACTTTTAATCTTTCTATACGTTGTTACAAATGCTAAGTACAGGCAGAAGGTTATACAAGTAGAGATTGTACTTGACTTACTTAAAAAAATCATAGTATCTAATAAATATAGTTTTGCTATTTTATCACACACTAATTCACCGATCATTACAATTCTAAAGTCCCTTCTAGCAAACGCTTAAACATATTTGGGATATATAAGGTCGATCTCCTACGACACAGGCTTAGCCTAGTGTAGGGATCAAATTTAACATGGTAATGTAAATACTGTATGCTAACGTTGTGTAAATAAATAAATCAAATAAAATAATAAATAAATATTGTATTCGTTTCTTTTTAATACTATTTAGCAAGAAGTTAAAAGAAAAAGCCCAAAAATTATGAACGTATAAAGTGAACTTTTTTCGCCCTACATACATTTCCTGTTTTAGTTATCATAAACGTTAAATTACAAAACTGTTTAATAACAAGATATATTCGGGTATCCAGTCGCTGATTATAATATTTATATTTACGATATAGTCCCAAAGTAGATGAGAAAATTACACACAAAAATAAATATGATCTCCCATCGAAAACATACAAGATGGTTGGGTGATATACATTTGTAAAAGTATTAAAATATAAAAAGCTTAAGTTGTATTGTCATCAAAAACATTCCTATGAAAAAATTGCCAAATCTCACTACACCCGTAAACAGTTTTGAGATCCCGAGAAAAGCCAAGTTATGCAATCTATACCCGATTTGATTTTATTTAAAATCTACTGTTAGACTTGATAGTCAAGTAGCATAAGGATATGTTGTACTGTGGCTGTGAATAGATAAATAAATTTTCTTAAATTTATTTAAACTAACTCCTCATCCTGACTTATTCATCATCTATAGTGTATCCTGATGCCATGTGATTCTCAATTCCAAAAGATTGAAATGTCGTGATAGCCGAGTGATAGCGACCGTTTTTTGTTTAGAAGGTCGTGGTTCGAATCCCAGGGCATGTACAAATGAGTTTTATCTAACGTAAGTGCATAACTATCACTGACTGTGTCTCGGAGAGCACGTTAAGCGGTCGATCCTGAGCGCCATCAATAGATGGCAGCCGTTAAAATCCACTAACACGCACTAGAGCAGCGTGGTGGATTAAGCTCCAAACCCCTCATCCCGAAGAGAGCCCTGAGCCCCTGCAGTGGGGCATTAATGAGGTGCTGATATGGTACGGCGATACCAGGGACATCCCACACAGTGCCATCTGATCCCAAAGCAAGCAACATGTATAAAGGAGCACTAGACGATTAATATATATATACTTAAATACATAATATAATATTTCTTGCACCCAGACACGGAATAAATAGACATGTTCATATTGTTCATGCACACAAATATTTGTCGCAGGCGGGAATCGAACCTGCGACCTTTGACTCCGCAGTTAGGGTCTCTAATCACTCGGCCAACCGGTCAGTCAGTCAGTCAGGTCAGTCAGCCATACAATTTAACTTTTTCACATTTTTGATACCTCTGTGAATGTTTGTATTACCTACCCAACTATCTTGTAAAAGTTTAGTCTAGACGAAAAGCTTTAGACTTTGTTCATGTTTGAAGCTTTAATTATGATACAACGAAGTTGTTTGATTCTATTTCTGAACTAAACGTGTTTGAGAAGCGAGCCTTTCAACTTACATCTGGATCTAATGTGCTTTCCGTGTGCAAAACTGTTCACCGGTAGAAATTTTCGTAGATTGTGTTACTGAAGTTTGATGTGGATTACCTTCTGTCAAATCCGATTTGGCTATAGAAACTCGCTCATTCGTATCTACCTGTTATACCATACAAATCTTTAATATTTTTATAATAATTTAATAAAGTTAAGAAATAAAATTGAATAAAATTAAAATTAAAAATGAAAAAGAGTTCTTTTCAATCTAATCCAGGACGATATCAACGCAGCCAAGACAATTTTTATAGTGTATTTTCAAAATGTTTTTTTATTTTATTTTTTTAAGTAACTTTTAATATATTTTTCGAGATACGAAAAATAGAATTTTTTGTTTGAGGAAGTCTAATTCACTGCTATTTAAAATTTTAAAAAAAATTACCATAACCTTGTTTAATAGAATATATGCACGTCACCGAATTCTCGTATACTAACAATGTATATATTTTCCAACGTATAAATGAGATCCCCTTTCATTGTATGGATGACAGATTCCGCAAAAATTTTCACCATTTATCATGGTCGAACACCTGTTTGTTTGAGCTTGGATGTGTTACAATACAATTTTATAATACATTTAGGGTCGCAATGTATATCATTTTTAGATTACATCGTATTAAGTACAAAGATCAAGTGACCAAACTGTCAAAAATATAAAATAAAAATAAATTATCCCAATGGAAGACTAAAAAATGCGCAAATGGAAAATATTATGTATATTGTGAATATTATTAAAAGAACAAAGACGTCAAAATGGGAAGCTTTTATTAAATCGACATAAAATTTGGTCCATGTAAACGAACTTCCACGTGTACACAACTCTCTTCTCTTCAAAGAAAATGTCATCAAATGAATATTTATTCTCATTCTCAATATTATTCTAACGAATAGACTACATTGTAGTTACGGGAATTCACGTTTATTTATTTAAGAAAATACTTCCGTTTTATGGCTAAGTGGCATATTTTTTGGAATACCGGAAAAAGTGAACGGATGATATTGCGATAAAGGTATGGTCAGCGGCACCGGCGCAAGATACTTCTTTTGCTGACTTTCATTGAATTTTCCCTTTAACTAATATAACTAAATTAATTTTCATTTCTGTTGTGGATTTCAAACGAAACGAATGCAAGGTTCATAAAGCCACGCTCAGAGAATTCTGTACTATAGCCACAACATATTGTGTAGTAAGTACTTAAGTTCTAAACAAATTCGTATTTTTTTTTAAATTTATTTCGAGATTTTCAGCGCGAGCCCATAAATTTTTGTGTACTAACTGACTATATACAGGAATACGAAAATAAACCATCCTTCGTTCTTTACGTCTAAGTGGACGAAAGCTCAATACAAGTGGATAGTAGTATACAAGTACAAGTATTGTATAATAGGAAAAATGGGTAACTCGCGTAAATATGTGAAATGTGTTTCTCCGTCTCCAATCAATACATTACAATGTTTTTCTGTCAGTTTATAGAACATACTGAAACTCACTTTAGTAGGAAATATACTACTTTTAATACAATGCCTAAAAATATATAGTTTGCATTACAAGAACATTAAAGTACTTCTGACACATATTAGTACAGATACCACAATTCTATAACTTAATTACTGTGTAGATACGTGAAAAAAGTATTTTGATGTATTTTATAATAACGATAAAAGTTTAATAGTTATAATAACGATAAAAGTTTAATAAAGTCACTGGGTTCATATTGTATACACTTTAATAAGTCTTGAGACATTTCTTATTGTAATCTTTTTCATAAATTATTATTTGGAAAAGTTTGAAATGGTTTCATTATCCGGAGTTTAAGAATTAAGAAAATTTCACTATTTAAAATTACGTAAAATTAATGTAATTATGATGTTGCATTATTTGAAATAAGTAGGTACATTGTTTTTAGCCGATTGTGTGTTACAAACCTTCAACTTCTTAAAATATTTATATAAGTAATTCCGAATTTGCCAGTTGGTTAGAATTAACCAATACTTATATTAACCTTTAATTATGGACGTCATATTTTTTAACATTATTCTAGACGTGAAGTCTTACAGGTTCCTGTATTCACATGCAAATATTTCAAATTATTCTAAATCATTTTAAAATCATATATTAATTAAAATATGAATATTCATAAAAAAATTGAAATATAAAAAAAACATTAACGAGATAACACTTTTCAACCTACTTTGACTTGTACCTTAATTTTTAGTAATGTAAAAAGCCAAACTACAAAAGCAACATAAACGTTTTTGTCTTAAATTCTAATATACAAAAACAAAAAAAAAATGAAAACAGAATAGCTGCTTGACAGAAAAAAAATTAATTATTGACAACAGATGTAGTATATTGCCCGGTGTAGGTGTTGTGATACCCCAAAGTGCAACGAACCTGTCTCAAATTAATAAGGCTCCACAGTGCCATGGTTCGAATCCGGGCGTGTACCAATGAGTTTTTCTGACTTAAGTACATAACTATCACAAAATTTTCAGAGTATGTTAGCCACGTGTCTTACCTCCAGCGACGCAACATTTTCCTTTACCGGTGCTTTTGCTGCTAATTGCTACTGAGCCACTCAGGCTTAGGGAGTGGGGGAAAGTGTGTGCAACCAAGAAATCAAAAATGTCGCGGAACCTGTGAAATTTCACGTCCATACTTCACGGTTAATATTGTCAAAATCAGACCGTATTTTTGATGATGAATTCGATCAAAAAGTATACGGAAGGATTTGAAGATATTTGGAAGTGTAGTCCAACATTTTGGAAAATTTTTATAGGTTTTTAATGCTGGCATTTTATTTGGTGTGGTCTTTCATCACGATAACACTAGAGCCGGTGGTTTGTCGATATTTAAACATTTTTTCACGAAATTCAAAACGAAAATAAAAACCATTATTACTATCTATATAACTAAATATAAAAAAAGGAATTTATCACTATATATATCAATTGTCTAGTACCATATAATATAAGCATAATACTTTCTTACTTTGGGACTAGATGACACTGTGTGGGATGTTCCATATAATATTATTAATATCAGGCAATTTTGTTTTATTTTATTTTGTGTTATCAGATAATTTTATTTCACTGTGTGTTTACTTTAGCTTTAAGATCATTGTAGTTCATTGACTATGGACCCTAGTCTGAAATAAATGTTTATTTATTTATTACATGTTCGAATTGAAAAGACATAAATGAAAATTTAAGAAAATATTAAAATAAAATTTGTAATGATCTTATTGTTACTTAAGATGTCTTTTTACTTACCTTCTTCTTTTGTGCTAGCGATTATATTACTCGATCAAAACAGATTCACGTTTTACTTTTACTTCACTTTGTTTTTCTCGTAGCAATTTTTTTTTTCATATGATATTTATAAATATAATATTAATATTTTTTCATATTTCGTCTGCGACGTCTTCTTTGATGTGTGAAGTTATTCATTCAATTCGTGATGTGAAAGAAAAAGTCTTTATTTGGCTTACACTGAATTTATTAGGTACGTCTTCTGGATATAAATCCAGAAATGGCAAATTTTCTGAAACGAATTGAGGTAAATTCGCCGCATTGTATACTTTAGTGATTATTTGATTGAGAGATATAAAAGTAATACAGGATGAGATTTTAGTAACCAGCCAAAAATTTTATAAATGTTAGGTATCATCAATAGACCTCATTACGTGAATAAAAATATAGGTCAAATATTCATAATAATTATATCCTAAATATTTTTTAACAAAATTTGGCTACCTTCTACTTATATACGAAAGGGCGGGGCATGGAGCATGTGGACGGGGCGCGTGCACGTGCACTGGCGCCCTTATGAATGGTGACTAGTATATTGGTAGTTTTGGGAAAGGTTTACGTAATTCATAACTGAATATTTTTCTACTGAACGATACTAAAAAGGAACAAGACGACCAACGGATTTTTATCAAAGGTCGTTATATTAAAAGTTGACTGGTTATTAAACCTCAGCCTGTATATAAACGGTTGGTGGGGAATACAGATTTAATTAAATATTGTTCCTAGCAACGTGATATTTGCATAAAACATGGTTGTTGTGAACTTGTTTAAAATGCTCACAGTGAATGATTTCATAAGATGTAAACAAAAATTTTAATTAAAATGCACATATTAAATTTATGACGGGGAGCACCGCTGCTGGTCGGAAATGTTTAATCCTACTAATAATATTACGCGAAAGTTTTTATACATGGATGTTTGTTGCTCGATTTTTTTGCGAGTTGCGCGACAGTTTTTATAAATGGATTTTAATGAAAATTTAGGATAATATAGCTTACATATCAGAATAATATATAGGCTATAATTCATAAAGATATTAGAATTATGTTTGTGGCTTTGCTCGCGTGGACTGCACAGTTATAAACAGATTTTAAATTTTTTTCACCAATAGAAAGATACATTATCAGCAAATAACATGGGCTATATTTTATTCTCAAACTAGCTTTCCGCCCGTGGCTCCACTCGCGTGGACTACACAGTTGTAGGACCGCTATAATTTTTTGCATAGATATAGTTTATAATCTGAAGGGTGACATAGGTTACTTTTTATTCCGGAAAAAGGGATCACGGTAGAATTGTGTGTTCACGCGAGCAGAGCCGCGGTCGGAAAGCTATAATATTATAATAATGTATAATTTGTATGTTTGTTTCCGGGCTAATTTTTGACGGGACTTTCATTGGCAAAAAAGGGCTTTTTAGTAAGTGTAGAGGGTGGGTTGACAGGGGAGAGGTGGGGTAAGGGAGGGCAGGGGAGAGTAAGTGACTGGTAAAGAGGAGGGTGGTGGAAGGAATGGGAACTTTTCTGTTGTCCACCCGGGCGGATCCGGGTACGACCGCTAGTTATTTTCATAAAATTTAAATGAGAGCTGATACTATACAATAAAATCTTAGTTAAAAAAAGAGGTATTAATACTTACAGTTCATACTAGCGCCAAGAGCATCCTGAAGGTAGGTACTACTGACAGGTGGGACTCTCCGATCCTGAGACATTAGCTCTGCCTGCATGTCACTTGCATTTAGCTAGCTGTGTTTAGGTTAGTTTTTTGTGTTTATTTTATTTAAAGTGTTTTTTTTTTTGATGTTTATCAGTTTTAAAATTATGGATATTTTTGTGTTTATATTTTCCTTTTGTTTTTGTGCATTCAGTTTTTATTGTGTAACAAAAATTTTCATGTACCTACCCTGCCCATATTTTGTTTGTTTTTATTTATTAACTTGTATATGTGTTTTAAGTTACCTGAAATAAGTTATTATTATTATTATCAATGCATAGATAATAAGATAAAAGTCATGTTTCATTTGATATTATCGCAGTGTCGTTGCCTCAAATAACTAGCTCGTTTTAGTTGTAGTAACCAAGCAGGACCGCCTTAAGAAGGGACTGTACGCGTGAATGCCCATACAAACGCTCTTAAACGATCACGACCTTAATACGCATTTTAATCTTGGTATTTTTTGAATCAATGTCTCATTTGGATTTGAATTAGATTTGTATAGAGCCAAATCTGCGGAATTCCTATAAACATCCTAGTTATTAAAATTTCGAAGTTTTGGTTCTATACAAACCTAGTCCTGACTCCTAGTTATAGAAATTTCGTAATAGTTATAAAAATTTTAAAAAAAATTTTACAACTAGGACATTAACAGAAATTTCGAGCTTTGACTAGTCTTAACTGAAATGAGTTTACTATTAATAAAATGCGAATATTAAATTGCATATTAACATCGTAATCGTTAAAGAACATTTTGTATGGACGTTAACGTGTACAGCCCCTTCTTAAACACGCGAATTGAACATTTTAGGCAATTAATAAAGGTGAAGCTGAGTTGCGTAAATAAGTGATACAAAGTATTCCGATCATATTTATCAATTTTATAGCACTGGTTTAGCAGCTAGTTCTGTTTCTGAGAAAAAATATAAAGGAAAATGACTTTATACTACACCTGCTCGGAGAGCGCTCTAACATTCTTTAAAGAACAAAGCGGAAAGTCTTTCTTTATTCCCGTGGGAAAGAAAAATGTGTGAAAATCTATTACACCTGGTGTCTTTTCTAAATCGGAATAAGAATCTTTTATATGAAGAAGCAAAACGGTAGTGGTCATTTACTTTTTACTAGTGGTCGCCCAGCGGTCGAAGCTCGACTGTACTCGCTTTTTGAAACCACCAATATAAACAGGCGAGAGTAAGTCAGTTCGAATTGCCTCAAACGACAGACTATTATACTCTTCTTCTTCTTAATTATGGCGTTTTCTGTTTATACCAATTTCGCCAGTGTCGAGTTATATTTTTTATTACTTTGCTTTGGCTATTACTTCAATTTTTGATTCTATGAGAGCAGAATGCACATTTGTGATTGGTGCCAGCGTCGCGTTAAATTCGTGAATAAAATACCCAATCAGCGTAACAAAAAAAATTTAAGCCACGAAGCAGTCAGTGTAGGTTGAACAAACAAAAAGAAAAGTAAATGAATAAATAAAATTAATTTGTAATATTTAAAAATAATGATACTTTATACAAAATTATTTACAATTTTATTTTATTGTGGAATATAAATATGGAAAGTATATTTAGGACGGACTTAGAGGAGTAGGAAAGAAGGGTAGGAATGCTGGTAGGAAAAGGAATACCAATCCCTAGGAGATTTTTTAGGAAAAAGTGACGGTCGTATAAAGGACAAGACAGAAATATGTGGTTTAAATCTCCATCATCCAGTCCGCATATGCAAACCGAAGAGTCCTTAATTCGGAGCCTTGCCAGATGCACAGGTGAGCAACAGTGGCCCAGTCGCATTCTATATATGATAGAGGTGGAGGATTTGCTAAACCTTAGTTTGAAGAATCAAGGCTTATCAGGAATATTTGGCTGGATTTGGGAGTAGTAATAACCTTTATGCCTTTTGGATTCCAACCAGTGGCGCAACCAAGAGTCAGTTAAATAAGTTTTAGGCAAAGCTACTTTGCTACCTGATCAGCAGGCTCGTTTCCGGGGATGCCAGAGTGACTAGATATCCAGGCCAGAACTACTTCGAAATCCTGAAATGTGCACTGGTATAGACTTTGTTTCATTTCCATTATTAAAGGGTTGTGGATTTTGAAAGTAAAAGGGTAAAGTAAAACCTAAATTGTGAGTATGTGATTGGTTTTTATAGGTAACAAAACGGTAAGAGAAGAAAAAAAGAACTCTCTGGACTGTTCCGCCCCCTATAAAACGAGGATGTTTGTCTCTGTGTAAATCGGTGGTGTAAATGAAGACGAGTGGTAGCGAGTCCGTTTCCTGTTTAGAAAGTCGTGGTTCGAATCCCAAGTCATGTAGCAATTAGTTCTTGATGTGAAACATCTATTGGCGAGAGTATAAAATAAAACTGATCGTTGGCGTGGTGGCGACGATGTATAGTTAGAGGAAAAACAACCTTAAGTCTTTACAGTAGGGTATCAATTCTTAAGTTCCTTTTATTAATATTTTTATTTAAGTATTTTTTATTAAGTAAATTATTAAATATTACGTTTTGATTTTTTTTTTATTTGGCATTAATATCGAAGCAACTGACCGAATGCTGGCCAGTAACTAAATGTTAACATAATGCCCCTCTTACCCGTGCAACTAACGCGGAGATATAGTGCGGCGCGCCGTTGAGAAATGTATAACTATTACTGAAGTCACAGATTAAAAGAACTGAGTTGTCATAAACCTGAAATAAATTTTTGAATTTTCAATTTTTGTATTTAATAAAAATAAATGTTAGCATATTATGAAACATACCTGATATTTTACATTTGTAGCAATATGTTAACTTTATTTTTATTTTTTTAATAGATAATAAATAATAATGTTTATAATATAATATGAATTATTTTGGTAGTCAGCAAGAAACAAACAAAATACTATCATGTTCAGCATTTGAAAGTCACAAATATATAATTAAATAAATAGTCATCATTTTCTGTAAACAATTCGCAATATTTAATTTTTCGTTATGCCATATTTAGTTCCTGTAATAATCTTGTCTATATATATTACTTGTACAAAATCGATGTTTCACATCTGCCAGGCGTCCCGTAATGGCTTACAATTTTTTTCTATCTTATGTACATATCACTGACTCTGTGCCTCGGAGAGCACGTTAACGCGTCGGTCCCGATTGCCGTCATTAGATGGCAGTCGTTACAATCCGCTAACCCGCATTATAGCAGCGTGGTGGATTAAGCTCCAATCTTCTCATCCCAAGGGGAGGCCTAAGCCCCTGCAGTGGAGCATTAATGGGCCGATGGTATTGTAAATGAAGCTGGTTAGTGCAGTCTAATATTTTCTGACGTCGTCGGTTGTTTTTCATAAAAAAAGAGTGATTTGTTGTGAAAACCACGTGTGTATATTTAGGGCACTGTATGGAAGCGCCTGCCTGAAGTCTCAATAACACATCAATATTTCTCTTCGAAACGAAATTATTATTCTGTGATATATTGCGACTGGATTTCTTTAGCTGAATGAGAATATATATTTGATTTCTCATCAAAAATTCGGTTTCCATCTACATGAATATGTATCAGCCTCTGCTGTGTTTACCAACAGTTTTATTATACTATTATATTTATAGATCCAAGTGCGAGTTCGACTCGCCTAATAAAAAACCGGCCAAGGGCGAATCGGACTCGCACACGAAGGGTTTCGTACCACCATACTTTACCACCATATTTTATGACCGTGAACCTTTGACTTTTAGTTTCTATTGTGAAGAGAATAAGCTCTGCGAAGGAAAGAATAAATTTATAGTACCTAATAATACAATGTAGTTTTTATCATAAAATGTTTTTTTATTTATTATCTTTTACAATAACATCACAAAGATAAAATGCTTCTAGTTTTCGCTTACTAGCTAAACGCTATCTGTAATTTTACAAAAATTAGGGCGTTAGGAGTGCATATCTCATATTTAAATAAAAAAAATTGTTTGAAACCCTGATATCATTTTTTAAGACCTATCTTTTGATATCTCTCGCGTTAATTTAAGATTAATTTCGTAATTAAGATTTTTTTCGTACTTCATTTACATGTATGGCGCCCAATTCTAAAAAAAAATTCTTATTTTCATTACGTCTTTGTGTAGCGGTTCATAGATTACACCTACCTTCCAAATTTCATCTATATATTGCCAATTGTTACCGAGAAAAACCACAGACAGACAGACAGACGGACGGACGGACATCGCGAAACTATAAGGGTTCCTTTTTTGCCATTTGGCTACCGGAACCCTAAGAATTTACAATCTTTGATATAGACACCATGTCGCAGGAGCAATTATTCTGTCTTAAAATTTTGTTTGTATGGTATATACGTGTACAATCATAACTAATAATTTTGTTGTAAACTTTAAAGGTAGGTTGTATATTATTTTCTCTCTTTTTAATTTTAGTTTGAAATTGAAATTGTATAATTATTTTCAATAAATATATATATTTGTTAAACAGTAGAACGGATTTTGATGGCATTTGACAGCCTGAACCCTGAGAAAGATTATTAGGATATTGTACACGAGATAAACGTCTGTTAGTTACTTTTTAGCGATCCCGGCACAAACGTAAGGTCGACGCGAATGAAACTACGGGAAGAAAACTAGTTACTTATATTTCGGGTTATAAGATTAAACGTATGTCTAAATATTGTCCAGCGTTTCTCAATTTTCTATTTTCTGATCTGGAAACTCCATAAACTCTAAAGACATATAAAATTCGACATCTGTTTGTGTTTCCGTTAATTCGTTTATAACTCCACAACCATCCAAGCTATTTCGAGACAGTTTTCACTGTGAGTTGAGGAATTAATCTGACATGTGCATACATATGTTATGAATAGCTTGTTTATATAAAAGTGTATCAAAAATCATTACATTTATGTTTCCATTTTTATATAATATTTATCACACTAGAATATGAATTCTGATGAATATTCTACGGTTGCCACCAATAGTTAGCAGTCATTACAATCCACCAACTTGCACTGGAGCAGCGTGGTGGCTTAAGCTCCAAGCCCCTGATTCCGAGGGGAGGCCTAAGTCCCTTCAGTGTGGCATTAATGGGCTGATGCTATGGTATATATTTTAAGTTGGTTTTTTATGTCTATAAATGTTCATATGTGTAGTAGATGAACTGAAATTATGATTCAAAGTCTTCGAATTTAATCTCTGCTCATAATTCATAGCTCAAGATCAGTTTTACGGGGTTTATAACATTTATTCCGACATTCGTATCTACGGACAGCTGTTGATATGCCATTGCACAAAATATTATATTTAATCATCAAATGTCACGCTACTTCATATAGATAAATCGGATAATCAAATAAAAGCTTACCGTATCTATTAATAACCCAAAAAGCTTATATTGTTTTTATATCTAGATTACGAATTTTTTCATCAGCATTCAATAATATATTGCAATCAAATATATGACAGAAAAGCTTTTTGAGTCATTTGTGAGTAAAGGTATGTTATTATTATATATTTTTTTTTAAATTTCGTAATGTTACTGTCCCTAACGTATTTATAGAGGGCTATAATCTATACTATAAACTACTACTATATTATAAAAAGGAAATATTGGATTTTTTGTTTATTTATTACGAATTAACTCAAAAAGTACTTAAGAGCCCCTGTACGTAGACGGTCGTCGACAAGGCCTTCGAGCCCGATTGGACGCTGCGAGCGTGTGCTGTGCATAGGTTAAATAAGATAATTTTCGAAATTTTATAACAAAGAAGTTGGCAAACAAAAATAAAATATAAAAATAGTGTTTAGGAGATAACACCTCAAATTTTAATTTTTAGATTTTCATGTTATTTTCACTAAATTGTAACACGTAGACAACGATTCGCGCACGCCTTTTTTGTATTCCTTCAGCACGGAACACTTTTTTTTTACAGTACTAATTAAATAAATTTTAAAACAGTTTTATTGTATATTTATAAATATACTATATGCTTCGTACGTATGATTTTTCTGTGATTGATATTCGCTACGAGTTCGCTAAAAAAACTCTGAAAAATCTGTTTCGTGCTTACTCATAAAACGTATGCTTGGATTTATTTTTTACTGATTTGTGTTCTGTTGTTATGTAAATGAAATTTTGTACATTTACTAGATAAATAGGCGATGTATGACTATGCATTAAAAAAATATCGAATATCTTAATGGGTATTGAGAAATTTGACCTGAATAAATAGTGTTTTCTGTAGTGTTTCAGTTAGGGACCCATAACTGATTTTAAAAGTTCTTTCACCTATAGATAATATACTAATAATGTAGCTTTCTATAATAATAATAATAATAAATACTATTATTATTATTATTATTACTATTATTATATATTATTATTATTATTATAATATATTATTATATATTATTATATATTATATATATTATTATTAATATTATTATATTATTCGTGGGCAGCGACCCTGCCTGCGAAGCTGGAGGTCCCGGGTTCGAATCCCAGGTCGGGTCAGTATTTATATGATGAATATTAATACTGGCACCGGGTCTTGGTTGTTATATGTATGTGGTGTCTTCGCTTGGTACCCAAAATACAAGCTAATGCTTAGTTTGGGACCTAGACGTTGTTGTGATTGTGTGTTATTATTATTATTATTATTATTATTATTATTATTATTATAGAAAGCTACATTATTAGCGAGTAACATAGGCTATATTTTATTTTCAGATATTTTCACCCGCGGCTCTCCTCGCGTGGACTACACAGTTGTACTAGGAACGCTATAATTTTTTGCAAAGATATAGTTTATAAGCTGAAGAGTGACATAGGTTAGTTTTTATCCCGAAAAAAGGGTACAACTATGGTACAACATAGGTACAAATATGTACTCCACGCGAGCGGAGCCGCGGACGGAAAGCTAAGTATTGTATGAAATGGTTTCACTTCAAGGCAATAAATAACTGTGAATGACGATAAATAAAATCTTCTACAAAAAGAATAAATTTTCAAAAATCCTCAATAAATAAATTTAAGACATCTTTGATATCAGGTATAAATTCGTAAAAGCCGCTCATAAAAGATTGAAATAGAATTTCTTGAACGCGAACCAAATCAGGATAAAGTACGCGACATTTTAATAAAGGACTCATCATCCAGAACGAAACGCATTTAAACGACTTCACCCATTTCTAGAAATGGTCTTGCATTTTGTGATATTCATTACTCTTACAAAGATTAGATTACGAGAGAAAGCAAAAGATAAATCTGTGTCTATTAAAGTAATTTTTGTTTCACGTATTTATTTACCTTTATTCTGTTGGTGACACATTGACCTGGGCTGTTTCTTCAAAAACGAAATTTATTCGGTCCTCATAATACTTATTTTGAAGGAACATTCGACCTCTTGTTAAATAATTATGAGACAAATAAAAGCGATGTAAATCTCGCTTGTCAGATATTATCTATTTGAAGTGCACTTCCAAAAATTAAAACGCGATTACACGCTCTATCTGTAAAAACGTTTTGATTCTCGTGGTGTACTTATTTAGTCAAAGCATTAAAAAACTGTAATCTGCAATACAATATTTGCATCTACTATGAACTAAAAAAGGAAAAGTAATAAATATAAAAGGAAAAAGTTCTTAACTGACATTTTAGCGAAAAATTTTATATTTTTATTTACAATTTACTTTTCTACCAATATATCATTTAAAATAGAATTCAGATAATAATTATATCAATAGTTCGAGTAGGTTTGGATTTATTTAAAATTATTTTGAGTAAACATTTTCTTTAAATAATTGATTTAATAATTTAACTAATCAAACGATTCCAAAGTGTAATCGACATCATTCCCTAAATAACCAAATTCTATATACCATATGAAAACCGGTATATTTGATCCATAGATACCTATAGCCACAGATTTTTTTTTAATAATTAAATTGAAATTAAAAATTAAACGGGGTCCCCAAACAAGGAACGTGTTTTTTTAGCGTTTTTAGTGATTAATAGTTATGAGATCATAGCTTACACTTGAAATGTTCTGAAGTATGTACTACTATGACCGCTATAACAACAAACAATAAAAATAAAATAAATAGAATAAATTAACAAATAGAGGGGGTTCTCATAAAATAATCATGTTTTCTTCAATATTCTACTGTGGTTCGGAACCCTTCATCTGCGATTCGCACTTAGCCGGTTTTTTTTCAGGGTTAACAAATGTCATTAAATAATAAATAACAAAATCGAAATTAAGGGAATTTTCGCGAAACTTTATTTTTGATATTAATTTTCATATAGGACAGTCCTTTTATTTTTAAACAATCAATAGTGTGGATCAATACTGAACTTTGTTCCTTAAATCAGCTAGGTATATACGGCCTACAAGATACAGCCCTTTAAAAATGGGAGGGACAGACAGATGAACAGAGGGTATAAACTTAGTGATAAGTAGGTTTAGTTTCGTTGCCACGCTTTAGGTACCGGACCTTAAAATCCAAAAATATTTTTTATGAAAATAAAGAAAAATAAATATATACAATAATAGTACAGTCCCAAGCAACGTTTATGGCGGATGTGAACATAGGCACAAGTCGCGTCGCAGTAACCAGTTTTAGGTGTAGCGGGACGCAGTGGAGCGAGGGGCATATATGACTGAACCTGCGCAAGCACGCCTAAAGCGTTGTACTCCGATCCGCCATAAAGTTTGATTGGAACTATACCTTTGATATTCCTGGATATCGTGAATAACGCGCAGTTATTTTTATACCTCATCACTTGAAACCGAAGTCGTAGGTGATCTTCGAGGAATAATTAAATAATTTATTTTATTCCAATTGGTGCCTTTCAAGGAATACTTTGGAACTATTTGCGTTGGTGCTATTCAAATTGGTGCTCTTCCCGAAACACGTCTAGCGTTTTGTGTAAATATCTTTTATTTATTTAATCTATTTTCAATTTTATGAGTCTTTAGTTTTTGTTATCTTTTAGTGATGTTAGCTTTCAATTAGTTAAATATATTTTTATTATACTCAGTTTTTGACTTCTACCGCGAATTTGCTAGCTCCTAAAATTTGCTGTAATTCTACGGATTTTACTATGAACAAGTTTTCACTTTCACGTTATAATTAAATGAAGTAAATCACATCGATTTCAAACACAGAAACGATGTCACAATTTCCTACATTCGACTTGTGTTTATTTCCTTTTTAGGGTACCGTACCTCAAAATTCTATAAGTCATCACGCTTCGTTGTCCGTCTCCTTGTCTGTTTGCTTCATACATCTACACGTTCTTGAAAGACTTTCTCAAGAACGTGTTACTGTTAATGTGTCAAGTTGAAGTCAATAATATATCAGATACTCTCTGTTGATCTAGAATCTTTGGCAAGAAAAAGTCTTAGAGTACAAGTAAAGCGAAAAATCCGAAAACCTTATTCTATATATAATACGTGAAGGCAAAAATTTCAATCAATAGTGAAATTCAAATGAATTGGAGTAAATTAATTTTAAATCTGTTTTGGTGCGACGGCTGCAAATGGATTTATTGAATACTAATAGAATAAAAATTTATATCATTTCAACATTTTACGTTTGGAACAACGATAGTTTTCGCGCCGCGCCCTCTGGAGGCGGCATGAAATAAAATTTGTATGAAATTCCGATTGCCATTCTCCGCGAAAGTGAAATATGAGTTCTGGTATGACGAAAGGAGACAGTTGTCATAAAACTTTACGATTGAAATCCGAATTTTTCTTTCGATCGAACTCACTGAATGTTACGGGGCCGTAAGGGGCGGTGCGCGAAAACGACTTTGTTATATCCGTGACGCGTACTCGAAAAGCGTTGGAATTATACTGTATTTATTAAATTTCCATGTAATTTTATCAATGTTTCAGTTATATCATATCAGTTATATCACCGCTCTTCAATTGTCAGCCCAATCACATAATAATAACGTCTTGTTGAATATTCCCAAAGTTAAAATCTGTTGTTTGTTATTTTTTTTTAATGAAAATATCAGTAACTGTAAATATGTTTTATTTTTCAAAAATACATAATATGATTATCTCGTTTGTTATTCAACGGCTTTTTATCGACTCTATAGAATTTTTTTATCACTTTTAAAATTTTTTCCAGGCATTAGAGATCGCTTAAGAACTCTTTAACTTCTTTTTAAATAAAATAAGTCAATAAAAGTATTTTTCTTGAAAACAATTATCAATACGAGGCGTGGTTGCTAACAAAACACAAATACTACGCGGTTTAATGCAGAAGGGTAACCCGCAGGAGGACGCCGTCCGATGTGTTCGTCCGTCGCCTACTCAAGCAGACAATAACTTTGTGGTGCCATATATTTCTATTTTAGTACTGAGTGATATTGAAGGAAAATTACGCATTTTATTATTCATAATAAAATTAGAATTTAAAGGTGATTAAATAAATAAATTCATGGAGTGCCGTGAATTTATAAAGATTTATTGCTTAATCAAGATTACGTAAATGAATTTCACGTAGAGATGCTCGTACATGTCAAAGTGTATGAATAATGGTTGTAAGGTAATAATAGGTAAGCAATATATTATTGCCATGCCATCAGCCTATTATACCCCACTGCAGGGGCTTAGACCTCCCCCAGTGTGAGCGGGCTTAGATCTTAAATCCACGCTGCTCTAATGTGGGTTGGCGGATTGTAATGACCGCCATCTATTGACAGTAACCGGGACCGACTGCTTAACGTGCTCTCCGAGACACGGAGTCAGTGATAGTTATGTACTTAAGTCAGAAAAACTCATGGCATGGCACGGCATGACAATATATTATTTACAGAAGTTCCAAATTGAAATTCGTGATATAATTTTGAGTTCATATCGAGAGAGTCATATTGTTCATTTGTCCTTTAACACTTCATTCAGGAAAGACTACATAGGCATTTAATTTTGTGGTTAATACTCATGATTGTTTTTGTTAGGAAAAAAGGGTTCAAATTGTATTAAAAAGAATCGAATATCGTGGGTAGCGTGCTATATACGTGAACGCTGCAAATTTGTTGAACGTTGATTCGTTAAAAAAATAGACCAAAGTTTGAAGTCGGAGTTGAATATTTATATGCATAACATATGAGAAGGGGGCTACGTGTGAAAGCTTGTTTTTATTGTATCCAATAAACACCCGTGACAATGAGCGACTCTTGTCATTTTTGGATTTTATAGAAATGTGTTATATAATTATTATGAACAAAAACTAGTCAGTGAAAGAACCTTAAATGCCGAGGATACAAATTTTTAAAATTAATCGTGCTATGACGTCACTCGGTTACATTACTATGGGTAACGTGGATTATTTGTACGTAGCGGCACCGAGTGACGTCACGAGCAAGTCGTAATAACACAAACTTTGATTTGTTGTAATCTCCCGTATTTTCCCGATTGGTATTTTCCCGAAATTAAAGAAGTATAGTCATCAGTTTGTTATATTCTAGTGTGTGAAATAGGTTAACATAATTCTGTTGGAGAAGACGCGCTCATTGCAATAAAGTACCGGGACGGTATATTTCAATTTGATTTAATAAAATACGTAACAAATTGTACGGGTAAAACTTATATTAAGCCCTCGGGGCATTATAAACTTTGCGATCGGTTGTGTCGTCGAATGAAAATCCTACGTTCGTAACTTTAGGTTCGTAAAGTTTTTATTTTATTTACCACACGTTCCTTCTGTATTCAATTATTCGTTTTACTATAGCTATACCACGCGTTCATTTTAATATTGTTCTTGTCGACCGTTATTACGTGACAGCTAACGGTACTGTAGACAAAAAAATAATTATGATTTTTATAACTCATTTGTAGCAACAAAAATTAACGGACGTATATAATAAATTACTAAAATAAAATACTTGTCATATAAAAGAAATAATAATTTTAAAAAAATTAAAAAACCCCTGACACATGATTTTTGATCAAAATGAAAAATTATTTGACAATGAACGAATTAGTATTAGGTATATTACACATTTAAAGGTTAGTTTTTTTTGTGTCGGGGGTTTTCTAAATTTTTTATTTTTATTTCAAAAGTTTTAAACTTAGTTAAACTAATTCATACATAATCAGACAAAAAAAATAATTTTCAAACTATTAGTTTTCATTTTGTTAGTTAATATTCATTCCCTTTCAATACAGTGTACATTATTTTATTAGTCTTGCCCTTTCATTTGATACCCATATTGATAGAGTAGTGAAAAAATATGATATGCGCCAATTTGTGGCAGCGGCCATCTTGGATTGATTTTCATCAAACATAGCTAAGAACACTTCCGACTAATTTACCTTTCATATTAAAAAATCCGCATCCAAATCGGTTCATCTGTTTAGGAGCTACGATGCCACGGACAGATACACAGATACACACATACACAGATACACACATACACAGATACACACATACACAGATACACACATACACAGATACACACATACACAGATACACACAACGTCAAACTCATAACACCTTTCTTTTTGCTCCGGGGGTTAAAAATTGAATAGTTATTGTCGACGTTTTAGGTGCGTATTATTGCGATATCTATTTTTGTTTATTTTTTGTAAAAAAATTTTATGAATCTTTTTATTTTATGTTTTGAAATGTAAAAACATAGCTATAACTATAAATTAAAACGCAATTCCTACAGTAAAATTGTTTGTATAAATTTTTTTGGGGATTTTCAGTTATTTTTTTAACAAACAGCGTTGTATTTGTTTCTGGGCCAAAAGATTTAAAATATAGACAACTTTTTAGCAAATTTAATCTAGTTTTCGGCAAAATATAACACTATAACGTTTCATACAAAAAAGTGCAAAAAATAAAGGAGTGAAGCATACGCGGACGGCGGCTGCCACCCTGCGGGGCCCCCACACGAAAATCGCTTGCTACTCGGCGGTTTTGTGCGAATTGCGCGCGGAGAGCTTTTGCTATTTGGGCGGAAGGAAGGGTGGACGAAGGCAACGGCATTATTGAAATGAACGCCATATAAACAATTATTCTTTTGTTGGCATGAAACCATGACAACAGTCATTGAATTAATCATTAAATATTAGATATGTGCCGCCTCCAAGTTATTAATAAGTCTATGAATCATGCTAAGACAACGTGGCTCACGAAACAGAAGCAAAGAAAGCGTTTAGCGATCCGAGCGCTCCCTCCTTACCCCCAGCCGCATTGCCGTTTTTGATATTTTTTTGAGGCCCGCCCACGGCCCGCCTGACCCTTAAACACGGTTAAAACGGTAAAAGAAAAGTTTATTAGTGTTTTCATAAAAAGCTTAGTGTTGATCTTTGAAGCTTAGTCTTCATTATATTCACTTGGATTTGTATTTATGAACTTCTACTCACTCTTTCGTCACTTTGATATAAGTTACCCAATTTTTAAGTTACTTACTAAAATAAAAAAAAAGATAAGAGTACTTACCTACGTTATAAAAAGTACAGGAGGGAACTGCTTTCAAAATATAGGTATCGTGTTTAAAAATTGTATTGAATTATTATATTAATTAATACAAACAATTTAAAATTTAAAAAAATATAATCAACCAATTGCTCCCTATATCTCCGAACTAATTGAACCTAAAATTTAAAATAGTTTAAAAGTTTTAAAAATATTTCTTTTTTTTAATAGTACATGATGTAGGACATCATGTGTGTTAGAGATAAAATAACATCTCAAATGGCTTTACCCTACATTTCATTATAAAGGTGGAATTTTCCCTTTTTTCCTCGTAATACTTTGGTAACCGGCCATAAGTCAAGGTTTCATCAACACCCCTCCGTACAGGATAACTTTAACGCTTAATTACCTGTTTCAATTATGGGCGCGTCAGAAACATTAATTAAGTGAATTAGCTAAAATTTATGTAAACTTTTAATTCATTTATATCCTAGTCTATTTTTAAATGGATTAGCCATTCTAACGTATGTGATGTAACGTAAATAAGTTTTCAAAGAAATCCTATATTAACATTATTTAGTTGTATTAAATATTTAATATATTTAAAATACCTCCTTCTTTATATTTTTAGGTAGGTAATTTTTAAATTTATGGTGCTTTAATGTTATACTACAATATGAGCAATTCTTGGATAGGTATATATATTTCGGCTATCTCGGAAACGGCTCTAACGATTTGAATGAAATTTTGTATATACATAGGTATCATCTGAAAACAGGTTTCTAAATAAGTTTTATGGTTCTTGACCACCAGGGGGGAGGGGAACTCCTAGAGTGATGTTGATACGGTTTTTTGTATTACATAGGTATCGCGTACAAGTAGATAATTAAATAAGATGTACAGTTATGGGCCACTAGGGGGCGCTGCAATAGATATTAGTCTAAACGGCTAGGTGGATCTCTACGCGGTTTTCTGCGATATGGTTAAGTTTATGGGCTACCAGGGAGTACTGCAATGCTTGCAATATATTATGTTTCTATAAAACGGCTGGGAGGATCTTGACGTAGTTTTTTGTCATATTTAGATATCACCTAAGAGCATATTCCACACAAGGGGGCGCTGCCTACAACTCAGTAGAGAAATTATGAAAACTTATTATTGATGGGTGTCTCTTTCCCTATATTTTGATACCGCATCATCATCAGTGCGGTATCATCAGACAGATCTTTGAAAATTTAATAAAGGTTATTAAGTGACTTTTAGGAGTTCCTGAATTCATTAAAAATGTTTCAGAGAAAAAATGAAAGTAGTAGAATTTAACATATAATTTCATCGAAAATATGTTTGCACGAAACGAGTTTTTGAGATCTCTTTAAAACGGCTAGGAGAATCTTGACGCGGTTTTTTGCGTTACATAAGTATCAGCTAAAAGTAAGTTAAAGTTTAACTGTGCAAACATGTACGATTACATTTATCGATTACACAATCGACGACCGATTGGCCGAGTGGTTAGACACCCTAACTGCGGAGCCAAAGGTTACGGGTTCGATTCCCGCCCGAGACAAATATTTGTGTGCATGTACATGTTTATTTCGTTCCGGGTCTGGGTGTATAATATTTATCTATGTATATATTATTAAAAAAAAAAAGTATTTATGTATGTATATCAGTTGTCTAGTAACCCATAACACAAGCATACTACTTGCTTACTTTGGGACTAGATGGCGCTGTGTGGGATGTCCCAAATATTATTAAAAAAATAAAAAAATAATAAAAATTTAAGAGCGAAGCTCGGTCGCTCGATTTTGATGCTTTAAAAAAATATTTTCGTTTTCATGTTGATGAATAAAAAATTTTTTTTTGACAATTGATTTGTCAATTTTTTGTTATCTGCCTCACAGATAATAACTTTATACTAATTATTTTTTCTAACAAATAGTTTACTTTAACATACAACATTGAAGAAAAGTTGTTAAAATTAGGACAAACGAGAATAGGTACAACAATAAACTATGACCGCGTATAGACGTTTCTGGATGTTCTTTAGAATGTGTGTGTATGTAATAAATGAATGACATTCAAATAAGTAGATGAAAGTGTAATTCATTCATTTTATTGAATGAGTAAATCTATTTACTAGGATTTATTAGGAAGCATTGCCTCACTATTACAAAAACGAAAACACCAAGATGCGAGAATCTTTGATAGCAACGTGAGACTCAGGGTTTAGATAAACCATACGTCATTGTGAGACATGAAATGTAATTTCAGAATCTTTATTTTCTTTTCCAATACGAGTTTCACATATAGGTCCACAAAATTTTACTTCACAGCGATTATTTCAAAACGTCATGTCTGGTGTACACATCTATCAGAAAAGTAATGCGACGTACCTGTAATTTACAATTTGCAAGACAATTCGACGGAGCTGGACGCAAAATAAGGAATACTGAAATCCGTCGAAGAACTAAAGTTGTCGACATAGCCGAAGTGATTAGCAAGCTGAAATGGCAATGGGCCGGTCACATTTGCCGTAGAACCGACAACCAATGGGGTAGACGGGTTCTCGAGTGGAGGCCACGTATTGGGAAGCGAAGCGTTGGACGCCCCCCGGCCAGATGGACTGATGACCTGAAGCACCATACCGGGGGTAATTGGATGCGGAAGGCGAAGGACCCTGTGTGGTGGCGAGTCTTGGGAGAGGCCTATATCCTGCAGTGGAGAGACACGGGCTGATGACGATGATGATGATGAAGACAATTCGAACCAAATGTAATTAGTACTAAAGTTTTTTTTACAGTATTTTTGTTATAATTTATGACTTTTTCTTATTAAAATTATTTCATTGGAAAACTTCGGGTAAACATGTGCGTTCGATGTTAACCGATTCCTATTACTTTTCTGATACATCTGCATATGTGTGATTATGTGTATATTTTTTTTTCATTTTTTTTTGTCACAACGCTGTATATTTATGAACATCCATATATTCATTCCTCCATTATCTATGGTGAGAATGTATTGATTAGCCCAGATGAAATATGTGTTAATAACATTACGGTGACTGTTTCAAATTAATATTTAGATATTTTTTATTAACATGATGAATTACAGGTTTGGGAACATTTACATTTTTATCATATCGTAAAATAGTTTAAATCATTAAGATTCTTTTTACGAAAACGCATTGATGTAATGTTTTTTTTTTCAGAATTTCGTATTTCAAATTAAAAGGAGTTCAAAAATAAATTATGGTCGCGTTCACTTATATTAGTTAGCGTCATTTCCTAAACTTTGTATCTAATAAAACTTTATATCTAAAAAACTATAAAGTTTTTAGTTTAAAAATGGTTTGGAACAATCTGCCACAAATCCATTTTTCAATATAATCCTAGTACGTCTTTTGCTAGCTTTACCCTAAAAAATAATTAATAATACCTACGATATCGCTACCTACATAATAAATGTGATATCATTCGTCTTCGATTCATGAAAGTGAGACCTCATTGACCTACACAAAACCTTCATTCATTACTCTTTTTGTACATGTTTTTTTCCTCAAATGAGATATATGGGGCTACAGAATAATGGGCGTGTGTGCGACTGGCTTGTGGATCTCAGCGATAGTAGAACACATGAGATATGGCGTAACTAATTGAAATTGAGCAGAAAATCACACTAAAAATAATATTTTAATATTTGACAATTTATTTAGTATACTCTGAAAATATTGTACACGTCCATACTGTTTGTAATAATGACAACGACCAAAAATATCTTTAAAAAAACCTAGTTCTTATTTTAAGATTATTTTTTCCCAAACTTATGACACAATTCGAAGTTACATTCCTTAGAGACATATTTAATTTATAACCTAATTTTAATAACCTATAATCTCATAAAAGTACGATTTCACTAGAAGCCCTCTTCTGCGCGCTTACCATCCAACCTGTCATTTTCTAGCTAGAGTTTAGTACGTGAGGTCCCCGTGAACTGACCTTCACCCCCCGAAATTGCGTTTGACATTTTCGATTCCTACTGTAAAGTAACATTTCTGACTCTACTAAAAACAAACGCTGCTGTAAAATTTATTTGCTCTATGTTTAATCTGTATACCTACTTATGTATTAAATAAATTAACTCTCATATTTTATTCACACAATTACTCGGTTTTTAAATTTTGAAGTTATTCTTTATTTTTTAATTTAAGTAATATTGTTATACGTCCGATGATTTCAAAGTCATTAATTTTAAATTTTGATGTTTTCTCTTTCGCGTGACGTCGATTCCGCTGATATGATCGGGAATGTAATCTCTACTTAAACATTATCAATGTTAAATTAATAATTACATTCCAACATTCGACTGCTTAACTCGCTTTACGTTCAATGTTACCGGATTTAAAAAATAAATTTGATCGCTTTATATTTATACTAGCGACCGCCCGCAGCTTCGCTTGCGTAGACTACGAATTCCTGTTATAGGTACTATTAACGTTCGAGATGGTTTATACGTACTTTTTGCTGGAACCAATTTTGGTTACACCCATTCAAACTTTCAATCTTCATTCCCCTTCCACCCTTTAAAAAAACCGATACAATTTTTCATCTCCCGTTTCCCACCCTTAAAATGTGGAAATCTAAAAACCCTGAAACACGTCATTATTTGAGTCCCTCCATTCCCATCCTTAACTTTGAAATTTCTAAAAAAGCCTTTCTTAACTTAATGCTCACGTCATAAAATAAACCTATGTTCCAAATTTAAGCTTCCTAGACTTAGTAGTTTTGGCTGTAGTAGTTGATAGATCAGTGTGGACAAACGACAGACAGATAGACACACAAACAAACACAAAAAGTTGCTTATGACACTCTTGACAATCTTCTTTCACGTCTGCAAAGTTTCATTAAAATCTGTTCAGCCGTAGTGGAAATTAGCTCGAATAGATAAAATTGAATTGAATAGACACATAGACGTACAGACAAACAGACAGACAAAAAGTAGCTAATGTCAAATCTCTTGACAACCTTCTTTCCCGTCTGCAAAGTTTCCTTAAAATCTGTTTAGCGTTTTGGAGATTAGCTCAAATAGACAGATACACGTACAGACAGACAGACGGACAAAAAGTAACATTTGTTAGTTTTGACGACCTTCCTTTCATACTTGTGATGTTACATTAAAATCGGTTTAGACAGATGAACGTACAGACAAAAAGTTCTGTATGTCACTTTTAACTACATCCTTTCCATATGTGTAAAGTTTCATTAAAATCGGTTAAGCCGTTTTGGCCGAAGCCGATTTGCTCGAATAGACAGACAGTTCGTTTTCATTTAAATAGCCTATAAACCTCCGCTAGATTCAGGCTATCAAAGGCAAAAAGAATTTTTCAAATCCGTCTGGTAGTTTCAAAGATTAGCGCATTTAAGCAAACTCTTCAGCTTTATAAATAATAAGTATTTCTATTATATAGATTATAAGATAATAAGAAAATAAGATAATACTGAAAACCGTATCAAAGTCTATTGCGTGGTTTGGAAGTAAAAAGTTAACGAACCGAGGCAGACAGCGAATTTATTTTCTCCCGCTATAGTTTTCATATTTCGATAAAAACTGCTAAGATATTAATTTAAATTGTGTGGTGTAAAGGGCAATTATAATATGCATAAAATGCTTAACACAACTAACGTATTTAATTTGATAAGGATTAATATCACGTTTAAAAAACATCTTCGCAAATAGTACATAATGTTAGAACAAATTTGATTGTCATAAAAAAGGTTATAGTAAGTTAACCTTAAAAGATACACATATGCTGTTGCGGACTTTTGGTTAGAACTTTTAAAGGGGAACAATTCCGTAATACATGATTTTTGGTTAACATCAACCGTTTACGCAGCGCGCGCGACGGAAGCTCTCAAAAGGAATAATTTTTCCCGTTTTTTGCAACATTTTTCATTGATGCTCCACTCCTATTGGTCGTAGCGTGATGTAATATAGCCTATAGCTTTTCTCGATAAATGGACTATCTAACACAACCATAATTTTTTAATTTGAACCAGTAGTTCCTGAGCTTTGCGCGTTCAAACAAACAAACAAACAAACTCTTCAGCTTTATAATATTAGTATAGATGTTAAAATATTTGTATGACCGAGCAGTTTAGGATTTGACCATACAGTACTGTATGGAGTAAATATATTTCCTATTCCTCCCCAGTATTCATAGGATGTGCAAAACATTATAAATTTTTAAACAACATTTTTGTTTTGTCTCGGCCCTTGGCCTGCCATGCCAGTACGTGGAAGTTTTGACTAATTACTTTGCGAATGATTTCGTAACAATTTAAGCGTCATACTCTTCATCCTGGCACAGATCTCCTGCTGTAAAATGGCTCGCCACTTCAAACTGTTCCAGGATATTAATAATTATATCTTCACGAGGAATTTTACGTGTTTTTTTTATAATATTTATAATATCGTTATTTTTTTAAATTATTTTAATTTTGAAAATTTTCTAGGTATATAGTAACAGTGAAAAAGCTTTAAAAATAAATCATTATAAACAAAGTCATGAATGTTTAAAATGTCCTGTTAGACAGAGAGTGTGATCCGCATACTGTCTACTTTCCTGTGACGTTAGACCATTTAAAATAATGTAAAATTTTATTTTGCAAAAAAGAGACACAGATTAAATTTTAATAGCTCGTAAGTTTCGAATATATTTTGTTTATAAATACTTTATCGTATAAAGTGTAGTCAAATACCTAATTGTTTTTTGGAGCCGTGGGCTATGTTATCGTAGAAGATTCCTACCACGTACTACTAACCATTTAGAAAATATATATAACAGTCGAAAAGACAAACATTGAGGCAGATCCATAGGGTCCGTTATCACGTGTCTGTTATACAACACCCAGAACTGATATACTATGGTGGTTTCCTTCAGTCGCTGTGATTATTCACACTGAAGGTGGGACGCCGCCTGTCTAGTACCTACGGCTATTTTTATAATAATTGATAGAGCCACGAAAGAAGGATTACAACCATACAAAAAATAATTTTAAGTTTTTCCTGATCTTTTTTATGATATTTTAGGTTTTTGTAAAAAGGCTTCGAAATCGTTGAAATAATTAATAATGTCAGTTTCGAAAATTAAAGATAAATATATTTTACAGTCGCATGTAATGTTTTATCAACTGAAACGTAGAAAAATGATCATGAAAAAATAAAAATAATTTCTTTGCGTGGTGGCTCCATCTATTATTAAATAGCTGTACTAGACAGGAGTCCCTCACCCTTAAGAACGAAAATTCACAACACAGATAAAGCGTTCACTGTATATCCACAAATGCCTTCCCGTCCTACATTACACACCGAACTCATCCGTCAACGTGTCTCGGAAATGGTATCGGCTTTCCAGTTTATGGACAAAAGTCGATACATTAATCTTTCTTAATATCTACGCTATTTCATATATAATGATACTATTATTTTCAAGAAATGAAACTAATGTAGCAAAACACTTTCAGAAGAACTTTATGTTCAGAAGACAGGGATTCGTTACAGGCTATTTCGTGCGGTTCGTTAAGCTTTCTCAAGATATGAAACAAAAGTAATATAAATGTGATATGTGGTATACTATGTTCTTGCCTCTGACTTTGCCTGCATGGTGTTCACGTTTTTCACTATATACAGCGTGTTTTTTAATTCGCAGACCTTACTGCGACATGCTGAATATTAAGAAAGAAATATTGGTAACTATTACAATGATGTTATGACTGTTATTTTAATTAATTAATTAATAATTTTCATAACAAATAATTGTTATCACTTAATTTTTTATCTAAGTGCAATGCCATGCGGCAACGGCGCCGCGCCGCGGCAACTTTACTTATAGGCAACTCTGGTGGATTAAAGTACCTATGAATCCAACTCCGAATCCGGCCATAGATTCATGGCTGGAGTCTTTCATATCTGTGAACTACTTTCCAAAAATATTAATTGGTTCGCTAACTACTATATTTACGAGAAAATTTTAAAGTATTCTTAAGGTACAGAACTTTAAAAAGCTTATTCTAACACAAGGGTTGCGTATTGATTTCATTTAATTCATCACGCTGTTACAATTCTTTTGGGCAGGCCGTGGACATGTTCAGGGACTCTCTCTTTAAATATCGAGAAAATATACTAGAGTTGATCAGAGACACAAGTACATTGTACATTGAGGATTTCAGTTATGTCCTAAGTTTAATCTTTATTATAAGTTATTTAGTTTCAATTAATGCTTAAGATAGTAAGTAGTAAGAATTACCTTTGTTTGCACTTAGATTAATAGTTAAGCACGCTGTGGCAACCTTAAATAGAGTGCGCATTTGTCATTTTGTTACAGACAAGTGTTTTCATATGATGTATATTGTATCACTCACTGGTTGTCCTTAAATAAGTAAATAAATAAATAAATTTTAACGGGTATTCGACTGAACGTAGTTTAAACTTATAAAGCATATAGAATTTACAGAACTAAACGAAAAGTTTCGAGTGAGTTGATGGCACAAACTAACGGTTACCGAGAAAAACATATTTGAAGTCGAACTACGTTCAGCCGAACACCCCATGTATAGTATACCGCGTGTTGTGCTGGACGTAAACCAAACTTATAGAACGTGTAGAGCTTATCGAAATAAAAAGTTTTAAGTGGGTAGATGGCGCAAACTAACCGTTACCAAGAAAAACATCTTTACAGTTTCATTTCTTTTTCATTATTCCTATGAACTTTTTGTTTAGTACGGTAAGCTCTATTCACTGTATATGATTGCATATTATGTTCAGCCCAACACCAGACATGCCCAATAAAAAAAAACCTACACGCCGACACTGTAATAAAATTTTCCCTTTGTTAATACATAACTTTACGTCAGGCAGCGAATATATTACACTTGATGTCAAAAATGTAAGGAGATAACATCAAAACAATAACAACCCGCCACACGATCATTTTACGAGTGCAGCAGTAAAATTACCCACCAAAGTGTTAGGAAAAGCTCAGTTTTCCCCCCATCCGAGGCGAACCGCACATAAACTGCAGAAATGGACGTAATGATATTGAATGATTATGAAGTTAAGCCGAGTTAACGCTGTCGTTAACACTGTTGATGTTAATGATAAAATATAGACTGCATGACTTTATTTTGACCTTTGTAGTTCATGAAGTCTGCATGTTGGGGACACGGTGATTCAGTGGGTATTGGAAAGCAGCTGAGCAAAGGGTAGTCTTTTAGGAAAATATATATTGGACTATATTCCTGCTCCGAATCGTGATTTTTCTGTACTACTTAATTTTTTTCCAGTTGGGTTGACTATCTAGGTACACAAGTGAAGTCTCGTGATCTTTGCTCAATAAACCTTCCGAAGTTTTATGATTTCCTGTTTCTACAGAACGAGATATTACTGTATATACATGGCGTGATAACTGTTGGTGTAACATATGTAATTTATTTGCCTTTGACATTGTTAATAACATTGTTAAATAACATGTATGTACAATTCGAAAAGGTTTTTTCTACGTGAACGTGATGCATAAGTTTTGGAGTTTTTAAGGAACTTGTTGCTAATATTATCTTGAATACTGTTGTGTTAAAATAATTTGGTAATGCATTTCAACCTAAAGAACGTACTACACATCCATACAACATCCATGATATAGAAGTCGCGAGATCGGTGTATTTCAGTGGGTTTCATAGTTTGATGACTTACGGCATTCTGCTGTGGGAACACGGTGCCATTATAAATACAATCTTCGTGTTGCAGAAGTGAGCTACTCAAGCATTAATAAACTACGACCTCAGGTATCACTTAGAGACAAATTTAAGGAAATTAATATAATGACTTTGACGTCTCAATAAATATTTAAAAACATAATGTACGTTAAAAAATATTGTATTATTTAAAAAAAATTGTGGTCGGCATAATGTTAATACAAGAAGCAAAGATATACTAGCTAACCATGTCAGCCGTCTCAATAAGATTACAAAATCTTTTAAAGGGCAATGTATACGCTTTTACAATAAAATCTCAGTTGACATTTAAGATTTACCCCTTAACAAGTTTAAAACTACAATAAAACGAAAGCTTTATGCAAAAGCTTATTAAAGTAGCGGACTGCTTAGACGGTAAAAGTCCATTGGTGTAAACCGCTCGCCTATCGGTGTGTTTCAATAAAGTTTAAGCACTATTGTCGAAAAAATTGTTTACGAATTTATTAAAAAGAGCGTCCCCTAGTTTCTTGTGAATTCTTCTGAGAGAAACCAGCACTTTTTATTGAATGCGCCTTTGTGGTGACGTTTTTCCACAGAGTAATAAATCTATTATTGTGACGTATTTTAAGATTATGTTGCATACGAAATAACTACGAAATAAAAATATTTGACTATTGACATACATACTTACTTGCATACAAACATACGCACATGCATACCTATATATATATATACGTACACATGAACGTTGCAAGCTTGTAAAATATTTGTAAGCTTTTTGTTATTTTATTAAGTATAACAATAAATAAAATATACAGCAACATCCCTTGCAGCAAAGGTCATTCAGTTTTTCCGTCTAACCACAGAATCATTAGTTTATCTGGTGTAGTATTCAGTTTGTAGACAAAATAGTTGACGACGAATTTTTTACTTTGGATTCATACATGATGCTCATATTGAAAGTTCGTATATAAGTAGTTGCGCTTAAAATAATTTTATGGCTTAGTTAAAGATCTTATCTCTTATTGACATTCTATTCAGATTTAAACAAAATTAAACGCTTCACTTTTAAAATTACATGAAGACTAAATTTTTTGCGTAACCACTCACGTCCTAAACGAAGGGTATGTAAGCTTTTCCAACTTACACCCACACAGGCCCCTGAAAAGATTACGTTTAATTTTGCCCTCGCAAATCTAAATAACAAAAATTTTTGGCGAATTTCCAGCAAACCTTGCAGACGAAACTCAAAGCTGGATTATCACTTTAAGTATCCTTATTAAAAACAATTCATCTTAAAACACCCCGACATTTATTAAAGAAATCATCGAAGTTAGAGCCTACTTAAGATCTCTGTAACGACCTCAATAACTCAACACATCAACAGTATAAATATTGGAGACCAGTTGAACAACTCAATACAGATTTTAAAATGCGATCGAGAGAAGACTACGATGTTACCTTTTAATACATTTTATGAAATTATTAACAAAATGGAGTATTTCAGTATTGTGATTATTTTATTTTTAAATGAGTTCTCAAAAAACGATCAACTGATTAAAATGAAAAGCTGACAACGTCACCATTTCGCATTATAGCTACGATGTACGACGCATGGTGTGCAAACAGTGTGGCCACCGACCGCCACTTGTAGCTGTGACGTAACATGAAGGTTTCTCTTTTTTAAATTCAGGTAAATACGCCTGAAAAATTTGACTTATTCTTGTTACAAAATGTTTGATTAAGTTGCAAAATTTTGACCTATACCTACTCACTGTATACGTTAATTTTTCGGTGTCACGATTTTATTAACTTGTTTTCTTGTCTGTCTGTTTGTTTCTGTGTTCGTTCGGTACAAAATACAAAGTTTAGTATTGACCCACACTATTGATTATTTGCTTAAAAATTAAAAGAAAACAGTATCAAAAATAAAGTAAACTAACGCTAAAATATTTTTAATTTCGATTTTGTGATTTTCTATTCAATGGAGTTTGATAAACTATGAAAACTGTGAACTGTAGTGAAACTGCGATGGAGTGGATAAAACATTAAATATATGTAACGAAACTGAATAAATAATAAACTGAATTCGAATTAATCGTTTAACATTACCACAGATGACACTACCTAACTAGTAATTATCCTTTACAACAAATACAGCTATCACTAGAACTATATTGAATAAGTCTTAATTATCTAATTTTTAACAAATATTTCTTTCAATCATATAACATAATTATATTATTTTGGAAAAAAGCATATTGCTTGAATCCCTTTGACTTAGAGCCCCAATACAATTCTATCGATAAATAATAGTAAATACCAAAAAAAAAACATTTACCAAACAATGAAAATTTAAAATAACAATGGTCCTGTTTTAGTAATGTTTGTTAAATTGTATTGTCAAATCAAATGTACCACTATGAATGTAATGAAATGTAGGCATATTACTAAATAAAGTATCATCATCATCAGCCCATTTTTACCCCACTGCAGGGGCTTAGGCCTCCCCCAGGGTGAGGAGGGGGCTTGGAGCTTAAGTTCACCACGCTGCTCCACTGCGGGTTGGGAACTGTAACGACCGCCATCTATTGACAGCGTCCGGGACCGACTGCTCAACGTGCCCTCCGAAGCACGGTGTCAGTGATATTGTGTAGGTACTTAAGTCAGAAAAACTCATTGGTACACGCCCGGATTCGAACCATGGCCCTATGGGGCCTTATAAATTTGAGACAGGCTCGTTGCGCTCTGGGCTATCACTACATATAATGCCGCTGATTTAAGTTACACTTACGACTTACCACTCCCTTCGCTCCACTCCCTGACACCGATCATTGTAGCTACCTAGAAAACTGATCCTTCAATAAGATTTAAAAATTACTGATATTTTCTAAGTTTTTGTAACTTTTAATAAAATGATTGTTCGATGATTGAGTTTGATTTATAATCATTAAATCAGTATTGGATTAGATGCTTGAAAAAGTATTCATTAAATAATTAAAAAGTAGATATTGCAAGTTTTAAAAAACAAAATATGAAAAAAAAAACAAAATACAAGTAAAACAATATAAGAAGTTCATTTATGTACATACCATGTTTGACTAAAGAATGATTTATTTAGTCATTTATTTTAATTGTATAGCGACATCTTTAATATTGCATAACATTTATTTGAAATCCAAATAGCGTTTATATTCTGATGTTCGTGTACTAACTTTGGTAAAAAAAAATTATTATACGTAATTTTTTATTAAGTATATAAAAAATATTTTTTGTGCACCATTTTAAACTATTGGATATCTGATGGTCAGTGATAAGCCAGTTTAAACTATGAATTTCTACTTCATATGTGGTATAAGCAACATTTAGAAAACTTGTTTATTGACTGAGTTTTCTTGAATTTGTTTTATGGGCATATTACTCATCGTTTAGCTACATTTTGGCTTTAGATGAAATTGACTTAATCACTTTTACGAACCGACGTTTTCTCAAAATTTCATTTTCACTGGACAAACTCTTTAACACCGATTTACGTAATTGAATCGACGCTTTTTAATAGTCGTATTTAGATTTGCAGAGCCAAAAACAAAAAAAAAAAAACTGAATCAAATGTCCGTCCGTCCGTCTGTCCATCCATGTCTTGTTTGTCACACCCTCATAGTTTTTATGTTTATAGACATACTTTGGTAAATAGCATTTTGCATGTTAGTTGAACAGTGGGCATTTTATTTACTTTCAAAAGTTTCCATACATTTTGTATCCCATCATGTGGGTTAGAAAAGTCTTTTAAAATTAAATAGATGTACACTATTGACCACGTTTTATTTTACTCTTCCGTTTCTGCAATATTCAGGAAGAAAATAGTTTTCTCCCAACTATGCTGCAATTCTATCATAACTGCACTACATATCCAGCACAAAGTGGCACTTTTTTGCTCTAGAGCAGAAAAAATATATAGAAATCCTTTACTGTTTAAGCTTTTTTTTTTAAATTCGCGCATGCATTTGGCTGGCCAACCTGACGGCAATGTGGTGTTTGACAGTTAAAAATACTGACCATAAAAAAATTACCGTTAAATAATTAAACGTGCTAACTTTGTTATTATATTTAATTGCGGCGTAGTTGAAAGAAAAGCAGATTATGCACCTCGCATTAAGTAATTTATATTTTGATCTTGTGCTTTTTTAATATTATTTTAATAAGCACTCGGTGCAGTAATAAATTATTTTCTGCACGGTGCAACAATCTACGTGCGTGTACGTGTACTAAATTTCTAAACGTTTAAACCTGAAACTTTAAAAGTCTTTAAAAATCTAAAAAAGAAATTATAATTTGACCCAAATTAAAATTTGTACTGGTGTTTCCAAGATTTACCGTTTTTTGTAAAACGAAATAGAAAGTTGTAAGACTGATTAGAATGTGAAGAATCGTATTTTTTAAAAGTCAATACAAAATTGCGGGTCCGCAATGACTATAAAAACTAACGACTAAGCTTATAGGTATTTAACTATTGTTTTTTAGTCATAATAAATACACCCTAACATGTCCCTAGCAGTAGTCGAGTGCTTTGTATATTTGCCTCACTCCAAACAAACACAGCGAGCGAACCTGTGTCACGTTTTGGGAGAAAATCCGCTTTTCGCGTATTAAGAAAGGAAAACACAATTTTTGTCATACTAACCAGGTTTTGTGTATATCACAGTTTTAATCTTCTTTTTGAAGGTAAAAAATTTAAGCTCTCAAATGAAACATTGACATACCTAGAAATAACGCAAGAATAAAAAATACTGAAATGAACAGATTAATTAATTTGATGATTTCCTATATAGTTATATACTTCAATAATTTGAAATTAACAATATATCCGATTGGCCGAGTGGTCAGAGACCGTAACTGCGAGCCAAGAGTCGCCGGTTCGATTCCCGCCCGAGACAAATATTTGTGTGCATGTTCCGTGTCTGGGTGTAAAAACTGTCTATATGTGTATATATATGAAAAAATATTTAAGTATGTGTACTAGTAGTTTAGTATCTCATAATACAAGCATAATAGTTGCTTACGTTATAACTAGATGGCGGTGTGTGGGATGTCCCAAGTAGGTATTACTATTATTAATAAATGAAATTACTAACTTGATTTCCTTTTTGTGTTTTAGTAAATATTTTACTTAGAGTCCTTATTTTTTAAACATAAAAAAAACATACACTTAGCCGATTTTGTGTGGTTCGTACGCATTGCAGGAATCCGTAATCAGTACTGCTCTTAACTTCCTTATATAACGCACTGAATTCAGCCATTTCTGCTAAATTATTCTGAAAATGTAATATAAATAAAATCTAAATTCAAATTCCTGAAAATAATTTTGATTGAACATCCTATAAATATCTAAATATAAGATTTTTTTACGCTGTTTGTGTGTTCAGCCATTCCAAGTGCCTATGCAAAGAAGTGGCCGATAAGTGCAGCTATTGTGGAGGAGAGCACTTGAGCGTGGGGTGTCCTATTAGGAAGGCGGGAGATACACTGGCATGCCCAAATGGTAAGGCGGGCAAATGGTATGGGATGCGATGACGCAGCGCACACGGCTTTCAGTGATGAGTGCTATGTCAAGGCAAAATGGTATGTTAGAGCTCGTTCCCACGTAACCTATTCTTAGCAGCAAGCGCCACGGGGAACTCCACTTGCAGACAACGCAACCTCATCACGGCCGGGGTTAGCCGATGGGACATTGCTTCTGTACGTCCAAGAGGTGCTGGTTGGGGTGGCGGCGTGGAGAAAAATCACGATGGCTAACTTCATTAATAAAAATATCTGGAGAGGGCTGAAATGTTCGTTTTGATTTTTATTTTGCACTAGCTGACCCGGCGAACTTCGTACCGCCTCAAAATCAGAACAGATTAAAACGTATGTGTACTATAGCCCATAACCACAATCCTTATCTTCAGTAGATTTATGAGTCTTGGCGGTATGTTTGTAGCAGATATATATTGAAGCAGACAAAATGAAAATAAACAAAACGCACTTGGAAATTTAAAAACAAGCAATTTTTTAATTTTTTCTATAACTATTAACTGTTTTGACGACTTTGGAGTACCTAGGAGGACCTAGTCATTGCGTGTTAAAAAATCCAGAATAAAAACATTTCTTCATAACTAAAAGAAACGAAATTAAAAACAGCGTTATGACAGCTTTGAAAGAAAGTGCAGGAACTTACTCGAAGCTTAATTCGAAGTTGATTAAAAAGTGTTTAGGTGACTCAGCCAGTGATTGAAAGAATACGATACATCAAACAATATGTATCTTTGTCTGGTTGCTCTTGCAAATATCGTCAAATCTAATCGTGCGGACCATAAAAATGTGATGACTGGGACATTAAAATGTCGCATAAAAACCGCGTATGTAAATCACACCATGACGTGATAACCACTATCACACTTAAGCTCTCTGCCTTTAAAAAAAAAAGTGCAAGTGCGAGTCAGCCTCGCACCCTGTGGGTTCCTTATAGTTATAAACGTACATTGAAATGTTTATCCCTATTAACTACTAAAATGTCACGTAAACGCATATTTAAAAAAAATAAAATACGGGATACACCTGTTAAAAACGATTTTCGGATTTGATTTACCTGAGTGTATCGAAATATGCGGCATAAGTGGACTATTTCTTTGTTGACATTTCTAAAGGACTGTGAACCTAAGCATTAGAACACTAGATATAAATTTCAACTTGGTACTTGTTACCTAAAATACCTAAAGATTTACGATTTTTAAAATTTTTCTTCACTTCTGTTCGCTAGTCCAAAATTTTTTAAAATTATTTTATATGTAAGGGTTTTCTAAATGTATCATAACAGTAAAAACAAATCAAATTAAATCATTAATAAAAATTATGAATGTTTAAAAAGTCCTGTTAGACGCAGAGGGCAATACCGCACGGCGTAGGTACCTAAGTGTGACGTCAGGCAATTTAAAATAATGTTATATATCGTTTTGCAAGGAAGAAACAGATGTAAAATTTTAATAGTTTATAATCTGCATATGATATTTGAATTTAATTTTGATTCTAAATTTTTTTTTTGTTGTATAAAGTCAATTTTTTTATTTTTTTTGTAGATATAATATATTTAATAGTAGTCAAGTACCGTATTCTAGATCAACAGGAGTACCTTGTAGGTTTCCATTTACCTGAGAAATGGTCATATTTTTTGATTGCATTGATTTAGAAGCTTGATTGTTTTTCAAAGTTTTTATTTACCATATACGTAATTGACATTAATTTTTACTTGATACCTTCACTGTGTGTGGCGTTCCTGAGAAAAAGTGTCTAGACAGACAGACAGACAGACAGGCGGACGGTCATCAAAGTAATCATATAAGGTTTTTTCAATACATTTATTAATACGGTCTTTATGACATCGAAACTTGTACCGTAATGTTGTATTTTACAGTACTAAGCCTTTTTACTTCACACAAATCACAAACGAGCATTCAGTTTGTGACGCATGCGTAAACCGCGTAAAGCAACCCGCTCGCGCCCTTTTTTCTCGCCATTATTACATTTGAAGTATTATTTTAATTATTTTAATCGCAAATGTATTGAAAAACGTCGTATCATGCTTGTTTGATTTAAAATTCACGTGATTGATCTGGCGCGTAGTCTATGGTAACGCTACTCTGTGGGTTGACAGATGGCTTCTTGTTCTTGAATCGATTGACGGCTACCAAGTTGGTTGGCCTCGGAACGAAAAAAAAATCTCTGGGAGTTTTTTTCAAAATGGCGCATGTAGAATGTCGTAGTTCCATGTGGCATTTTGAAAAAACTCCATATTAACCGTACTACGTTGCCTGTTTTTATTATTTTTCAATAAAAATAGTATAACTCTCATACACTAGACATTGGCAGAATTAACTTATGGAATTAACATATGTTAGAACGCCATTAACCAAAAGAAGAAGAAGCAGAGTATCATATACACTTGACATTGGCGAAATCTATAAGGAAACGCCATTAACCCAAGAAATTGAATTGAATTGAATTGAAAAATCTCTGGCGTATTGTTTCGATCTATAATATTGTAAGATTAGTATGGGCTTTATTTGATTGTTTCGGGGCCTAAAAACTGACTATGCCTAAGTGTGAAAATTTTTGTGTGGGAAAGACATTTCTCGCGTACCATTGTTCGTTAAATCTTGGCGACACTGGGAGAAAGGGAAAACCGGTGCACTCAGGATCCTGGCTTAGCCTTGAGCTGGCCTACGCGGACGCGAGAAGTCTACGTAAAAGTAGGAAACAAGACAAGCCCGATTCCCCCATGTGACTCGACAATACAAAATTATAATTCAAAAGGCTTCCACTGTCGCACGCTCTGTGGGCAGCAACGTTGGTAGCGGATCGTGATTCTGTGGCCAAGGACTGTCGCCAACAATGCTCATACTCAGTAAGCTGGCTACTATAGTCTCGGTTTATAATAAGCACTCGGCTTCGTGCCTATAAACACCTCGACTATAATATCCAGCTTACCGTATTTGCATCAATACTATTTTATGCTTTTCAGGTGCGGAATCCTAAAAATAGTCTCGCGTAAAATAGCGACAAGTTCTTGTATACCTACTTGCAGCTCAGATATTTTTGATTTTTTTTAATATGTTTTATATATTTTCCGATTATATTAATTTATGTAAATTCTGAAAATTTTCTAATAAATGTATAACAGAATCGGAAACGGTTGATTTAAAAGTACACAAGTACTTTTAAATATATAATTTATAGGTACGTGTTAGAATGTTCGACCTATCGAACTTAACAATCGCTATTATTCGATCAACTTTCTATCGTCGATCATTACGTGCTTTTATTTTAGTAGATAGTAATTTACGATCGATTCACTTTTACATACAAAACGATGTAGAGAGCTCGTATAACGCTGAATATATGAATTCACAAATAAGTCTTTGAGGAATAAGCAGCGTTCGGCTATAGTAAATTATTATTTACTCAATTAATTTATTTTTTTTGTTTAATATATATCGACAAATATTATTTAGTAAATTTTTCATGTACTCGCACTCATACAGATTTTTTGTTTTTTTTTTATAATATATATTTATTGAAAATTGTTTTTCACATAGAGTAAATGAATTTGACAGCAACGTTTGGTTTAAAGTCATAAATATCACTTTATAGTATCGAAGTGACATTACACAATTTTGCGGGGTAGAAGACCGGCGCGCGGGGACTTCGCGCACTGAAACGCAGAAGAAAGAGGGGTTCTAATCAATTCATTCTTTTATGGTTTTTACTATTATACAATATTATGTTTTCCTAGCTTTTCTATCAGTAGTAGTAGTATAAATTCATATCAATTTACTCTGTGTTTAAACAACGAAAACGACCCAACTTTCACACTATGGAGTAAGCATCGTAAGATGGGTTGCCTTAAATGATAATATATAGTTGTTTCGTCAGTGAGTTTTAGACAAAACAAGAAATATATTGTTCCATAAACACAGTCCATTTGCTTAATGAAACGTTGTCACTCAAGTTTCATTTATTTAGCACCGTCCTAATCCAGTGTAGCAAAAGACAGTTGTTCGACAAACAGTTCAGTAGAGAACGCTCATATCGTTGAAATAAAATACATGTCGTAGCACTATTTGGATGTTGGTCTTCTATTGGTGTTAATTAAAACTGTATCTGAAGTGATATAATAATAAATAATAATAATATTGTTGATTTCTGCCACAAAATTAAAACAAATACATTACTATATTATTGATTTTATAAAATTTGTTAGTGTTTAGTACAATTTAAAACAATTTTTTGCCCCAGCTTTGTCTCTCAGGAAAACATGGTTTTATTTTGTTCATAGTTACAAGTTAAATGTTCGTTATAAGTATTGTAATATATGCAACATAAATATTTCATAGTAAATATTTTCCATGCAACATATTTTTGCATGCAAGGAATCGACCGCATAAATAATAATAATAATAACACACACAATCACAACAACGTCTGGGTCCCAAACTAAGCATTAGCTTGTATTTTGGGTACCAAGCGAAGACACCACATACATATAACAACCAAGACCCGGTGCCAGTATTAATATTCATCATATAAAGACATTATAAAGAATTATTATTGTTATTATATATATATATATATATATATATATATATATATATAGTTCTGTATTAAAAAGTGGATGAATTTAACAATATTTTTATTTGTAAAATAACACCGAAACTAACTTATTTATTTTTACATTTAAATATGCAATTTCATATTGAGTGCATTTGCACAATTTAAACCCAACTTACTGTGATGGGTTGTAAATTTTTAGTCAATGGCCTGTACCCTCACAGGACAGACGATGTCTAGTGTAAGGGTCAGTAATTTCAGTTTTTGTATAAAATCGTAATGGCAAATAAACTTATTTCACAAACATATTTCACCAGCAACCGGGGCATTAAACAAGCGAGTGAAGCTTACATTGAATCAAAAGGTAACAGTTTCTGATCCATCAAAATTCCTTTTGGTTTAAGTTTTATTTAAATATTTAATAATAAGTATACTAAAAGACAAGTCAGAAGAATGTATGTGACTCATGTTAACAGCTGATCAAAAAAAAAAATTTGTGTATTCCCACGCGTTAAACTACTTACACTCTATACACTGTAGAAGGTATCATCAAACAAACGTGCCCCTTGTGTTAACCATAATTTTATATATATTAATATAATAATAATATATTTCAATAGCTGTTGTATTTTATAAATATTTTATTTACTCCTGGCTTTAAATCCAGCTAGTCGTAATAAAATTCCTTAATTAGATTTAATATTTTGCGAAACTCGAAATTATAATTAAAGCAACACACCTCACAGGTGCTACAGAACTTTCAAGGCTAATTTTATTAAACTTTATTTAAAGCCCCTTGCAGTTTAATCAGAGCCTTTTGTGCTATCCCGAGCCTTACTGGATTTTCACTGAATCACATAATTTCATTTCCTTCTCTCTAGCAGATTTTCCGTTTTACGAAATAAATTTAACGTTTACCTGTAAATTTCTAAATATGAATGACACTTAATTGTTAATTCAGTTATATTTCCTAGACCGTTTGCTCACGATACGCACTGTCGACAGACAGTGAATATCTGGTCTCTGGTGTGCGCTCATGGTCGCAGGTCGCCTAAGCGACTTGTCGATTGAGCGGTCGCCGCTACCGAGCACAGATATATTATGGGCGCGTTCATATATTGAGCTACTTTTGAGTGGGTAATGACCCTAAGGCAGATGGAAATGTGTTTCACTTGCATTTCAGTAGTTCTTCTACTATGTGCTAACTTGGTTTCAACCTTTTTAAGGTTCCGAACATCAAAAGGAAAAAACGGAACCCTTATAAGATCACTTTGTTGTCAGTCGGTCTGTCTGTCAAGATCCTTTGTCTCAAGAACGTGTGAAGGTATCAAGCTGAAATTCATATAAATTTTTTAAATCTACTGTCCCTTGGGGCTGTAAAAAAATTTAACTTCTAAGCCAACGCAATCAAAGCAAATACAGCCGTTTATGCTGCTAATTTTCTATACTCGCGAGGGACTCAAAACCTACAGGGTACTTCCCTTAAGCCCAAAATCTTGAAATTTGGTACAAAGCAACGTCTTATAGCACATATAAAGGGAAAATTGCAAAAAGAATAAATTTTTAGTTACGTCACATAATAAAAATATTTTTCATAATTTTAAATTTACTACCCCTTTCCTCATGAACGCATAGAGGTATTAAATTGAAATTCATATCAAACACTCAGGTCTATAATACCTTCAAGCTATAACAAAATCAAACTTACTTTTACTTCTATACCTACAGGTTTGTACGGAACCCTAGGTGCGCGAGTCCGACTCGCACTTAGCCGGTTTTTTTTATTGTCATGTTGATATTAGATAGTTTATTAGAATACAGACTAAAATAATTTCAGTAGAGAAGTTTTCCCTCTATAAGGTCAAATTGACCCCAAAATTTTATTTTTCCTTTAAAACTTTTCGAGTTCCTGTATTTGTACGTATAGTTTGTGTTTTTTTTTGTTTTGTGTCTTCTCTTAATCATAATTTTTTTTGAGGACAGTCAACTATCACTTTGTTTTTTCAATATTCCAAAGAATCTATATAGTACCTACACATATTTGGCTCATAAATTAAAAGTTTCGATTTCGACAACAACACCACCTAATAGGTCCAACTATAGCTTAAAAGCACCCGAGTGACCCTATTAGTACTAAAACAAAATTTCATCAAAATTGATAAGATTTCAACATTGGAAATATCTAAGTATGTATATGACAGGAAAAAAAATAATAGTGCGTCGTAAGAAATGGCGGAAACATCAATAATATTAAATTATTAAATAACATAACATAAAGAATTAGAACAACGTCTAGGCCCCAAACTAAACATTAGCTTGTGTTTTGGGTACCAAGGGAGGACATCACATACATATAACAACCAAGACCCAGTACCGATATCGATATTCATCATATAAATACTGACCCGACCTGGGATTCGAACCCGGGACCTCCAGCTTCGTAAGCAGGATTTGCTACCCACTAGGCTAAGCGGTCATCAATAAAAATAAAATTAAATTAAATAACAATAATTAAAACATGTATATAACGCACAAAATTCAAACGTCAATAAAATGCAAGACAACATGAAATATCAATAAGAATTTATTTATAGTATATTTTCAATGTGTCCCGAGTAAAACGAATGTGAATATCATATAAATTTTATACATAAAAAGATTTATTATAAATTATATAACCGAATACATATCTTTGTTACAGGTAGCTTCAACATGGATGAAATTAACGCGAGTCTCTTCGAGAACGTTTCAGAACCATATCAGCCATACATTGAAAGACCAGAAACTTACATAGTGCCCATTATATTTGCTCTCATTTTCGTGATCGGAGTGGTGGGGAATGGGACGCTGGTCGTAGTATTCGTGAGGCACAAAGCTATGAGGAACGTACCTAATACGTAAGTCCTTATTTTCAGTACTTGCCGTAACTAACTACAATATTTCAATGGAAATGAGTCGTACCTAATTGTATTAACAACGGAACATAGAAGAGTATGGATGTGTTTACAACGCAATTCATTCGCGTTTGTGTGTCGCCAAAAATCTCACACAAGTTGTGGTAAAATGTTATATAATATTCAAGCTTCACAATCACAGACCAGTCAAACTATAGACCACGCTTTAATAAACGTCAGTACGAAAACGAAATCGCCAAAAAGTGGCGGGGTGCGGGGAGAGGTCGGCTAGTTTTCATTGGCTCATTCAAAATTGACAATTTAATGGCTTCCGACGTGCTTCCAACTGACCGCTCACAAGAGACGTAGTTATGTAGTGTCACTACATAGCCTTGGCGAAATAGCGAATAGCCTCCCTGTCAAAGCGTGGTCTATAAGGTTGACTTGTCTGTGTTCACAATGTACTACGACTGATCGTAGATCTGTAGAACCAAAAGTTAAACGTATTTCCGTTTGACTTCCCACGCACTTCCGTCGTCAAATCTCTACTTAAATATTTCTTATGTTGAAAAGTACAATATTAAGGGAAGTTGACTTAGGCAACAAAAAAATACAAAATAATATTACAGCAGAAGGACAAAAGAACGGTGACTGATTTTATAAATGTCCGCAAATTATTATTACTGAGTACATTTAAAAATTTACAATAGAACATTATTAATTTTAGATTATTTTTAGTTCGTTGTATAAGCTGTAATTCGATTTTGTCAGAAACGACCTTTTGAGAACCTATCTTGCAGAGAACTATTTTGTCAAGAATCACTTGTTCAAATTGAAAGGATCATTTTATGTAAACTTAAATGGTGCAAAAAGAGTTTTCATTGCTTTCCATTCCATCAGCCTTTTTGTACCCCACTGCAGGGGCTTAGGCCTCTACTCAAGATGAGGGCTTGGAGCTTTAATCCACTACGCTGCTCCAATGCGGGTTGGTGAATTATAACGACCACCATCTATTGACAGCAGTCGGGATCGACTGCTTAACGTGCTCTCCGAGGCACGGAGTCAGTGATATTTATTGTACTTAAGTCAGAAAAAACTCATTGGTGCACGCTCGGATTCGAACCATGGCCACATGGCCTTATAGATTTGAAACAGGTTCGTTGCGTTCAGGCTATCATGACGCATTTCATTGCTTGAGTAACCCCAAACGAAATCAAACTGCGTAAATACATCAATCGTTGTTAACTTACATCGCGCCCGCCCATACATTTTCATGAAGCCGTAACGTGAAAAACACTCCTTTGAGGATAGTTTGTTATTGTTTTCATAGATTTTGTGTAAGTAATAGACGTTAGACTAGCGTCTTAACACGGTTTACCACGTAAAATATTTTGAAAGATTTTATTTTCACTGTTTTCCCTAATTAATTTAAAAAAAAATTATAGTAAAATTTATTTTAAACTAAAAGTAAAACTTATTTTAAACTAAAAGTAAAATTTATTTTAAACTTAAAGTTAAACTTATTTTTACTTAGACGGTTAGATTAGAAGAATTAGAAGAAAAGGAGGTTTTTTATAATTGAAACATATTTATTATATGCACAAATGTACACAATAGACAAGATGTGGTTTTGGGCTTTCGCCAAGTAATTATGATAGGTACATATAAAAGTTCAATAAGAGAACACACGTTTCATGGCATTTCCCATTCATTCGGATGAAAACCTTATTTATTATAGCATTGATTTCATTAAATATAGAGCTTACAATTTCACCATATGCAACTGCGTCATATAGACGTCACGCAATACCTGAACAGTCACACGATGTTACTGACCGTGAAACGCATTCGGTAGCACCTTGAACAGGGTCGAAAAAGGTGTTATTTCTAAAAAATGAAGATTAATTCATTTTATTTTGGAACACAATTTTGTTTTTAATAAAATTTGGGCTTACAAGCTGATAGTAACCGACATCAAGCCGGCAGAAAGTTTAAAACTCACTTGGTATATATATTTTTTTCGTGACCACTCATAATTTTTTATGAAGTAATCCGATTTTTTAATGATTCTTTTTAATGGTATATTCGGAATTGGTCCCATTTGAGTTTAAAAAAACCTCTAATAGTAGAACATAGGGTACGATTTATTTTTCACCTGTAAACCGATTTTCTAGAAACTTAAATTGGCACACATATTATATAGTTTTGGTGACACTACTGGTTTGGTAACAATGTAATAGAGAAGATAAACTACCTAGGGTTTGAGCTAAATTTGGCTAGACTGACCGATTTGCTAAGTGTTTAGAGGTCGTAACTGTAGAAACCGCTTCAGGTAGAACGTTCCAGTAACTGCGTCGTTTCGTGTAGTCACTGTCGAGTTCGCTCACTGGATCGCCGGTGACCCAAAGGGTTCTATTAACCATTCTGTCCATTTTGATTTGCTTCTTGCCTTTCTGAGAAACAAATGGGTTTTTTTAAAAATTATTTTAATATTTTGATATAGAGCGAAAACCTTTTGTTATTTTAATAATGTAATATAAGGTAAAATTCATAACACATCAAGAACCAAATTAATTTAAGAGTTTGCTCATTATCATAAACAAACTTTAGTAAATTACCTGCCATTGGAGGAAACTTGTATATAAATTATTAACAACATAGTAAGAATAACTTTCAAACATACCTACATAATTTAGGTACGTATATTAGTTTCTTACCTGTTCGCAACACACGCGCTCCTCGGTTAATGTGCGCAAAATCTAATTCAGGAATTGTACATAGCGGTTGATAGTATGAACCCAAATTCTGTGAAAGTAATAAATAGTAATTATTGTAATTATATGTTTTGTAAAAAATAAAAAAACGTCATCTTTTATAAGAACTCTGTAATAAATAATACCAACTTTTAATTTTGATCGAATTTTATTGACAATTTATGTACTTCTAAATTATTAAAGTTAAGTATTATAAATTCCAATGAATCCAAAATAAAAAGCATATTTTTGCTTAATGTACATTGAGTAGCAATAGAAAGAATATTGTTTTGCCTTTATCTTGGATTTGTTTGGACTGTTGTTCAATGGAAAGCGTGCTACCCTCTGAAATTAATAAATACTAAGTACCGAAATAAAAAAAAAATGTTTAAAAAAAAAGTACAGTTATGTTAAATTTTAAATGTTTCGTTTAGCAAAGTTAAAATAAATAAGTGTTTTATTTTCGTATTTAATTACTTTGCAATATGATCTTTCATTTTTCATTCCTTATGAAAATTTTTGGCATATTTTTTAATAGTTAATTTGACGCACATAATCAATTCAAATTGATATTAACTTTGGCAGCTGTATAAAGTCATAATCTACACCATGTAATAAAATATTTAGTAAATTAAAAAAAAAAATATTTTAACGAATTCAACTATATTTACTTTTGGGAAGGTTCGGCAATAAAATTATTAATTTTACAAAAGTCTATGATATTGATCAATTTCCACACTTTTTCGGCCAGTTATTTGCTACAGCTTCTTTTGACTACAAATGATATGTCGTCCGTAAGCATCACAAGGAATTAGAAATACATTTGGATATGTCATCAATATAAAGATGAAAAATACTGGTCCCAAAATAAATTGCTGTGCTACTCCATGATTTACGGTACCCATTTTTTACTTTGTGCAAACAATTTCAGTGTATTGAGTTGAGTTTGCCAGAGGATGTCGTGATAGCCCAGAGCGCAATGAACCTGTCTCAAATTTATAAGACCATGGTTCGAATCCGGGCGTGTACCAACGAGTTTTTCTGACTTAAGTACACAATATCACTGACACCGTGCTTCGGAGGGCATGTTAAGCAGTCGGTCCCGGACGCTGTCAATAGATGGCGGTCGTTACAGTTCCCAACCCGCAGTGGAGCAGCGTGGTGGACTTAAGCTCCAAGCCCCCCTCCTCACCCTGGGGGAGGCCTAAGCCCCTGCAGTGGGGTAAAAATGGGCTGATGATGATGATGATGATGATGAGTTTTGCTAGCCAAACAGAACTTACGCAGTTCCAGTTCCTTAGGTTCGATATCATAATGTACGAGCTAAACCTGTAGAATCAAAGACCTTTGACAAATCGATAAATCGCCTATATTATATTTATTTCATGGATGTTCTTAGGGATACCGCGTTGTGACAACAAAAATATGAGCAAAAAATAAAACGCCGTACACCAATACACAGCACTTGATATTTTGAAATATCGGCTGTGAAATAGAATTTTGTGTGACTCGCATGCAAAATTCGTACTAAAAGTACCATTTTATGTGTAATTTTACAAAATATCCTTTAAAAACAATGATAACGACGTTATGATCTATGTTTCTACAGAGTCTGACATTTTTCTCACATTTTAGATCATTTCGAAATATGAGATACTCCGTCGTGATTATGCTATGCTATGGTTGGTTTATTTACATCCAATGAAATATTGATATACTAATTTAACTGGATGAGCTGTCCGCGTTTTAAAGTGTCTGCAGAGAAAGCTACAAAAACGCAATAAGTCTACAAATCAGCTTTTAGTCAGTGTCATGACTTACTGACAAACAAACGTGTGCGATGCCGACTTGTGTCGTAAAAATTTTCAAAAACTGCTCGTCAAAGACGCAGAAAAAAGTTGAATATTGTAATTATGGTCAGTAAACATTTTAATTCAATGTTAGTTTATGTCTGCAGACTGTCATTCGATTATTTTTCGATTTAATTTGAACATTATCACGATTTCATTCTTGTCATATTTTCGTAAATAGCACGATCAACTCGTAATAAATATTCGTAAGACTGACACATCATTGGCCGAGGCCGGTCCGAAGAAGTATATTCTAAAAGGTCTTATATTAGAATTTAATAATGCCAAAATATTGTTATAAGTGTTGCGAATAGAGCTCAATTTCCATGCTTCTTGTAAGAAAAGTATATACAACGTAACAGGCTATAACACGCTATGTAACGGACGTTTTTATTTTGGTTTTATTTACCGACTACGAATCCTTATTAAAATTAGTAAGTCAATGTAATGAAAAAAAAAAATATGCACGTAGCGCGTCATTGGTTAATTTATTTTCTCTAAAAGCATATTGGTTATTGTGTAATAGAAAGTTTCTCTCTAAGTGGTTGAAAAGCCGGTCCAATACGGATGGGCTGACTTTTTATATAATGACAATGGATTGTAGTTTTGCTCATCACTTATCTCCTCCTTTTTGTAAAGCGGCAATACTATTGCAACTTTTTATTCATCTGTGGAAATTCTAGAATGAAGAGACTCATTAATCAACGTAAAAAGAATGATCCATTCCTCATTAAGGATTCATAACATGCGAAAATGATTCTCGTGTATCAATTTCTTTTAGCTACAATCTACTTGTAATTTTTTTTTTAATTCGTATTCAATATCACAAAATTTTAATGTATCAAAACGAAATCTTTTTTCTAACACTCGAAATACGGGACCCTAATAGAAATGCCTATACCCTGCCTTTTGCTGATTTTACTGTGTTCTTCAGTGTGGTCAACACGACCCAAGGATAGGAGCACCCTAATTACTGAGATTAACTCTACGCTATGTTCGCAAGTCCCCTATAATCTTTGATGAAATATTTACTTAACACAGAGCATGTAGCATGCTACAAAAAGTAGCCAAGCGAAATAAGGTGTTAGAGAATAATTTTTCACATTAGGTACATAAAATAATTAATTGCTGGCGTTACTAAGTGCACTTTGGAAACAATTCCTCCTATTTTTACATTTTTTTTTGTTATAATTTCATTCACCATGTCTAATTTATGGAATACTGATACATTTTCTCTTGTGTTGAAAATTTTGTCCCTATAAAAGCAATTAAAAAATTATCATTATTATTATATTGTTTAGGTGCATTAGTTTATTCATTGGAAAAGTTTGAAGAGCATAGTTTTAGTAACTCTAGTATATAAGTGTGTTTTCTGTATACTGTTTTTTTTTTAAATATTAGGTTCTTTTTTTTCTCTTTAACTAAAAAAAAACTTTTGGTCGATAACTGTACTTGCAGATAAGCTAGGAAGTCCTATGTCATGGTATAGTGCAAGGGAGTTATTTTCGTCAATTAGTGTGTTTTAAATTGGGTAATTTCAAAGGCGCCGTTTTGCCGATAATAATCTCCTCTGCTCCCCGCAATAACAGAAGAGCTGCCCGTTTAGGGTTATCAGGCAATAAGCATTCCATTCTATCACCCCTTTTTATACCCCACAACAGGGGCTCAGGCCTCCCATAAAGATGAGGAGGTTTAGAGCTTAAATCCACCACGCTGCTTCAATACGGGTTGGCGGATTGTAACGACCTCAATCTATTGACAGCAACCGGGACCGACTGTTTAACGTTCTCTCCGAGGCACGGAGTTAGTGATAGTTATGTACTTAAGTCTGAAAAATTCATTGGTACACGCTCGGATTCGAACCACGGCCACATGGCTTTATAGATTTGAAACAGGTTCGCGGCGTTCGGGCTATCACGACATTATAACTATGGTTTCATTGAAAAATCGAATAAATTGTGAATTGCACGACCGTTTCCTGAAACCCTAATGGTTATTTTAATCAAAATTAAAAAAAAGCCCCCATCCTCACCCTGGGGGAGGCCTAAACCCCTGCAGTGGGGTAAAAATGGGCTGATGATGATGAAAAAAAAAACTATGTTTAATTTATTTAAGTAACTATGTTAAAATAACCTAAATTAGTAGGTATTGTCCATCCGTATTGTTGCTACATTAAGAAATGTAGCAAAGAAAGGACGACGATGTAACCGAATAAGTATAAGTTTGAATTATATAAAAAAAACATATAAACATTAAAATCACGATATCTCAATAAAAAATTGCGCCATATCCCCAGGAACACGACATATTTGAAAATAGTTTCATTTGAATTTTAATTGTACTCAATTCTTTAAATAAATAGGGAATACAATAAAATTTAAAATTATTGAGTATATTTTTTTCAAAACGATTACTAAAATGCACAATAAATAAATAAAAAAAAAGATGGTAGGAAAATTTGAAATACACCAACATAAATAAAATCTTTCTTTTAAATACATATTATTAAAACGGATCAGAAAAATAAATGAACAAAATCATGCAGTAGGTATGTATGTAAGAGAAGCGTAATCTTTCGGTTCCATTTATTACTCTTCCTTGATCTTTGTCTTTTCTAGAAGTCAATGGCTTCCCATATCAGATAAAAGTCAGCATTTCCGGCCTGAACTTTTGGTGTTATAATACTACGTGTCGTATAATGCATAGTCCGTTCCGCATATTAAGAAACAGTACACACACCTATGAGTAGTATTACAATAATATTTTATTGGGTTTATGGCCGACTGGGTAGAGAATCTAACCGCAGAGCCTAGGGTCGCGGGTTCGATTCCCACGTGAGACAAATATTTGTGTGTATGAACATGACTATTATTCCCTGTATTGGTGTAAAAGTATCTATTTAACTATATTTTAGGATGTGTGTCAGTTGCCTAGTACACGATAATAGAAGTATAATACTTGCTTATTTTGGAATTAGATGATGCTGTATGGGATGTCACAGATATTATTATTATTATTACCTTGAATTATATACTTACTGAAAACGACACACTCTAGTACTGCATTTAAGATAAACAGCTGGAAAATAACTAATTTACCACTTTACGCTCAACATTATTCTTCACTAAAGATTAGACTCGTATAAGCGTACAAACAGATAAACAATTTGAATTCAGGTAACACTAATTGTACCATAATTAAAAAAAAATTTAAAAATATCTCACATGTGTAAACCATCACTCACTGACATCATCACTTCCATGAAAATATTAGATACTCTTAGATTTTACTCCAAGGAAATGTCTCATTCTCACGGGAAAATACAAAGGTTTGTCCTATTTCGAAAAAAAAATGAAACGTTTTTTATTTTTTATTTTAATGACTGGATTATTCTTGAATCACGGAACACTAGGCATTTTATATTTCCAATGTAAATTATTTAGAAGTTGTCACCAGTGACATACAAACAAATAAGAAATTATCACTACAAGGTTTCTATTCCTTACCGTTCTCAGGTACGAACATTTTCCTTTCCAATTAAGATATATCTTACACGAACCTTCATACTACGTAAACAACAGAGCGTTGTTATGGCGTACCATGCGTTGCGAAGGTACAAATTTTCCAAATAAGCTCTCGGCCTACTGCCATTTACCTTTCACGATCTCAAAGGAAAGCAATATTGCACCTGGTTCTGCAAATACTTTGCCGTCCTAGACATAATTTCATCAAAGAGATGTGCCACAATATACATACAGCTTTATTGTGTAGTGCCGAAGACAAAATATCTGCTGACTAGTATATGCCTTTACCTATCTTTGGGCTAATTTAAGTTAGAGTTGACATTTTAATGATGTCTTCTATATTTTTTCATTTCATGCCTAGTTTCATTACTGTTTTTCTTTCGATGCTTGATATGACATAATGATTGTATTTCTCAATATTTACATGTGTGTCTGTGGGTCTATTTTATAACAACTCAACATACAATAATAATAATTAACTAAGCCCCAAACTAAGTATTAGCTTGTGTTTTGGGTACCAAGCGAAGACACCACATACATTATAACAACCAAGACCCGGTACCTGTACCGATATTCATCATATAAATACTGACCCGAACTGGGATTCGAACTCGGGACTCCCAGCTTCGTAGGCAAGGTCGCTATGCACTAAACCAAGCGGTCGTCAAATAGTCAAAATCACGATAAGTGATTTGCGAAAAATAGCGTAAAAGCTAGATGTCGTTATGTAATTTTTAATTATTTCCATTTATTTAAATAAGTGTATTTCTTTTAAATAAATTCTGTTTACTTTAAAACAAACTAAATGAATATAATGACTAATGTAGAAAATCAAACCCATCTATGAACACCTAATCTATCGACATTTTTTCATCTTTCTCAAACTTCTTTTGTCTTACAACTATGTATCAATTCCAATTAAGGTGACATAGATTGCATTCTTTCCAGTAAAACGCTTTCTTGAGAGAAGATAGAAAACGTAAAGAATTAAAATTTCATTTCATAATATCATTAGAATTAGAAGCGTACAATTGTTTAGGTTTTTGTAAAAGTCCTTACAAAGTCTTTTGTGTAAAACTTCCAGTAAAAACCAGAAATCCTAAGTTGAAGCCTCCTCTTGTCCCGGTTTTATCATTTTTTGCGATGAAATTTCACGAAGTGCGTTGTTACTATTTTGAAACGCTGAAGCACAGCGGAATTCTTAATATAATATTTCTTGTGAAAGTGGAAAGCTTAAAGTTTTTTCGTTTACCTCATCCAGCAGGACATCGTTGACTAGTTTTTTTTTTTAAATATGATGAAACAAATATTAAGATATTTTTAATTTGACCGCAGTCACAGGATATGACCGTCTAAATTTATTTGAATTATGACCCGTTCCTTATAATTCAATTTACGAGTAGATCTAAAAATAGCACTAACCATAGAGTAACAAAATTGACAGGAACAAATAGTAGCACCAACGAAAATGTATCGAGATTAATGAATAATATTACGTTGTTATGTCAATCCAATTATTTAAAAATTAAGCTCATGAAATTCTCCAACTGTTATTGCGTTAGGTAGGTACCCATACTTAATATCTTTAACTTTTTTTTCTATTTACTCACGGGGGTGTTTAAGATTGTTGTTAGGATTCCGTAGCCAAATGGCAAAATAATTGGAACCTTTATAATTTCGTCCTGTGTATCTGTTTGTCTGTTTGTCTGTTCGTCTGTCGCAAACATTTTGTTTAGAAGGCAGGTGTGATCTATGAACCGCTATACAATGGTGTAGCAAAATTAGGAAATAAATAGAGAGAAAAGAATTAGTAAGTAGTCATACATATAACTGGTATGACGCACGAAAAAAATAAAATCCAGCTTACATTCATAAGCGTTGACTCAACATACACGACTAATCCATTTTAAATATCTCACACTGAAATCACAAAGAGATCGCAATCGCCATTAAACTCATTCCGGTAACACTGACTCACAATATAAACGAAAGATTTCCTAAAGATTCGTCGTCGAAGAGAATTTTCATGGTCGTCGGAATTCGAATTGCCGGCGTAGGTGTCAGCTCTCGTATAAATGTATGGGAATACGTTCTGCCTTTGTATTTTCTGGGGATAATCTAGTGTTTTTATCACGACGTTAAAAGTACTCATATATACATACTGACTATACGACTTCGACAAAGAGCTATTGGATACACAGTGTACGGATAGCAATTGATTGTCGTCCACTGCACTCACAGGTTAAAGATACTAATTGATCTATCTTCTGTACTTACTTAGAAATTTAATTTAAAATTAATAATCAGTATTTAATAGTCGTGTTAGCCCGAGCGCAGCGAACCTGTTTCGAGTTTAAGAGGCTGTGCGGCCGTGGTTCGAATCCGGGCGTGTACCAAGAAGTTTTTTTCTGGCTTAAGTACTATGACTGACTCTGTGCCTTAGAGAGCACGTTAAGTCGTCGGTCCCGATTGCCATCAACAGATAGTAGTTGTTAATATCCACTACTCCGCATTAGAGCAGCGTGGTGAATTAAGTTCCAAGCCCCCCTCACCCTGGGGGAGGCCTAAGGCTGGTAGGATATAGGCTGGTGAAATGAAATGAATCAGGAATTTGTTTCAGTGCTCGTATTGTTCGTATAAATATCATAGTAAAAGCGGTATGACTTTGCTCCAAGATATTTTTGATCGAAGATAAACTTCAACAGCACGAGATGGTTCCTTTTGATGCTACCAGTACATGAAGGTTGGAAAATCTTTGGTATAGAAAAAAGAATTTGCCATCAAGAAAATTATTTGATTTCATATACATACACAAACGTTGTGACGCATTACCGAAATACCAGAATCTCATAACTGAGACCAGAAGGAACCCAGTGGATAAAACATCAAAATACCACTGAACTAACTCAGTTCTGGAATAAAAAAAAAATTGTATACTTTTTATGTCAATGGTACATTTTTTGAGTAATTTTTCTTTCTTTCAGGTACATACTGTCACTGGCTTTAGCAGATCTGCTGGTGATCAACACGTGTGTCCCCTTCACATCAATAGTGTATACCGTGGAGTCCTGGCCATGGGGAGCCAGCGTCTGCAGAATATCTGAAGCCGCTAAAGACATCAGCATAGGAGTATCCGTTTTCACTCTTACTGCACTATCGGCGGATAGATACTTCGCTATAGTTGATCCATTGAGGAAACTGCATGCGACAGGTTAGTGTTTTTTGTTTACTGGCGTTTGCCCATTATTTCGTTCGCGTTGTGTATGTGCTGATAGTGTCACTTTGGTGTCACGAGTTTGGAATATGATACTTGACTATATATACTATATATATAAATATACTATATTTATCAAGAAAATATAAAATTAGAGTTTATACGATAACAAAATTTATAAACAAATTCATTTTCGGTTGAAGAATATGGAAGTGATAAGCTTTTGAAATTTTATCTCTGTCTCTTTCTTGCAAAACGATATTTAACATTATTTTAAATAGCCTGACGTCACACATAGGTACGCCGTGCGGTATTGCCCTCTCTGTCTAACAGGACATTTTAAACATTCATAATTTTGTTACTAATGATTTTTTTTTAAAGTTAGTTCACTGTTATAATATATTTAAAAAACACTTTAATTTAAAATAAAGAAAATGAAATAGCAGGCAACTAACGTATTACACGTATACATGTTTAGTTTACTTGAGCAAGATTAAGTATTAAATTTTGAAAAACGGTAGTCTTAAGTTTGTTTTCATACAAATATTGATAGTACCCTGTTTCGCGTGCTTAGTTGTACAATTACAATACTTAGTAGATAAAAAGTTATGTAAATAAAAAAAAACTATACAATGTGTTATAAACGTAATGTTAGTGTTGCAATAAATAAATAAATAAATTCCAATACAGTGCAATAAAACCTTTTGTAATATAATTTCGCAAAAGAAACCTCTTTGTATAATTTCAAGTTTCTAGACAACGCGGTTTGGGTTGTGCGTTTAAAGGTTATTTAGCCTGTCATTTCGTCTTTCTTTGTCATATACATAGATGCCTATTCATTTGTCTATGCAATGTGGTCATATTCGTTAGTTGGTTTGTCACAGCCTACTATAACACCTATTTACCATTTTATTGTAACGTTAAGTTTTACAGCTCCTCGCTTTTATTATGCTTCATGTTTATGGTAGGTACTATGTTTATTTTCGTTTACAGCTGAACTTTTCATCAACTCCATTCAATACATTCAACAGCATACATACCGTCTCAACTAATATATACGGAATATAATAATAATAATTACGTATACGTCATAACAAAGTCTAGGCCCCAAACTAAGCATTAGCTTGTGTTTTGGGTACCAAGCGCAGACACCACATACATATAACAACCAAGAACCAAGACCCGGTGCAATATTCGAACCCGGGACCCCCTAGCTTGGTAGACAGGGTTGCTACCCACTAAGCCAAGCGGTCATCGAATTGACGTTTACATCTTTAACTTTAACTATTTTAAAACAGGCTCGAGATGTTATATTAACAGATTTGTAGGAAAACAAATGGCGACATGATGAAAATCATAATAGTATGGATGCCCAGTGCGGCCATTGAGTACCATACAATATGCTCATTGAACGCACTCGAGAACATATGTACCCAGCCTAAATGAAATTTGTGACTTGTCCTATTTTTTTATTATTATTGAATGATTTTTATCGTTGTTTTTTTTGGGGGATGTGAATAGATACAGATTTTAAAATTACAACATCAACTATTGTAGAAAATATATTAAAATTACTAATATTAGGTAGTCAATTTTAGTATTCTATAAATTTACACACGGAAACACTATCTGTAACATATGTAGCGGAACGTCAAGGGGCACACTTATCAGCAATGCAGTAGCGGTGATAAATGACATGAGTTTAGAGATTTAGAACTGCAGCTCTATTGAGGTCTGATTGAGGTCAGTGCTGATCTTCATGCCAATGGCAAACATTTTAAGTTTTAGAAATATCAAATCAATAACTATGAGTAAGAAACAAAGGAATCGGTTAGTTCCTAGAGAAATGCGTCTTATTAAAGCTACTTCTAGCCAATATGATACAGAAAAAACTAAACCTAAAAATAAGTAGGTACATAGTTTTACATAAAAACTGTTTAGAATTCTTTTGACTTCAGTGCACGTGACTAGGATATACTTTTATGTGGTTCTGCGCGCCTGGTATTCGAATGTAAGGGATACTAGAACGATGCATGTAAGTTTTTGTTTCTTATTTTTTTGATTTATTGTTAAGATGGAATATTTCATTCTGTAAAATAAATAAATAAATAAATAAAGTGAATAAAATACAAAATTGACTTTATTATAATATATAGTAGATGACGTTACTATATTACCTCAGCCCACTTTTATAGGTTCTTTGATTCTGTTGATTCTTATAACCAGTTGATATAGACAATCGGTGACATAACTAGGCAAAATGAAAAAGCATTGAAATAAATGATTTTATTATTAGAAGTAACAGTTACTTTAAAAACGTATATTTTGTTACTCAAGCTTCGACTAAGTGAATTTTCAAACGACAATCTATCATCAGCCTATTTTTTGAGTTTCAAATCATTTTGTTTGTAACCTCTATCACGCGATTTCAAAATTTCCGTAAAATATTCGTTTATCCATAAATTTAACCGAGTCTGACGATATTCGAAATTAATTTTGCGAATCATACAGAACGAAGTGTATTTTGAATGCACGTAGGTATATATTACGCAAAATAATATTGTATACAAATCTATATCTGTAAATCACGACAAAGCTAACTATAAATGAAATAAGATAAATATTTATTTTGGCACCGATCGCTTTCCACGAAAAAAAAGATTAAAAGAAACTAAAATAGTTGGATGCTGCAATATTCTACACAACAGATAAACATAGTAAAATCGACATCCGTTTTAGTTCAGTTTACACAGTAGGTATCGGTACGTTCTCCCATTCACGAGTTGATATCTTGAACGGGTCTGTTTTTGTTGGCTAACTATCAGATTCCATCAATGTTTATTCAGATTCTTGACGCGTTTAAGGAAAGAAGGTTTGACCTATTTAGAGCTTTAAAATAGTTTAAAACACCTATCAGTGACGAAAAGTGACATTTTCAACAGGAAAGCCAGGAAATGGAAATTATTAATTACTGGGTAAAAATTTTCGCTCACTGCAAACTAGGTCATAAATCATAGGAGTGGGGCAGCGATATTGCGCTCTCTCTCACACTTGCCAGTAAAGTACGGGCGACGAGCTTGCGCCCGCGCCGCATATCTATACTAATATTATAAAGCTGAAGAGTTTGTTTGTTTGAACGCGCAAATCTCAGGAACTACTGGTTCGAATTAAATAATTCTTTTTGTGTTGGATAGTCTATTTATCGAGGAAGGCTATAGGCCTTATATATGGCTATATATACGTATAAAATAATACTATCTGTCTGTCTGTCCATTTGAGCAAATCTCCAAAACGGCTAAACTGATTATGATGAAACTTCACAAATATGGAAAGGAAGTGATCAAAAATGACATACACTACTTTTTGTATCTCTGTATGTACGTCCATCTGTCTATTCGAGCTAATCTCCAAAACGGCTAAACCGATTTTAATGAAATTTCACGGGTATGAAAAGGAGGTAGTCAAAAGTGACATAAGTTACTTTTTGTCCGTCTGTTTGTCTGTACGTCTATGTGTCTTTTCAAGCTAATCTTCAAAACGGCTCAACAGATTTTAATGAAACTTTGCAGACGTGAAAGAAGGTTGTCAAGAGTGACATCAGCTACTTTTTGTGTCTGTCTGTCGTTTGTCTTCACTGATCTATCAACGTAGATAAAGCCGAAACTACTAAGTCTAGGAAGCCGAAATTTGGAACAGTGGTTTATTTTATAACGTATCAATTTTTTATGAAAGGAATATTTGGAAATTTCATATTTAAGGAAGGAGGGACGGAAGGGCTTTGTATGAGTCTTTGTTCTTTAAACTTGAAACATAAAAATTTTGACATAAATAAATAATGATGTCTTTCAGGGTTTTTGGATTTCCACATTTTAAGGGTGGGAAACGGGAGGTGAAAAGTATGGGAGTATCGGTTTCCCTAAAGGAGTGGGGAGAATGAAGATTGAAAGTTTGAATGGGTGTACCCAATATTAGTTTCAGCAAAAAGTATGTATAAACCATTTCGAAAGTTAATACTACCTAAAACAGGAATGTGTAGTCTACGCAAGCGAAGCTGCGGGCGGTCGCTAGTGGTTTATAATCAAGTTTATTATCGAGAGTTTATATCACAAAGACTTTCGTAGTAGAGTAGCTTTCCGATCGCAAGTTGATTTTTTTTTGTCAATTCAATGTCCTCGACACCCACTAGAGTAGGCGTGACTTTGACATTTGACATTAGATTCGTGGTACCATCGTGTTCACTCTGAAACCCACTCGTTGGCAAACTCTACAGGTCTCTGAGCAAGTACACAGAAAAAAATTTTTGGTTATAAGTAACAAAAAATTTGATTCGACTAGTTACCTAAAACTAGTTATAACGTAACTACTACTTTTTTTTTCAGTGTATACATATTACCTTTAACTTATTTATGGTGAAATTTTTTTTTCAGAGAAAAATGTTTTCCCTTCAAATAGTACATTCCAAAAACTCGCAGAAATGGAAGATATGTTGATCTCGTTCCCAGTGATTTATCGCCTAGATTTGAAAATAAATTAATCTAAATTGTAGTCTAACTGTTAATTCGCTTAACTAACAAGTTGTTTATTTGGATAAAATGAATAGCAAGGTTTATTCAACCGATATCTTCTCCAAAACTATAAATCTTTCCTGAAAGCTTTTTAGATATAATTTATACGAAAGATTTACGAAGTTAAATGATTTATATCAGCTTCATGTCGACGGATAGATCTTCTTTGCTTAATTAATCCACTGATTTTATATTCCGTAGGCGTTTGTTAGGAGTGTAGAAGGAATGTTTCATGTAGAATTCCAGGAGTTATCCTTGAAAAGGGTATTATTAGTGGGACTAGGGTCGTCGGATGTTATCGAAATCTAATGTACGGTAGGTATTTACAATAGTTTCCGCTAAAATAGACAGCTAACACTGGTTAGTTTGCTATTGTTTTGGTGGCATAAAAGGTCTCGGTATATTTTTTTCTCGTGACAGACATTTCGTTTTAAATACATTGTTTACACATATTTTTGAATTGTCATTGCGTTTAAAATTTAATATCCAAGCTCTGAGTATAAAAACAACACTAATTGTAGGTTTTACATTTTATTAGGCGCTCGGTTATATAAACCTTAAATGCGACTAGAAACCCTATTGTTATAGTTTGTGCGCCCATATGTCCGTCTGGACAACTCTCTAACAGATAGTCGCAATAATATTTATATATTAATAAATGGCACTCAAACAAGAAAAACAATCAAGAACTTAATTAGCTAGAAACTAACTTATATATATAAAAATACAGTTAATTTTTGTATCATGAACTGATACTAAAATGGGCACACATTGATTTAGTGGGCACACAAGAGGTAAATCATCATCATCATCATCAGCCCGTGTCTCTCCACTGCAGGATATAGGCCTCTCCCAAGGCTCGCCACCACACACGATCCTCCGCCTTTCGCATCCAACTACCCCGGTATGATAATAACGATAAGAGGTAAATACGTCTCTACAACCCAATCTATAAGCTCTGTTCAAATCATAAATTCATACAAAAACTATATATATCTATCATTGATATCCAAGTGTAATAAGTTGACACTGCATCATCAATTGGCATAGTGAAATTCGTCTATTATGTGTTGTTGACGCTATAGAACAAGTTTCGACTCATTTTAGCGCCAACAAGCAACATTGAAAAAAAAATCTATAACTGTGTAATATTTGTATAGTTTGTAGGAATTTGAAAAATAAATAGTATTATTATTATCATTATTATATTACTAGCTTTCCGCTCGTGGCTCCGTTCGCGTTAGTTTATAAGCTGAAGAGTGCCTTATGCTACTTTATCCCGGGAAAAAGGGTCCAGGTACAACTGAGTAGTCCACGCGAGCGAAACCGCGGGCGGAAAGCTAGTATCTTTGTAAATTATAGCATATGCGTTATTCTGATGTATAAGCTATATTATTGTAAAGTTTCATTAAATTCCTTTCATTAGTTTTTGCGTGAAAAGTAAGAAACATCCATACATACAAACTTTCGCATTCATAATATTATAATAAGGATAAAGATATCTATGCAAAAAATTATAGCGGTTTCGGTAGAACTGTGTAGTCCACGCGAATGGAGCCGCGGACGGAAAGCTAGTATCTTTATAAATTATAACCTATGCTTTATTGTCATGTATAAGCTATATTATTGTAAAATTTCATTGAACTCCATTTAGTAGTTTTAGCGTGAAAGAGTAACAAACATCCATACATACAAACTTTCGCGTTTATAATATTATTATTAGTAAGGAATATTATACCTATTATTATAAAACGGAACTCGAAGATCTGCAAACGCAAAATTGTACGTGCGTAAGCTACTCTTACATGTGGCGTAATGTTGCTCTTTCAGTGTGATATTATTAAGCAAATAATCCCACTGTCGTGTGATGCCAAAGTGAATTAATGTAATTAAGTGTATCTAATTAACAATGTCATGTGATTAATGCGTGTAATTCATTTTTTCCATTAGTTATAATTCAGCACTTCAGTAGACTGTATACCTATGAAACTAGGGACCCACCCCGGCTTCACACAGGTAGGAAAGCATATGCCTACATTTTTTTTTGTCGTAGTGTTGTAACCGCTTGTTTCGCAATTAAAAAAAAAACTATATTAATTTCATTTTGAACTATTGTAAATTAAAAATAATTATATAGAATATGAATAACCCACATCAAGCTGGCTGAAGGTTTAAAACACACCCGATATATATTTTTGGTTTCTTTGAGCAGTTTTGAAAACCTTAAACGTAAGACTTAGATCAATCTGATACCAATACTGGTACCGGTTCTTGTTGTTATATACTTAGATTGGGGTCTAGACGTTGTTGTGATGTATACGTTATTATTATTATCTTTGATAATTTAAAGCGGAACACTTTTTACTAAGATTGTACGAAATAATTTCGCTTTTACAGTATCGAAACGCGTTGGAAATTTCGAAGTTCTTAATTTTTGGTGACGGCAGTCAGGGATTTCACAAATACTTTGAATATAATATTTGATATTTTATTAATATTACGGTAAGTTTATAAATTAATGCCAAATTAAGGCTTTCATTAAATTATATTCAAAGCCTTTTGTCTAACTAACGATAAAGAAAGATTGTTATATGATATCTTTTGATCAAATCAACTTTTCATATTTATTCTTGTTGAAGTAGAAATAACAATATGTTTTTTTGTTACTTGTACATAACCCGAAGTGTTAAATTACTTTTGAAATTATTCCATCTTGTAATACGTGTACAATAGCTTGGAAGGATATTTGTTGCATTTTCAAATCAAATTTTGAAGATTTAGACTCAAAAGAAAAAATTCAAAATGGTATGTAGCATTTTATTATACCTACAAACAAATTTTTTGTACTTACCGATTACATATTTTCGACTTAACAGGTAAAACCGTTTGTTATTCCGTACCGTCTGAACACAAAACACGGACGCGCCCATCACGGTTTTTTCTCCGTCCCTATGTGTCGGTATGGCCAAACGAGCCTTTGGCCATGCGGCACGGTGACGGGAGAAAAAATTTATGAAAATTATGGAGACGGTGCGTTCCCCGTTCCCGTGTCGTCTGAACACTCCGTAAAGTTACAATATACGTTATTAATGTACCGGGCGCACTATTCGTTTTCATAACATGTAGCTATCAAAACAATTTCCGTCTTCATTTTTTCGGTTGACTGATTAGCCTAGTGGTCGGGGACTCCAACTGTAGCCCCAAAGCTCCCAGGTTCGATCCGCGCCCGGGAAAATTTGTGTACATGAACGTGTTCATTTGTTCCGTGTCTGGGTCTATAACACATATTATGTATACTTATTTATAATACTTTTTGTATTGTTTGGGACTAGATAACCGTGTATAAGATCTCCCAAAAAATATAATTTTACTATTCAAAGTATTGGTATATTGTCTAGTAATAGCCCCAGCGATGAAGGGTCTCTAGAACATTGAAGTGTAACCTGGAATAAGTTACTAGTTAATTAGGGACAGTCTCTAGAAGTACCTATGCTTTTAAGCTGCTCCTAAAATCACGTAATAATAATACCTGGGACATTCAACACAGCGCCTTCTAGTCTCAAACTAAGCAAAGGTTGTATTATGGGTACGAGACAAGTGTTATTTATACTTAAATATTTTGTATAATATTTTAGATATTTTACACCTAGACACGGAACAAATAGACAAATTCATGCACATGAATATTTTTTCCGGACGGGAATCGAACCCGCGACCTTTGGTTCTGCAGTTAGGGTCTCTAACAGCACTAGGCTAATTGGTCAATCGAATTAACTTTATTAGTGACGTTGTAATATAATCCATTACATTTTAGTAAGTGAAATTTAAGGTTTAGTAAGGCTTAGAATGCAAAGCTCGCCCATAGTGTACTTCGCCTCTCCGGTGCGTGGGTCGATCCATTCAAATTGTGCTTGTTGTTCAGAATTGTTCACTTCAATGACTACGGGTGCTTTCGACTCTCCTAAATAACACAAGTCAGCTACACCTGAATCAGTATTCATTTATTTAGGCCCGCAGCGCTCTGATTTGTTGATATTTTAGATATTATCAAAAATAAAAAGCTTTATTTTGATCCATTCAATATTTACACTTCTGAAGGTAGTAAGCAGCTTTATCTCATTTGTTGAACAATACAAAAATTCGACGTGTTATTACAAAAAATTCTATTTTTAGGGCAAGTTATGGTTAAAGTAGTAATTCCATATTAGCCGAAAATGTATGGTTTCTGCGTTGATATTGACACATGAGTTTATCACTGTATTATTTAAAGTACGCTGTCGTCTAATAACCTCGTAGGATGTCCACACTTTAGTGAATTTTTTTCTGTTAATATTTATCGTGTATTCTGTTGCAACAACATAAAAATCTGATATATGAAAGTGTATGGCCGGCCTGTCGAGCTTAGAATGGAATCTTCGACGGTTTCTATTACAGAGGGTCAATTCTAGTTTCCTGAGAGGGACAAACACCATTGTATTGTGTTCGCCTATGACACAATGGCTTTTGTTTGCAGTATCGTAATCTTCCATTGATAAAGTCTTTCTTTGTAATACCACTAATAGAATCGTGATTTATATTCAGTGATATAGAGAAGAAATCGATTTACTATGTGTGAACGCGGATAAAAATAATATTTTAATTCATTAACTTTTAAAGAGTGTATAGTATTTTATACCATTATCTGTAAAGTTAGATTTATTAAATATAATTAAATTAAAAATTCCGCCAACCCGTATTGGAGCAGCGTGGTGAATTTAAGCTCCAAGCCCCCTCGCGCTGGGGGAGGCCTAAGCTCCTACAGTGGAGTATATTGGGCTGATGAAAAAATTAAAAATAAATGAAATACTTAACTTTAACTTAGGACTTATTCAAATTCAAAATAAATTTACCACCTTTCCCAAAATGGCAGAATGAGAAGTACCAGCATGAAACTTATACTACAGGTTTGCTATTGTTTTATAATGTTAGTACTTAAAACTAATTTACATATTATCGATGTCTGGTACAATAGAATCGGAACTACAACCATTTATGTATGTAGACAGGTCATTTGAATGAAAATTGTCCTATTTGCGCCAGACAAGCAAACTATAGTACGCTTTGTCCAATTTCCACAATCAGCTTACACCTGATTACGACGACCGCTTAGCCTAGTGGGCAGCGACCCTGCCTACGAAGCTGGAGGTCCCGGGTTCGAATCCCAGGTCGGGTCAGTATTTATATGATGAATATTAATACTGGCACCGGGTCTTGGCTGTTATATGTATGTGGTGTCTTCGCTTGGTACCCAAAATACAAGCTAATGCTTGGTTTGGGACCTAGGCGTTGTTGTGATTGTATGTGTTATTATTATTATATTACCTTATAGTAAATTAATTTGACAGCTGCGTTTGGTTTTAATAGAGTTATAAATGTCAACACGCAGTATCGAAGTGACGTTATGCAATTTTTCGGGGTAGATGGGGATTTATCGGGGGTGAAAATCGGAGCGCGGGGACCTTGCGCACTGAAACTCGGACTGAAACTAGCCATTTTACACGAGCTAGCTGGAGTATGAGGGGTTAGACGGCAAACCCAGAAGAGGGCTTCTAGCCAATTCGTACTTTTATGGCTTACACACATGTAATCACGTTGAAACTACCGACCAAAAATTAATAAATATTCGACGGAAACTTTCAAAATTTTTTACCTTTTGCAAACCCTAGTATATATTGTCTAAACTAAACTGTGAAAGTATAAATATTACTATGACCAGAATGCTGCCACTACCAATCGTGCCCACTACGTACTTGGGGATGTGTAGTGGCAGCAAAAAGGCACAGTGAAATCAGAAACTCTCCTAGGCAAACTAAGTTCTTTGCTTTAACTTCACTTGCAATGTTGTACCACGGGTATCGTCATAGATAACTTGTGGGAATGAAAAAAACGGTTCCAGTAAGTTGTGAATATCGTTCCAAAAAATTCATAAAAAATTCTAACCTTTTTTAAATCGTATTCCGGTCGTGATGTGATTAAAATAAAAAAAGTACCTACTAATATCCTTTTTTTTTTAATTGAACTTTACGGCGACTTATAAACTATCGTATGTCATATAGCATAAGTGGCCTGGAAAATATTGTTGAATTCATCGTAACAGATTATTTAGTTGTCCTCGAAGCTATAATACACTTTTTTTTTGAGTCATTATTTGTTTCATTTATTATAATTTAAGAACCACTAAACCAGAAATCTTATATTGTAGACTAAATCTGTTTTAATATAACGTGATTTAGGTAGGTACATCAAGATACCGCGACGCTACCACAGGAGACGCTACCACTAAAACGTGAAAAAAATTAGTATACAATACTTATAACAAAATTACGCTTCTTAGTGTGACGCTTGTCGTTTTCATATTAGAAAACATAAAAAAAGTACGCTAGAAAAATTAATGAAAATCCTTGAAATTCATTCATGTGTAATTTAATAGAATATTTTTCTAAATAAAATGATTGTAACTTATGGTCGACATACCTAGCGGTCTACCATTTTTCTCTGGTTTTCGGCGTTTGAAATGAATGAACACAGATGTAGGAGATGCGGTGTCTTGATTATTATGGTATCTAAGCATAATTTATGAAAATAACACTTTATTTGCCGTAGAGAATGAAACCGGCATTCGTGAGCATAACGGACCACATGTTAATTATTTGAAAATTAGCGAATAAATCAATTATTTTTCGTACGAAGATTCACAATGCCATTAAATATTTCTATGAAATGCAAAAAAAAATACTTTTTTAAAAAGCGAATTCGTTTATGGTACGTAGATATCAGTACGCTCTTATTTTTAGATGCAGAGCAGTCAGAACAAAAGTAATATTGGGTGCGATTTATGTACATTGAAAACTAAAATAATGCGAAATACAAAAACATTGCGATAGACGACCGAATAGCCGAGTGGTTAAATACCATAACTGCGAAGTCAACGGTCGTGGGTTCGATTCCCGCCAGAGACAAATATTTGTGTGCATGAACATGTTTATTTCGTTCCGGGTCTGGGTGTACAATATTTATCTATGTATAATATAAAAAAAAATATTTTAGTATGTATATCAGTTGTCTAGTAACCCATAACACAAGCATAGTACTTGCTTACTTTGGGACTAGATGGCGCTGTGTGGGTTGTCCCATGTATTATTATTATTATTATTATTGCGAAAAAGTCGTACAAATGTGTATTACAATAATAAAAAGGTCTTCTTGTTAATGTATACATTTTCACGGAAATGTTTCTTTTTATAAAACAAAATCTAATTAAGAATGTACTAGTAAGAAAATCTGGGAATATATTTCCCAAACGAAATTCTTACTGTTTATTAATGTAAACAATGTCAAGTCGTGTTATCCTTAATACTTTAGTAGTTACAAAACGTAATCTTTTTTTCCTACGTTTACGGAAACCGCATGAGACCCCAAACTATAGATGCCGAACTAACAAACAAAGTTGTAGAGGCATTATCAGATAACACTACTTATATATACGAGTGTATACTGAATTTTATTTAGTACAGTTAGTTGGCTGTTAGTTTGTCCTGACTACTCTCGACCTAAAAACGGCGATTTTTTCGTAATTTTTTTTTATTTGTCCAATCTCCGTCTCTCTCTCTCTGTTATAATTATATACCTAAGAAGAAAGCGAATAAAATATCTACTCACAGCTACCTGCAAACATCTGGATCTAAAAATAATTTGCACAGAGGTTCCATGTGATAGCGTTGTCCATCTACTTAAAGGTTTTCTAAATTCAAGTTCTCAATAGAGAACAAAATCTGTTATTCAAGTACTAAATTTAATTTTAATACTAAATACTTGTGTAAAACATAAATATAGTTTTCATTTAAAAGTACACTATAATATCTTATTTTGAAATTACAAATTATAATAATATAAACATGACTAATTTAAAATAAATATATAACAAATTTACTTAAAATATTATAACTAATTCTTAAATGGTGATCAAATAAAATCTCACATAAAAAAAGTAAAACTTTGTGTGGCGCACTGACAGACTTTACGCGTACCGTTCGCGATGCTTACTCCGCGAGACCTTCATAGAAAGTGTATTGTCCGGTCGTTCGGTACTGTGGTTATGGAATGAGTTTTCCCTTTAATGTAATAACTGTCGCCGATCCGTTGTGTTCGGTGGTTACATAGTGAGTGTTTTTGGCGCTGGCAGGCACTCGGTCAAAAAGCGAAAAAGATGAATATGAGAGTCAAGTCATGAATGAATGGCTTGAACAACACCATACTCTATCATCAGCTCATCAATGTTTCCCCTCGGGATGAGGAGGCTTTGAGTTCAATCTACCACGCTGCTCCAGTGCGAGTCGGTAAATTTTAGCGACTTCCATCTGCTGATGGCAACCGGGCCCGACGGCTTGACGCGCTCACCGAAGCACAGAGTCAGTGATAGTTATGTACATAAGTTAGAAACACTCATTGGTAGGTACATGCCGGTTTCTGGGATTCGAACCACGGCCTTCTAAACAAGAAAGGGGCTCGCTACTACTCGGCTATCACGACTTAACAAGTGGTGATATGGTAACTATTGTTGAACTCCTCCTCTAGGATGGAGATTAGGCCGGGTTGAATTTGTTCGGGTTGTTACCGCGCGCACCGATGCAAGCACACTCAAACGACCCATAGTAATAATTACGTATGTCCCTACTAGGTAGGGACAAATGTAGGCCCTACCTTTACAATAAGTAATTTCAGATTTAAAATTTAAATAAGCTTCTTTTCTTAGTTTCGTGTGCAATAACCTGTTTCACGAGCGAGCTGAAGATGCGAAAAGGATAAAGCAATCCTTGGTGAGTCCTTTCTAATACGTCTAGATTCACGGCGTGCATATTGTCCCTCTAGAATAACCTAGGTCAAGGATGGTACCAAAGTATTGCCAATATACGCCAGCATCGAGCAGTGTTCATTTTATGAATTCCCTTATCAAATGTTTACCAAGCCGTAAATTAATAATTATATTTTTCACCACATAAACTCAATAAAGGTATTGTTGCTCGAGGACACAAACTTTGTACAGGAGTTTACAAAATACCAAATTCAAATGAATTTACTGTTTAAGTTTGTAACCAGTTTGAAACCAGTTCACTGACGCAATCTCTTATCATTTAACAAAAACGTATACTTTTCTAATAATAGTTTCAACATGCGAAAATACGCCTCTCGTCCCATTTAAACGCATAAAATATGTACTTCACTCGATTTTGCGCTGCCGTTACAATATGTTGCCAAAGTAAACTTGTTGATAGATTCGTTGTTTTGGCACGAAACTGAAATCTGAATTTCACATTAATATCTATTTACTGACCGTATAATAAGCTTACGTTAATAAAATGCATGGTTTATTGGAATAGTTAAAATTAAATGATGGGGAAAACAGTTTACGATGAGAGAGCTTCTGTTGGCTACCGGGGTCTATTCACCCGCTCGGAATGTGGAAATCCTGCGGAAAATTTTCCATACAAAATGGGTGAGCTAACCCTTTTTCAAATATTGCACATAATTTAAAAAAAATCTTTTTTAACTAATATCGGCGCCATCTTTGTTCCTATTTTTGGACTTTTTTTATGTGAGATTCCATTTCAAAATTAAAAAAGAAAAAAATAATTCTTGTGAGCGTTTTAGACGAAGTCATCAATAGACCTCATTACGTAAATAATAAATGTAGGTTACATTTTCATAATAAATAATTTTATCTACAGTGTATTTTATAACATTTGGTTGCCTTCTTTTTCACGACACGCCCGAGACATTGAAGCCGAAACGGGGCGGAGCGTGCAGCGGTTGTGAATAGTGACTAGAGTCATTGGTTTTTTCGGGAAAGGTTTGTGAAGTCATATTTCAATATATTTCTATTGAACGACACTAAAAGGAAACAAGATAGGCATCGGTTTTTTACCAACGATCATTATATTAAAATTTGGATCGTTGTCAGAATTTCACCTTGTATATAGAGGAAAATATCGGTTAAGAAACGGAAGTGAGATTTGCTCATTCGTAGAATATGTGTGTGTGAGTACGTTTATTGAACGTTTTATTACATTGTAGTACAACAGTACAATACTATATTGTATTGTGCTATGTGTTTATAAAATATTTTGATTTGGATCGTGAAGGTTACCGTTTCAGTTTCAGTTAATTTCTGGCCACCCTGACTTCATCAATATGTTTGCCACTGCTCTGTAAAATATACTTACGGTGTTTATTTTTACAAAAAGTTATTAAAAAAATGCCTTGTACTAACATTTTTTACACATAATTGTTCATACAATGTAATAAACACAGTATATTTCTTCACTGTTTATACTTAACTAGCGACCGCCCGCAGCTTCGCTTGCGTAGACTACAAATTCCTGTTATAGGTACTATTAACGTTCGAGATGGTTTATACGTACTTTTTGCTGGAACCAATTTTGGGCACACCCATTCAAACTTTCAATTTTCATTCCCCTTCCACCCTTTAAAAAACCGATAAAATTTTTCATCTCCCGTTTCCCACTCTTAAAATGTGAAAATCTAAAAACCCTGAAACACGTCATTATTTAAGTCCCTCCATTCCCATCCTTAAGTTTGAAATTTCTAAAAAAGCCTTTCTTAACTTTATAATGCTCACGTTATAAAATAAACTTATGTTCCAAATTTAGCTTCCTACACTTAGTACTTTCGGCTGTACATTGCTAGATCAGTGAGGACAAACGACAGACAGATAGACAGACAGACAAACACAAAAAGTAGCTTATGACACTCTTGACAACCTTCTTTCACGTCTGCAAAGTTTCATTAAAATCTGTTCAGCCGTATTAGAAATTAGCTCGAATAGATAAAATTGAATTGAATAGACGTACAGACAAACAGACGGACAAAAAGTAGCTAATGTCAAATATCTTGACAACCTTCTTTTCCGTCTGCAAAGTTTCCTTAAAATCTGTTTAGCCGTTTTGGAGATTAGCTCAAATAGACAGATACACGTACAGACAGACAAACAGGCGGACAAAAAGCAACATTTGTTAGTTTTAACGACCTTCTTTTCATATTCATTGATGTTTCATTTAAATAGGTTTAAACATATGGACGTACAGACAGACATACAAAAAGTTCTGTATGTCACATATGGAAAGGGTGTAGTCAAAAGATTACATCCTGTTATATGTGTAAAGTTTCATCAAAATCGGTTAAGCCGTTTTGGCCGAAGCCGATTTGCTCGAATAGACAGACAGTTCATTTTCATGTATATAGCCTATAACTCTCCGCTAGAATCAGGCTATCAAAGGCAAAAAGAATTTTTCAAATCCGACTGGTAGTTTCAGAGATTAACAAATTCAAACAAACAAACAAACGAATGAACGAACGAACGAACGAACCAACCAACCAACCAACAAACAAACAAACAATCAATCAATCAATCATTCAATCAATCAATCATCAAATCAATCAGCGCGCGCGACGGAAGCTCTCAAAAGGAATTTTTTTTTTCCGTTTTTGCAACATTTTTCATTGATCCTCCACTACTATTGGTCGTAGCGTGATGTAGTATAGCCTATAGCCTTCCTCGATAAATGGACTATCCAACACAAAAATAATTTTTCAATTTGAACCAGTAGTTCCTGAGATTTGCGCGTTTAAACAAACAAACGAACGAACGAACAAACGAACGAACGAACCAACCAACCAACCAACCAACCAACCAACCAACCAACAAACAAACAAACAATATATCAATCAAACAATCAACCAATCCATCAATCAATCAATCAATCAATCAAAAAATCAATCAATCAATCAATAAATCCTTCAATCAAACAATCAATCGATCAATCAATCAATCTGTCTATCAAACAAACAAACAAACAAACTCTATAGTTTTTAAATTTCAATAAAAACTGTTAAGATATTAATTTCAATTGTATGATGTAAAGGGCAATTATAATATGCATGAAATGCTTAAGACAACTGACGTATTTAATTTGATAAGGATTAATATCACGTTTAAAAAACATCTACGCAAATAGTACATTATGTTGAACAAATTTGGTTGTCATAAAAAAGGTTATAGTAAGTTAACCTTAAAAGATACACATATGCTGTCGCGGACTTTTGGTTAGAAATTTTAAAGGGGTACAATTCCGTAATACATGATTTTTGCTTAACATTCACCGTTTACGCAGCGCGCGCGACGGAAGCTCTCAAAAGGAATAATTTTTCCCGTTTTTGCAACATTTTTCATTGACGCTCCACTCCTATTGGTCGTAGCGTGATATAGTATAGCCTATAGCCTTCCTTGATAAATGTACTATCCAACAAAAAAATAATTTTTCAATTCGAACCAGTAGTTCCTGAGATTTGCGCGTTCAAACAAACAAACAAACTCTTCAGCTTTATAATATTAGTATAGATAGTATCACTACTCATTATAAAATAAAGTCCCCCGCCGCATCTGTCTGTATGTCTGAACGCGTCTAAACTCAAAAATTACCGAACGGATTTTCATACGGTTGTCATCTATTGACGGAGTGACTCAAGAGAAAGGTTAAGTGTATAAATTCATGTTTTGTGTAAATAGATTAAAATATGAGGATGATTGTTGAAGATGTCAGAAAAAATCTAGCCGACTAGGAGCTTTCATCGAAAACGCCTAATCGTTTTGAGATATAACAAAACAATGAATAAAAGAATTGTTTCACTTTTATATACTAAAGAAAAGTCCGCGACGGCATATGTCTATCTTTTAAGGTTAGCTTACTATGCCTATTTTAATGTTTAAAAAAATGTTCATATATAATGTGATAATTGGATGGTGGATTTGGTGGTTGGATTGGTGGTGGTGATGATGGTACTAGTTACCATAAGCATTTCATGTAAATTGTTATTGTCCTTCACCTCAAACAATTTGAATTAATATCTTAGGAGTTTTCGCAAAATCAAGATTAACGCGCGACAAAATAAATGCAAGCGTGATGTAATTAGACAGAAGTTATTAATGTTGTACACAAAGAAATATATTACTTTGTTTTTATGTATATATTCTTTACTTTTTTAAATATTTGTAGAATTAAAACAAAATACTTTAAAAGTATTTCAAGTAAGGTGGACGTTAAATCGACAGTAGGTAATAGCTCTGCTAAATGCTCTGTTACCCGTGCGAAGCCGGGGCGGATCGCTAGTTTATTATAAATAATGGTAAAAGTTGCATTGAATTGCTCATTACGTCTATAAATAAAGACGTTATAGTTACTAGAGGTGTAGTGTAAGCTGTGTAGTTTATAATACAATAATATTGTTGTTTACACAAAAATACCTCTAACGTCTTTCACGCAATGTTTTGAGTTTATCTTACACTGTAATAAATTTATACTGTATATGTAGAGCTTTAGAATGTCATGTCGTAGATCGCTATTAAGAATGGGCGGGACGCGTGAACGTTCTTACACACCTACGCACACTGTTTCATTTCACTAAAAAAATTCCCTTTGCTGTTTATCGCATAAATCAATTAAGAAATGCATTTTAAATGCAAGAGTAAAACACCCACGTGTCTATTTAATATACTTTTTTTTAAATAATTTGTGTTCCGTGACATCGACGTAAAAGAAAAATTAAATAAATTCTGTAAACGTGTCTGATCAAAATATATCTTTTTGATTAATAGGGTTTGATGAAGGACTTTTAGGCGCATATTTTCCAGTTTTTATTTTTTGAAGATCACTTTTGGTTACCGAGTCATTAATTTTTATTCAAATTTTTGTTTTTATTTTTTTTCTCACATAAAACTCAAAAATGCGACTTGTGGCTGGCACTGAAAGATTTCTCATAAATGCATCTATCATTGATAAAAAAATCAAGTTGCATTATGGAAGCGTTTGGGAGTTACGGATAAAGGTCAAATGGTACATTTTAGGGTTGTCACTAAAGGTCAATCAATTGTAATATTTGTGATTAATAGAAAATTTAAGACTCATACAAGAAATTTTCATTTACGAGTATCAGCATGCTGTCGTCAACATTCGATGTTATTAGTCTTTATCATCATCTGATAATGAAGATCCATCTAATGTCGGAACTTCGTCGTCCACCTATCCCAACTGCAAGTTTTCTTCATTAACCGGCTTCAGAAGTTCACGAACGGCTTCTGGCAGACAAATCCCATTGGATAATCTTTGGCGTTGTCTGTAGTATGCCATAGACACAAAGGGATCCGACAATTATAATAGGAAGAGAACATGATTCTATGATCTCTTCACCGTGCACTAGAATTTTGTGTACCGCCGCAGTCATCGGATTAAATTACTGGATGTACTTTTCCGCTAGCGTGCAGCAGAAAATGCCAAACTTTACTGCGTCAATAGAAAATTAATAAAAAATAAAAAAAAAACTACTAAAGTAATTAACGACGTAAGCGATGAAAGGGTAGATACAACATTATAAAGTAGAAGCCGCTTAGTGATAAAATTTTGTCGACACTAGTCTAATTGTAAATAACTAATATACATTGTAATTTATTTTTAAATAAATAAATGTACATAAAAATTTTGAAATTCGATTACTCGTAAAAGCTTCCATAGTGCAACTTCATTTTTTATCAATGAAAGGCGCATTTATTTGGACGTTCACGCGTCCCGCCCCTTCTTAAAGGGTAGGATCGATCTGGATGTCGTAAGTTAGTAAGTACTTTAAAAGGGAACTTAAAATATGTATTCATTCTATTATCTAACAGGCACATCGCGAATGCTTTTATACTTTTATAACTTCGAACGATGCTGCTAGTTCTGCAATAAACTGATACCTACACATTAGCTTGGAATCTCTCTTTACTTATTTATTGGCTTCACCGACTAGCCTGCCTCTTTGTTCATTTTGCAAATAAAATTTTTCATTGCTGAAACGATTAAACCAACGAACTCGCGTTCGTTAGTCATGTTTTCTCTAAACACAGCGTACTTTTACGAGCTATATAACACCTGATGTGTTGGTTCGAACAATGGAATTCATATTTCAAAATAACAGAAAGTTCATTGTGTCTATCAGTGCAGACGCAATTTTAATTTATTAAATTAAAACATTATCATGCAGGTTTCATTTTCGTTAAAAATGGCCAGTAACTAGAACTGCAAACATATTAAAAGTTGTAATGGCCGAATGTATAAAAAGATCGCTTTTAAATACCTATAGGTTGTTCAATTCACGCAAAACTGGTAACTGTCTGTATTGATCGACTGACCGATTGGTGGAGTGGTTAGAGACCCTAACTGCGGAGCCAAAGGTCGCGGGTTCGATTCCCGCCCGGGACATATATTTGTGTACATGTCTACAAATTGTCCCTCGTCTGGGTGTAAAAAATCTACCTGTATATATTATTAAAAAATAATAATATTTAAGTATGTATATCAGTTGTCTGGTACCTAAAGTACAAGCTTCGCTTAGCTTGGAATTAGATGGCGCTGTGGGGGATGTCCCAGGTATTATTATTATCAGTGAATTTCTAATTAACTTCATTAACAGACTTGGCAAGTGGTCGCAGACATCGATTGCAGACCCAAAGGTTACAGATTCGATGAGCGCTCGGGACAAACATTTGTGTGCATAAAGGTGTCTATTTATTCCGTGTGTGGGAGTAATTATTATTAAAAAAATTATATAATAATAATAACTTGGACATGCAACACAGCGCCTTATTGTCCCAATCTAAGCAAAGCTTGTATCATGAGTACCAGAAAACTGATATACGCACTCAAATATATATATATATTACACCCAGACACGGAACAAAGAGACATGTTCATGCACACAAATATTTGTCCCGGGCGGGAATCGAACCCACGACCTTCGGCTCCACAGTTAGGGTCTCTAACCACTCGGCCAACCGGTCAGTCAATCTGTATCTTCCCTTCTGTTCAATGTATCCCCCCATGTATCTTCCTCATTTACCAATATCGTATTCATTATTTAGGTGGCAGTAAACGAGCAACTCGTCTGACGATGGCGACCGCAGTCGGGATCTGGGTTCTAGCGGCTTTACTCGCAGTACCTGCTTACGTGGGCTCACATCTTAGAGCCTTCGTCGTTAATCCGACAGTCCAGGTGAGATATTTATTATAATATGATACAAGTAAAATAGTTTGTTTTTATGTATAACGTTACATTATTCACCAACCTGCAATGGAGCAGTGTGGTGGATTAAGCTCCAAGCTCCCTCATCCCGAGGAGAGACCTAACCCCTTGAAGTGGACCATTAATAAGCTGATGGTATGGTATGGTATTACATTATGGAAATCGGAGACTAAAGATTCTGGAGTGGCAATCACAAACCGATGTCGATATCAGTAAAAGTGGCATGGCAGGCCGCTGACCGTACTGGCACAAAATAATAGGGTATTTTTCTGAAATACGGGTACTTAGCAATTTCGTAAAAACTTTCAGATAACAGGTGATTTGAATACATTATAACAGATGTATTTTACAAAACTATTAAGCCATGGTGCACTCATTATATCCATGTATTCGAGCAATATTTAGCAACCATTAACTGGTAAAGACATCAGAAACGGCTAAAGACACGAATATATCTACAAAACATTCTTAAGTTAAATACTAGGTAGTAGAAAATCCTTAAAGGCTATCAAAGAACTCTTTTTTTATATATGAACCCAAGGATTTGAAATAAATATACAAGGTTAAATAGTATAAATGGTAAAGACACATTAAAACTGGTATGAACAAGGAAAGGACAAAAAAACAAAAAAGACAGCCCTTTTTAACTAAGTTTGTATAACACTTGTTGTGTCGATAAAACAACACACCTCCATTGACGGGCATTATTCCGAGTACAATGGAAGACTTGCGCGTCTTTAGCGGGCGGGGGGAATCGTTAGAGTGAATGAGACATCTATACATAGACTTTTTTCTTTCCAAATACGGTAAAGACAAGTTTCGGTCCTCATACATGTACTTCCCCATATAATGTTATAATTATTTAAAATTTGTTGTTTGTTCTTACTTAATTATTAGTACAGAGTATCAGGTATGAGGAAATGTGAATTTGATAGAGTTTTTTATACGTGTTTATATATTGTCTAACTTTTGAAATAAAATAACGTGGTCGCACCCACCGGATACCATGAAAACGTATAAATAAATAACGTATACATGACAACAACGTCTAGGCCCCAAACTAAGCATTAGCTTGTGTTTTGGGTACCAAGCGAAG